>JAPDVU010000006.1:108387490-109611240 GCA_026230045.1 Corynorhinus townsendii | reverse complement strand
GGGGGTTTCAGAGAGCCAGTTTTGGCCCAATCCCGCAGGCCAGGCTGAGGGACTCCACTGGTACATGAATTCATGCACTGGGCCTCTAGTATTTAATAAAAAGTTTAGGGATACCTAGAAATAGCATTTTGTTGAGAAATTTGAAACTTACAAACCATTAATATGGTGAAAGCAGGTTGATGGCTGAATTTTCCTTACTATCATTAAAAAATAATCACTCTGTTGATGTTGCATGAAATATATTGCCATGTACTTTATCATCAAGTTTTATCTGTCATATTCTATTATCATAACATCATAGAAATATATTAACATAAGTATTTTATTCAGACTAGTTCTCCTTTTAACATATTATTGAGTTTCAATCTAGTAAGTAACAAGGTTGTCTACTAAGATGAAGAAAATCTTACGGGAAGTTCTGACAACTTTAAAATTAGAAAATGTATCAGAATTAATAGAAAGTCAGTGCCACTGATAAAAATTATAACAATATTTAGTAAACTAATGAGAACTATGAGATTTGAATTTAATGGCAAAACAGCACTAAAACAGCAGTCTTTGACTAAAGCAAAATTTGTCATATGATTTACATCTCAATAAAATACTTAGTTTTCTTTAGATATGAACAAGTTGTCTGGACAATTAATTCCTTTAATTCCTTTCAGACCTAATAAAACTTTAATATAAAGTCTTACTGCCCTGGCCAGGCAGCTCATTTGGTTAACACCAAGGTCTGATATGCTAATGTTGTGGGTTCAATCCTTGATCAGGGCACATAAAGAATCAACTAATGAATACATAAATAAGTGGAACAACAAATCGATATTTCTCCCTCTCTCCCTCTCTCACTCCCTCCTCTCAAATACACACACACACACACACATACACACACACACACTAAATTCTCTTTCCCAGAGATATCTGAATAATTGGAGCAATGATGTGATAATGTGTCAAAAGTCAGTGTTCATAGTTCCTCAGCTGTGGAATGACATTTTTAGCTATAGCTATCCCATATCACAATACTGCATTATTCATGCCCTTCTATTCATGTCACACAGATTACCTTCTGTGATAATGCTGGTACCCAGGGAAATAAAGTAGCTAATAATCACAAATAGCTTTTTGTTGTGGGGTAATTATATGGAGTGGGTAAGCACCAGCACAGAGCATACAAGTGACATTCTTCTGAAAGTAGAACAGATTTTCTTGATTTTTTCTTGAAGACAATCTATTGCAGCTTCTATCTCCTTGGTTACTTGGATCTCTGTCCTATATTCTGACCTTCCATTGGCTACTGTGGTTTTTGAGTCACCATGTCATCCCAGATTGAGCACTACTCCTTTTTTTCATTTCACAAATAACTCCTACAACCATTCTAGGATGCTGATGGCTTGATGCTCAGGGGCAATGGAGTGAATTAAAACCTAAGGAAAATGAAAACTAAAATGTGTTGTTAAATGTGACTATCCAGGAGAAAAAAATGCTTTAAATTTTATTGGGTGTCCTTTCACAGAAATACTTGCATTCCTAATTTGAGAGAGGAATCATCAATTCTTGTAACTTTTCTAGGGAGAACACTTTACTTCTCTTTGGTAAACTTTGCCTTAAAAAACTGGTGAATATAATAGAATCAGGGGCATAGAAAGGGAATGCACTGCAATTCTCAGGGGCAAGGGGTGTGAGGGGTGCAGGAAGAGACTGGACAAAAATCATACAAATATGGATGAGTACAGTGGGAGGGAGGTAAGAGCAGAGGGTATGGTGGGAACCGGGTGTAGGGGAGCAATGGGGGAAAAAAAGAGAAACAATTGTAATAATCTGAACAATAAAGATTTATCAAATTAAGGGAGCTTCCATCTCCCTCCCACTTTAGAAAACCAGCCACACTCTTAGCTGCCTGTGCACTCAGCAGTCAGTCCTCTCCACACGCGCGTCTCCATACCTCAGCCTTTTGCAGCTCCTCAGCCTTTTGCAGCTCACTGTGCTTTCCTCTTTCCTTGTAGTTGTAGAATTTCCACTCAGCCAGCCAACTCTCTGGATGATGTCCATTTTGTCTTTTAGTTGTAGTTTTGATATTGTTGTGCGAGGCAGCAGTTTAGGTGTTTACCTATGCCGCCATCTTGGTTTCTCCTCTGTTATTAGTAATTTCTGATGTATATTTTCATTGTTTATTGAATATTGTGGTGTGTGTTAAATGGGGGGAGAGGAGAATATAAATAAATGCAGGTTAGGAAATTCCCTTGATTCTAAACTAGCAGAAGACATGCACTAAAGAGTGACTTAATGGTTTGAGTTAAAGTCACTGAGCAGCCTTTTACCAATGGAATGTTTCTTAGATACCAGAGGAAATATAATATATTCTTCAAGTAAGCCTGTAATGTCTCTGGGAACAACAACAACAACAAAAAAATGGAATTTTAAATAGGTTCTGCTTTCAACAAACAACAGAAATTTAAATGAGAATGCACTTTAGCATAATGAAAATTATCTGAGTTCTAAAATACCCCTTGAGATTGTAGAAACACTGGTAACCAATCAAGTGTTCTGGCAGTAAAATCAATGTGCACTCTATTATAGCAATGTATTAGGAAAGCAATTTGGAAATAAAAAGGAGAAATTACTTCCCTTGACTCATTCATGAAATTTCTTGGTAATATCTAAATAAAAAGGTTTCAGAAAAAAACACACACCTTATAATGGCCCACAAAAGGGAAAAGTTTATAACTAATTATTGAATTGGAATGACTTTGGAAACCAAACTTTAATTGCATAGCTACTATTTATAAGATACTATGCTAGGGATATACAATGACCTTAAGGAATTATCAATATAGTTAGGAAAAGACATATGTAAAAAAAATCTTCTAATATAACATCTGTTTAGAAAGTGATATCATACTAAGTGAACTCTGTGAATCAGATTCTCTTCAGGCCTAAGCTACTCACTTTTGCAGAGCATAGCAGCTCATCCAGATTAATAAGAGGATCATTTACAGCAATGGGTAGATGGTAATGTCTCCTGCTTTTTTAGTACATATAAAATTTCAAGAATACTAGTTCTCCTTTGGACTTTATTTCTACTAGTCCTACCAACTGCCTAGGTGATTTATTTTTGGTAGAGTTATTAATAATTGATTAGTCTTTGGACATTAGAATACATGTAGGTCACAAAATATATCATCTTTCTTTAGGTAAAATTTCTGTTGCATGTATATACATGCATATTTGTGATTCTATTTGAACTATATTTTAATGTGTTGAGACTTTTATTTAAATAATCACCATAATGGTTTTGAATTCAACAAAATGATACTCATCTTCATTGTCTAAATTCACAACAAATGGATATAAAGAAGAATCATGATGACTAGAGGTCAAATATCAGTTTCATTCTTGATAAAAGTTAGATTGGAGTGCATGGCTTAAATTCAAAGCTTTGATGCCTGTCCTCTGACTTTAAATTAGGTAGATTTTCCACTCATTCATTGGCTCAGTTGGGCAACCACAGTCTTCCCCCACAGGGACAGGTCCTTTAATGTGGATGAGAGTCCTCTGGATGGATATGTTCTGCTGAGACTTACTTAAAAAGGGAATCCTGAAGGAACTGAACTACATTTTCCCTCTTCCTCCTCCCAAATGCACCAATCAGATCATTTATTCCTCTTCCTCCCTAGGAAGTTGATTTCAGATCTGTGGTGACCGAATAGTACAAGAAGAGCCTGGGATATTGTCTTCTACCAGAAAGCAAGGAAGTTTGAAGGATAATGGGATCATGTTAAGAGGAAAGATAACCCCCGTTTGAGGATCCAAAAATGATAGTGTCTGCATTTGATAATAATATATGGTATAAAATTCATGAACCCTAATGATAATAAATACAATTGTATATGCATACATACATAACATGTATGTATGTACATAAATTAGAAGGGGGGAAGAATAATACATTTTGTAAAAGATGTGCTAGATATAAAAGTATAAGGAATGATAGAATTGGAAATTCTACATTTATAACATATTCAGGTATCATATCTACCTAGTTTAAGATCAGAGGACAGCCATCAATTAGTACAATAGCCATTATGTCAGTGATCACTGGAGAACAGGATATTCCAACATTGGCAAAATAATCCAGCACAGATTGCAAAGTGGTCAGAATTGGCAGTCATCAGTCATTATCAGCCAAATGACTACATTTATAGTTGATTATCATTAATAGTAAGGCAATGTGATAATTTTTTACTTTATGATATATTGCAATATGAAGCAAATTACTTAGAATGTATACTTGCTAACAATGTTTAGCTGAATCTCATAAAGCCTCTACACCCCATTCCAAATTCTAGCAAAAGGAAGAAGGAAAGAAGGGAGACAGGGAGGGAGGGAGGGAAAAAGGAAGAGAGGGAGAGAGGAAGGAGGGAGAAGGGAGGGAGGGGAAGACAAACGGAGTTATTTTTATCACTCTATTTCTGTTCCATGACAATTTATCTTTCTTCAAGTATAAATCATTTATGCTTCTAGTATCTAGGCAGCTAAAGGTTTTTGTTTTATATTTTGTTCTATTGGCTATTCTTTGTAGGATTTTTTGCTATTAGGAGTTATTATTTGTCAAGTAGAAATTCCAAAATTAGTCCTAATGTCTAGGCTTTTTAAGTAAATATTCTCTTGTAAATTTTTCTGGTGAGGATCAGTCAGTCAGCACATTTCCCCCAAAAGCATTTGCTTTTTTAAAAATAGAAATTTATATGGCCTGTATTACATGTATTCAGTACACAAACTTCATGTAAGAAATTACATTTTAATGTGAAGCTAGTTAATTCACTGGAGGCAATTCAAGAGCTATGCTAATTAAAATGGTGCCGTTTTATAGAGCTTCTGGTACATCCAGAAGCTATTCAGAGTAGCATGCACAGGAAACTATTTTGCAAACAAGGCCATCATCTATAGAATTTTAAAAGGCTTGCTCTTCCCTTTGATAATTAAGCCTTATAATTTCCAGTTTCAGGTCTTAGAAGGGCAGTTGGCAATAGTTTCCTATTTTGATTTACCTATAATCATACAAAAGAAGAAACCATTAGTTCATTTTAGTAAAATATACTATTTGTTTCTCAACCAGTTCTTAGAAAATATCATTTTTATGAGCATTATGATGCCATTATAAAAACTCTCTCAAGTTTTAAAATAAATTGGGTTTACAGCTATGAGATTGTATTTCCAAATGCCAAATGTAATTTGCTGTGACAGGAGGAATTTTTCCCCAAAGATAAATGTTCAAGTTCTTCCATTGTTTAATGGCAAATTAAATAGAAAACTTCTCTTTTCATACCTGCATATACTTTATTTAGCTTCCTTCCATCTGCTCTGCAAGTGCTTTTATAAAACTGTATCCCATGGCAACCCCCAATGGCATTTAGCTCCCTGTCTCCCATCTGAGCTCATCTCTCCCAGGGAAACCACCTTAACACTCCAAGGACAGCATTTTTTGTTAATTTGGGAGGGGCTTTTTGTGTGTGTGTGTGTGTGTGAATGCCTTCCACAATTTCCATTATAGAGTACAGATATTGCATATATATTTCTTTATACTTACAAGAAGATATTTTATTGTGAATTGTGTTTAAATCCTAAAGATGAGTCACATTATTTCACAAAACCATTACTCTCCTGTCTGTAGACAAAAAAAATCACAGATAATCATTTTTATCAATGTGAATGAAGTCTTTTACTCTAGAAGTTATTTGAAATACAAGCTTACAAATGTAGAATTTTAGTGGGAAGATAAAAACTCATGTTCATTTACTTCATACTTATAATGCATAACAATATGAATTAACTTGCTAATTTATGCTGAGAGAATTGTAACATACTGAAAAAAAAAACACCACTCAAAAAACAGTGAGCCCAAATCAGCCAACCTGGGATCTGTTCCCGGGTTGGGGGCCACTTACAGCCCTACTGTTTAGACATCCTTCAATATCTCTAAGCCTCAAGTTTCCAGTTTAGAGCATGGGTGAAACTTCATGGGGTGTTGTGAAGATGACAGAGATTACTATAAAGACACTTCATTAAAGACAAAGTGCTATGCAGGGTTTATTATTACATTCTCTATCTCAACATTATATTATTGTGGGTGTTATCTATACACAGTTAACACATAATGATATTGTAGCTTTAAGCACATTCATTTAAAACAATGAAATGAAGTGAAATTTAAGTGAAATCATTGTTGATATTTGAAATCTTGAGTGAGAATGAAATAGTAAACTGCTTTCTGCATAGTCTGTTTTCATGAAACCAAAGTATATCATTCAGTATTTAAATTTAAAATTGCTTTTGTACCTTTGAATATACATACATATTTTTAATAACTGTTTTCAAACCATAACTATACTTACAAGTGCTTTAGTACTGTATGATGTTAAACCACTACAAAGAAATTAACATTTAAATGTGCTTATAAAGATATTTATTATTAAAACATCTTAATTCATTTCTCCTTCTGGATGCTATTGTTGGTAACATTGATAATGTTTATAAAAGTAATGTGTGACTTTTGCATTTGGAGTAATGTTATTCAAAACATTATTCAAATTGCATATGCTTTTACAAAACTGAATTGTAAGTTACAAATACACTTGATCAAAATTCATTAACATAGGATTTACTTTCTAAAATAAAGGTGATGATTTTAGAAAGACTTTAAAAGTAAAAATGTATTTAGAACAATATTTCATTAAGTAACTTGCAATATTTGATTGTACTCATTGATATGGGAGAAACCATGGGGTAAAATCTATACTGTGCCAATATTTCTGTTTATAATAAAAATCATATGTTAGTGAACTTTGATCAAGTGTATTTATAATTTACAATTCAGCTCTTGGATTTTTTTAAAAATATATTTTATTGATTTTTTTACAGAGAGGAAGGAAGAAGGATAGAGAGTTAGAAACATCGATGAGAGAGAAACATTGATCAGCTGCCTCCTGCACACCCCCTACTGGGGATGTGCCCGCAACCCAGGGACGTGTCCTTGACCAGAATCGAACTGGGACCCTTCAGTCCGCAGGCGATGCTCTATCCACTGAGCCAAACCGGTTTTGGCAGCTCTTGGATTTTTGATGCAAAACATTGTGTTATCTGCAAATAGATAAAGTGTCTCTTTTCAATGCATATATCTTTGATTATTTTTCTCTTATCTCAATGCTACTTTGGCTACTGAATACAGTTGTAATGTAATGAGCACCATTGCCTCATTCTTCACTTTAGTGAGAAAGCTTACAAATTACCCATTATGATGCTATTTGAAATGAAGGGTTAAGAACAGAACCAAAATTAATCCTTTGACCCTACTGAATGAGATGAGATCTTATTCAGACTCCTTATGATGTTAACTTAGGGAATGTATAGGAGTATCCTAGGTCCAATGTAAATGTGCATTTCCAATAAAGTAATTATTAACTGAGTTGATCACTCTGTACCAGGTAGTTTAAATTGTGTTTTCGTGAATAGTAATTCATAATATGCAGCAGCACAAAAGAATGAGAGCACAGTATAAAAACTGAAGGGCCACCAAAGACACTGGCTTCTCTGGGCTGAGATGGTCCATACCTCTTTATTCCCATCATATCTACCTAGCCTCATTTCTCAGAAACATGTGTTTGTAGATTTCAGAAGCTGTGCCTGAGATTTATAAGACTCTTCAGTTACATGCTATGTTGCCTATTTTATGTTGTCGTTTTTTTTTTCTTTTTCCTTTTATCCCCAGCTTTGTTGAGGTCTAACTGACAAAATAAAATTGTAAGGTATTTAAAGTATAAAACATGACATTTTGATATACATATACATTGTGAAAGGAACACACACCCCCCCCCCCCGTCCTCCTCACCTGAGTTAATTAATACATCTATCACTCACATATTTACCTCCTTTTTTTGTGTGTGAGTACATTTAAGTTCTACTCTTTTAACAATTTTCAGTTATACAATACAGTGTTATGAACTATAGTCAACATGTTATACTTTAGATCTTACTCATCATAGGACTGTAAGGTTGTACCCTTTTACCAACCCATATCTTTTATTAACTTAAAGTTGGTCTTGATTAAAGCCTGCTGTGTCTTAGGACCTTAATTGTCATTCTGAGCCTACAATGCAGAGTGGGAATTATAATAACTTTTGAATGAGATGTTTATATTTTACATGATAAGTATATATTTATTGAGTGGATATTGCATGACAAAAACATTTTCAGCACTTAAGAAGATCATAAATATTTTCTTTATAAATCTATTTATATGATGAATTTTTGAAATGACTTCCCTATTATTGAACTATTCTTGTTTTCCTGGAGTAAATCTCACTTTGTAATGATGTGTTATGCTTTTAAATGTACAGATGGATTCTATTTGCTAATATTTTATTTATGATTTTTCATGAATAGACATTTATAGATTGATCTGTAGTTTTCTTATGTAATTTTAAGCAAGTTCTAGTACCTATTATGTTATTTCATAAAATAATTTAGAAATGTTACTTTGTGTATTCCCAGGAACAATTTAAATAGTTTTGGCATAATTAGGTCTTTGGGAATATAATTGATTACATTAATGAGAGTATCTGAGCCTGGTATTTGTTTTATAACTTCTATTGAAATGGATCCATTTAAGCTTTTTTCCTCTGCTGTAGTCAATTTTTGTAAAATAATGAAACATAACATAATATGACATGATATGTTATATAGCCTCTATAAATTTAAACATAATATGATATGATATAGTATATAGTCTCTATAGGAAAGAAACAGAAAATTTTAACATAGCATTTAATTTCTGTATTGACCAAATTTTCCACCTGAAAAACAGCAATCCTTGTGTTATAAGGGATGGGTCATAATATAGTAATCTGTAATTTAAACCTATGTTAATATTTTCTTTTGCTTATTAATAATTAATTAATAATACAATGATTTCTATCATAATCAAACACCCTGTAGACTGAAGTAGGGAACTCAAAAATTCTTTTATGTTGTAGTAAACAACAAAAAAAAAGATAATGTGAACTACCATAACAATGTATTAAAAATAGCCAGTGCATTAAAACCCAGGAGGGATTTTTATTTTATGAATATATATTGCATACATATATGTATCCTATATAATAAAGAGGTAATATGCAAATTGACCCTCACACCCTCACAAGATGGGGCAGTTGAGGCAACCAGGCAGGTAGAGGGAGGCAGTTGGGGCCGACCAGGCTGGCAGGGGGTGGGCAGTAAGAGGCAACCAGGCTGGTAGGGGGGGAAGTTAGGGGCAACCTAGATGTGCTAAACTCAGGCTGAATAGTCAAACCTTCCCAGCATGGTTAGTGAAAGAATAATTTTACCTATAACTTACATTTTCCCTCTTTCCTAAAGAATCTGCAATAGTCCTGGGGATTGATTTTTAAAAATTCTCATGTCTAATCATTCTATATCATCTGTTGAGTTAGTCTTGACATCCCCCACTCTGCCTGAATAATTTATTTATGGGATATATTTCTCTAAACAATTCTCTATTCACTTCGTTCTCTCTCAGGATTCTCCTCAGTCACTTACAAAGATAATTTTGACACCCACCTCACCAAATGCCCAAATGGATAAGAACACCAGTGGTCACTACAGTTTAGTCTCAACTTCCCTCATTTCTCCAGATACATATCTCTTCATGTAAGCTTTGTTCTTTCTTTTTTCTCCTTCTCTCCCTCCTTCCTTCTCTATGTCCCTTCTTACCTTTATTGTCTCTCATGTCATATTACACAAAAGGAAGTAAATGTTGGGCAGGTACATATGAAGAGGGAAAACATTTGGTTTATGAAGCTTTCAAAAGACCGGCTGGAGAAGCTAAAATGTTGAAACAGTAGAATACTAATTATACATATAACTTCTGCACAATGTGTTAAGGTTTCTGTTTATTGTCATTATGCTAATAAATTCATTGATATTTCACAATACTTTGTAATTGGAACTTAATTTTAATACCTAACTTGCACTTAAATTATATCACCTGTCAAAATGAGATGCTTCAAAAAATGAAAAAATTTCAAGTTATTCATTTTAATTTAAGCAAAATTCAAGGTAGCCATAATTAAAGCTGGGTGACAGTAGGTGGACTATTCTGAACCAAAGAAGGATAGTATTCTTTAATTTGTAAAATAAGTCATTTGCAATTGTTGATGTATATTTGATTGCTAATGCAATATTTACTTTGAGTATTTGAAAATGCACAAATTATAAAAAACATTTACTGAAAGTGGAAATAACAATGACATATTTTAAAAATTGCATTGATAATAATTAAAAATAAATGGAAAATTTTCATAGGTATATACGATATATTTTTTCTTGTGGAAACGTTTTGTTGTCATTGTTATATCTCTAACCAATTTATCTGAATTTCAAATTGTTGAATATAGTTTGTATTTACTTTTTCTACCCTATATGATTTCAATCTATTCCAAGTGGCTGCAGTTGACTTTTTAAATCAACTTATTAATTCTATAGGCAAACATACTTAAACCATTATACAACCTCTGCTTTAGCACCATACACACTGATTCTACAAATGGATCCAACTCTGATAAGAAAATGTCATATTTTATCTACAACTATAACATTACTCTATATTATATGAAAATGATTAATAATATTGTCTATTAGTACAGCTTGTTAAAATACCATCTGTGATCTTTCTTTGTATAAAAGAGAACATGGAGATATTCTAAGAGATTGATGTCAGCTCACAGTATGGACATGGGCATTCTTAGACCTTTCAACCAAACATAGGCAATTCAATATTATAGTCATGTTTGCCTTTCATTGGAGTGGATGCTGAAACAAAGAGGGAGTGGAATAATTGGAGCTGTTTTATACATGGGCATATAAGAGGCAGTGAAGCATGTGCTTGTGAATATTCCCTCTTGACATGTTGCTTAGAATGTATAGGGATCCCAAAGAGAAGCTCTTCTTCATCTTTACACAAAGTGCTTTGTTTATCCTTCAAGTATGTCATCTTTTTATTCATCCTCACTACGTTTAAAATAGTCTGTCAATTTCATATTGTATCACCATGAATTCACTGAATTAAATTAGGGCCAGATATTCTAATTTGATTTTCAGTTTGCTCTCTGTCTTTGGAGCTATTGCTGAGAATCTTAGCTGTTCAGTAGGACATAAAGGGCATAAATAACCTTTTCTGTCTTCTACCAGAAGAGATCATTATAAATTTTTTATTAGAAAATAAAACTTCAGTTAGGTCATCTGTAATAAACTAAAGTGTTTGGATATTTTCAAATGAAATATATCAATATAGAAATTGATATAAATTCTTTCACATAATCTGAATATTGGCACAGATAACATTAGGAGTATTCCCAATTAAATTATAGTTTACAGACTTTTTAGATAGGTCCACAATTTATACAGTATTTGTGTGGTCTTTCCCTTACACAAACTTAATTTCCTTGTCGTTATAGTTTCCTTATAGTTAGTTTTTTTAATGTTCAGCCTTTAAGTTTACTTATTTTAATTTTCTTTTTCAGGAAATGTACTCAAGAAGATTTCTGAGAGAAATCTATACTCAGTTGTCCTGGTGTGATTAAACAAGGCACGGCTGTATTTTGTAAGTTCACCTATTTTTGTCTAAATAAAGAAGACTCTGCTGCAGAGAACCACTTTTTTTTCACTTGGAATTAAAGCAAACTTTTGCTTTAGTGGAATACTTAATTGATTTTATTTTTATTTCAAGCTTTCTTTACCTAAATTTCATTTAATTTCAATGAATAGTGAAAAGCAGTTCTTTTTTTTTTAATGAACTGTTTCCTTCTATTAGCCAATGTTTTAATGACTTGAGATAAGAACTTTATCAGTTGATGAGCTAAAGGGGCAGTGCTGTCAGTAATACTGATTTTGCCTGCATATATATATTGGTAATTATACTCCACTTCAGGGGACAAATATATTCAATTTTATCTATAGTAACTACCATATGTGGTCTCATGAAGGTTACTGAATACTGACTATCTTTAGGAAATATATTGCTTTTATCTTATTACTAATACTTGGATTTTACATTCAAGGATTTATAAAATTAATCTTGATGAGATTGACTTTGATGTACTGGAATCTCATACTCATTTATTTCACATGACACAAAGCAAAAAACAAAGGCTGCTGTGTAAAATCGTGAATGACATTAAATTGAATGTTTCCCGAACGTTGAAATTTATAACCCCTCTGATTATCTCAAAGTTAAGAAATTTTGACATTTCAGTTTTTAAAGTATAGTGTAAGGCAAATAGATTTCCCTCCTTTTTTACAAGCTGCTTTCTGGTATGGAGATAAAATAGTCTCTTTGACTCTAATTAGACTTCTATGCCAGACCCAGTAGATTGAGAGAATGGAATATATGTCACTTATTTTGACATTTGCAACTTTTTAAAATATTTTATTGCATATCCCCCCACCCCCTCTCCTTTTCTTTCAGGCAGACTACTTCCAAGAGAAAAAGCAAGCAAGAGAAAAAAGCTCTGCTATACCCTCTCCCCGGCTCCATAATAAGTGGATGGGGGATTAACTAGATGAAAAAAATATACGTATATATCCATAATTAGTGGCACAGTAGCCATTCTAAGTACTTTTTCCATTAATATTTTGTTACTATAGTACTTTTTAACAATTTAATTAGTGCTGAGTATAATAACATGAAGAGCATACTTAAAGATTACAGCAGATTTTAGAAATCTGTATAGTAATTTGGAGGGCATAAATCACATACAAAAAAAATCTTGAAATTGGTGGAAAATCACTTACAAAGAATGAGGAAATTTTATAAAGACAAATATTAACATATCTCATAAAGGAGAAACAAAGATTATGTAGAAGATTAACAAAAAACCATCTTAAATTTAAACTATGTTGCAGTAATTCTATTTTCCCAAATTATCCATTTATATTATTATTTATCTTCATGGAAACTATGGCGTTTTACCTCTAAAATATTCCATTTAATAAAAGTTATCAGTTCTCTATTTTTTTATTAAATAAAGATTTCTCTGCATATGTATCTCTTAAATTACAATTTTTGATCATTGAATAACACCAGCATTAACTTGACTTTCTACAATTTTATATTAACAGGAAATATTATTGAACATTTACAATATACTAAACCTTATGAATGAAAAATGAAAAAGAAATTTGCTGTGCAATTTTATCAGTGGTAAATATACATTTTCTATCAGTATTTCACAGAAGTATTATTTTTCTCCGTTACTACATCAATTCCTCAGATCTAAGACATACAAGTTGGGGATCATAGAGGTATTATTAGGATTTAGGTTACTAAAATGCAAGAGCCAGGAACAAAAGTGTTCTTGGCTTTGGTGTCACGCTTCTTGAGTACACTGAACAGGTATGGTCCATTCAGCTAATGAGGAATCTGGAATACAAGGAGGAGGTGCAGGAGAGAAATAACATTTGTGATTAAGATTTCTTGGTAATAGTGTCCCTGATAAACATTTAAACGAAGGAGAAAAATTCCATTTGAAGAAGAAGACAGGGAAATAACTGAATATTATTCTTCACAAGTAAAAGTGACTATTTTGTAGTGACTGAAAAAACCTGAAGTGTAATAAACCTGCACTATTATCAGTAAAGACTTTCATGCTGTGAGAATTTATATGCACTAGAACAACTACAGATAGAACTTTGGAAATCCCTTATTTTGAAAGATTTTTAAAAACAAAACTGATCCTATCTTGCAGAGATTACCTGAGAGAAAAAAGTGTTCATTTACCCAACATGAAATCTTTCCAACCAAGTCACTGTTTTACATTCTGTCTTAGGTCATTAGCTTCAATCAACATTGGCTTTGCTTTCCTGAGACCATACAGAGGAGGAAGTTAACTGGTTTAGCAAACATTTGCTCAGCTATGGTCCCACTTGCATAACTGTCCAGGGCTTAATGGAGAATTAGTACAGTTTTCCCTACACGTGTTTAGCTGTGATCAAAGTAGACCCTCTGTGTTTGGAATATGAACACCCCTGGGAGCGACACTATGTCATCTGGCTGGGCTTCATCTAAATAAGTGTTTTAATGAACACTTTTAAAAAAATCACAGCTGTCTTTTTGCTGTCCATTATTAATACTCCCTTAAGAAGGAATTATACTTCACATACCTTTCAATGAGGTTATTTTTCTGGTATTTTGACAATGAATGATTTCAGTCTGGAAATCATGCTATCTTCTGGCTTATAATGCTAGTTTTTTAAATAGTCTTCCTTTTCCCATGAACTCAGTAGAGATGAAATCAGCTTTATATTTTTCCAGATTTTTTTCCTTTTTTTAATTTAAGGAATTTAATCAAATGAATATTTATGATAAGAGTTGTGGGGCATAAAAGAAAACTATAAATATCACTGCTTCTAAATGCTATAATTTCATTGTGGAAGAAAATTTATATAAAATTATAGGATTAATGACAATAAAAATTCCAACTATATTATAATTCTTTGACCTCCCACATCCCTCTTAGTCTATTCTTTGTATACCATATATAGTCAAAGAGATGTAGGAGGGGGGGGGACACACAAGGAATGAATGAAATGCTACATTTATTCAGATAATCAGTGTAATTAAAACTAAGAAATGAAATATAGTTAAAACTTAGATGGATACTAAAAGACTAATATCATAGATAGGATAAAGTCAGGCTTGATGTGATAATACATTCCAGCTTTATAGGTATTGGAAAAAGAATCTTCCATATTTGGTTTGTCTTCCATGGTTTTTTTCTTGTATCAGCCTTTGCTAGACACCTTGGAAAAAACTTAAATGCAGTTACACAAGGAAACAAAGTGATTATGGCAGCTTTCTGACTATTTATTTCTCAGTGCTTTTATTTTGAGTTGTGAGGAAATATTTTTATAGGTATACATGAAAATGACAAACATGATCACAGATAAAAGTGAAGACAGTCTAACCAGAAAGCTTTAACACCTGTCAGCTGTTGAACCTGATGTTCTGAATATGACATGCTGCAGGACTGAAAGAAATTATAATTAGTATTCCTCTCCTTCAACGGAATCCACACCAGCCTCCTCATAATCCTTCTCAAGGGTAGCCATGTCCTCACGGGCCTGAGAACACTCTCCTTCCTTCGTGCCCTCACCCACATAACAGGGGACAAAGGCACACTTAGCAAACATTAGGTCCAACTTGTGGTCCAGGCGAGCCCAAGCCTCAGCAGTAGCTGTGATGCCACTCAGCATGCACACAGCTCGCTGTACTTTGGCCAGGTCTTCACCAGGGACCACAGTGGGAGGCTGGTAATTAGTATCAATTTGGAAGCCAATTGGACACCAGTCTACAAACTGGATGCTGTGATTGGTCTTGATGGTGGCAGGGGAAGCACTGACATCTTTGGGAACCATGTCAGCAGTGCACAACAGGCAGTAAGCCATGTATTTACCATGTTGAGGGTCATATTTCAGCATCTTGCTGGCTGGCTCAAAGCATGGGTGACCTCTGCTGCAGAAAGCTATTCATGATAGGCTTTTTCAGCAGAGATGACAGGGGCATATGTGGCCAGAGGGAAGTGGATGCAGGGATAGGCACCAGGTTGGTCTGGAATTCAGTCAGATCAACATTCAGGGCCCCATCAAACCTGAGGGAAGCAGTGATGGAGGACACGGTAGGGCTAATCTGAGTGTTCCATGGTGGTGTGGGTGGTGAGAATGAAGTTGTAGGGCTTAACTACAGCACTGGAAAAGTGAGTGGATGGGTAAATGAAGAACTTCACCTTGGAATTCTTGCCATAAATGGACAGAGATGTTTCATCAGCAGGGAGGTGAACACAGAGCCAGTTCCCCCACCAAAACTGGGAAACCAAGAAGCCCTGAAGACCTGTACACCGGTCAGCCAGTTTCTGAATTTGGTCCAAGACAAGGTCAATGATCTCCTTGACAATGTTGTAGTGTCTGTGGGCATAGTTATTGGCAGCATCTTCCTTTGATGAGCTGCTTGGGAAGGAACTCTAAATGCTTGAAAACTGCTAAAAGGATATCTAAAAGTTTTGTGTCTTTGTCTTAAAAATTTTGATCAAAGATCTTGAAGATATTCTATATATTATCAACACAGTGAAACTGTAAGTTTCACTCTCAATGCGTTTAATTGATTGAAATTCCATTGTGATCAATCTGCTAAGAAAACAAGGTTTCCTAAATAGGGATGGAAAATGTGTGTGCATTTTTCTTTTAAATTTATGTTCTATATTAAGGAGTTATGGAAGTTTGTTATATGAAGTGAAGTTCTTAACATCTGTAAATGAAAAAATAAGTTGATGTGTAACATAAGTACAAAAGTTTAAGTGTAAACTTTATCTCTCTAAAAGGAAAATTCAGTTTCCTTTTAGTTAGAGATTCTTTTTTAGAATAGAGATTAATATAGTGAGCATCAGTTTCTAAAAGAACAAAATTTTATCTATTATTTCTTCTTGTGAGCTGCAGCAATGTTCCTTGATGATTTAGCAGAGAGATAGCCATTCCTTTTCTTTGTTCATAATGACTATCAATTACATCCATGGACATCCATAATCCAAAACATAACAAATTACAAGCATTAGGTTCTCCATTTTTATAGTTTTTACATATGTATAACACATTCCTGATATAACTTCAGAAACAATATTAGCAAAATTTATATGTTAGTAATTTATTTAAGAAAGATTTTAAAAGTGTAACAAACTCTAATTTGTTTTTCCTGCATAATTAACAGCTGTGACTTTCTATTTAATTTGTCTTAACATTCACATTAATGAATTCCCCTTTTGTCCTGCTTTGAACTTGATATTGAGAAAGGTTTTATGCATCATTGCTTCTTAATATGTCTCAGGTAAATTGGTCCTGTTATAGGCTTATACAATACTTACCTCAGAAAATGAGAGACACCTTTTCAAGAAATAGAACTTATCTCAACTGATTTTGTTTCAGTGAGGTCCTTATCAACAGAGAAGATGTTTTGACAAATATATACATTACAAAAATTTAAAACAGTATTTTATGAATGGACAGACTTGATTGATTGGATTTGATTGGATAGAGTATGAAAGTCGGACCTTTTATTTATGCTGCCAAGACTACTGGCTTTAAACTTTGTTATATTTTGAAAAGACAGTGAATCAAAGCATTGCACTTCATAATCAGCTGTCCCAGATAACTTGTTCTCTGAAACTTAAGGGAAATTTGCTAATAGAGGTCCTTCTCAAGCTTATAATTACAGATGAAGAGCATTTAACAGGATATTATCTTTCATTAAGATTTTAACCTACAAACAAACATACTTAAGAAAAAAAGAAATGATCTAGTGGTTAACAGTGAACTAAGATTTTACATAACTGATCAACATGTTAGTGGATTTTCCTCTTTCTGAAATAAAGTTAGCAGCAGTAGGATTTTAAAGAGCTCTAGTAAGATTAGGGAAGAACAAAGAATCATTCTATGTTTTTAATAAAATGCAAATTTAAATAATTTTTTTAAATGTCAGGTTCTAGTGTTTAATACCTAAGAGACTCCTAATATTCACATAATCCTAGCAAATGTAAGTAGTCCAGACTTTTAGTTATTTAGAAAAATGAGATGTGTATTGCCCAACTCATTTTTCTAAATTAGTACTTTTTTAAACTGTCTGTTGTTCATAAAAAAGTATGCTAAAATTTCCATATGTTTAATGAGATCTTTAGGCAACATTCTGTAATCACATATATTAGTTTTTTTTGGATTATCCGTTGAATCTTTGTTTCTGTTATGCCCAGATTTCGTGATCCCCAAAGACCACCAGGGAGCCGAGTCCGATGCAATAGCAAAGAGCCTTTATTAGCTGGCCGGGCGACTGCTCTGCCATTCTCCACTCAGGGAGTCCAGAGAGCAGCCACTCGGCCAGCTAATAAAGGCTCTTTGCTATTGCATCGGACTCGGCTCCCTGGTGGTCTTTGGGGATCACGAAATCTGGGCATAACATTTGGGGGCTTGTCTGGGATCCCCAAGACCCACGAGCGACCCCGACCCGGAGAGCCTGACTGGCCGTGGTAGGTGTTTCTGTGTCTCTGTGTTTGTGTGTGTGTGTGTGTTCTGTGTGAGCTCATTTCTCGAGGGACGTGGAATCCCCTCACTTTCTGGTAGTGCCCGCGGTCTAGGTGGACGCACTGGTGGACCAAGGGCCAGAGGACTCAGAAGACGTTCCAATCCTCGAGGGATGTGGAATCCCCTCACTGGAGGGACGTGGCATGAGGCCATTGTCTAGCTTTGGGTTTTGCTTCCACAGGGTCGGAAGGCTGTTCTTGGGTGCCTTTGTTTGTCTGTGTTTGTGTTTTTCTGTTTTATTCTGTGGACTTACTGGACGCAGTCTTAACTCCTCCAGTGGGTTCTCACCAAGATGTTGGTTGAGAATTCTGTTCTGGGGCATGGGTGCCAGGAGTGCCCCCATGCCTATCTGGGAGTTGGGCATTGTTTTGTTTATCTGCTCAGCTCCAGTTTGGGCTAGTCTACTGAGAGAGTGTGAGTATGGATGTTTGTCTGTCTTGGCATAATTATCTGCTCATTAACTGGTCTGTGTGAAGTGAAAGCTACTTTGTGCCATCTGGCTGTACTCATGAGAGTATTTGTTACTTGCTCTGCAAGAACAGGATGTGGTTAATGTGCTTAAAAGTGGTCCTGCACAAAGGGTAGGGGCTGCTGCTCTCTGGACTCCCTGCGTGGAGAATGGCAGAGCAGTCGCCTGGCTGGCTAATAAAGGCTTTTTGCTATTGCATCAGACTCGGCTCCTTCCTGGTGGGTTTTTGGGGATCCTGAACACTGGGCATAACAGTTTCCAGGCTTGCATTTCATTTTGTAATTATTGTTAAATATTTTCTTTCATTCACTTCCCAAATATTATTTCCTCCTCTCAAGCCACCATCTATTTTCCCAAATTTATATAAAACTAGAGGCCTGATGCACAAAATTCGTGCAAGAGTAGGCCTTTGTTGCCGTGGTGGCTGCCTGGATCCCGGCTTCATCCAGAAGGTCGTCCAGAAGGATGTTGGGTCTAATTAGCATATTATACTTTTATTATTATAGATTATTTCATTCCACACTTATGATAGCAAATCATCAACAGAAATTATTTGTTGATTGACATTCCTAATTAGTATTTTCATTCAGCATCTATAAATTCCTTAAATTTAAGGTCAGTGTGGATTACTGATTAAAAATACAGAGTATGAATTTATCTAGGTTTGAATATCAACTATCACTTTTTGTTTGTATAGTTGCAAATCTGAACATTTGATTCTTTCAATTTGTTACAAGGGTAGATGAAAGAGTTAATATAATCTGTAATACATAATTAAGATTGAACAACTATTACTCTTCATAACTGGTGTTTACAGTAGTAAAACATGTTGAACTTTTCATTACTAAAAGTAGGAATGTATTATATTAATAAAAGATGAAAAGTTACTGTTGGCAATTTATATATGCATTAAAGATATGGATTTATATTTGGAAACAAAAGTTTAGTTCAGAAAAATCACGGTACAATGTGTTTTTCTAATGATAATTATTTTATAAGATTCATGATATACCCCTATGGTGAATGTATTATTATTATTTATAATCCTTACCCAAAGATTTTTTTTCATTGAGAGAGAGAGAGAAACATTGATGTGAGAGAGACACATTGATTAATTGCTTCCCACATACCGGGATCAAACCTGCAACCCAGTTCCATGCCCTTGACCAGGAATTGAACCCATGATCCTTTGGTGTGACACTCTGACACTCTAACCACTGACCACGCTGGCCAGAGCAGCAATTGTATTACTTTTAACCAGTATTCAAAACATTGATATAGTGGTGTTAGATACAAGAGATAACATTATGCCCTGGTATTTACAACTGAACCAAAAGTTATTTTTATCCTTTAGGGCTAATGACTAAAAAATAATGATGTTAGCCTTTAAATAATATTATAAATCCCAAGATTTAAAATGATCCAGCAAAATATTATTTTGGAAATTGTATTTCCAGAAGTCATATCATTTATTTTTCATGGCCTTTTACTTTTTAGTTTCTTTTTTATTAACCTAAGACATCAATTCCTTAGGATAATTAAATGACTTGTTCCCATACAAATATTTTATAGAACACATAAACCAGGATGGCAAGATTAAATTTTTTCATAATTTAATCTTTATCTTGGTTTAATTATTTTTTTATCTCCCTCCTATCTAGAGAGGTTGTGAGGAATACACAATCATAATTATCTTTCATGATAAAAGTGATTTCCATGCACAAAGACAGACTTCAGAATTACACTACCGAATTGTTGCAGGTATGTGAAAAAAAACTCAACTGGCATTTGCCTTTGTGAAATCTGTAATAGCTATACTTTCCTTTTGGTGTCCAAAGAGTTTTATTCTTGATAACTATGCACTACTTTTTATGCACAAAAACTCTTAATTTATAATATTCTTTCTTAAACCTGTGCTTTAATGTCATTGGAAATTGAGCAAATGACAATAAGGTATGTTTCAAAGAGAAAGTGCTAAAAATCCTATATAATAGAGTAATATGCAAATTAACCATCACTCCATTATACCCACAAGCCAAACCCACCAGCCAATCAGGAGCAAGTATGCAAATTAACCCAACCAAGATGGCTGCAGACACTGAGCAAGCAGGAGGCTTGGGTTTTCCATGCAATGGAGGAACCCAAGCTTTCGGCACACCCAGGCAGGCCCAAGCCTCCAATCAAAGCCACAAAGTTTCAATTATAGAAGATAAATAAATCCCAACAAAAATGTCTGCGGCCACAGAGCTGGAGAGAGCCGGAGGCTTGAGTTGTCCCCGGCGTTGGAGGAAGCCAAGTTCCCACAGCCCTGGCTTGCCTTGGCCTCTGCTTAAGGCTACAAAGTTTCAATTATAGAAGATAAATAAATCCCAACAAAAATGGCTGCAGCCATGGAGCAAGCAGGAGGCTTGGCTCTGCTCAAGGTTACAAAGTTTCAATTATAGAAGATAAATAAATTCCAGATACCAGGGCCTCTGCTTGGGTTGCTGGGGAGGATGGCTGGCCTGCAAACCACCACAGGCCCCTTGTCCAGGCTGCCCCATGTCCCAAGGGAACCCCCACCCTGATCGGGGACACCCTTCAGGGCAAACCAGCTGGCCCCCACCCATGCACCAGACCTCTATCCTATCTAATAATACTATCTAATAAAAGAGTAATATGCAAATTGACCATCACTCCAATACACAAGATGGCTGCCCCCATGTAGACACAAGATGACTGCCACAAGATGGCCAGCAGGGGAAGGTAGTTGGGAGGGACCAGTCCTGCAGGGGAGGGCAGTTAGGGGTGACCAGGCCTTCAGGGGATGGCAGTTAGTGGTGACCATGCCTGCAGGGGAGGGCAATTAGGGGCAATCAGACTGGCAGGGGAGTGGTTGGGGGGTGATCAGGCTGGCAGGCAGAAGTGGTTAAGGGCAATCAGGAAGGCAGGCAGGTGAGCGGTTGGGAGCCAGCAGTCCTGGATTGTGAGAGGGATGTCCCACTACCTGTTTGGGCCTGATCCTACCGGGATCCTAAACAGGCAGTCAGACATCCCTCGAGGGGTCCCAGATTGGAGAGTGTGCAGGCTGCGCTGAGGGACACCCCCCGCCCCCGTGCACAAATTTCATGCACCAGCCTCTAGTAATATTTTAAAAAAGGAAAGTTCTATTGTCAAGAATATCCTATTTTCCTACAATTAGCTTCATTATGGCACATGTGATTTTGAAAGGGCTGAAAATCACTTTATGCAAATTTAACTTGGTCTAAACCTTTCCAATTTATTGCCTCTAAAAATCTCATAAATCTTTGGTTTTTCTAGAGATTTTAAATAAATTAGAAAAGTGTATCTTATATTTATATGAAGACATATATATATATGTATATATATGTGTATATACATATATATATAAAAGTAAAATACAAATTTTGTTATAATTCAAATAATAGGTCCACTACATAGAAAACATTTTTAAAAAGGTATTTTAATTTTTTTCCCATCACCTTTTATCCCCTTTAAGCCCTCTTCCTCTTCCACCCACCTCTCCATCCCTCCAATCACCACAGTGTTGCCCATGCCCATGAGTTCTCTGGAAAGCATTTCTATTGCTGGAAAAACAATTCTGTATTTTTGGATATGTCAAATTAGACTGTATAGGTGAAAGAAATAAAATAAATGGAGAAACAGAGAGAAAACTTATTAAATGGTTCATAGGTTAAGATTTGCAATTAAGCAATAGAAGGTAGCAAGTGACAGAATAAGAGAGATTTCTTTGGGCTTTATGGATTTAATAAGTGAATTCCGTCAGGAAAATATGAGTACATGACCATAATTTTATTAGTTAAAAAAATCCTTGCCCTGCCAGCATGGCTCACTGGTTGAGTGTCAACCTACGAACCAGACGGTTACGGTTTGATTCCCGGTTAGGGCACATGCCAGGTTATGGGCTTGATCCCCAGTGTGGGGTGTGCAGGAAGCATCCGATCAATGTTCTCTCTCATCATTGATGTTTCCATCTCTCTCTCCCTCTCCCTTCCTCTCTGAAATCAATAACAAACTTAAAAAAAAACACCTCATCAACTTATCAACTAACATGAAAGCATTGTTTCAGTTTACATGTTTTGATAAAATAGTCAGCGAGGTTTGTTTCTTTGACATTAATTATGGTTCAAACAATATGGCCGAGGAAGCTGAATCTTAAAAAGCCACAAAAGGCAAGCATATGTCTCCTAGTGAAAACACTAGTAAAATGTTGCTTACTTTGCAATATTTCTTACCTGACTTTTGGAAGTTTGCAAATCTATAATTCCTATAAAACACTAGAATAGCAAATTATAAGCACTTAATTTTTGAGGTTGGCAAATTCAGAACTTATGTAAAATACTATCTTAG
Source organism: Corynorhinus townsendii (assembly GCA_026230045.1). Lineage (NCBI taxonomy): Eukaryota > Metazoa > Chordata > Mammalia > Chiroptera > Vespertilionidae > Corynorhinus > Corynorhinus townsendii. The sequence goes on along the minus strand of JAPDVU010000006.1, from coordinate 109,588,226 downwards.
AATAGCAAATAATAATTGCTTATTTTACTAAGTTTATGCAAGAGCAATTACATTTATATAATTAAATTATTTTCTAAATTAAGAAGTATTTTTACCTAAAGAATGAAAATTCTTATATTTTCCTTATTTAAAAACCTTATCTGCAGTATAAATTCCATTCAATTTAATTTACTAAATACTTACTGCATACCTTTAAGTTCAAGAAATGAATTAATACAATTGGGTGAAATAATATATAATAATCTATGATCTCATATTGTACATAAATTGTAATAAATTAGTTACTAAATCAAGGTTAACATTTCTAAAACAGAAATCCTTTATTCTAGAAAATTTAGTAGGAGAGAAAACATAATTACAACTTTACTTATTAACTGTATGACTAGAATAATTTCCTAATTTTTATGACCCTTAGTTTTGTCACCTATGAAATGTCATGTCATACTTCCTTAAAGAAATAATGATGATGCAATGAGATAAACCTACCAAAGTATCTAAAATAGTCCTTTGTAATTGATAACTGCTCAATGATTTTTTTAGAGGCTACTAAAATTAGAGATCTTTCACTGTGTGAGGCTAATGGAGAATATATCTCAGAAACTGAAATAGGTTTTTAGTAAAAATCCAAAATCATATCCCTAGGTTAAAATAATCTAAAAGAAGTATGGCTAGTGGAAATAGAAAGTAAATGTACTACCATGATTTCTACATTTGCCTCTATTTTTGTGCCTTTACGGTTTTTATTGAGGTGTTGAAAATTATGTGTTGGGGTCCTTTTAGGTCTATATTGTTCTGCGAAAGTGTGGAATGAGATTTTTAAAAAACGAGATTGAAACAGAATTGGGTGGTGCTAGAATTTAACATTTAGACCACCAAAAGCATTCCTCAAAGATCTAACCAAGAACCTATCTATACCAGACTATTGGGTGTGTCATACAGTTGTGGCAGATGCTGTGAAATTTACTATTTTACTTCACTTAAAACAACAACAGTATACACTTTTTAGTAATCTTTTTGCCTATTAAATCTGTGCTGTTTTCTATGGAAGAGCAAGGTATTACCTTTGTGTAGCTGTTGTCCCTTCCCTCACTCCCTTGGGACCAACTCTATGTTGCCCCTTTATGAGTCAGGAATAGAGCCATCACACCAGCGCGTACCCCTAAAGCATCCCTTTAGAAAACATGTGACAAGATTAATCGTTACCATAAACATTTAATTTTGTATAACAGTTGGTCCAAGAGAAATCCAGCTGATTGTAAAACAAACCAAAACTTCCAGCAACTTTTAAATTTCTTCTATATCCAACCTCATCTGGTTCTGCTTCCCACTCCACAGAGGTCATAGTTAAGACTTTTCATCTCTTTGCCAACCTGAGCTCCTCCCTTACTTTTCTGAGAGGAGGCAGTGTAAGCATCACCGTGATGACTTATTTTGTCCTCTTATAGGATAGCGAAAATGCCATGTGCTCCAAGCACAGGCAAGAAAGGCAGAAAATATAATAAATGGGAGACCTTCCCTATGAAGCCCACCATTTACAAACACCGGCCGAGTAACGAAGTTGGTTAAAGTGTCATCCGGATTCCCACAATTGTGGTTGCAGGTTAGATCCCCAGTCAAGACACATACAAGAAGCAACCAGTTGAATGCATACATCAGTGGCACAACAAATCGATGCTTCTTTCTCCCTTTATTTCTCGCTTACTCTCAAAAGAAAGAAAAACACAAACAAAAACACACCCAAAACCCACTTCAATATGTTAGAAGACCTTTGAGATTTGAGATGCGGTGCAGAGTAAGGGCAACAGGAGATTTTAATGTCAATTCTAATTGAAGTACTCCACATGGCTGGCGCTGATTTGTAGCAGTGACATGTAAGGATGTGCTTCGTTACAATCCTGTTTCTCCTCAGCTTAAAATGGATTGCGTTTAAGTCAGGATGAAGGCGTTAAATTTGGCTAATTTCAGGAATGATCACATTGCTTGCTTCATGGATTTGAAAATGAGATACAATTTATGAATTGCTCTATTTTTAACATATGTATTTCTTTGCCATTATTCCGAACAAATGAAAGTGATACTATGATGCCCAGTTACTTGATGCTTTTGCAGATTAAAATTATTTTCTAAATTGAAGCACAGATAATGTTTGTATATATGCTTTCTAGGAAATGCATGAATCCTTGTAATGAAGTGAAAATTTTACTATCCCTTTTTGCTTCTTTTAAAAAATTTTTTTGAAAAATTGGTATCTTCTAGATTATAAACGAGCTCAAAGACATGTAGAAGACCAAGTTTCAGGGATGGCGGCAGATTAGAAATACTGTAAAGGCCTTTCATCTGTTGCTTCATTTCTTATTATGCAGATTTTTTGGGCAAATTATATCATGGGGTTTGTAAATTAATATATTTAAGCTGATGGCAATAAGAAATGAGCATCTGTCCCTAGCATTGTTGAGAATAATTTACTTCGCTAATACATAATTTCATACCTCGTGCAAAAGAGAGGAACTCTTAATTGCTGAAGGTGAAATGAGAAGACAGGCTTCCCTGGAGAAAAACAAGCTTGTGTTCTTTGGAGAATTTGACATTTGCCGGGACTATGCATATGTAATGAGGAAGAAGAGGCTTTGGGGAAAGTAGCTGCCTGGGGCTGTTTTCATAATTGGGAAAACACTAATACATGAGTAAGTCGCCTCGCTCTGTTGGCAAGGTAGACAGGGTGACATGCATGGGGCATGGTGAGCAGACCTATGCACATTTGCTGGCCAGATGGTGTGAGACAGTTTATCAGCACAGTGTTCTTGGTTGATGTTTTCATTAGTTTTCTTAGTCAAGATGACTATTAGTCTAGTATTGCTCTAGTGGTGCCATCGATAAAATGCACCTGTATTGGGAAAAAAACAAAGACTAAACATATACATAGGTAAAGGTCTAGTGACCTAATTTCCTAGTAGCTCCTGAGGAGAGAGAGGACCCAAAATCAGATTTTTGCATGTGTGTGCAGGTGTATGTATGTGTGTGTGTGTGTGTCTGTGTTTCCATGACTTCCTAACCATGCTAGGAAACCTTGTCATATGAAATGCATTTTTCCCATTTGCTACTAAATTAAGTGGAGGCCCTGTGCTATGCTAAGTGATGAGTAGAGGAGCACTCACAGAATATGTTTAAATCCCTGTATTCCCTGGAGCTCCCTGGATTCTGAGAAGTGTATTTTCCTTGGTGGGCTCAATTTGTATCTTAGAACAAGGAAGAGCAGTAAGGATTTTTTTTTTCTATTTAAGAACCTTTCAGAAAAAAATATTTTACAAAAATCTTCTTTTGCTAAGTTATTCTAAACAGTTATTACATATTAAAACAGTATTATTTTCCCATAACAAATTTAAATAAAGTCAGTCAACAAAATCTGCTAGCATGCTATTTTGAATCAGAAACATATCTAGTTTTGATGTTTTAATATGTAAGTCATACGTCTCAAATTCAGGATATTTATCTAGTGTGGCATTCTTAAATCGTGATTTGTAAAGTTTACCAATGAAAACTGGTTGACCTTTGTCCAGAAATTTTTATATTGTTTTTGTCAGTTTAACTGCAGTTAATTAAAATGAGCCACAGGCATAGCCCCAAAGCAAAATAATTGGATTATACTAGGGTATGAATACTAAGCTATAGCTTATTGTGAGCTACCAATGTAATAGACTGGCACACTGATAATGATATATTGTGTTTATAACACTATCACTCCATTATAAATTTGTAATATTAACATTATGGGAAAATATGCTACTTAAGGTGCTACTAAATACTTTTTAGTTGTGTTATGAAATTCAATTTTATTTTAATAATGCTACTATTATGACTACTGAAAAGTAGATACATAGAAATAGAAAAGCATATAAAATTGACCAAAAAGAAAAAATACACTATTTTTTTTTAACAAAGGAGTGTAAATAATTAGGAAAGTTTCTACACTAGGAGATTCATTGAATTGCTGTGTTGGAATTTCTTATTGTTTTCTTAAATTAGAAATTGTATGAGGCTTTAAAATGTATTCTCCATTCCGATAATACTTTATTAGGCATCCATTTAATAATGAACTCTATTGAAAATAAGAAGAAACATTGTCTAGATAAATACACTACAGTAAAAAACTTACACATATTTCCTAACATTGTAAAAAATAGAGTTTTTATGGTGGAGGTTGAATGATAAAGGGGTGATAAATGGTGATGGAAGGAAACTTGACTTGAGTTGGTGAACACACAACACAGTATACAGAGGATGTATCATAAAATTTTCCCCCTGAAACCTATATGATTTTATTAACCCACTAGGACCCAGTGCATGAATTCATGCACCTTGAAAGGAACTGTGGGCTGTGAGGCTGTGAAAGGCTCAGGGGCGGGTCTTGGTCCATCCTCCACACCCCCACCCAGTCCCTCCCACTGCAGCCCTCGGTCCCCTGTCTGCCAGCAGCCTGCAGCTGCTCCCACATGCTGATGGTGCTGGCCCCGCTTGCACCCACTGAAGGCACAGAGTGATTGGGGCCGGCACCATTAGCGGGTGCGAGCGGGGCCAGCACCGTCAGCGGGTGCAAGTGGCAGCTGCTGCCCCCATCACCCCTCAGGAGCAGGGGGAGATGGAGAAACCTTGAGGGGCAATTGAGGTTGGCAGCCACCGTTTGCACCCGCTAATTTTGGCGAGTGATCGGGGCCGGCCAGGCGCTGACAGTGGGTGGGAGTGGCAGCTCTAGCACCATCAGCAGGTGCGAGCGCTGGGTAGGACTGTAGCACGTGGGAGCAAAGAATTTTCAGTAACCACCAGAGGCTCACCCTGATGACCCCACCTTGGTCTAGTATCCCTCCCTGCTCACCTGCTCAACCATCCCACCGCAGCTGATGGTCAGCACACATCATAGGGACCAGTTTGGTTGTCCCACTGTTCAGTCTATTTGCATATTAGCCTTTTATTATATAGGATGCCACCCCAATAAATTCAATTTAAAAAGAATAAAGTTTCTATAAAAGTCATGGCTTTGGTAATCACTACCGTTGTTGATTGCTTTATGATAAAGAAGTATAATCACTGTCATCATTTCCATTTTCAATTTAGTTGAAAGCATACACTTCTCATTTGTCCAGTAACTTTCCCCTGTCTTTCTTAAAATAGTGGTCTTTCAGAAATTGTAGAACCATATTTTTTGACAAAGAATACACAAGGAGTAAAGTATTTGCCATACAGTGTTAATATAATAGTATCCTATATAATAAAATGCTGATATGCAAATTGTCCCCTCAGGAGTTCAACTGACCGGGAGTTCGACTGCTCACTATGATGTGTGCTGACCACCAGGGGGCGACACAAAATGAAAGAAGGCCCTGGCCAGCAGCCAGGGGAAGGAAGGTCCCATCCAGCAGCCGGAAGGCCCCTATGGCCCTGATTGCCAACCAGGCCTAGGGACCCTACCCATGCACAAATTTTGTGCACCAGGCCTCTAGAAAAATATATTTTACAATGGAGTAAGAAGCAAATACATAATGTAGTAAGAATATATATGAAAATATCAATAAATAATTGACAGAGGAAGAAACAAAGAAGGTCCTAAATGGATAAAAATATGCTCTACCTCTTTAAAAATTATAGAAATGCAAATTACAGTAATAATAGGATACAATTTCCCATCCATCAAATTAGCGAGGGTTTTCAGAAAGCAGGCCCACATATTGGGTGATGTCATTGTTAATGTGATTTCCAAATGTTAACATAGAATTTTATACCCAGAAATATATCTTAATAAAGAAGTTCATATAGTCATGTCGAATGTGCTCTTTAGCCAGTCCTGGCATTTTCAACTTCAACTATCATATTCATTTTTAGAATTTCTATGTAGTTCTTTTTTGAAAATGCTAGGTTATTTCTCATAGTTTCTGTTAACTCATGTTATTCTAAATGTTGTCTTTTATTTTTTGAACATAGTAAGCACAGTTATTTTTTAATCTGTTTCTTTGGATTCTAATATTGAATGTATTTCCAAGTACTTTTCTTTTTGTTTTCTATAGTGGTTGTTCATTATTCCTTATTTAATGTACTCAACTCTATTTTTTTCTTATGAGCTACTTACTTATTTTTAAAGAAATTATTTATTAAAATTCTGAGTCCTAAGATGAAAGCTGACTTTTTTAAATTTTTTATTTTATTGTTTAAAGTATTAAAAATGGTAGTACATATGTCTCCTTTTTTTCCCCATTGAAAGCTGTCTTTTTTTCAAAGAGATATTTGATTTTCCTCTATCAAGCACCAGAGTCACTTACTATGGCCTCTTAGCATCCACCCCACCTTGAGAACACAACTTGGAATTCAATGCTGTCTTTCATTTCCTTTCAATATATCAAAACAAAAGCATATACAACCTGATGACTGTAGTTGGTAATACTGTATTATATATTTAAAAGTTGCCATGAGAGATTTTAAAAGCTCTCCCCATACACAAAAATAATTGTAACCGTGTGAGGTGATGGATGTGTTAATTAACCATATTTGGTAATCATTTATATATATATGCATATATCCAGGCAATTTGGCAAATGCTCCCAGGAAATAATGAAGTTTCAGATTCCAATTAATCTTCTGGGTTCCATCTATCATTTAAACTCTTTTAGATGTCTGTTACCTAGTTGTGTATTAATGCTATGTAGCAATCACAGTACTTCAGTCATATACAGAAATAAGCACATATTGCTCATGTTTCTGGGGTGGTCAGCTAGGCAGCTCTGAGGATCTTGGTGGGGCTTGGTTAGCCATGCAGAAGTTGGTCTCAGTTGGCAAGACTGGTGTGATTTAATGCCGCTTTTCATGGTTCTTGTTCTCTCCCTGGGCTATCCTGGGTATGACCCTCTCCTGACTATCACAGAGAATAAGAGTGAGAAAATTAAAACACATAAGCACCTTTCAAGCTCTTGCTTGCAACATGCTTGCCAACATCCCATTGGTCCAAACCAAGCCACATGGCAGAACCAGAGGCAAAGTGGGTGGTATTAACATGAGAAAGGGTGTGGACACACTTTGGATTGAAGAATGGGCTATTTTTTTTCAATTTAATACAACTCAGTAGTTTCTTACTATCTTGTCAGTTCTGTAATGCTAGTAAGGAGGTTATTATTTTTATATTTATCTAATATTTTTGTTATTTTCTTTGCTATAGATGGTTCAAATACAATAGCCTACGAACAGATGCTGTTTTAATGGATTTATCTTTAAAATTTTCTATAATTCCTGATCTGTTTTAACATTTGAGGCAAATGTGTATATATATATAAAGCACATTTAATGTCACAGTTACAAGTGGGTAAATTGATTTGAACAAAAAGTAATGAAAAACAGTAGCATTTGTTCTGTTGTTATACTTATTTAATAGATTATTTTTTTCTTATAATAATAATCTAATAAAATGAAAAACATATGAGCCATCCTTTACTAAAACATCTAGAAGAAACCACTGCAGATAGATTTTTGAAAAACAATGAAATACTGCCAATTGTGTTTTTTATAACCTGTTTTCATTTCACTTCAAAATATACTGAGGAAACTTTTTCATGTCTACAAATACACTTCTACTAAATAATTTTTAAAGGTAAGTTGTTTTTTCTTCTATTTTCTATCACAATTTCTTCAGCCATATACCTACTTTTTAGACTGGATGGCTCTACCTTTTTTAATATTATAAATAAGGCAGCAAGGAATATTCATATAGGTTTTTATGTTCTTTGCACTAATTTCTAGGATAAATTCCTGAATTGCATTGAATTGATTGAAGTCTATACCCATTTTCAAGGATGTTATACATAGTTTTAGATTTGCCTCTAGACAGGTTACATGCCTGTTGCACACTCTAGAAATGACCGACGACCACTCCTCTGAGAATAGAAAAAGTATGTTTATTCAGAGCTTCCTATATCAGGGAGTCAGGCCCAGCACTTGTGCTTGGCAGAGACTTAGAGGCAGTCAGGTGCGTGGGAAAGCTTCACAGTGAAAGAAAGGGAAGGCTCCAGGTATGCTCTTAGTAAGGTTATTGGCATGGGACACTGGAGATAGGCTAACTAGAAGCAGGGCATCTTCTGTGACTGGTTTGGGAGCATATTTGGTATCTCTGGTTAGTCCTGAGTGGAAGCAAAAAGAAAAAAACAAACAAACTTGTTCAAGTCTTGAGTATTCTGGGTCAGTTGCTATAGAGGTTTGGCATTTTGGTCCTGGTTGTAGTTTGGATCTCTGGACTTATGTTGATTAGAGTTCTGTTGCCATACACAGTCTTGCTATTGCTCCTTTGTATATCTAGTCTTTCAATACTGAAAGAATTATGGAAGAACTAAATGACTAATTTGCATTCTGGTTTTATTTATTTCAAAAAACTTACTTTTAGAATTAAATGTTTTTGTAAAGTTCTTAGCAATATAATTTATCCATAGCAAATATTACTTACTCATTACACTTTAACTTTCTGAAATAGTGAAGTCAGCATATTAATTCTTATAAAGATTCAATGGCCTTCACTTTCCTACACCATTGTCTTAGTTCAGGCTTCTATAAGAGAATACTTCAGACTGGGTGACTTATAAATAACAGAAATTTATGTCTCAGAGTTTGGGAGATTGGGATGTCCAAGGTCAAGGCCTCACCTGGTTCAGTGTCTGGTGAGAGAGCCTCATAGTTTATAGACAGCCACTCTCTCTTTATTTCTTCACATGATGGAAGAAGCTAGGGAGCTCTTTGGATTCTCTTCTTTAAGGACACTAACCCCATTCACAAGGGTTCCGGCCTAATGACCAAAAGCACTTCCATAGGCTGCACCTCCTAATGCCTTGGGGGTTAGGTTTTAAACATATGAATGAGAAGTCTGTCACATTCAGGATAGCAATGATGATGTGAAAATCTTTGATCCTGAAACTTTAATTTTCTTTCCCTAATGTATACATCCAAGACTCATCTGCCTATTTGTAAACTCAACTCATAAATCATTACTTACTCATAATATCTGCACAATTCACTATACTTCAGAGAAACTTTATTTCTGACTTTGTTTAGATGATCTTTTCTTTCCCTAGAATTCTTCCTTCTTTTATATGTGAATTCTACACTTCAAAACTTACTTCATGTCTATGTTAAGATCTGTTACCATTAGACAATTAACTGATTTTTTTTTTACTGTACTTGATATCACTACTACTAATTGATACATTTGCCAATTTTTTTTTCTGTTTATCTTTTTTGACCACTTCAATTATATGCAGAGGAAAGTACTAATAAAGTGTTTGTGTGTGTGTGTGTGTTTTTTTTTTTATGAGAGAAAATTACTTAATTTCAGGGTTGTAGTGCTTCCATTTTTATAAAAGAATAATGCTTCAAATTTCCTTTCAGACAGATGAGAATGAGAATATTTAAAATTATCTGTTTCTGGAGAAAGCATTATACAGTGAATAATATTGCTGGTGAAAATCATGAATAAACATTGGAAAATGATACAGCTTTCATATTTTTATAGCAAAAAAAAATGAACTAATACCAGCGGTGTTATTCTCATTGCGCATCTCCTCTGATATCTCAGATAGGGAACAAGTCCTGGCTTTTGCCTGACAGAAATGACTCTCTTTTCCAGATGTTGATTAGCTCAAAGTGCAGAGCAAAAATGCTTATATTACTTCCCTCTCTAGTTTCTGTGACTTTTGAAAAAATCAATAATGTATTGTCACATTGTTGGCATTGGAATTACCTGTGTGAGATGAATTTCACTTTTGTGCTGCACTAAAAAATAAAATATGCAATGAAACATTTATCTTTCAGATTAGAGTTGGGTAGTTGGGAAGAAGAAAATGTAAAGTTTTATTTCATATAGTGTACACTTACAGTAGAAGCCAGAAACACACAGCAGGGCAAGACATTTTGAAAGCAATGTTTGTCACTAGGAAGCTATGTGCTGTCTGTGTTGTCAATAACAACCCGAGGAGATGTCCTCTAGAAAGAAGTAAGAGCAGCAACGCATCTCAAAGGAACAAAACAGAACTTTAAATATTCATCATACCATGTTAGGTTAATTCAGAGAAACAGCATAGTCTGTGTTTGCTTTACTAATATTAATTTCTAAAAGCATCCTACATAATAAGAAAGAAATATGCTAATTATCCCTGAGGCATAACGACCAACCGCGCGTAACCACCTGATCACGGATCTACAGGAGGGTGGGGCAGCGAACAGCAAGCGGGCATCAGAGAGCTGCAGGATGGGGCAGGGCAGCAAGCTATGGGGGAGGTGCGGGGGGAGTTTTAGGAGAGCCAGGCAGCAGGTGGAGAGCTCTAGGAGAGCGAGGCAGAGAGCTAGGAACAGCTGAGAGCTACCAGCCGTGATGGGTGGGTGGCCAGCTGAGGCAAGCAGCAGCAAGCTACTTGCACACAGATTCATGCGCAGGGCCACTAGTGTTAAATGAAATACAACTTATCATTAAATGCAAGTGCAATTAATAGTTTTATTCCTTTATGGACAGAAATACTTGGTACTTTAAAAATATTTAATATTTTCTTAACATTTAAAACTATTATGTTTTTAATCACCATTGATTTTTGTTTTGAAATGAAGTATTGAGAAATCAAGGTTTTCACTTACAGTTTTTTTAAGGTTATCTTTATTGTTGAAAGTTATACAGATGTGCCTCTTTCCTCATTGACCCCTTTGAGCCTGCCTCCTCCCCCACCCCAGGCCTTCACTACACTATTGTCCATGTCCCTGGGTTATGCATATATACATATAAGTTTCACTTATAGTTTTTATTTCTGAAAAGTATATCGTTTATACCAAAAATCTCAAATGCCAAGAAGAATAATGCTCCCCCCCCCTTTCTTTTAAATTTGAAAAACACTGTTAAATACTTTCTAGGATACTTTTGATACTTATTATTTTTATACACTAATATTGCCAAACACAAAAGACTAAGATGTTTCCTTCTGACAGGGAGATGAAATGGTTCTCACTTATTATTACTTTTTTAAATTTGAAAAATGATGTTTAATTGGTAGCTCAAATATCAAGTAAAATTTTTCAAACTTTTATTTTATTATTTTGTTGTTGTTGTTAACCATCTCCTGGAGATATTTTTTCCATTGCTTTTCAGAGAGAGTGGAAGGAGGGAGGAGAGGAAGAGAGAGAGAGAAAGGAACATCGATGTGAGAGAGACACATCAACTGTTTGTCTCCTGTACACACTACACTGGTGGCCAGGGGCAAACCTGAAGCAACACAGTTTTATATTACATAGTTGAATATTTTAACAGAATGGATTAGGACCTTTAGTTTAGCATAAATAGGATTTTGTAATTCTAACTGCATTGAAGTTATAAAAATTTACTCTGCACTAATGAAAAATTCTTCCAGTTGAAAAACCCCATGCTATAGAATTAGCATAACATTTAATTTATCTCATAAACCAGGATACTTTGGGGAGTGAATGGAGCACTAACTAGGTAGGATGGTGAGCCATCTGGAGTAAATGTTGGATCACTCTAGGTCCAAAAGTGGATACAGTCAGAATATGAATTCACCCTCAAAGAATATACATTGAACTATTCCCCACATCTCCAACCAATCAGTTTTTGAAATGAATCCCTTCTCTGTTTAAGAGACATATGTAGTTTCTAGTAAAATTCTAGATAGGACTTCTCTAAATTCAAGAGTATCATCTCAAACCTCGGGAGGGGGGTAGCGAAAGATGGGGATGCCTTGCACAACTTCCATAGGGCACATTGATTTTGGATTTTATTGAAGGCCTCTACTTGTCACTTAGCATCGTATTTAATACTAGAGTCCCATTGCACAAAGATTCGTGCAAGAATAGGCCTTCCTTCCTCTGGCTGCCAGCACCGGTTTTCCTCTGGCACCTGGGACCCAGGCCTTCGCTCTGGCCGCTGCCTTCCTCCTTCACTCCAGCCGGAGCCTTCATTATTTGCTCCGGCCAGAGCCTTCAGTGTTTGCTCTGGCTGGAGCGCTGCTCCTGTAGCTCCCTCTGCCCCCCCACCCTCTCCCTCATAGCAGGCGTCCTGCCCTGCGTGGCTGCGCCACACCTGGGTATGCAAATTAACCCACCATATTTGTTTGGTTAATTTGCATACTCATTCCTGATTGGCTGGCAGCACCACAGAGGTATGGTCAATTTGCATATTTCTCTTTTATTAGTGTAGATTAAATGTGATGACACTCAATTCTTTTCAAACAGCTTTTGTTTTGAAGCTATGTTTGCTACTACTCAGTTTCTCTAGCTGCACTGCTATAGAGAATGGAAAAGTGGAATTTGAAATTTAAGGATAATATCTGGATTATAAAAATTCAAAATAAAGATTAGAAAAGGTAAAGCCCAATGAAAACAGGCTCTTTAACTTTTGTTGAAACTGAGAGAAATAAAAAGAGCTAAGCTCATGACTTTGGGCTAGATGATATCATGGTCACAGAGGACAAAATTGAGCTACTTGAGTACAAATTTAGTTACGTTTTTTTCCCATTGAGAATACTTCAATAGAAATATTCAAAAAGGAGTTCAAGTTCTAGGGGGAAAGTTCCATCCTAAGGCAGTGAAATAACTTTAAAAAATGAATCGGTTAATCATATTCAGGAAAACATGATCAAAGAATTCATCAAACATGATGAAAGACTAAGATGATTAAAGTGGGGAAAATTGGAATTCAGGAGCAGAGTACCAAAATAACATGACCATTTACACATTTATCAAATGAGAATATGTTGCATGAAAAATAAAATGATAAAATATATGGTTTAGGAGAAACTTAGAGAGGAATATCTCTAGTGGTTCTTATATATAAAAATTCATTTTATTCTTAGAAAATTACAACTATTAGGAAGTTCTTATTTACATTGCACTATATTCTTGTAACTTTTTTTTTTTTTTTGGTTTTCTTTCTTGAGGCATATTAAGAATGTTGGACCTGCCCTGGCCAGTGTTGCTTGGTGGTTAGAGCATTGGCCCACACACTAAAGGGTTGGAGGTTTGATTCCTAGTCAAGGGCACATACCTGGGTTTCAGGTTCAATTCCCCCTACCCCAACCCTGCTAGGGCACCAAATGATGTACCTCTCTCATATCGAAGTTTCTTTCTCTCCCTCCCCTTTTCTCCCCCCCCCCTTTCATTCTCTCTAAAAAAAAAAACAATGGAAAAAATATCCCCAGGTGAGGATTAAAAAAAAAAAAAAGAATGTTGGACCTTTCTTTTCTAAATATTCAATCATTTGAAAATTCTCATGATTATTCCCACTTAGTCCTGATAAAAATGATCAATTTTCAGTTACTTATTAAATTACATATTTATGGATTTTTATGCAATATTACTTATTACCCATTAGTCATAAAATTTTTTATACAGTTCATCACATCTCATTTCAGGACTGCAAATAAAATACAAAATATTATGTGATCAAAATTAGAATTTTTTCCTAAAAGCATAGCAAAAAGTTGTTCTTCAATGAGATCACTTTCAATTACATTCTACAGTACATTTTTAATATATATTTATTCTACATCACTGTTTATATAATTTTAATAAGGTTAATGTGAAAATTTGTGAATTTCACATAGTATGACATTCAAAATAGATTCCTTTGATAGGAATTAACAAAAACGTACTCACTGTCATGATTCCGGACATCTGTATTTATTTACATCAAGCCAGTCTTAATTGGAAAACATCAAAATAGTTCAATAAAGCTTACATGCCGTTTAATTCTATTTTCATTGCTAAGCTTGGTGGTGCACAAAAGCTGCAATGCCTCTTAAAACAGCCAGGAGGTTTTGCCAATGAATTCATGAAGTGCCAAGAAAGCTGAAGAAACATGTTTTATTTATTCATCCTGAAAATGTATCAATTATGTGACCTTTTAAAATGAGATCATCAATTTGAAAAGGCTAGAACTTTATTAAAACTTACATTTGTCTCAACACAAAATATTTGGAAGCATCCTACAATTTGCTTATTACATTGCTAAGAGAGAGAATGCATGCACATCAGAAAGCTCTTCGGGAAGCCATATGCCTGAATTGTCAGGTTGGTTCATGAGGAAGTAGACTGAGCCAATGCCTCTATAATAGGACCTCACTTACTCCAGACTCACTGATACTCTTTTACTATTTTAAGGCAGGTCGTGGAGGAATTGGCCACTGTTATTCCCCTTCCACATTCCAGCAGTTGCTGTTGTACCTTCAGTAAACCAACTCTTATGTGCAAGTATCAAATATCACTAAAGAATTCTATGAGCCCTCTTACAAACTCAGTATCTTCAAATGGTGAAAAATTTCTATGCCAAGTCAGACTTCAACTGGAAGGAAAATCTTGTTACTCTGCATGGAGGAAGCAGCTGCAGTTTTGGGCAACATATCTGAAAGTGCAAGTTTAGGGAACAAAGACATTCAACAGGCATCCTTGAGACTCACTGGTTTCTATATCTGTGAATATTTGCATAAAAAACTTTGCTGACATATTTTTTCCCATTGCCCTGAAAGTTGTCAATTTCATCAGAGACAAGTTTGAATAGGCAACTATTCAAGGAGTATATGTTTACATCAAGAAATAGAATAAAATGGGAAGTCCTTTTTTATTACATGAATGAACTTTGGCTTTTAGTGGTTATTTCAAAGATTGATTAGATTTTGAACATTTCTTTAAGGGAAAATGACTGCCTTTTGGGGGTCAGCTAAGGTTAAGTTTGCTTACACAGAAGGTAAAACAAAACAAAACAAACAAAATGATTTAAACATGGAAGTTTATACTTCCCTCTTACATAAGAGAGTTCAGATGTAGACAGTCTAGAGAGGCATGGCATTTGCATTAAGGATCTATGCTTCTGACTTTCTGCTTTGCTACCTTAGCCCATTGTTTCTATCCTCACAACTCCCTCAGGAGTCAAGATGGTTGAGTCAAGTTTGAGATTCGGCTTCTAAGAAAGATGAAAGACAAATTGGCAAAAAGATTTCCTTCAGCTATATTTTAGGTAACTTTCCTAGAAGTCCCACACAACATGTATGTCAGTGAACAGAACTTAGTCACATGACCATATCCAAGCTACAAAAGAGACTGGAAAATCTAGTCTGAATTGTATGAAATAATGTCTCTAGGAAAATAGGTATTTGTTACTAAGAATGAGAGGAGGAAATGGAAGTTGGGTTAAACAATTTGTTGGATGCATTTCTTCTTAGTTTAATGGGTGGATATTTTTGTGTGAATGAGGTTATTTAATAGTTTTCATTCAAAGCACTGTAGTCTTTATTATAATTATTACAAGGAAAAAGTATAAGCAGGGCCAACTGTATAATTTGTGGCACCCACTGCAATATGAAAATGCAGAGTTCCTTGTTCAAAAAGCAGGGAGGGGGTGGGGGGAAGCCTTTTGATTTTTTCTGCAGTCTCTCTCTTGAAATGTCATGGTGTGTTTATTTGTTACTTAACATTTTCTTAAAGTAGGCCCCAATTTACTACTCTCAATGAACAAGTTGGTAATATATACCACTACCAACACTTTCTGGTCGTGTTTTCCAGAGGCACACCCTTGGGTGTGAATGTCCTAGGGAAGCATGGGAGGAAAATGGACAAGTTGGGCTGTCATTGAAGGAACCCAAATGAAATTCCAAAAGTTCTCATGGGAACTTTGTCTCAAATGCTCTGGAATTCTCTTAAGCCAGTGTTGGTCACACCTCTGATCTGTCTGTCCCGACAGGCCAGCAGGAGAGCTGGAAAATTTATAATTTATACGTTTGCACTTTCCAGTCGTCAGTTAAGGGAGTCCCCCAGCCCCAGCACATAAATTCCGGAGCCCTCAATGATGTTGACTCAGGCAGCCCGAGGAGAGCCCTTCAACAAAGAGATGGAGGTGCTGGTTGTGGGGGAGAACGCACGCAGAGCCAGGGCATGGCTAGAGTAAAGCTGAAGTGTACTGTAAAACGAAAGTATTCTAAAAGTTCATTATTTTGAAGGAATCAGGGTAATTCTCTATAAATCCTGTAGTTTCTATAAAGACTTCTGTAGTCCTAATACATTGCCTTTTTTGTTTTTCTCCTGAACATTAGAAAGTAACATGACAACTGAGTGTCTGGGCTATAAAATCGGAGAGATCTGAGACCAATGCTGGCTTTACTTACTAGTGTTATGTTTTGGGGAGAGTTACCTACCTTCTGTAAATCATGGGTACCTCGTATACCTCTTCCAATCAGAGAGAATAATAAAACTTATCAAATGTCCCGACTTACTAGAGTGTCTGGCCCATTGTTAACACACAAAATGTTATCTAATATAAAAATACAAATTTAGAACATATAGAAAAGCATGGACAAGAGCACCTTTAAAGAAACCAACACAGGTCACAGGCAGATCATTAAAATGCAGGTTCTGCTTCAGTAGTTTCTGGTTTCTCTGCTACATGAATGTATGAAAACACACAAGCACACAGATGGCGCATATCATATATACTGTATTCTAAACTACCATTCCTTCTTATATCAGGTACTGGATATTCTATAGAAGACATGCTTATCAGTGGCTATACATTATTACATGATATAAACATATTATAATTCAACTAGGAGACATTTAGTCTATTTCCACACAAATTTATATGTATTCTAATATCTATCTGTGAGGTGAACATTGTATATAAGGCAATCTGAGAAGTCGAACTGGAAGGTTAAAGGACTGAACTTATTAAAATCTTCTGACACATGGTGCCAAATTGATCTCCAATACTGAGCAAAAGGTGTTCTAATCTCTCATTTCAAAAGGATTATTCCAGTCACTGTGTAGGCATAGGAGGGCAAGAGAGGAGGTAGGCATGTGAGTTAGAATAGTATTTATTAAACTTTAATGTGCTTGTGGTCACAGGCAGATCATTACAGTGCAGGTTCTACTTCAGTAGTTTGTAATGAGCCATGACCCTGCATGTACATCAATCCCCAGGTGATGCTGCCTGCTGGTCTGTGGACTGTGTTCTGAGTGGCAACAATTAGAGGACAGTTTTGGTAAATGAGAGAGAGATCATAGTGACTTAGATCAGACAGAGCAATGGAAGTGTAGGTATTCAATGTATTTTGAAGGTAAGGCTCACAAAACTGAGAGAAGACTGAATGATATCTTTTAACCCTTTGATCTGAGCCACTGGAGGAATCGAAGTGCTGTTAATGCAGATAGGAAACATAATGGGAGAAGAAATGGCGGGGGGGGGGGTTTAAAGTTAGTTTTATTTTTTGCCATATCAAACTTGAGTTGCCTAGTAGGCATCCTGGTGGCGACATGGAGTAGAATTTGGAAAGGTAAAGCAGAATTGAGATAAGAGGTCAAAGACAGATATGTACATTTGAAAATTTAGCATACTAGAAATATGTACCTATCTTGAAAGCAAGTGTGGCAATAAAAATGTCATAATTTCATTAGGCTTCTCAGGTTGGTGTGTATGTGTGCACATGTGGGGTGTATAGGACAATAATTAGATGGTAAAACTTCCTTTCTCAGAGCTAAGCTGCTGTTTTACTTCATCAGTTTGTTAAAAAAATAAGTGAGATAATTTTTAGTGATATTTTCTGTCATTTTTATTTAGAAAGGGGGATGACCAAGAATATTTTTTTCAGTGTGTCATAGGGAATTGAGTATGGTTTACCGTAGAGGTTATGATATTATGTTTTGTGTCCAACATCCTGGGTTTAGTAACTGCTCTAATACTTTAATACCTGAGTAAATCTAATGAAGTTAATTAACCTCTCTAATTCCCATTATTAAAATCTGTGAAGAAATAAGCTAATAGAAACAAAAACAAAACAAAAATACATGTTTCCTAACATTATTAGGAGGATTAAACCAGAAAGTTCTCTTAAACTAATAACTAATAATTAATACATTAGGTTATTGCCATGTATTCACTAATGTTGAATACGTATTGGCTTTTAATAATTAGCATGTTTGTTCACTATGTTAGAAATTATTATGTAAGAGAATTACAGTTTTTTTGTGTGTGTTTCTTCCCCTGTAGGTAGGGATATAGCCTATATAATAAAAGCCTAATGTGCTAAATGTCTGGTCATCTGGTCGGCCGTTCAACCAATCAAAGTGTAATATGCTAATGATATGCTAAGGCCTCTCAACCGCTTGCTATGATGTGCACTAACCACCAGGGGGCAGACAGTCGACTGGTCAACCAGTCGCTATGATGTGCACTGACCACTAGGGGGCAGACACTTCAACTGGTAGGTTTGCTTGCTGCTGGGGTCTGGCTGATCAAGACTGAGACAGGCCGAACATGCCCTGGAGCCCTCCTGTGGTCCCTCCCTGGCTGACCAACCTCCTGCATCTCTCCCCGGCCCCAATTGTGCACTGGTGGGGTCCCTCGGCCTGGCCTGTGCCCTCTCGCAATCTTGGACCCCTTGGGGGATGTTGGAGAGCCGGTTTCGGATCGATCCCACAGGCCAGGCCGAGGGACCCCACTGGTGCACAAACTTCGTGCATCAGGCCTCTCATTAGATAATAAGTAAAGGTGTATAAAATCTTTCATGAAGCCCAAATAAAAAGAATTAACATATTTAAAGAAAAGAAGATGAAAAAATCTACTCTGGCAATTAATTCTAGAAAGAAATCTTTAATAGCTTTTTGATATTGATTGGAAAAATCCAGTGGAAAAATAATTGAGACAAAAATTCCAAGGAAATAAGATTTTAAAGGGATTTTGTAGTGCCTGGCCAGTGTGGCTCAGTGGTTGAGCTTTGACCTAAGAACCTGGGGTCACAGTTCAATTCCCAGTCAGGACACCTGCCTGGGCTGTGGGCTCGATCCCCAGTGTAGGGTGTGCAGGAGGCAGTCGACCAATCATTCTCTCTCATCATTGATGTTTCTATCTCTCTCTTCCTCTCTGAAAGTTAATTTAAAAATACCTTTTTTAAAAAAGGATTTTGTAGCATAAAAGGCAAGCTGCCAAGCTAGGTAAATTGAGATTTTCAAATTTCAAAAAAGTCAAAGGTACCTGGCCAGTGTAACTCAGTTGGTTAGAGCATCTGCCTGCACACCAAAGGGTCCTAGGTTCAATTCCTGGTAAAGGGCACTTACCTGGGTTGCAGGTTGGATCCCCAGCCCTGGTCAGAGTGTGTTCAGGAGGCAACCAACCATGTCTCTCTCACAATGATGTCTCTCTCTCTCTTTCTCCCCCCCGCCCCCCATCTCTGTTTCTCTCTCCCTTCTACTCTCTCTAAAAATCAATGGGAAAATATCTTTGGGTGAGGATTAACACAATAATAAGTCAAAGGCAAACCTTTAAGGAAAACATTTTCAATGTTATGATTGGGTAGGAATGAGATAAAAACTGAAGTAAGAAAAAATGAAAATTTGGTCTGTAAATATAATTATATATATAGGGTGCCCCAAAAAATGTCTTTACACTTTAACTGCTGGTAACTCTATTTTGAAAATGAAATGCATTTTAATAAGCACTGCCTTTATAATTATTCAAAGTGTGTGTGTATACATTTTTGGGGGCACCCTATATATGTGATATATAAATTATATATATGTATATATATACACATAACACATATATAAATTATATATATGTATATATATATATATACACATAACACACACACATATATATATCATGAGAAAACTAGATTTATAATGATTTTTAAAATCCAAATTAATTGTTTACTGTGTTGTTTTCTGTAAGAGCATTGCAAAGTGAACATGTGCTAAAGACACACCATCTGTCCAGGGCACAGAAATGGAGACAGGCAACAGAAGGATGGTCATTTAACCTTCAGCTTCCTTTTAGCTCTTGCATATTTTTATAGAAGTGCTTGAGAAAGTAGTTGAAAGTTAATTTAAAAATTATGTTTTAGGTGGTTTTAATAAGTTATTGTTGTTGAATTTAAGTCCTCTTTTAAATGATTAGCCATCACTTATTTGGACTCATTGTATTAGTTTTAACTTTTTCCCTGTAGAATAAACTATTTTATATATTAGATTCTAGAGTTTTAATCTTGCAGTGTGCAATGATGTGCTTTGTGGGTTAGAGTGATTAACAATTTCACCATCAAAAATTTTGAGATTGTAAGCTAAATTAAAAGAAAGTGTTTAGATTTGAAGTGTAAATCAGAAATAAAAGTGTAGATGTGTTTAAACTGATTTCTTTTCATGTCTAGTTATAAAATCAGAAATGAATAATGTTATATTTTCACATGGTTAGGGGATATGGCATCTGACCAAAGGTCAGGGACCATTTTCCTTACAATTTCATTTTTATGAGCATGATATTGTATGCCATATCTATTGAGATTTTCTGTTTGTTTTGGCTTTTGCTTTTCTCAGTAGAAAGAACAAAAATATATTAACCACCATAATCTTTTGAGAGACTTATGGATGTGATAGACACGGCCTTGAAAAGGAAGATGATTTCTAAAGGGTAAAATTGTATCATTACTCTTTAGGAGTTACAAATTTAAATCAGGGTATTAGGTAAATAAAAAACAAACAAATGAGCAAATGTAATTGTAGATGATAGGCACTAATTACTTTCTCACAAATAATTAGTACAATATCAACATTGGAATTTATCAAATTAGAACTTTTTTAGGCGTAGATGCTCAAGGATGAAACCATTTTACTTGGGATTCAAACTAAGCCTTGAAGGATGGATACGATCTTACTCAATGAAATGGCCCACAAAAGTCTTTCTGAAAGAGTTAGAAACAAAGTAATAGTGGTGAAAGAGCACTTGCATGTTTAGAAAACAAAAAAGTGGAGAACCAATTAGAATTATAATATCTATGTGGTCAAATATGGAGGAAGGGCAGGGGTAAAAATCTACAAAATTGAGTTGGGATATGTTTATAGACGGTCACTATTTTTTTTTCAATTGCTGCCATAACAAATTATTCCAGATTTAGTGGCTTGAAACAACTCTCATTTATTATTGCATAGGTTAGTAGTTCAGAAGTCCAAGAGGACTCAGCTTGCTTTCTGCTACAGGTTTCCCAGTCCTCAAATTCAGAAATGGGATGGCCCCGGCTCACATGTAGAGGCTCTGGAAAACGGCCCGCTTCCAGGCTCACTGTATGGCAGAATTCCTATTTCCAGGTGGTTGTAGGACTGAGGTTTCTGTTTTGTTGCTGCCCATCAGCTGAAAAAGTTCTCACATTTCATTGGTGCTCTCTGGCCAGTGCTTTATTTATATGGATGTTATTGAGGTTATAAGCAGAATGATCAAACCAATGTTTTAGAAAGATATTTTGGGGGTATGCCTTTAAGCAAATTTTCTTTATTTCAAATATATTTATTTATATCTAACAACACTCATGAAACACATTTCCTTGAGGAATATTCATTTATTTAATGTAATTAAGTTTGTGGCAGTAATTTTATCCTGAAGTTTAAACTCTGATATAACATACTTTAAAAAACTTTTTTATAAAAATATGAATTTGTATTCAATATGTATTTCCCTGTTCACCACGATATTCCTTTCCCCTAAACAGATCTAGAAGTATTTCTTCTCTCATGAAACATTTTCTGTTGGTTCTCGTCAAAATAACTGGCTGCTTTCCCTCACTCTGTCTTAGATGATCGTATTTCTATAGTTATTTTCACTCATCCTCACACTAATTATGTAATTCATTTTTATTCTCATTCATTGAATGTTATAGTGTCTTGAAAATAATATTCTTCATGTTTACACATGTATTGTAGGTCCATTATATTTGTGTTTTTATTAATATTTCTTATCTTGAGTTGTATATTTATTACATGACAAGGATAATATTTCTGCTAATAAACTATAATTTCTAGTATAAAGCAGACATATGAAGCATCTAATGAATTATATTTAGTAAGAGATATGGGAATTATTATATTCATATTAGTCATTTAAGAATATGCTGATAATTAGTGTCAGATAATACTATGAAATGGTGCTCATAATTGGAATAATTTTCATTGTTTTAATTAATTAATCAAAAATAGAAATGAGTACCTGTTATGTGTTGGGAGACAATCTCCATGGATCGGTTGTGTTTCTGCACATCTTGTGAAGAGGAACTGGCAGCTTTTGATCTGGATACATTTTTAAGAACATTTGTAGAGCAGCCTTGGAAAATAGAAATAGTGTCTCTTCCGGGAAAGAAGGAGAATTTGACGGTGGTCAGTGTGATCAAGAGGATGCGTCCCACTGGGGCAAAGGCCCTTGTCAAACCCGGGATCCAGCCTGAGGTTCCTCTCCTATAATGCAACCCCTGTATGTGCAGGGGGCACCTCTCTCTGGTTGTGTCAACCTACGATCATTGGCATATGGAGAACAGTGCAACAAAATGACCATACTTTGGCTATTGTTATGGAATGTGTAATGAACTGTCTTTTGTCTGTGACTCGGGAGTCCTGTGTTTTCTGCCAGCATCCCTGGAACTGAGTCAAGCCAGCTTGTTAGCTCGTGAATAGGATAAAACTCCAGACCCTTCCTAGTTTCTGACATTGTGTTTCCGGTACTTTGCTGCAGGTCTAAAAGGTAAAATAAACTCTCTCCTTGCCCTTATCTAGCTAACAATCTTGTACTGCTTTTATTTAAGGCAAGAATAACAGAAGAAAATCGGGAGGAGGAAGTGTATTACAGGACCAGTATGTTTTCCCCAGTAGCCCCAAGTATTTTGCTATTTTTTGAAACTCAGCAACAATACCTTAACCAGTGTAATTATATTATTTATGCATTAAACTAAGTTAAACTTGAATCACATAATCCTTAATATTTGCTAAGAGAATATTAATTTTAAATTACTCAAATTTGCACTATTTGGAAAATTTAATAGCCTTAGAGCAGTGGTCAGCAAACATGCTGCTCTTTGGCCCCTTGAGTGTGGCTCTTCCACAAAATACCATGGCCTGGGCGACTCTATTTTGAAGAAGTGGCTTTAGAAGAAGTTTAAGTTTAAAAAATTTGGCTCTCAAAAGAAATTTCAGTCGTTGTACTGTTGATATTTGGCTCTGTTGACTAATGCATTTGCCGACCACTGCCTTAGAGGATCCTTGTTTTTGTTGTTTTGTTTTATTTATTTATTTGATTGGATTCATTTTGAGATTTTTTTAGAATACTTTAATTTTTAAGAAATATGTTTTTATTGACTTTTAAAGAAAGGAATGAGGAGAGAGAGAAAAATTATTGACTAAAGGCCTGGTGCAGAAAATTCGTGCACGGGTAGGGTCCTTAGGCCTGGCTGGCGATCAGGACCAATCAGGGCCAATCAGGGCCTTTTGGCTGGCCGGGGCCTTTCTTTGTTCCACACCGCCACCTGGTGGTCAGCACACCTCATAGCAAGGGATCGAATTCCCGGTCTCCCGGTTGAACTCCCTAGAGGACACTTTGCATATTAGCCTTATATATACATATATAGATGGTCTGCCTCTTGCCCAAAACCCAGGCCCTGACCAAGAATCGATTCAGTGACCTCTTAGTTCCTGGGTTGATGCTCAACCAGTTAACCACACTAGCCAGGTGCAATGATTTGATTTTTGTTTTTAGTTATCATATAATAATATTGACTCTTTTTTGTTATTGTTATTGTACACTTCTATGACTTTAGATACAAGTAACCAAAGTCAATCACTTCCATATCCCCCAAACTCTTAGAGTCCTTATTTCATTTTTTTCTGAATTATTGGAAAGGTTGTCTTTTCTTATGTTTGTTGAGCATTAGAACCTTGTTCCATTCCCTACCTACTTTCAAACAACCTGGGGGAGTTAGGATTAAGGAAGGGAAATATGCTAAAGGAAAAAGAAAGGTTACTGTGGGGAACTTGAGGGGCAGGGAGGAAGACAACTATTCGAGAATTCCTAGGCCCAGTTCCAGTCATCTGCCATCTGTTCCCTCAGAGTCCAACTTCTCGTCTCATAGAATGATTTATTTCAATTAGGACATAAATTCTTACTTATATAACTCAGAGGGACTCAAACTGGAGTGGCAGAGGGGTCTCTTTCTTGGACCCTGGCCCATAATGAGCAGCTTCTGAGGACAAAAGATCGAAGACAATGATGAACATTTTTACTCTTTTAGAAAATAATATTAATTAAAAGCAATAAATTGAGAACTGTTGTTTGTGTCATTTTGGACCAATATTAGTAGCTCTAGAGAATAGGGGCAATCAATGATGATAACTTACGGAGGTAGAGAAGAGTTGATCTAAGTTCAGGTTGATCTCTTAAATTAGGTTTGGATCCTGTTTTTTGTGTGGTTTTTTTTGTTTGTTTTAACAAAATTGCCATCTTAATTTAAGAAATAAGTTTACCTAGTGTTCTGGTGGAGGTACAAAGAAAAGCAAATGAAAGATTATAAGCCTGCCTTGAGTCTTTAGACCAATGGTTCTTACACCTTATCCTACATTGGAGTCACTAGAAAGGCTTGTAAAACATAGATTGCTGGGTCCCACCTCTGGAGTTTCTAATTCAGTGTATCAGAATCAGAACTAGCATGTATAATAAACTCTCGGGTGCTGCTGCTGGACCACAGCTCTAGGCTATTAGTAGGATGGAAAGGAAAACACATTTAAATATTTCAATCCAAAATACAGTGCTCTTTGTTATAAGACATACTAATTTGGCTCCGTAATTAATGTCTTCATTCTTCAACAAATAATTGCTAAAGGAACATCAACCAAGAATCATTCTGCTAGTGGTTTTGGCAGAAAAACTGATGTGGTAAGCATGAGTCCCATCCACAGAGGGCTTCTGGGATTAAAGAAGAGATAGGGCATGTGGAAGACAAGGATTCCCAGTAGAAGGGCAGAGTGGCACACCAAAGAAATGTAGCTATAGAAATGTAGCAAAGAAATGAAGGAAGGAGAGACTTCTGACAGGGGTTGGGAGGTTCTGGTGACTAGGGGAGGCTTTTACAGCTCTAGCCTTGGCTAAATTATCTTCTTTCCACATAAAGTATATGCACATTTAGATGCTGCCATGCAATTCTGTGTCCACTTATGTGATAATATCTGATATATTTGCCTCATATTGAGAGCTGGAGCTGATTGCTTGGTTGACTTCACAACTTATGTGGTAATAGTTTTATTGTATTATGATCTTATTAACATTCTCATTATAATTACCTATAGGTTTCAAATTGAATTTAGTTTCCGAGAGCTAATAAAATGGTACACTTTCGGAAAATGCAGTAATGAACATACATTTGATAAAATATGCACACAGTTTTAGTGGAATAGAGTCCTTAAGCATAGCCCATTAGATTGATATTAGACTAAACAATTCAGAATGTCCATTATACTCTATTAGAGGCCTGGTACCCAAGATTCATGCACTGGGGCAGGGGGTGTCCAGCCCAGCCTGCGCTCCCTTGCAGCCTAGGATCCCTTGGGGGGAATCGGGCCTAAGCCAGCAGGCAGACATCCCTCTAGGCATAGTCTGGGGCTCTCGCAGCCCGAGACCCCTTGCTCCTTACTGAGGAGGCAGGAGAAGCTCCAGCCACCGTCACTGTGCTCGCCAGCCATGAGCCCAGCTTCTGGCTGAGCGGTGCTCCTTCTGTGGGAGCACACTGACCATCAGGGGGCAGCTCCTGCATTGAGCATCTGCCCCCTGGTGGTCAGTGTGCATCATAGTAACTAGTTGTTCTGCCATTTGGTCAATTTGCATATTATGCTTTTATTATATAGGATAATCCTTACCTTAGAAAATAATCAGTGTTACTTTCTAAATTCAGTTTCAACACTAGAAGCTCTCTAAAAACAAAAAGTAAAGTCAATTTTTTAAATACAGGAGAGAAGTCAGTAACCACAAACATACCTGCTAGTGTTGAACATACTCCTAGTTTGAATATTAAAGAGGAAACAAACATTGCCATGTGTATATTTAGTGCAAAAGTCAAACCATATTGTTTCAGAGATATTTAACATTCACATCATCTGAAAATCTACTTATCAGTTGTCAAGACACATTCATTCAAATTCAGGAGCCAAATTTTAAACAGTCAAAAATAGCTTTAAAGTTTTCAATTCTATAAATTTATTTTTTTCAAATATTTTTATATCTTTATTAAGGTCTCTGGATTTGGGACCTTACTTTTTGTATTGGCAACAACTTTTTATGACAGTAGTAGTATCTTGCAAACCAAAAAAATAATTTGGAAAACGCAGACTTATTTTATTGTTGTATCAGAGGCCTGGTGCACAAAATTCGTGCATGGGTAGGGTCCCTAGGCCTGGCTGCTGATCAAGGCCTCTAGGGGCCTTCTGGCTACAGGCCAGGTCCTTCCTTCATTTCATGCCGCCCCCTGGTGGTCAGTGCACGTGATAGCAAGTGATCGAACTCCCAGTCTCCTGGTTGAACTCCCTAGGGCCGTGGTCAGCAAACTGCGGCTCGCAAGCCACATGTGGCTCTTTGGCCCCTTGAGTGTGGCTCTTCCACAAAATACCACAGTCTGGGCGAGTCTATTGTGAAGAAGTGGCGTTAGAAGAAGTTCAAGTTTAAAAAATTTGGCTCTCAAAAGAAATTTCAATTGTTTTACTGTTGATATTTGGCTCTGTTGGCTAATGAGTTTGCTGACCACTGCCCTAGGGGACACTTTGCATATTAGCCTTTTATACTAGGATATATAGATAATCATCCTGAGTATTTTAGCTTCAGTAAGATTTTTCTATTGTCGTCCTGGCCAGTGTGCCTCGGTTGGAACGTCATCCTATATACCAGTACAGCAAAAGATGGCAGGTTCCATTCCTGGTCGGGCACATACTCAGGTTGCAGGTTCATTTGGTCAGGGTGCATACAGGAGGCAACCAATTGAGGTTTCTCTCTCACATCAATGTTTTTCTCTCCCATCAAGTCAATTAAAAAAAGATTTTAAAAGATTTTCTATTATACTTGGTATTTTGAATATTTTCTTGTTATTTTTTTCAATGAAGCTGATGAATAGTGAGTCACATTTTAATATGTTAAAATTGGATGCAGAAATGAACAGTGAAACATAAGGAAAAGTGCAAAAGTAAAGTGAGATTAAATGGCATATTTCCGTCTCCTCAGTATATTTGCCATAGAGAGATCACTGTGCCTCCTCTACATATTTGTTGTTTTTTAAAGCAAATAAGGTGTTGAGAAATATACTTTTAATATAATTTCTCTGAATTTGAACAATTTTTTGATGTAACATATCCATTTTCAGGGAGTATACCTATATTATAATTTTAATTAACATAACACATGAACAGAATCTAAAGCAGCAATATCCCATTTCAGTCCCTCCAAGAGGCAATCATTGGAAACAATTCTTGCTGTTTTCTTAGCAACTGCATTCATTAATCTTTATTACTTACACTTTTAATTCTTGCCAACATCCTTTAGCTCCCATAAGGATAGATGAAATTTAGCTTGTTTATTTAGTTCCCCCATTATTTCTACATCCCCACTCTAATATTGTGAGATAATTGTGATTAGTTAGTTACTCTAGTGATAACTTTGTAACTTTAAATACACAGAATCTTGTAGTCCTTGTTCTATAAATGACAGGCATTAGCTTTGGTCTCTTTTCTACGAAGTAAAAGAATTTCATATCCTCCACCCTGAACTCCATCATTTATTCCCCTTCAACTTCCCATAAGATTCTCATACAGATTTTTATGGTGGGAGTTGTATCTCTCCCCCGCCCCCCCCCCCTTTTTTTGGTAAATAAAAGCATAGCATAGTATTCTCATATGCTCAAACTTATCTTCTCTTCCCATCTCCTTCCTTTCTACCCATTTACATCCTCCCCTGAACATTGTCAATCCAGGACTCTAATCTTACTTTCTCAGCAAAAATTTCCCTCAATGATATACTTATTCATTCATGCTGAAAATGATGTTGCAGTTATTATCAATGCCACACAGATTTATGTGTGATGCTGTATTAATGGCTAAATAGAGCCTTTTTATGTCTTAACTCCTCCACTAGGCTATGTCCTCATGCTTTTTTGCATACCACATAGCGCCTTTTGTTATTCTGGACTCTCAGTAAACATCTCACAGAGTTGTTTAATTGTAAGTAAAAGAAGCCCATATTCCCATAAGTCATTTATGATTAGGGTGAATCTTTTGTATTAAGGCAAGTCTTTCACAGACAATGTTTTTGTAAATAGGTAGTTTGATCTTGAAGAAGGATGCAATGATAGATGGCAGATTATTATGCAAGGTTATTGCAGATCAGCTTTTCATCTTCGTTGACAATTTATGATAAGAATAAAGTTTTTAGGGAAGAATATTAAATATGCTTTTGCTGCATTGAAAGTTATAAAATAGAAAAAGTGTGTTTGTGCCTGCTCTAAATTTTTAAACAAGCTAGATTCTCATTTTCCTCCAGAGAGCTTTCTTTATGGAAAGGTGGGTTATTCCCTTTGTTCTACAAGATGTTTCCATTTGTTATTATACTTTAAAAATATAATTAAAAGTATTGATAAATATCAATTTAATACAAAGCCTACTGGGAATTTTGTTTGTAATTATATTGAGTCTATAATTAAATTTAGGGAGAATTTTCATAATAATATTGATACTCTGAAGAACATAATGTATATTACTCCATTTATTTAAGTCTTCTTTATTTTATCTCAATATTTTATAGTTTTCAGTGAATAGATCTTATGTACACTTTGATTTATCCCTAAGTAGTCTTGAATTTGTATGCTACTATAAATGGTGTTTTTGAAAATTGCATTTTATTATTGTTTGTGGTTAATATATACAAATAAAAAATTATGTTGTTTTTTTTTGTAAACTGACGTTCAATTCTATAATTTGTTTTAATTCGTTTAGGTCTAATTCCTTTTTTGTGAAATCCCTAAAGCTTGTCTACTTATCCAATAAGGTTTTCTGGAAATAAAGACAATATTGACTAGAAATTATGAATGATTATTTTTGTCTTGTCCTTGATCATAGGGTGGAAGAACTTAGTTTTTGTTTGTTTGTCTATCACTAAGTGTGATGCTTGCTAAAAATTTTTCATTAAGTATCCTTTATCAAGGTGAGGGAGTGTCTTCCCTTCTTTTCCTAGTTTGCTAAAATAATATTGTCAATAGGTATTTTTTTTACCAAATGCTTTTTCTCTATTTATTGAGATAATAATTTTGTTTTCTTTTAGTCTTGACTATGGAGCAATACATTTATTTTTTTATTGTTAAACTAAGATGCTGGGATAAGCGCCATTTTTTCATGATAGATTATCCTTTTAGAATATCGCTGGCTTCATCTTTCTAAAATTATGTTTAAAAATTTGGCATTTATATTTATAATGGATATTGGTCTGTAAATTTTTCTTCCTTTGGAATGTCTTTGGTATAAGGGTAGTTTTGATTTCAAAAAATTAATTGGAAAATGTGCTATTTAATAGAAATAGGCTTATTAAGAGTTTTTACTTATTAATTTTTATCTTTCAAGTAATTTACATATTTTATCTGATTTGTCAATTTTTATTGACTTAAAATTTTTCATAATATATTCTTGTTATTCTTTTAATGTAAGTTGAATATGTAGTAATGTTTCCTCTTTTATCCTTGTTATTGGTAAATTAGAGCCTTTTTTTATTTTTCTCTTGATCAGTCTAGCTAGAGATGTATAATTTTTATTGTCCCGTCTGGGTTTTTTTTCCACCTCTTTTGCCTACCTTCTTTTGGATTGATTTTAGAATTCAATTTTGTTCTCATGTTGCTATATATTTTTAAAAATCTTTATTGTTTAAAGTTTTACATGTTCCCTCCCCACAGCCCCCATTACCTGAGTGTAAAACTGCTTGATTTTCTTCCACATATAACTCTTTTCCTGTTATTTTAGTCTTCTTCCCCCCCCGCCTTACTATATTTGGGTAAGCTTTTTTTTTGTTATTACTGTTATATGTTCAAGTTTACCTGTATTTTCCTGCAATGGTTAATTTGGTTTTAAACCTACATGATGAATTTTTATATTAGATGTATTTTTTATATTTAGAAGTTCCATTTGCTTCTTTTTTATCTTTGCATTTCTTTTCTCCTTATGTTTTTCTCCAATTTATAATAGCTATTATAATGGCTTGTCTGCTAATTTCATTGTCTCTGTAATTTCTGGGATGTGCCACATCATTGCCATTAATTCCGACTATGAATCATACTTTGCTGCTTCTTCATATATCTAATCATGTTTTTTTTTTCAGTGCTGAATATTCTGAATATTTCATTGTTGAGAATCTGGATTTTGCTATCTTCCTTTATGTTTTTATTTTTAAAATTTATCTTTATTGTTGAAAGTATTACAGATGTTGCCTCTCCCCCCCCCCCCCCCCGCATTGACTCCTTCCACCATGCTTCCACCCCTGATCCCCACCATCCAGGCCTTCACTGCACTATGGTCTGTGTCCATGGGTTATGCATATATGTATATAAGTTCTTTCATTAATTTCTTCCTGCCCCCAACCCCTACCCTCTGAAATATGCCTGACTGTTGTATGCTTCAATGTCTCTGGGTCTATTTTGTTCATCAGTTTATTTTGTTCATTATATTCCACATATAAGTGAGATCATGTGATACTTGTCTTTCTCCGACTGACTTATTTCACTTAGCATAATACTCTCTAGGTCCCTCCATGCTATCTCAAAGGGTAAGAGATCCTTCTTTTTTTTTTTTTTTTTACAGTTGCATAGTATTTCATTGTATAAATGTACCACTGTTTTTATTCACTTATCTACTGATGAGCACTTGGGCTGTTTACAGATCTTAGTTATCCTATATAATAAAAGGCTAATATGCAAATCGACTGAACGGCCAAACGACTGGTTGCTATTATGTGCACTGACCACCAGGAGGCGGATGCTCAATGCACAAGCTGCCCCCTGGTGGTCAGTGCACTCCCACAGAGGGAGTGCTGTTCAGCCAGAAGCCGGGCTCAGGGCTGGCAAGCGTAGCGGCGGTGGTGGGAGCCTGTCCTGCCTCTGTGGCAGTGCTAAGGATGTCCAACTAATTGGCTGTCTCCTGCATGTGGGGAGCAGGTCTAAGCTGTCAGTCGGACATCCCCTGAGGGCTTCCGGAATGCAAGAGGGCGCAGGCAGGGCTGAGGGACCCCCCCCAAGTGCACGAATTTCGTGCACCGGGCCTCTAGTTGTAAATAATGTTGCTATGAACATGGGGGTGCACATAGTCTTTCTGATGGGTGTTTCAGACTTCTTAGGATATATTCCTGGAAGTGGGATCACTGGGTCAAATGGTAGTTCCATTTTTAATTTTTTGAGTAAACTCCACACTGTTTTTCCATAGTGGTTGTACCTGCCCGCATTCCTAAGAAAAAGGAACCCTTGTAGGCTATCTTCCTTTAAAAAAATGCAGAGTTAATTCATTTGAGGTTTATTTGTTTATTTATAGGCTGACTTTTAAGCTTTCTGTGGGGAGAGTCTAGAACAGTGGTCGGCAAACTCATTAGTCAACAGAGCCAAGTATCAACAGTACAACAATTGAAATTTCTTTTGAGAGCCGAAAACCGACTTCTGCGCATGGGCCACGAAGTTTCAATCACACTGTACGAGCGCGCCCACATGTGGTATTTTGTGGAAGAGCCACACTCAAGGGGCCAAAGAGCCGCATGTGGCTCGCCAGCTGCAGTTTGCCGACCACTGGTCTAGAACAAGCATGTCAAACTCACGGCCTGTGGGCTGCATGACTCATTTATTTGACCTGTGTTAGCTTTTGAGTTTGACATGCTTGGACTAGACTATAATTTACTCCAAGTTCTAATAGTTTGGGGATCTCTGCTGAATGATCTGTGATTTAACAAATTCTCTCCTCTCTCACTTGATAGATCTTGAACCCTGGGTGATCTCTTGGATTTGTTTGGTAGTTCTTTCCTTCCTTTGTCTTGTGGGGTCTCACCTTGCAAACCTGCAGGTTAGTGTGTAGCTAAAGACTCAAAGGGAGTCTATATAAGTTTTTAGAGTTCTTTCTCTATAGGCCCTTCTCTGTGGTTCTTTGCTCTACAAATTCCAGCCATCTCCATTTCCTTCCACCTCAATCTGTATCTCTTCAACTCTATATAGACAATCCAGTTCTCAGTACCAGAGTCCAGAAGTTGCCTCCAGGCAGCAAACCAGAAAATTACAGGAATCATCTCATTATTTTACCCTTTTTCAGGAATCAAGCATGGGTCTGTGCTGCCTGGTTGTAATTTGCCTAGAAACACTTGTGTAATATAATTTTTAGTCTTATATTTCTTTACAGTTGTTTCTATTTGCATACAGTAGGAAAGAAAGCCTCAGAGAAATGGAGGAAGTAATCTTCCCACCTTGATTTTTAATCTCATGCTCTTTCCTTCCTAGTACTATCTGCCTTGCCTCTGTATTATTACCTGATTCTGTGATTTCCATTCTGTTCCTAGGTGTTTGTAACCTAATGTTTACTGTCTAGAATGTGTTATGATCTATGCATGTGCTTTACATATATCATAACCACATGTCTTTAACTCTTTATGTGATGGCTTCAAATAAAGTTATTGAATATTTTTCTAGTATTCTTTTAACATAGACTCTAACAATAAAGAGTTGTCTTTATTTACAAGTAATTTAAGGTATCACAAATATATTAGCCTCTTATTTAAAAGGAAAAGTAGAATCTTAGACAATATGATAGCAGGTGCATTAAACTCTCTGTTCTTAAGTGGACATTTTATGTGATTATTTCAATATGACCTAAATGGTCACCATTTTCTTTCATGTTGTATTCATTTGCTAATTATAGTTATTTTTAGAAAAAATTATTCTTGGGTAATTGCAGCCTCTTCTACAACTGATGAAAAATCACCAGTTAATTTTAGAATTCTAAACAGAGAACTCTGTCTTTATTGCTTTATTATATTGGTGCCATTCCCTATATAGTAGTAAACTTTTTATTAGGTAGTTGCTCTTCTCTGAAGGAAGAGATATCAAAATTTAAATTATGTATAATGTTCATAATAGAATCAGTTCAGATGGTACTTTATTTTCAAACCAATTATAGATATTTGTCTATTGTGTGGTCTGGGAATAAATACCTCTTAATATTCTACTCAAGTGCTCCTTCTTTTTCAGTGTAACCTCCACAGGGACTAAAAGTAATTATTAAATTTGATCCAACTCAGTAATTGTATCAGCAAATATTCCAGCCCCCCAAATCAAATTTTTGCTTTTAAAGTATTTTAAATAAAGTTGTTCAGTTTCTCTGTGTGTGTCTGTCTCCTTATTTTTCTTTATACATTTATGTTCACTTAATGTTTTATTTAATTTATCAACCAGTGCCTGTAGAGCTCTTATGATAGTAAATTAAGTTTGTGTTCTAAAATTTAGGTGCTTCTTATGATTATTTGACATCTATGGTGACTGCCATCTATAAAAATTTTCAGGAAATAATGTCTTGCTGAACACATCCTTTCAGTTCAATGATTCATAATATGGCATAAATATAGTGTAGAACTTCTATGGTTCCGTTATTTTTCCCTATAATTTTAAAGTTAATTTTCTAGATTTTTGACCTGTTAGTACTCTGTTGATTCCATATTCTTCGGAAAATAGCCAAACATTATAAGAACTTATGACAGATATATTCTTCTGTCCACTACTATGAAAGCAAAGACATTATTATAGAGTGCATTGAGCTGGGTATCACAGTCACTAAAGCCTAAAGAACATTCATTGACTGTTTGGCTTTGTGGCATGATCTGCAAGGACAGCATAATCAGGTTATGATGATGATCAGCAACTCACACAATCAATACTGTATTTGTTCTGCAGTCCATCCATCAGTAACCTGTATTAACATGTTGTTTTAAAGGTATTTAGTGTCAGGCAGAGTTAAATTCAATCTAAAATCAGTCATTGACTATATATTTTGGAACTTGGTCAAGTTATATATCCCTCAGAGCCTCAGTTCCCTTCTCTGATAGAGATCATAATTCTACCTAGAAAGATTTTGGTGGGAGCCAAGTGAGGTAATATATGTGTAGGGTGTCTGATACATTACTTGGCAGATAGTAGATGGCTCAACAAATAGTAATTACTATTGTCATCATTACCGGTATTTTCTATAATATATTAACTCAAATTTATAATGGTACCATGCTACTGCAACTCTGAAAAGCTACACTGTATAAACTACAGCTTGTATACTACATATATGCAATTTTCTTATAATTCTTAGTTTTTAAAAAGTGCTATTCAAAATAGTATAGGCATTTACATTTAATTGATAAGTGGAAGTAATTCCCTTTATAAATAAGAGATTGGGTTTTACTGTGTAGTTAGAATACTTTCTTAGGTAGTTTGAAGGAATGTTGCCAATTACTTTTTAAAAAACTGTGTTTAATTTTCACTAATCCTTTAAATGTAAGTACGTGTTTAATGATTAAAGCATTTTATGTAATTTTAAACTTCAAATATGAGTGGTGAACACTTAGTGCTTACTCCATGGCAGGCACATGCAAAGAAGTTTATAGGCATTATCTTATTTAAGTATCAAATAGTACTACTGTTTTAATAATTAAATACATCTACATAAAAATTAAAAAATAGAATCTTACTAAATTCTTAGAAAATTGAAAAAATCTAAATGCTTATTAATAATAAAAATAAGGAAAATATTTAAATAATTAATATATTACTCCAATTTATTAGATTTTGGAGACCTAATCATGAATATAGAGAACATCTTATAAAAATGACATAATTATATCTGATAAATCTTTTGATTTATTTTCCTTTGAAAGTGTTGTGATACTCTTAACTATTCAAAAGTCCATTTTAAAATATTTGAAGTATTTCATACTTTACACCCTTTGATTTTTTCAGTGAATATCTATGAAATATTTTTAGAGTAAGAACTTAAAAATCTTTAGTATTTCAAAGTTAACTATATTAATAATCTCTTCTTTATTATTTATGCCTCCTTTTAGACCTTTTATGTATAGAATTTGTATTTCTGTGTGTTTAAGACCCTTTAAGTTGTGGATAAAGAATATGTAATTGACAAACAATAAAGTCAGTAACTAGATAGTCAAGTTCTTTACATTTATTGCCACAACTTGATGGCTTAAGTCTTCTTTTGCTATAAGACTTGGTACCTTTTATCCCCTGTGACTTTTCTCTTTTATTTTCTATGCTATGCTTTATGGTAAGTCATCAATAGTAGCAGACTCTGCCTGTTTATATTAAATCCTACTTTAACTAAACTATATAGACTCTTAAAAGGAATAATCTTAGTTGCAAAGGATAAACACAACATCTTATGTCATAGAATTCCCAAAATAAAAGGTACTTCAGAAACTATTGAATCCAGACTTTAAAAATATTTTATAATTATTTCCTTAATTGTCCCAATAAGTGATTATGTATTCACTATTTGAACATTGAAGTTTGTTTCTAAACTGTAGACTAACACAGTAGCCTGTTTTTGTTTTCACAGAGCTCTAATTGTCATAATGTTCTTCCTTGTACTGACTCAAATAAACCTCTAAATGTTGAACTGTATTCAAGATATTATTTCACAACGTACCCGGCTTACGCCTTGAATTCCACCGTTTACTACTCCTTCCCTTCCTCTTTTTCTGGCTCCTCCAAGCCCCTATAGCCACACCTGGGGAAACAGAAAATGCAGACAATGCTTTGTGCTCTTCATCCTCAGGCTCCTTCTGAAACTGCTTTTCTCTGCTCTTGGCTCTTACTACATCATCCTTGGTCTTCTCTTTCTATTCTAGGCTATTTCCCTTGGACTTGATGCCCACTGTTATCATCTGACTAATGCCCTGGCTCTGATCGATGCTCATTCGCATTTCCTAAAACAATATGCCTTCTGTGGACCCATTAGATACTGCTCTTCTGCTAAGCCTCTATCCCCAGAACCATCTGCCTTCGCCTGGTCCTTTATCAGCACGCACATCTTATGTATCACTCCTCATAGGCAATCCTGTTTTTTTGCCTCTTCCGCCGGTCATTTTCCTGTTGAGCACGCCTGCCTGCTTATGGAGCCTGGATCTCCATTGGAATATTATTTTCACTTTCCTGGCTATCCAAGTATCGTGTCTTTCAAGATGTGCAGGTTTCAGTAAAGTGCATGCTAACTTTTGTACACCTGTTATTTGCTTCTCACCAGGAAGTACTACTAATCTGAAGAAAAACTTCACTGGCTTTAGTGAAGAATAGAGACTATATTGTATAGAACTAACACCTGAATGCTTTAACTAATTCTCTTACTCAGTATTCAAAGTTGGAGAAATGTAAATTTATCCTTCTAAACATCACTTTTTCTCTTTTCTAGAGAGAGATCATACCTATCTTAGCAGTCTGAATATGGAATATATAATGATTAACCAAAATTGTTTTAATCCATCAAAAAATTAAAAATATAAGCAACAAATTAGGAGTTAAGGTTTTAGTTGTTCCTTACTTTCCATTAGGATATTACTTTTTATAATGATAAAATGTTGGTATAATATTTTCATCCATGTCAGAAAATAAATTAGATCATAACATTACTTTTAAAATAACAATCCATACGAAGAGACTATGTAGTGAATTTAGTAAACATTTTCTCTAGGACCATTATATTAGCTCCTCAAAGTTAATGAGTATCTCAGTTCTTATTTTGTTTGCTTATTTCGAAAATAATTCTGTGAGGAATAAGCATGCTGGTTAAAAAATAGGAATAAGCAATCTTGTTCTTAAAAGGATTGAAAGATACTTTTGTATTCTAATGTTCTTAAAATACATTGTTTAATTGGGGTTATATCCAGTTATTTTTTAGTAGCTTACTGTAAGTGTATCACTTATACACTTTTAGGGGAGAGTTAATAGTAGAAATAATTCCAAGCATCTATTGAAGTGGATTCCTCTCCTAGGGCTACTGTAAGAAAGTGCCAAAAATTGAGTGGCTTAAACAACAGAAATGTATTGCCTCACAGTTCTGGAGGCTAGAAATCTGAGATTAAGGTGTTGTCAGGGCCCTGTTCCTTCTCAAGGCACTAAGAAAGCATCTGTGCCAGGCCCTAGCTTTTGTAGTTCCTTGCTGTGTAGCAGTGTACCTCCGAATTCCACATGGCATTCTTACTATGTGAGCATTGTCTCTGTGTCCAAATTTTTCCCTTTTTTGAGGGCACCACTTCTCCTGGATTGAGGCCTGCACTAATTACCTCATTTTAAATTGATTATATTTATAAAGGCCCTTTCTACAAATAAAATCATATTCTGAGATACTTAGGGCTAGGACTCCAACATATATTTTGGGGAACAGGTAGTTTAACCCATTAAGTAGTAGAGCTCCTGAAAAGAAGTATTATTAAATTCTGAAGGCATTTTATGTCTTATTTCTAAAAGTCTGCAAGGAAATAAGATCCCCTTGTTATCCTATTATATTGTCCTATTTGTTTCCTTGATAGTATGTTTTCAATTTATAAGTACATATTTACTCGTCTGTCATATCTTTCCTATTAGGCTATAAGTTCCATGAGAGTAAAAACTGTTTTATTCATTACTGTCCCAATATTTAGCATACTGCTTGCAACGTAGTAAGTGTTCAATAAATACTTTTTTTTCAAAAAAATGGGATAAATAATTTTGTTCTCAAAAGGATCAAGAAAGTTTTATATACTCAGTGGTCTCTTGAAACCCATTGTTCAATTGGGTTTATACTCAGTTAGTTATCAAATTCTATTTTTTCTTTTTGGATTTAAAAAAAATTTATAAGCTTCAAAAACTCCCCTCTGTGAAAATACCCGTCCCCTTCCCTCTTACTCTTATTCCTCTGAGATAAGGGTGGAAAGGTTCCGAAGCAGCCAGTGATTTGAAGACCTTCTGCCAGGACTTCATGCCCCCATAGAGGCCAGCCCATCCTTTAGGGATGACTACTTTACACTTTCTGAAAATATGCGAATAAGTGGATATTTGCCCTAAGAGATTCCCCCCCTCCTCCCCGTTTGCTTCTTATATAGTAGATACACTAACAAATATTAACTTGTGCATTTAGATACTTGGAAAGTAAAACTGAGTTAAACTGTGTTTGCCAAACTATTTTTGTTTTTTAAATAAGATTTAAATTTTATTTGTTTGAAAGTAAAATAGCATACAACATAAAATTTGATTTTGATTAATCCTAAACTATGTCTATAAATCCTAAATTATGTGTACAATATATCTTAGTTCTTAAATTATTTCTAACATATTTTTAGAGAATAGAATGAAGTGATGTTTTTCTTTCTAATTCTGCAAATTAGAAAGGAGCAATGATTAATCCTATGAAGTTAATAAAGAGATTCTGTTTCTGATGACATTCTTTTGTCATGAGCATAATAAAAAAAATAAAATCTAGTTCAACTGACCATTTCTGTGCCTGCTGTAATTATCACATATCTTATGTCTGTGCGGATTGCTATTGATTCTACAAAAGACTGAAATGATGTCCTTGGCTCCATTGTATTCTTCTTCAACCTCAGAAAATAGATGTGTCCGAAATTAGGACCAATACTTTTCAGAGAATAAAATAAAAAATCTTGAGAGTTTATTTCATGTTCATGTTTCAAGGTTGATCATCCAATTGCTTCTGAAAGGTCTCCAGAGAGAGAATTTCTACATTAAAAGGATGTTGTTCTAATTATACAAGATAGTTGCACATACCAAAATAATCATGATTGGATTTCAAAAATCAGATAGAATCAAGGAAAAACACACCATGTTAGAAATACTTCATTACATTGCAGATTTTTTATAAACTGAGAACTAGGGATTTTAATTATTTTTCTGTTTTATCTTTCCCTCTCATTATTCCCATTGATCTTGTTTTGTTTTTTTGTGTTATTTCCTATACTCTTCTATGTAAGTATATGCTTATGCTTCAGCATTTCCCCAGTAAAATAGCTTTTAAATCCAAGTTCCTTTTTCTTCTCTTTTACAAGACATCATAAAGTTTTTGTGCAGTGGTATCTTGCTTCTATATTCTTCCCAATAACCTCTCACAGTGGCCTTGTGTGATGGCATGTTCAAAATCCATTTAATCAAGGTTTCTCCTCTTTCATCAGCAATATGCTATGAAATACCTTCCCCAACTCAGAATGCTTGTTTCCATTTTCAGAATTCACTTGAAGTTCTTAGTTTTATTATCTCTATCTTCTCTCCCAATGCTTGGCATAGACTTTACCTTTCTTCAGGCTTTTGGCCTGATTTCTCCCCTCTCCCTTCCCAAGTTTCAATCACTGTCATATTCTAATGGGCATACATGGCCTAAATCAATTGATAATCTTAAACAATTTTTCTCTGTTATTTAAAATAGTAACTTGCACCCCCACACGCCAATCTCACACTCATCTCTATGCCTTGAAATGACTTTATCACCTTATGTCTAGCAACCCCCAATTCCTCAAGATGAACTATTTAGACTTATGATGATTTCTTGGTGCTCAAACCTTTTTTGTTTGTTTTTTTACTTAGTCAATATTCTATATTATGTTTAAAATATTGATATGTTGCATCATATGTTTTTCAAACTAATTTGCCTGTGTAAGTAATATCTCCCTAATGACATAGCAAACTCCTTGACTAGATTGTCCCACATAACTTGTACATTACCTGCTGCTCCTTAATTCTTAGCATTATTCAGAAAGCACAAAAGATGTTCAAGAACTGTTTGTTGAATTTAATTATCAGTCTGTCCAGTTAATGTATTAGTAGGTATTACCTTGCTTCCTTTCCTTTACCTAATACTGTATTTCTTTTCTTGGAGGTCCTTCCTTCCTCTCTCCCTCCCTCTCTCCCTCCCTTCCTTCCTTCCTTCCTTCCTTTCTTGAAGTGGCAAAGTTGAGGGAGGGCTTACAGTATAGGATCAGATGCAAATCTTGTTTTGTTTTCCTTTTAAACTAGAGACAACCTAGGTCCGTGGTCAGCAAACTGCGGTTCGCGAGCCACATGCGGCTCTTTGGCCCCTTGAGTGTGGCTCTTCCACAAAATACCACGGCCTGGGCTAGTCTATTTTGAAGAAGTGGCGTTAGAAGAAATTTAAGTTTAAAAATTTGGCTCTCAAAAGAAATTTCAATTGTTGTACTGTTGATATTAGGCTCTGTTGACTAATGAGTTTGCCGACCACTGCCCTAGGTCATCAAGAGCAAGGAGAACACCAAATCAGAATCGCTTAGGAAAAGCTGAGATCCTAGCATTAAAATTACAAACTGCAACTGCCAAATTTAGGAGCCAGATTCTGTAATTTAAGTACTTTCTCAGAACCAGAGAGTTGGAAACCAGAAGGAGAAAGCAAATCAAATGTAATTCAGGCTGTATGGCCTGGTATCAGGTGGAGAGTGCATCTTCCAGGATGGTTTCAACACTAATTATAGTAAATAATTTCCACAGAAATGTTGGGAAATCTCGATCATGCCTATGTATTGTAATTGTGTATGTAGAAACAAATTAGCTGAGTGATTCCAGAATCCATGGCTCTTCTCTGGTAGCAAGGCTATGCCCGTAGGTGCTCAGTTGCTGAATGCATTGCATCTTGTTTATTCCGTGGAGTTTAATTACTCACAAGATGGACTGTGCTCTCCTAGGAGAAATGCATTCCACAGTACCATAGTTTTTTGTTTTTTAGTTTTGGGTTGTTACAGAAGGAGTCATCCCAGGGAGTCTTCATGCTTGTAGTTGGCAGAGTATGTTGGGAGCTGCTTAAGAAAAGGTGTTAGATGCAAGTCATTGAGGTTAGCTGATATGCCTTCCAAGGCAAGAGAGTATTCTGCCCAGCTGGCATGGCTCAGTGGTTGAGCATCGACCTAAGAAGCAGGAGGTCATGGTTTGATTCCCAGTCAAGGCATATGTCTGGGTTGTAGGCTTGATCCCCAGTTTGGAGCCTGCAGGAGGCAGCTGATCAATAATTCTCTCTCATCATTGATGTTTCTATCTCTCTCTCCCTCTCCTTCCTCTCTCTCTGAAATCAGTAGGGGAAGCAGGGGGGAGGTCAGTGGGGAAAAAAAAAGTAGACATATGTACTACTATTTGTAATACTTCAAACAATAAAAAAGGAAAGAAAGAAAGAAAGAAAGAAAGAAAGAAAGAAAGAAAGAAAGAAAGAAAGAAAATATTTTAAAAAAAGAGAGAGTATTCGGACACACAAAGTGTTAAAATTATGCTCTTTCTTTTTCTTTCTCTCTCTGATAGTTTGAAAGTTTTAAAAGCTCAATTTGTGGCAGTACCTAATAGGTAAAT
This sequence comes from Corynorhinus townsendii, assembly GCA_026230045.1. NCBI lineage: Eukaryota > Metazoa > Chordata > Mammalia > Chiroptera > Vespertilionidae > Corynorhinus > Corynorhinus townsendii. The sequence continues at coordinate 109,546,992 of JAPDVU010000006.1, read as the reverse complement.
GTTAATTAAACATTCTGGTTATTAATGTTCCTTGTTATTTCTGAACTATTTACTTGAAAAGACATAATAAACTTTCTCTTATTTAATGTGTAAAATACTCTAGGAAGTAAATATCTTTTTTTAAAAAATTCAATTTATTTTCTAAATTTTAAGGTAAAAGAAAGCTAATGAAATAACCACATAAATCAAATTAACTTGACATTTAAATCTGATTTTTGAAAAATCTCACAGTAAACAAAGGATAAACCTTGCATGTATAATGAGGTCAAGGATTAAGAATGCCATTTAGTTAATTCAAGCTAAAAATCTCCTTTCCTGTAACTTCAATGAATATTTTAAGAAAAAGTACTAAAGTCTAAATTATCTGGAAAGCTGCCTTAGCTATTCATGGAACTTTTCATGGATGTAAACACTGAGGATAGTACTTTTCTAAACAGATTCATAATTTACATTTTAATAGTTGTCACACACTATTGAATTTACAGACTTTATGTCCAACCTTTCCTTAATTAAGTCAGTCCTTCTAGATACAGGGAATAAGGATTATTTTTAAAGTAAGGAAATGACCACCTCACAATTATAGGTCATAGAAGTGAATTTTAGGAATTATCAACTTAACTTTGGATATGACATTTTTGGAAGATTTTTGTTTTCAGTTACTTCATTAAAGCTTCTGTGTTTCACACATTTTGTAAACTAAGAGTGATGATTGTTAGGGTCACCAAAGGAGGTATGCAAGAGGCTGAAAGTGATAAAGAATTACAAATTTACTAGAGGCCCAGTGCATGGAATTTGTGCACGGGGTCGGGGGCGTGGTCCCTCAGCCCAGCCTACACCCTCTTGCAAACTGGGATCTTTTGGACATCCCTCTCGCTATCCGGGACTGCTGGCTTCTAACTGCTAGCCTGTCTGCCTGGTCACCCCTAACCACCTCTGCCCTCCTGCCTCATCACGCCTAACCACTCATCTGCTTGCCTCATTGCCCCTAACTACTCGCCTGCCTGCCTGATAGCACTGGTCTCTGGTCATTCCACCGTTTCGGTTGCTGGGCTTTTATTATATAGAATTAGGTAATCTGGAAACCACATGGGTTGAGCCCCAAAATGTTGCCAGCACCCAGAGACCAGGGAGTCAGAAGTTTTAAATTACTCTAGGTGGATTTTTCAGCAGGGACTTCTCTGGGCAGGTCAGGATCCTGGGTAGGTAAGGAGAGGAAAGTTACCAGTCTTAGCAAAGGGAATGTGGTCTAAGCAAAAGGGAATGTTGGTTGATAAATGATCTAAAGGTCAGGGGAGGGGGTATTGATTCAATTATTTGATCAGACCTAACAATGATGAGCAAGTGCCAGGTTTAGGGCTACTTCACTCTGTGTTTTATGTTGTTATTGTTGTTGTTTTTACTATTTTTAAGCAAGAAAATTGTTATTAGACAAACTTCAATTTGCTTATTGCTGCTTTAAGGTTATTTTATTGACATACTGCAGTGATTCCCCAAATTGGGTTGTATCAGAATTTTTTAAATGATATTTTAAAGAAATGTACAGCTCAGCTACCCCCTGCAGCCCTGCTGAATCTGAATATATGATAAAATGAGTTGCAGGTACCTATCTGTGTGTTATAAAATCTCTGCAGGTGGACCTGATGGATGGTAGGAGGGCAAACCAAACGTGAAAGTACATCGAAGTATTTATTTCACCCAATATTTAACCTAAAGATTTTTTTGAACCTTTACGTTGATTATTTTTGTCTTAATGACAAATGAGAATACTTATCCTTTTCACTTTATGACTATCCTGAGTTTTTTAAAAAAATTGGAGTGTCATAGAAAATGACGCTCTCATTGTGGAATGCAAAGGTCGTTAAAGATGAAGTACAGCTGGAAACGACTTGGAAGATTAGGGACAAATTAGAATTTGCACACAGTGCCTGAAGATATATAAAACAACAGATTTTATAAATTTTGCTTCTTTTGGAGTAAAGAAACACAAAAGATAGTGAGATCTGATCTATTCACAATGTCCAGAAAATATAAAGTGCATGTATACAAAATGAGAAAGAAAATTCAGTTCTTTTAAAAGCAGAATACCAAATGCCCTAACAAAGAAGAAAAGATCACAAGGCAAAAGTGATTTTTGAAAAAATTAATTTATTTTGAGAACTCACTCTACTGAGAGATTGGATTGTTTAAATATAAAGGGCAGACATTTGGATCAATCATTTTTTATTTTTTTCAAATTGTATACCTATTAAGAGTACAATCAAGTCCTTAGCAGTCTGTTTCCTTCTTGGAAAAGCAAGGAGAGGCTACTACTGATTCTAATAAATATATTTCTGGGAGCACAGGAATTGCAATAAAGCTGCAATGTGTAGTGTGGTGCTCTGTTCTCAGAATGATGAGTTTTGACTCCTGGTGTCTTATTAAGGGAGGTGCAGGGAATGTTAACTCTTTTTTTTACCATCATCCAAAAAAGACTTTGCACTTGCTCCCAATCCACCCCCCTGCCCCCCTCCATCTACTCATTTTATGACACCTCTTTGGGTGCTCTTCCCTTCAAGGCAAGTTCTTTGATCTAAACCGGTGGTTCTCAACCTTTCTAATGCCGCAACCCTTTAATACAGTTCCTCATGTTGTGGTGACCCCCAACCATAAAATTATTTTCGTCGCTACTTCATAACTGTAATTTTGCTACTGTTATGAATCGTAATGTAAATATCTGTGTTTTCCGATGATCTTAGGCGACCCTGCTAGCGGTTCTCAACCTGTGAGTTGCGACCCACAGGCTGAGAACCGTTGCTGTAGAGCTTAAGACCATCGGAAAACACAGATATTTACATTACGATTCATAACAATAGCAAAATTACAGTTATGAAGTAGCGATGAAAATAATTTTATGGTTGGGGGTCACCACAACATGAGGAACTGTATTAAAGGGTTGCGGCATTAGAAAGGTTGAGAACCACTGAAAACAAATTATTGCAGAAGCTTGAAGGACACAGTCAGCTCCTCATGCTTTTCAAGGAAGAGATTTGACTCCAGACAGGACACTCAGTTTTTCAGCCTTCTGATTATTTGCTTAGTCAGAGGGATGCAGTGTCTCTGGGTGCTTAGTGGACCCCTGAGGAATCTGGAGAAACAAAAGCGGAAGTGGTAGCCGCTGCAAATGTGGGCGTCTGTGCCATTAAAGGAAGCAGTTGCCAATAAAGGCCTGTGAGACCTAGGTTTCCTTGGTTTCCATGACAGTTATTAGGTACCATAGAAATTGATGTCTCCCACAATGCTCTTAGGGGAGAGGGGATGCTCCGGTGACAGAGCAGTGCAGTTATGACTTGCAGTAAATCATCCTTCTGAGAGACAACATCCCCTCGATCACTTGCCCTTGCATTTATTTTACCAGTAGAGTCCCTTATAGCATGTTTGATGTTTTGGCCAGAGACCCTGGCTTCTGCTGCACAGTGTCTCAAACACTATTTTTCCCCTTTTTGTTTAGAGCTGAGCTTGGCAAAGCAAGGATATGAACAATTGTGCAAGTGGGCTACTCAGGGCGAGTGAAGCGATAAGGCATCCAATCAGGGACTGGCAACCTGCAGCCCTGCCAATATGCCCCTCCACCAGATTTCCGTAATCCCAGCACGGGAGACTGCCAGCAATGGGAGAAGTTCAATGGGCAGAAACAAAGAGAAGAACAAGGAAGTCGAGGTAAGAGGAGGTTTGATTTAATAAAATAAGACAGCCAAGCCAACTGTAGCCAATGCTGCTCTTTGCACCCCAGGATGCAGCTAAGGCTTAAGAGCCGCTAGGTTCCTGCTCTCAGTATGTAACAGTGGATTGGAAGGAGATTATTTAGAACTAACAGGGACATATGAAACGTCACCTCTATTTTCTGAGTGAGGAAAGGACTCAAATCCATAAGGACACTTGCTGCTTGACAGATTAAAAGCTTTTGCCTCTTTTTTCTAAACAGTGTACAGGGTCACTTTGGGGGACTTTTATGGCTTATGGGGGACAACCCAGCTGTCCTGTGGACATTGCTGTTGTCCACTTTCAGACAGTGGGGCTGCTGATGTTTGCTAATGTTACTCACTGCCCACTACGCTAGAATGTTTGAAAATGACTGTCTTAACGAAGTGACAAAGATACCAGAGATATGACAGCTGTGTCACTGAATACAAAACATGAATTAAGATGACATTTCACTGCCTCATAGGACCTATTGCTCTCCATATACACTCCCAGCACATGCCTGTGTATTACTTTTGTTTGATCTTTTTCATCTTTTTCTTCATGAAAAAACAGCACTATTGGAAACTTACATGGGCAAGAGAAATATAATATTTAACAGTACATTCAGTACTGTTATATGTAACAGTACATTGTTGAATATAATATTTAACAGTACTGCTCTATTTAACTGTAAAATATAATATTTTACAGTTAAATAGAGCAGCTGCTGTTCTAAATTAAATTGCCTGAAAGATCAGATGCTGGGACCTTACTTCAAAGTATTTTAAGGAAATGATTAAGCAGACACATGGATATTGGGTGAAAATATAAATGCTGTTGTGTTAAAAGGGAACTTGAGCTAGAATGCCAGATACTGTAATCTTCTTGTCTTTTTAATCTGTTGACAGTCCTCAGGTCTCCTTAACTTTGTAGAAAATGAGCTTGCATACCTCTGTCCTCTATGTTAATCTTTTACCTAAAGAACAGGTAGTAGGGGCATAGAAACAAACCAAACCCAAGCAAAACAAACTATTAAAGGCAGTGGAGTGTCAAGATTGACTGAGAGGAAGAGAATAATAAACTCAAGCCCACGTTCATTTATAGCCTCTTTGTACTTCATTTGAACTGATTTTGAAATATCATTGAAGCCTTAGCCAGTTTTTTTCAGTGGTAGAGTGTTCGGCCTGCAGACCAAAGAGTCTCAGGTTCAATTCCAGTCAAGGGCACGTACCTCAGTTGCAGGCTCCTCCCCATCCCTGGCCCTGTTCAGGGCCTGGCAGGAGGCAACCAATGGATGTGCTTCTCTCACATGGATCTTTCTCTCTGTCTTTCCCACTCTCTAAAAATCAGTGGAAAAATATCCTTGGGTGAGGATTAAAATAAGAAAAAAAAAGAAATGTCATTGAAGATTAATGATATCTTTTTTTAAAGGAATTACATGGTTTTATTAGAAGAAACAATTATATCAAACATGAGCATGAATTTAAAAATGTAACAGAACATTGTTACATAGGCAGAGCAGAGTATTTGGTTCTTAAACATTTCTTCTTCCTGGTTATATCAGCAAGTTTTCGGAAACTTCTGAAGATTAATGAGATCTTAATGTGGCTAGAATTTGTATAAAACTTCAGGAGATTTGTCTGACTAATTTAGCTTGAGAGATACTTTACCTTAGTAATGCTAATACTACATAGGCACATTACATATTTCTGGAATTTCTAAAATGAAAAATCCTTGTAAAGTCAGGAAACTTACCAGTTTATTATTAATTGAAAATATTCTCTTAAATATTTCTCCTCTTTGACTTGGTAATGGTATTGTTAGAACATCAAAGAGCTTCTGTTGAGTTTATTGGCATGGGATGGAGAGTGGAGGACATTGACCACTTTTGAAAATAGGTTTGGAATTGCTAAAAACCGATTTATAAGTTTTATATATTACTCATCATCTAGATCCTTTGGATGCATGTCAGATAATTTTGAAGGAAACTTAATAAGATGACATTGGGTGACATTTTTGACATCTAGAATGACCAGCATCTGAAAGATGTTTGGAAATGAAAGCACTGTTTCATTTCCAGATCTCCCCACCCTCCTTCTGTGGCATATGACACTCCAGAAATCTCCTGCTACTGCTGTCTACTTGGTAATGAATAAGATAAAGGTGGAATGGATGGCTGTGTGACTTTTGAAAAAAATCCAACAAACTTGGTTGTTTTCCATGTTAGGAATAATAATAAAATTATTATACCTCAAAAATAGCCACAATCTTTATTCAGATATTGATGTTAAGCCACATTTTTAGACATCCTCACAAATGTTTTAAAGAAGTACCTATTTATGAGTAGCTTCATTTCTTTCAGGGGCAAATACACTTTAATATGTCACAGGGTGAATCGGTGGGTACTCTTAAAGGAAAATAATGTTAAATATCGAAAAAAAGAAAGGAAGCTCCCAGCCTACATGTCATTTTTAATATGAGACATAATTCTAAAACAGGGAAGCACTTTTCAGGACTTAAATACTTCTTGGTTTTCCAGAGGATGGAGTTAAATATTTCTCTTTTTGAAACATAGTATTAAATCTTATTAAAGGGATCTCCTGTTTTGAAGAATTAAATGAATAGTCTAAAAGAGTTCCAAATGCCATTTAAGGTAGATAAGTTAAACACCATCCACCCTGTGCGTTGGAAAGCACGAGGAATCTGTCAGGATAAGTGGTGACTCTGTAAAGAATGGCTGAACATCTTGTAGACAGGTGTACTTTTTCTGATTGAAAAACTGAGACACATCCTCCTTGGAAGTTTTTTTCAATGTATTTTACTTGTCTTAAAGTTGTCAAAATAATACATGTACATATAGGGCAAGTGACCCAATTTCAGGATTAAGGATTTGCTAGTTTAAATGTTGAGCAAATTTAATTTGTTCTATTAGAAACTTAGAGGCTCTTGAATATACTAACCTATAAACTTTATATCTAGTTTCTTTTAAATAACATAAAGAGAATATGGAACTCTTTATTAACTATTATAACACTCCAAAAATATCAAAGCTGTAAAAAATAACATTAACATTAAAAATAATAATAATTCTAACTCCAAGCTTTATAGCGAATATGCATTTGACATATTTTGCATGGCATAACATTATAATTATTTATGCATTTGCTTAATAACTCCAGGAGTGCAAAAATCAAAAGAGCATATCACACCAGTTTGGAGATAGTTGGGATTAATATTTAGGTGAAGTATGCAGATTTATCTTCTAGAGACATCAGCTCTAGAGGTTGTTCGGACAGTTTAAGGACAGTGCCTCAGATTTGCATTCCAGAGACAAGATTTTATTGGCACAACTCGATTATTAGATGATCAATCTCTTATGAAGTTGATAGACTAATCAGTTTTGAAATATTTATATATAATGCAGCTGGTCAAATGTATTAATTTATACCCAGAGATAATATTTTTTAGTGATGGAATGCTCGAGAAAAGTTCCAAAAAGGAAGTTAGTAACCAGACTTTTCTTTGTAGCATGAAATCAATGAGGGAAATGAAATGGTTTGGTGTAGGGATATTATTAGTAGTCTACACCTTGGGAAAGCCACCACATTGGGAAAACCATGGAGGGAAATGGCTCTGTAAAGAGGTTCATAGCTCTAGCTCTAGATATCTTCAGATCTCTCCTTCTCTAGTTGAGTACAGAGACTGATCAGTTTAACTTCTTTAAATCTCATTTGCCTACTTTTCTAAATGGGCTGCTTTGCTTCTGTTTATCCATTTTCCCTTCTTCTTCTTTTTTTTTTTTTTTGGATATATTACCACATACAATGAATTCACATTGGGGATTCAGGCATGTAAAACCTGTCTCTTACAAGACTAATCAAATTCCTAGAACTTTCGAGGTAACTTAATTTCACACTCTGTAACTGGAAATTCTGATTGTGTAAATTTAAATATTTAGTCAGCCTCTAGCACATATTCCTTATAATGCTCTGGGATTTATAAGCAAATGTTTCTGAAGCCCACTGTATTTCAAATGTAGAGCTGAACCATGGATCCAGGCAAGGGTGCTGCTACCACTTCATTGCATGTTGCCCTACACTGTCAGCACAGAGCTGGGAGTTAGACAATGGGAGTTACACCAGAGGAGAAAGAGGCCATGAGCCCTTGCTTTCTACCCTTTCCTCATTCACAAACTGACCATGCATGCCAACCAGGCTTTAGAAGATATTGTTGTGGGTGGGGGGAAGGGCAGGGAAGGGGAGTTTATATGTATATTTTTCCTTTACTGATTTCATATTTCTTTACTTCAGTTTTTCCTCTTCTTTTCCAAAAGGAATGTTAACTCTCCTTCCCTTTTTCTGGGATATCCCTTTCGAGGTCTTCTGCGTGCCTTTCCAATGATAGCCCATCGGGCCACCTTTCCTTTCAGTAGCTGCTGGTCTGTTAATTGGAAGTCCTTTCATGAGCATCAGCGATTTGAAAAAGATGGTTCTTTGATATATATCCTTCATCTTAAGCACAGTGGACACGAAGATAAACTCTACTTTTTAGTAGAAAATCATAAAAACTAAATAACACATTGAATCTCAGGGCCAGAGCCTCCTAATTTGAGATTAGACAACCTAATTTCAGATCTATGTGTTTCTTTACAATTAAAGTACTATAACCGTTTCACATTTCTTAAGATAAATTTATAGACTCAAAGTATCTCAAAATGAAAAAGTCCCTTAAGAATTTTTTATCTGAATTCCACAATTAAAACCCATAGAGAATAAGTAACCTGCCAATGTCACACCACTACTTAGTGGTAAAGTTGGGGTAAAAACACAGGCCTACTAACTGCCAGTCTAGTGATCTTTCTATTGTTATTGCATTTGGTAAGTTTTTTTGTTTTTTGTTTGTTTGTTTGTGTTGTGGTTTTTTTGCCAAGGAACATAATTACATTCCCCAAACTTAAAAGGGCTTTATATCCCTCAAAACTGCTAACCTCTCAATGGGGGAAAGTTTGGATTTCTTGTTGTTGTTATCTGCCTATGACTCGAATATAAAATGGCTGGATATAAAATGGCTTCTATGTATAGAGTATAACTAGAATTAATTTCATTAAAACTTAGAGAATACATTAAAATTAAATAAGAATGGACAAAACCATTGAGAGAGAAAACTGGACCAAGTGAGAGTCAGGATAACTGAAATGGAGTCGTGGTTTCACCAAAGCCTTTTCAACGTCTCCGGCTTGTCCCTTAAAGAAAAAAGTGTGTTTGCTAGTGAATGTAGAAAAGAACTATATTTACTACTGTATCTCACCTCAAAAATATGAGCGTTTTATTTTCACCTGTTATTCCTTTAGCATAATCATGTGGTCGTGCTCCACTCTGGGTGTACAATGACTGTGATTGTCTTCAAAGGCATACAATAGGTCCTGGAATGACACTGTTTCATTCCATGTCATATTGTTGTAACATTGATGAGAACACATGTTTATGTAAATAAGCCTACGGTGAAATTGGTTTTATCGCATGTCATTTCACTTGAAGTCACAGAACCTATCGAGGGTGCTAAGTGAGGACTTACTGTGTTTGGCTCAGGCAGCATAGAGCTGAGTAGTGAGGACTCACTTTCGTGGACATCTGTTGTCTCTACTGTGCATCATTCATTCTTCCTTTTGGTAACAGTCTCAGAAAACCAGCCCTGCCCTTTCTCAGCCGTGTGTTTCAGGGTGAGCCTTGGTTTGTTTAAATCAGTCAGTATATCATAGTAATTGGCTCAGGGGTGGATATATAACTCCATCAAAATCAATGACACATGTTGAACCTTTTGAATTTTGGGGAAGAGAAGCCTTTGGTCCTAGAAACCTTTAGAACAGACTTGCTCTCTTTTGGATGGTTTGTAGGAGGACATGAGGTCCGGATCTGGATATTGTAAAGGAAAACGTTGGAGCTTCAGGGGAACCCAAGGTGCCTTTGGTGCTGAAGTTGACCTGGAAATAGGACAAAGAAAGAGAAAATAAGTTCTGAATGATATTGGTGAGCCACTTGGTCAGCCCTTGTTTGAAACCAAACCTTTCCGAAATCAAACAACTTTCCAATGAAGCAATTCAATATATAGTTTTATTGTTTACGTCATTTTTTTGGACATTATAATACTTACAACATAGCAGAGCTCTAAATGGTTCTCTTTTGCCAGTGTATTTACAGTAGTTCCCTGCAGTGTTACCTGTGCAACAACTCTTCGGAAATTGAAAATAGCTGGGATTCAGATAAAGCAATCACAAACATTCATGTATGAATTAACCTTTTTACATTTACCCAAAATGCTCTGTATTAATAAAATAAAATACATCTTTAGCAGGTGTGAATCCGACCTATAGAGGGAATGCTAGGGGGTAGAAAGGTTAATTCTCTTTTTCATTGCTCCAGAAGAGCGATTTCCAATGACTCTCCTGAGTCTAAATTGAGTATTAGAGTCCCATGTGCTTAGAGTGAATTCCATTGAGTTTGCTAATAGCATCAAAATACTTCCATATAATGAAAGCCAGCAAATTTCCATATTACTATTGGCTTTCAGCAATGAAATTAACATAATTCACTTTAATCTTTCTTGTTTAAAACAGATGTTGTGGCTAATTGCTTTAGTAAGTAAGACTGAATAACACATTTATTGACTATTAAACGAAAACAATTAGTAATTGCTGGTATACCCTGATCAGTATTTTTTAAAATTGTGGGCTCACTTAGGCAGGCATATTGTTAAAACTACTCTCCTGGTATGGGTTCTTAAAAAATTATTATGTATTCATGGGTGATTTAATAAGACTCAGTGTGATCATCCTGTTTGAAAGGTAGTTGAACAAAAATCTTGATGTGGAAGCGTCTAGGAGCAGGGGAGGAGCAGATGTAGCTACACATGTTTTATTAATCAGGATTTTTAGAACTTGCTGATTAGCGAACATTTGCCTCAGTTCTTTGCAGCACAAAGGGAGCTGACAATACCAACATGGATTTGGAATTGCTCATTTGAAGTTCCGCTGAAGTGGGATCATGGTCTGAGTGTTGCTTTCCCTCAGCTCATGCCTCCAAATATCACTCTGAGCCACTTGCAGCAACCTTCATAACCTTCAGGGGAGGATGAGAAATGACATCTATTCGATACTCATTCTCTTTCCTGTCTCTGCAACCCTGTTCAATAATTGAAATAGGTGTGACATTAGGGTAGAACTGGTGATAAGACTTTGCTGTTAAGCGAGCAAAAAGGACAGAGTGCTCCAGAGTTCTGGGTGTCTGGCTTTTGGCTTTTGGCCTCTCACTTTTCACACTGATTATCCCATTCATCAAACTGTGCAAATTTAGATATGAAAGGCAAAGAAGACAGTTGCAAAGCAATCTCTTTCGCCTGACCACTGCCAAAGAATACACCTTCTCTAATACAAAGGAACACTTTGAATTATTTAGGATTTGTACTTTTCATGTCAACATGAAAAAGCAAATTTCTTAGGAAAAAAAGTTTGGTACCAGGAAGTCATTGGATATGCAATGCTGCAGGGAAAAGAAAAGCTCTGTGTGAAATACAGAGTGAACAGAACATTTTTTGAGTGAGGCACCAGCTCCGTGTTTGTACAAATGTTCAGTTGGGTTTTGTTTGTTTGTTTTTTACAAATAGTAATTCTTCCTACCTGTAAACCTAAACAGCTTTACTCCTAAACAAGTTCCATACAGCAGTGTATGGCTATGAATGCTTTCTGGCTGAAAGTGTATTAATTTGTACAGACTTAGATCTGTAACCCAGTTTTACTTTCCGTATTTATTCAAAATTCACTTTCATGAACTTAGAAAATATGAGATTTGTGTTTTTTTTAATTTCTTTATTGATTAAGGTATTACATATTTGTCCTCATCCCCCCATTCCCATCACAAACCCCTCCCCACGCATGCCTCCACCCCCCTGTTGTCCGTGACCACTGGTTAGGCTTATATGCATGCATACAAGTCCTTTGGTTGATCTCTTCCCACCCTCCTCTACCTTCCCTCTGAGGTCTGACAGTCTGATCAATGCTTCCCTGTCTCCGGGTCTGTTTTTGTTCATCAGTTTATATTGTTCATTATTTCCCATAGATGAGTGAGATCATGTGATACTAGAAATGCACTTATAAGAACAGAAAATGAGACAAGCAATAATGGTTATGCTGAGAGGCAAATGAATCATTCTGTAGTGAGTTTCTTTCTGGGCCAACAGTTCTTTTGAGTCCCAATTTCAATGTCAAACAGTTCCTTATGTGTACATGTCAGCAATGATATTTCAGTTCTGGATGGTGGACAAATGTTTGTTACTGTAAACTTTACAAAGCTTTACAAATTTAAGTTCCAGCAATAAGGAATTTATTGCTTTATTAATAAGTTTTAGTCTAAAACTATTTTCTATATAACCATTTACTGTTAAACAACTACTGCAGTTCATTCAAGTTTTGGAAGAAGTGATTTCTGTAAGCAGTCATTTACACAGTGAAGATTTCGCCTTTGCCTATCCATGCTACCATCTGACTCAGGAATTCAGATTGCTGTCCAATTCTATATAATCCTATATAATAAAAAGGTAACATGTATATTGACCCTCACGTCACAAGATGGCCACCCCCATGTTGTCAAAAAATGGCCACCACAAGATGGCTGCCCCCACGTCACACAAGATGGCCACCACAAGATGGCTGCCCCCACATCGTCACAAGATGGCTGTCCTCACATTGTAACCAGATGGCCACCACCATGTCATCACAAGATGACATGGCTTCCCCCATGTCATCATAAGATGGCTGCCCCCCACATTGTCACACGATGGCCAGCAAGGTAGGGCAGTTGGGGGCAACCAGGCCTGCAGGAGAGGGCAATTGGGGGTGATTGGGCTGGCAGAGAAGGGAAATTGGGGGCGACCAGGCCTGCAGGGAGGGCAGTTGGGGGTAATCGAGCTGGCAGCAGAGTGGTTAGGTGTCAATTAGGCTGGCAGAGGAGTGGTTAAGGGCAATCAGGAAGTCAGGCAGGCAAGTGGTTAGGAGCCTGCAGTCCTGGATTGTGAGAGGGATGTCCAGTTGCCGGTTTAGGCCTGAGGCAGTCGGACGTCCCCCAAGGGGTCCCAGATTGGAGAGGGTGCAGTCTGGGCTGAGGGACAGGCCCCCCACCCCCTCAATGCATGAATTTCATGCACTGGGCCTCTAGTGAGAGTATAATAGAAACTTCATGCTTTCAATTTAGAAGGAATTTCTTGCTTGTTATATGATTGTCTATGTTGAGGCAACAAAGTGGGGCAGTTAAAAGCATATGTCTGGAGGAAGAATAATTAGGTACAAATCTGAGCTTTGCTTCTTCTTAGTTGAGGGACCTTGGTAAGGTTAGTTAACATTTCTGTGCTACAGTGTCTTGTGTAAAATAGTGATAAATGTGAGGACTATCTCATAAAGTTATGAGAATTAAAATAAATTAATACTTCAATTGCTAGCTAGGAGATTCATTGAGACAAAATAAATACCATTAAGTGCTGGATAAATAAAAGTGCTAAAGGAATTAATTCCCTATGTTGATTATATTTTTATTAACATATTTTATTTATAATGAATATGATTAAGTAATAGCTTCATTAATGATGAAGTGATGATATATTTATGGTTGCATGGTATCATCGATTGAGCTTTTTGTAATAATGATGATAAAAATAATGAAAATAAAAAGCTAACTAATTACTATTTGAAGTTTGCCAACACTTTGACCTCTACAGGGATAGACCATGTCTTAGATAAGTAAAACTTAAACTTATGGCTTTTCTTTGCTGTCTGAACCTCAATCCCACAGCAGCTGAACCAAGAATTTTCTAGAGTTAAAAATTTGTAGAGAAATACATGTCATCTTTCACTTCTATTCCATTAAAACATTGCGAAGTTCTTTACTTACACTAATGTTTTACAACATTTCATGGACTTTAAAATTTTTGCAGTGTAAGTATCTTATTTTGATCATTCTTTTTACTTCATCTTTATGATGGAAATGAATTGCCTTTTGTTTACCAACTCATTAGGTATTATAAAGAACAGGTTATGCTATGAAAAGCTAAAAGAGCCAATGATACTGAATAGGAAAGTTTGTTGAACGTTTACATGCACAGGATGATTTTGTAAATATTTGAGTAGTTACGTAAATAGTAATTTTTTTTCATTTTTCTAAATCACAATAAAATTTTTTAACACAATAACATTGCGCTGAACAGCTTTTAAATGATCTTCAACTGCACATGACAGCTTCATTATAACTGGTGAACTTACAGCATTTACCTGAGGTACTGGCTTTGTTCAGTTTGGCATGAGTTACATTGTGAAAAGTTTTCTTTGGATCCTCTTTGGGGATATCAGAGCTTGCACCATCAATTAAATTGCTTAGATAGTAGAAATGCCTAAGGACAAGCCACTGCACAGAGTTTGAATTGGGATAACAGAATATGAGACTAGGGAGTTTATTTGCATGGGCTGGATAACACTATAGATTATATTTAATAGGGGTCAGTCACTCTGCCTTTGTATAATGTCAACAGGGATGTGACAGTTTTCTCCCTGGTGTTTAAAGCTGTAGAAATCCTGGGTTTGGTAGCCCGGAATGTGGATGGCTAAATTTCAGCTATTAATTGGGCTTTCCTCTTTTCCTGAAAATTTTATATATACATTTGTGGTTATTAGCATGAACAGATAATCGCTCTGCCCAACCTGTTAAATGGGTATGCTATGAAGATAAAGGCAGCTTTCACCTGATCCTGACACTAAACTCATACACATAGTATATGTTTCATATTTACAATCATCATTATTATTATTCTAGCTAATAATTATTGAATGCATACAACAGGAATTGTCTTATGTTCTTTTTATGATAATTTATAACTTCTCTATGAGATTATATTACAGTTGCTATTTCTGTGTAATAAACTACCCCCAAACTTAATAGGTTAAAGCTATCATTTATACCCTAGCTGCTTTGGCTCAGTGGATAGAGCATCATCCTGAGGACTGCAGGGTCTCAGGTTCAATTCCAGTCAAGAGCACATGCTCAGTTTGCTGGCTCAACCCCAATAGGGAGTGTGCAGGAGGTAGCCAATCAATGATTTTTTTCTCATCATTTATGTTTCTCTCTTTCTCCCTTCCTCTCTGAAATCAATAAAAATATATTTTAAAAAAAGAGAAGGCCAATTATAAAAGTACTCGTCTGAAAGCCAAGCAGGCTTGACCCCCAAAGAACCAATTTTTTACGTTGAGTCTGAAGACAGGAAAAGACCTATGCTGCAGCTCAAGTGCTCAGTCAGGAGGAAGGAGGAGTTCTTTCTTACTCAGCCTTTTATCCTATTCAGCTCTTTGATTGGGTGGAGACCACCCACATTAAGGAGGGCAGTCTGCTTTATTTAATCTAATGACCCAAATGTTAATTTTATCTAGAAACACCTTCACACACATTCAGAATAATGTTTGGCCCAATGTCTGGCATGCTGTGTCCTAGTCAAGTTGACACATAAAATTAATCATCACAGAGTCCTTCTAGCTTCTGCCTGCTCCCTGCTCCCAAAGCTAAGGCATAAATTTTGTTTTTTTATGGTAGCACCTTTCTTCCAGGCACCATGTGTCTGCTATAGTTATTATTGCTATATAACAAACTATTTCAAAAGTTAGTGGCTTAAAACAAACAGTTTATGCTCATGAATTCTGTGTGTTGAAATTCAGACATTCTAGCTAGGCTGGGGCATAGCTGTGGGACAGAATTCCCTGCTACATGATGCCTGTGGCCTGTGCTGGGAAGATTCGAAGGCTGGAGAGAGGAACTCAACAGTTGGGAGCTGGAATAATCTGATAGTTTGTTCACTCACTTTTCCGGTATATGGATTAGGATGACTTCAAGAGTAAGACTGCTAACTGGAGCACTATACGTGGACCTTTTGTACCCCTTGCTTTCTTCACAGCCTGATAATCTTGGGGTAGGCAAGTTTCTCAAATTGAGGCTCAGGGCTTCAAAAGCAAGTGTTCCAACAATCAAGGCAGAAGGTGCATCCCCTTTGATGACCAGGTCTTGGAAGTCATGCAGCATTATTCTCACTGGACTCTATCAGTTAAAACAGTCACAGCTCAATTTATTCAAAAGGTATTGCACCCTAACCAGTTTGGCTCAGTGGATAGAGCGTCGGCCTGCGGACTCAAGGGTCCCAGGTTCGATTCTGGTCAAGCACATGTACCTTGGTTGTGGGCACATACCCCGTAGGGAGTGTACAGGAGGCAGCTGATGAATATTTTTCTCTCACTGATATTTCTAGCTCCCTCTCCCTTCCTCTCTGTAAAAAATCAATAAAAATATATTTTTTTAAAAAAAGGTGTTGCAGACCCTATCTCGTGAAGCAATTCATGTTAGATAACATGTTTAAAACCACCACAATGGACACTGTCATTATCTTCATTTTATAGTTTGGGAAATATGGACTCAGAAAGGTATGGTACTTTTCCCAAGAATACCCATGTAATAAGAGGCAAAGCCAGACTGTAAACCCAGGAAGTCTGACTCCAGAGGTCATGTTAAAACCACTAAATTACCTTACTTTTTCCCATTGTGCCACACAGAAGGTGTGTTTTAGTATCTGGACCTTCTAGAGGAAGACTTAATTCCTTTAAGAATTGTTAATTTAGCCTGGCCAGCATGGCTCAGTGTTTGAGCGTCGACCTATGAACCAGGAGGTTACGATTCAGTTCTCAGGGCACATGCCTGGGTTGCAGGCTCGATCCCTGGTGTGGGGTGTGCAGGAGGCAGGCAATCAATGATTCTCTCTCATCATTAATGTTTCTGTATCTCCCTCTCCCTTACTTTCTGAAATCAATAAAAGTATATTTTAAAAAATAGTTCATTTATTCAACAAACTTTTAGTAATGCCAATAATAGTCAAACACTGGCCTGGGTTCTAAGGATACAGTAGTGAACAAGAGGGACATGGTCTTTCTTAATGCAACATAAAATCTAATTTCTCATTATCTTTCTCAGAACCTTTATGATATTTCTTGCAATAGATCCTTGTCATTTTTTTAATGTGAAGATTTATTTTTGCTAGGGGGTTTAGTCTATGTGGCTAGCGTGGATCAATCACAGTAATGACTCCTGTTTATCTTTATCTCCCTATATTCTAGGCCTTTGGTACTATCTCCCAACAATGTTTATGGACTTGGCAAAAGGCAACTTTTTTTTTGGTCAATGGGGGTGAAGGTAAAACTCTGCAAACTGAGCCTTGAAAAATACTTGTGCATTAGCATTTGCCCTCTTGCTTTTCTTACAAAGTGGTTAAAGCCACAGGAGCCATTGGAAGGTGAGAGAAATGTAGCCCACTTACCCCCATTGCTCCCAGGCAACAGATACTAGACATGAGTGGGGCAGTCTGAGACCAGTCTGTGTCCAGCTGACTGCAGATGTATGGATAAACTAGTTGAGATTATCTGAGTCTAATCCAGGTCCAAATATCAACTTCACAGAATTATAAGCTAAATAAATGGGCATTGTTTTAAATGTTGCAGTTGTTTGTTATGCTGCTCCAGTGATCTTCTTTAAAATAATGCTCGTGTTTTCTGTTCTAGAGACTTTACACTTGATAAATATGTACAGCTTGTTCTGATAGTCTCTGAAGAGGTTAAATGCAGATTTAATGCTTGCCACACTATTTTTTGAAGGATATGACAATCTATTTTAATATCACATTTACATATAGAAATCATCTTCCCCATTGCTAGATTGGTTAATTTCAGCTGCAAAATTAACTTTACAACCATAACAATGACATTGATCATGACTAATTCTGATTCTTGTATATCAAGCCCCTTAGATTTTATACCTAATAGAGTGCTTAAAACATATACTGAAGACTTTTTTGGTCCAAATATGTCTTTTATTGTAAATAAAACTAATACTTACAAGTAGAGGGTACTTTAAATATTTTTATTGTTGACAGCATTGCAGATGTTCCCCATTCCTCCCTTTGCCCCCCTCTACCTAACTTGTGCCCTACCCCAGGCCTTCATTACACCGTTGTCTGTGTCCATAAGCTATGCATATATGCATAAAAGTTTTAAAAATTGAACAATACCAAATGCAAACTACAAAATCCTTTTGACAGGATCCTCTTTCCTTTGGCTAACTTATATTTCATTCTTTTTATATTATTTTGAATGACAATACAAAAGGTATGCATACTACTTTAAAGTATAATATTGTGTTTGGAAGGCTCAATAATGTTAGACAATTTCTTAGGAGACTGACTCTTCTCATCTAGCCTCTAGACTTTTAGACTTTTAAATATAGTAGTTGTCAAATATATCTTATCATGGAGGACATAGTCTTTAAAAATACATTGGCAAAGACTATTCTAAGTCTTTTTTTCTTTTTAAATACTTTTTTATTATTGATAGTATTACAGATACCTTGTATTCCCCCTTCTCCCTGTCCTTCCAGTCCCAACCACCCCCTCTCCCCGCTCCCCCCCCCCCCCCCGCCAGGTCTTCACTATCTTATTGACTGTGTCCATGGGCTATGCATATAAATATATAAGTTCTTCAGTTTATCTCTTCTTGTCCTAAGTCTTTTTTAAAATATATTTTATTGATTTTTATAGAGAGGAAGGGAGAGGGATAGAGAGTTAGAAACATCGATGAGAGAGAAACTTCAATCAGCTGCCTCCTACACACCCCCTTCTGGAGATGTGCCCACAACCAAGGTACATGCCCTTGACCGGAATCAAACCTGGGACCCTTCAGTCCGCAGGCCAATGCTCTATCCACTGAGCCAAACCGGTTAGGGCCTTGCCCTAAGTCTTTACTTGGCTCAGTCAATCATCCCCTGGCTTTGTTATTTCTTTTATTTCATCTTAGTTTCTTATGCTCTACCCAAGTTCCACTTCCATGCTTACTTAGCCACACATTAAGCCTCACTTTTATAGTGTGCCAACCTCCATTCCTGCTCCCTTTTCACCTGTAAGCATTCCTTATGGAGAGACATTCCCTCCACCAGCTTTGGTTCTGTAGAACCTTCAACAACAGGGCTAATCTGAGTGACACATCTAATATGATAAGCTTGAACTAGTCCATTTGTAAAACATTACAATGAAGTTGTATGTAATAAACTTGATGTAGACATGGAGCATTAATGGGTCCCTGTAATAAATCATTATTTTCAAGACAGTAAAAACAGAGATTCAAACATAGTATAACTTTACAAACTTAGGAGTCTTGTCCCCAAACAAGTATTTTTAAGACACTTACCAGGTACTTAACACCATGAAGATATGTCATTAACATGCCTTGAGGTTGATTAAGTTTGGGCCTTGGATTCCAAGCTCTGTCTTTTTCAGGCCCACAGGCCTTTGAATGGGTGAGATCTACTGAGCCCCTGCTCTGTTCTAATCATCTTCCTGCCTTCCTCATTGCCAAGTGTTACTTTGGAAAGGGGGTTTAATGATAAAAATGTGTGTCATTGAGTATAAATCCTGTTTTCATTTACTGGTTACCCAGGTCAGATTATTTTGAGATTGAGTTTGTTGCCATTCTCCTCAATTCTTCCCCCAAACATTCTAGGAACAGAAAAAATGTCAGTATTTTGAACAGTATCATTTCCTCCACCATCCCATATTTCCACTCTAATCTACATATTTGTGTTGAGTGATAAATGCATTGATTAAAAAACTACAGTGAATCAAATTTAAGAAAAATTAGATCATAGAAACATGCAGCATAGAGCATATATTTCTGTTTCATGTCATTTGTTTTGATCTTTTGCTCATCCGGATGGATTGCAACATATGCCAGCTTGATCACTAAAGATAAATAATGGAAGGATGAACTTCCAGTCTGAGCGAAATCATTTTAACTTTTACATCAAATCTAGTTTCCTGTAAAAGCAAACTATGTTAAATTAAATATTCCTCTTGTCTTGTCATGAACCTACTTTACATTCAGGAATCGGTTCCTCAGGCATCATTATTTTTTCCCTAAAATCTATCACTAACCTGCCAGAGATCTCTTTGAGCCCATTTAAAGCATCCCCGTTTAGCACAGAATTTGCTTTAACTGTAGAAAATGACAAAGGCCACATCAAATTTCATGATGCTTACTTGGAATGGTACTCTTGGATATGGAGCTTAGGGCAATATATGAACATGCAATAGTTTACCACATGTGCGTTTGAGGAGGGAAAATGTGATCCCTGTTCCTCTACAGGGTGTGAGCTCCATTTTCTTAGGAATGCCTTCTTGTTCTCTTCTTGTCAAAGCCCTCAGAGAAGAGATGGCAGCCCTGCAGAGTACCTGCCCAACCTTCCCCATCGGGTCTCTGCCGAAAGCAAATCCCAGCCATGTGCCTTTGGCTAGGGGCAATGTCTAGCTGCATCTCCTATATGAGTGCAAAAATCCAGGCTATTCTAGAATCTCTAAGTCCCACAGACCAAGCACGCCACAGCACCACTTTTCTCTCCACTTGACACAGGCCAGGGGGAGCAATTAAAGTTAACCCTTCTAATTAATGCACAGTGTTAGACTCAGAGAATTTGGATAAACAGTTCCTGAGCCAGGAAGTCTAAGGAGAGTCTAGGAAGTCTCTTTATTTTGTGGCATTTTGTTTTCCAGGACTGATTTCATTTCAGAGCTGTTTGTTGGATGAGGAGCAGTTGGAAGAGAAGTGGTGCTGAGTGAGAGAGGGAATGATTGCCAAATGTTAGAATTTGGGTGTGTGCATCGACAGTCTCTGGCTTCTCTTAAGTGCAAATAGTATAGTGTGCCCGCTGGGAAGGAAGCCCCAGAACTGTAGGAGAGCAGAAAGCGTTTATTCAGTGCTTGGCATTGAAGGAGCTCAGGAAATGCTGGTGAGGTGTAATGGTGTTTTTAATTAATGCTCTTTGTATGCATTAAGTGCTATAAATAAGATTTGATAACAATAATATATGGAAAATGATCAACATTTTCCAGTATTTTAGAGAAAAACATAATACATTATGGCAGTTGTCTTTGCAATAAATAGTTAAACATATTCCCAAATGTTGAATTTGAAAATTGCTCAGGCCGAAACCAGTTTGGCTCAGTGGATAGAGCGTTGGCCTGTGGACTGAAGGGTCCCGGGTTCGATTCCAGTCAGGGGCATGTACCTTGGTTGCGGGCACATCCCCCATAGGGGGTGTGCAGGAGGCAGCTGATCGATGTTTCTCTCTCATCGATGTTTCTAGCTCTCTATCCCTCTTCCTTCTGCTCTGTAAAAAATCAATAAAAATATATTAAAAAAAAAAAAGAAAATTGCTCAGGTAGATATTTTTGTTTGCCTCTTACTTTATTTATTTTTGTCCTATTTATATAACAGGAGTGTCTTTAAGTAAATGTTAAAAATAAATGCCTTCCAAAAAACAAAACAAGACTTATTTGTCCTGGGTACGTACGGAGCATATATATAAGGCTCAGTGAGTAGGGTCCAAGGAGCCTATAAGAGGCTGTTAGCAAATAAAAGGATGCTCGTGAAGATGGATACGAGTAGTTTTGAATTTGATGCTGTGACTAGTAAAGACTTGTAGCAAACAAATATTTACAATATCCAATACTTGTTCCTGGGATGAAAGACATTTCCAACCATGTATGGGGGACTCTTATGAATGCTTAATGGATATCCTATCAAGTAGAAACTTACCGAGACCTGTCCAGGAATGATCACTGTGTTGGTTCATTTATGTGTCAAATTGGATGATATTGTTAAATGAGATTAACATTTAAATAAGTTAGAATAGTGTGCCCAGGTGGGAAGGAAGCCCTGGATCTGTAGGAGAGCAGAAAGCATGTATTCATTGCTTATTAAACTAGTAAACATATTGCTCTTATAATATGGGCGGTCTTATTCAGTTGAAGGCCTGATCAGAACAAACAGGCCAGGCTCCATCAGGAGAAAATTCTCCAGTAGACTGATTTTGAACTTCATCTGCACTGTTAGCTTTCTTGGATGTCTGCCCGCTGTACACTGAAGATTTTGGACTTTCCAGCCTTCATAAATTGCACAAGCCAATTCTTTATAATAAATCTCTTCATATATACAGGGTGGGGCAAAAGTTGGTTTTCAGTTGTGAGTATACAAAACAGTTTATTCTTGTATTTTTTAAATTATTGCATTATTTTCCATAGGAACAAGTGTAAACCTACTTTTGCCTCACTTTGTATATTTTTGTACTGTATTTATTACACACACACACACACACACACACACACACACACACACACTAGAGGCCCGGTGCATGAAATTCGTGCACTGGGGAGGGTGTCCCTCAGCCCAGCCTGCACCCTCTCCAATCTGGGACCCCTCAGGGGATATCAGACTGCAGGTTTAGGCCCGATCCCACAGGGATTTCCTGTGGGATCGGGCCTAAACCTGCAGTTGGACATCCCTCTCATAATCCAGGACCACTGGCTCCTAACCACTTACCTGCCTGCCTGATTGCCCCCTAAATGCTCCCTTGCCAGCCTGATTGACACCAGCTCTTCCTCTGCCAGCCTGATTGCCCCCAACTACCCTCCCCTGGTGGCCTGATCACTCCCAAGGCTTTTATTAGTATCAATATGACCCTTCACAGAAAATTTTACTAACCCTGCTTTATAATAAGGGCTTCACGATTGAATCATTGGGACCAGACACCAAGATTTCCTTTCTTTGAATAGTGGAGGGAATAATTATCTTGTCTTTAAGTTGCCCTGAAATTAAAATGAGATAATGACTTAGAAAAGTATAAAAGCACCATATAAAGACAATTGTCTTTTTCATGTACTGAAAAGACAATAAAGTGGTAAAATGAAAAATACTATTTTTAATCTCCCCTTTCCTTCCTTTACAGCCTTTACTTAGAGGTTGAAATTTATAAAAATTTCACTCCAATTTTCATTTCTTTACATATTATTTTGTATTGGTTTCAGGTTTTATATTAGTTACAGGATAGTGGTTAGACAATCATATACTTTACAAAGTGTTCCCCGATATTTCCAGTACCCACCTGGCATCATACCATCATTACAACACTATTGACTGTATTCCCTATTTAAGTGACAATGGGTTTACAGGTTCCTTCCAGTCTTTCTTTTGTGTTGTTTGCCCTTCCTTTTCTTTCTCACTTCTTCCCTCATTTTCCTTATATAGTATCTCAATTGGCCATCAAAGCTCAGTGAAGGCACCGGGACACGCTTTTAATCCATTTTACAGACCAGGAAAGTGAGGTCAATCCCAGTTGGCTGTGGAACGTGACTCAGCACACAGGGAGCCCTCAGAGCCGAGCTCTCTGCCCTTCCTAAGGGGCAGCCTCCGAGCAAATAGAGCAAACCTTCTCATCAAGCTTCCGAGCCTCCTCATTGTGGACACTCCACATTCTTTCCTCTCCCCGGTCCCCTGCCCCCATTCTTTACTGCCCCCCCCCCCCCCCTTCTCCGGAGCAGGTGGAAGGCTTTGCACTCACCGCCTAGGCATGCTCTGCCGTGGGGCAGGGCGGAGCGGGCTTGCTTTTGGGTCAAGGCGGGAGCTGGAGTCACCGCCTCTGAAGTGCGAACACTGCCTGGGCGAGGCCGGTTAGCACTGGAAGCTTCTCTGAATCACGTCAGTCAGTCCGGTACCCTGCAGTGTGGCACCCCTCCACTGAGGTGGCACCGCCCCTTAACCCCCGCCTCAGGGCTGCGGGTCCTTGCCCCTCTGCGCAGGTGCCTTCCATGCCCTTTGATCCCTAGCCTGGCCCACCCATGTCTTGGGGCCAATGCAGAACCTCTCTCTCTCTCTGCAGGTGAGGCAGATCCCTCCCTGCCCTTGGTCTCCACAAAGCTGTGAATCTGTGGCCAGAGGCCTGGTCTGGGTCTCAGCAACCCCATGCCTGCGATGTTCCCAGTGCCCGGCCACAGGGCCCTGGGCAGCGATGTTCCCGGGACCCCACTGCAGTGGCTAGGTGGGTTGGCCTCCCCTCCCCGGGGCAGCGATGTTCCCAGGGCCCCACAGGAGTGGCTAGGTGGGTCGCTGCCCCTCCTGGGGCCTGCGATGGACCTGGAACCCTCAGGTGGCATCTGGTGCTGCCCACCTCACCTCCCTGGTCCAATGGACTGGTACCTTGTGGGCGGTGTCTGGTGCTGCCCGCCTGTCCTCACCCGCCCCTGATGGACCCAGACCCCCAGGAGCAAGCCATGGTGCTGCCCGCTCTGCCTGCATATGCAAATTAACCACCATCTTTGTTGGGTTAATTTGCATACTCACTCTGATTGGCTGAGGGCGTAGTGGAAGTATGGTCAATTTACATGTTTCTCTATGTTAGGTAAGATATATATCCCATAATATATATACATATACACTGAGTGGCCAGATTATTATGACCACCCCATCAGTGCTTCGTTGGGCCACCTTTTGCCTTCAATACTGTGGTGATTCTTCTTGGCATTGGCTCCATGAGATGTTGAAGGGTGATGCGAGGAATCTGACACCATGCCTGAAGAATAGCACTGTCCAGTTCTGTGAGATTTGATGGTTGTGGAACCAGCTGCCTGATGGCTCTTTTAACTTCATCCCACAAATGTTCAATTGGATTGAGATCTGGTGACTGTGGTGGCCACCTAAGCAAGGTAAAGTCTCCCTCATGTTCTTGAAACCACTCCTGCACAATATGAGCACTGTGGCATGGGGCATTGTCTTATTGGAAGAAGCCATCTCCATTGGGATACGCCATCAACATGACAGGATGAACTTGATCAGCAACAATACTTAGGTATGTTGTGCTATTCAGATGTTGTTCCACACAAATTAAAGGGCCAAATCATGCCAGGAAAACATGCCCCAAACCATAACACTGCCCCCACCAGCTTGAAGGGTTGTACTCATGCATGTGGGGTGCATGCTTTCATGCTGTTTCCGCCAAATTCTCACTCTGCCATCTGCATGATGCAACTGGAAACGTGATTCATAGGACCACATTACTTTTTTCCAATGCTCGACTGTCCAATCCTTGTGTTCCTGTGCGAATTGGAGACGTTTTATCTTGGTAACTGCAGACAGCAAAGGTGTTTGAACAGGGCTTCGTCTTCCATATCCCATACGATGCAGTGTATGGCTAATTTGCCTACAAACATCAGGTGGTCATAATAATCTGGCCACTCAGTGTATCTCTTCCATTGGTTTGTTTCTCTGGAGAAACCTGGCTAATACTACTGCCAACAGCCTTTTTGTTGTTGTTGTTGTTGTTTTTAATTTAACAAATCTTTATTGTTCAGATTATTACAATTGTTCCTCTTTTTTTCCTCCCATAGCTCCCCTCCACCAGGTTCCTACCTCACCCTCTGCCCTTACCTCCTCCCCACTGTCCTCATCCATAGATGTATGATTTTTGTCCAGTCTCTTCCTGCACCCCCCACTCCCCTTTTCCCCCAAGAATTGTCAGTCCACTCCCTTTCTATGCCCCAAATTCTATTATATTCACCAGTTAATACTGTTCATCAAATTTTTTATTTCCTTGGTTTTTAGATTCAGTTGTTGATAGATACGTATTTGTTGTTCATAATTTTTATCTTTATCTTTTTCTTCTTCTTCCTCTTCTTAAAGAATACTTTTCAGCATTTCATATAATTCTGATTTGGTGATGGTGAACTCCTTTAGCTTTTCCTTATCTGTGAAGCTCTTTATCGGACCTTCAATTCTGAATGATAGCTTTGCTAGATAGAGTAATCTTGGTTGTAGTTTCTTGCTATTCATCACTTTGAATATTTCTTGCCATTCCCATCTGGTCTGCATAGTTTCTGTTGAGAAATCAGCTGACAGTCGTATGGGTGCTCCCTTATAGGTAACTAACTGTTTTTCTCTTGCTGCTTTTAATATTCTCTCTTTGTCTTTTGCTCTTGGCATTTTAATTATGATGTGTCTTGGTGTGGTCCTCTTTGGATTCCTTTTGTTTGGGGTTCTGTGGGCTTCCTGAACTTATAAGTCTATTTCTTTCACCAGGTGGGGGAAGTATTCAGTCCCTATTTCTTCAAATAAGTTTTCAGTATCTTGCTCTCTCTCTTTTTCTGGGACCCCCATAATTCTGATGTTGGTAAGCTTGAAATTATCCCAGAGGCTTCTTACACTATCTTCAACTTTTTGGATTCTTTTTTCTTTTTGCTTTTCCGATTGAGTGTTTTTTGCTTCTTTGTATTCCAAATCTTTGACTTGGTTCTTGCAATCCTCTAGTCTGCTTTTAGGTCTCTGTATAATATTTTTTATTTCAGTCAGTGTATGCTTAATTTCTAGTTGATCCTTTTTCATATCCTTGAAGTTCTCGTTAAATTTATCAGCCTTTTTTAGGAAATTCTTGAAAAGTCTTATAACCGTGGTTTTGAACTCTATATCCAGTCATTTACTTTCCTCCATTTCCTTCATTTGTGACCTGCCTCTTTGTTTCCGCATTTCGGCTGCTTCCCTGAGTTGATGGAGTGGCTTTGTGTGCGAGGTGTCCTAGCAGGGCCCAGTGGCTCAGCCTCCCCAGTTACCTGAGGTGGACACTCTTTCTGTGTCCCTTTGTGGGCTGTGTGTGCAGTCTTGTAGTTAAGCCTAGACTGTTGTTAGTATCACTGGGGGGAGTTGACCTCCAGGCCAATTGGCTGTGAGGATCAGCTGTGTCTCTGCTGGGAGAGCTTCTGTGCTCAGCTTGGATGGGGCAGAGTCTCAGGGTGGAGCAGACAGCCTTGGTTTCCCATCAGCCCCGCCCTATGAGTCCCCTGTGTCTCAGTGTCCTGTGGCAATGGCTGCACGCACCTCTGAGAGAAGGCTGCCCTCGAGTTTCGCCCTCTGCCAGACAGTCCAGTTTCTCCCTGAATGAGGCTGGGTACCCAAAAGTCTCACCCGGAACTGGATTTCAGTGCAGTCAGGAGGTTTTGTTTCCCTCCGGAACAAGACAGCTAGCTGCGCGCTTGCTGCCTGCACTCTCCATAAGCTGGGAGTAAGCCAGCCATGTATTCAGCTGCCAGCCCTTTCCGCGCCGGCAGGTCTACGCACCTCTGTCCTCCACAGCTCTTCTGGGTCTCAATGTCCTTTTATCTTTCCTTCTAGTTGTAGAATTTCCACTCAGCCAGATTTCCGGTGGTTCTGGACAATGTCCGCTCTGTCTTCCAGTTGCAGTTTTGAAATTGTTGTGCGAGGCAGCAGTATAGGTGTTTACCTATGCCGCCATCTTGGTTTCTCTCCCCAACAGCCTTTGAAAGTTTCTCTTGGTTGGCACTAGCTGAAAGAAGTAATGGAGACCTAGAAAACTAGCTGGGTGACAATCAGAAAGTGAGAGAGCAGGAAAAACATTGACAGCTGTTACTTGAAACATTGGTCTTGTAATGTTTTGATTTGGCTAGTTATGCAAATTTCAAAAGTGATTTGCCTCTCTTAAAACATGTCTTCAAGTTAAAAATAAATGAACCACAAGGAGTGCAGTAGCATAGTGAGATTAAGTATTGACTACTGATCACTTATATCCCCTCTTTCCTTCTGCTGCTTATTGCTCCTGACTGATCTCAATCAAGACCCAGGTTTGACTCTGTCAACACGTTAACTTAGTGAAAGATAATCTGACAATATCACTCCCCTGCATAAGGGACTTTGATTACTTCCCACAGCCTTATTTGTAAATCTAATTTTCTTGTCATGGCACACAAGGTCTCTTAACAATCTGATTGCAAAAGACATTTCTCCTTCCAGGTCTCACTAGGGTCCTTTCACTCTCTGATTGCTGTGGTCTTATTGATCTACTCATCATTGCCTGAATATACAATTAATTATGCTGGTATTGTCCCTGTCCCTTGGATATTCTTTTTCTATTCTTTGGTGGTTGAATTTCTAGGCCCAACTGAAAATAGGGAACCCAACTATAAGATATTTTCCATTTCATAGAGCCAGAAACATCCCTGTCTTTTAGCCATCAGAGCACTTTTTTACATATATGTGATCAGAACATCACATCAGTTTTTAGTAGATTTTGCCTCATCCAAGTCTGATTCTCCTGTGGAGCTCTAGGTAGACAAACCTGGTTGGAAACTCAATTATGCTTCTTGGTAGCTGTGCAACACTGGAAAGTTACCTTCTCACTGGGACCCAGTTTCCTCCTCTGGAAAATTGTGAAAATAATAGGACTATTAGGAAAATTAAATGTTTAATTCATCAAAGTGTTTAGAATGGTGCCTTCAATATAGAAAATTTTCTAAAATATTAGCTTCATTTAACTATTGTTTCTTAGAGAAATATTAATAGTTATGTGCCATTAGTTATTCTTTATCATTATCATCATCATCCTTACAATTACTGAGTTCACATTTATTTCTGAATGGTAAACATAAATGTTACACAGATGTTCATTATGTTTATCGATATAAGAATTGCTTTGGTCATTAGGCTTAAGCACTGGGAAATTGGATGCTCAGTTTTCATTCCATTTATTAGGTAAAGAAATACAGCCTATAGTTATGAAAAGCATGCTTTATGCCCTAAAGCTGTTTTCCCGAATGGCTGAGAATTTAAATTACTCAATTAAAATGAAATAATATCACCCATTTATGCAAAATAACTATGTTTATAAAGACAACACATTATGACATTACACTGGAAGCACCAATTTATAAATGGTGTAAGTATACATTTTTGTCTTAGTGTAATATAGCAAATGTTAGTACAATTATATATAAATTTAACCTCTGAAATGTTAGTAATCTCAACTCTTTGAAACAAAATCAATATAACTTTGCATAAGCTATATGTGTAGCATTCACTGTTAGTAATAACAAACAACCTCAAATGCCAAATATATTTAAATTTTATATTTTTATGTTATTGTATCA
The DNA here is from genome assembly GCA_026230045.1 of Corynorhinus townsendii. Lineage (NCBI taxonomy): Eukaryota > Metazoa > Chordata > Mammalia > Chiroptera > Vespertilionidae > Corynorhinus > Corynorhinus townsendii. The sequence continues at coordinate 109,518,399 of JAPDVU010000006.1, read as the reverse complement.
AGTCAAACATCTCTTATTTTCAGATATGTAACAAATTATACTCAAACTTATGACAATTACAAGTGAGAGTATGCCCTTTCCCATATAGAGGTAATGCACACATTACTAAGTTTCAAATATAGGACCTATTGGGTGAGTCTACCACCATCTGCATTACATTTGCAACTTGAGTAACAAATCATACTCAGTGTTATGGTTCTCAGATACCCAAATCTGTCCCTTTGGGGATATTTGACATAGAGCCACTTGGTTTCAATATACAGTCAAAGTATTTTTAAGTTAATAGTGCAAACATTTCATTGCTGTTTTAGAGGTGAATATGTCAACTCTTGGGATAAAAATGTCATATTCAGTAGGAGTGAAGCCAAGAAGATATGGGCCTCGGGTCTTAATGCTGCTATTTGGCAGTGAAAGTCTAGTTGGGCTGAACACCCTTTATCATACATTGGAACGACTGAGAATTAGAGGGGAACCATGATCCTTAGAGAGGTCAAACTTGTGGATCCTGTGGACAGGAAACCCATAGAAATGGAATGGAGATTCACTGAGACAGGAGAGCAATAGCAGTCTTCACACGATCAGGAAGAATTGTCCCAAAACCTAAATTTCCCAGAGCTGATGGTATAGTCCCTGAAACAATGATTGATGTTTCCAAAGATACATCAGTGGAAGATGCTCTAAAAAGAACCTATATGCTCCATCTAAAGATGCTGGAAGTGAAGGTGATAGAGGCAGTAGGGTTTCAGGGGACCAGAAACACAAGAAGGTCTATTGGCATTGAGCCTGCAGAGAGCAGCTTCTCCTCTCCTTGTCTTAACCTCGGGGTCTGGCGCCACCTGTTCAGATGCCAATAAAGAGCCATGAGTCCAAAAGATATAAAAATTGTAATTAAATTTTAAGCTTGCAACTTTTATTCTTGACACATTTTTGAGTGATAAGGCAAATATCCTTATCCATGTTAACAGGAGTGGGAGAGAGAGAGAGATAGGTAGAAGGTAGTTTTATTTTGATGGCAGTTTTATTTTGTTGTTTTATTTTTGTGGTAACTTTACAGCATTTTAAAGTTATAGGTTCTGTGCTTAAACATCTCTTTCTAAAGAAGCCTGAGGTGTATGACAATCTAAATGTGACTCTTCTAATACAAGATCCTAGAAAACCTTCTTTGTAAAACTATGAATTCAAATAAATGTTTATCAAAATAAAATTATAATTTGATTTAGATTTCTACTAAGTCATTGCTTTAAAAAGAGCAATGCAAAATAGTCACAAGGTGCCCAGACTTTCGAGTCAGACTGCCCAGGTCCAGTTGCACTGACATACTCTCTGTGGCTCAGTTTTCTAATCTGCAAAATGGGGATGCTGAACATAATAGTCCCTACCACTTAATCAAGATGATTCAATGAGTTCATGCATGTAAAGTCCTTAGAATAGTATATGTCCAGCACAGTGGCAAGTCTCTGCCCTAAGATCCCACTCTCTAATGAGAGAGATGTTTTTCACATTTGAATGCGTGCTTAGAATCTCCACCATTTGAAACAAAAATCTCATCCTTCCCACTTATTTTCTATTGGTCTGTAAGTATCTGATCTGAGATGCTGTGATTGATTCCTATTCATTATTTTCCCCCCAATTTCAGTTAACATGGGGACTTGCTTAATAAATGTTCTTTTTTTAAAATTTTTTATTGTTTTAAGTATTACAAATAGTAGTACATATGTCTAATAAATGTTCTTTGACACCTATATATTTGGAACCACTCGAAAACCTAATGTTAATGTTCTAATTCTTTTTAATTCTCAGACATAATTCCTAAACTTGTATATAATCCTTGCCATGTAACACCATAGCAGAACTATCAGTAATTCACACTTTAGGTTGATTTTTATTTAATTTTACCTAAAAACAGGTGGGTACCAGCTATATATGTCAGAAACTGTATTGCTGGGCACTGATGATACAAGAATACTACTACAATAAGCATAATCTCTGTCCTGGATGAGCTCAAAATTGATCATTTAATTGAACTGTCTTATGACTCAGTGATTTCACTACTGGGTATACAGTATATATGAAGAAGTCCAAAACACTAATTTGAAAGACTATATGCACCCCTAGTTTACTGCAAATTATTTAGAATAGTCAAGATATGGAAGCAACCCAAATACCTGTCAATAGATGGGTGGATAAAAAAATGTGGTACATGTATACACTGGAATATTACTCAGCCATAAAAAGAATGAAATCTTACAATTTGCAACAGTGTGGATGGAACTGGAGGATATTACACTAAATAAGATGTCACTCAGAGAAAGACAAATACTGTATGATTTTACTTATATGTGGAATCTAAAGAACAAACTAAACAAACAAAATAGAAACAGGTTCATAGATTTTTAAAAATGGACTTATGGTTGCCAGAGGGGAGGAGGGTTGGGGAACTGGGTATGGAAGGTGAAGGGACTGAGAAGTACAGATTGGTAGTTACAAAATACTCATGGGGATGTAAAGTACAGCACAGGGAATGTAGTCAATAATATTAGAATAACGATGTATGATGCCAGGTGGGTACTGGAAATACTTTGTAAAGTATATGATTGTCTAACTACTATGCTATACACCTGAAATAATACACGATAATATTGAATGTAAAATTTAATTGAAAAATAAAATTTCAAAATTGATCATCTAAATGCAACATTTTTGGATCAAAACTACTGAGGCCATGGAAAATTTTGGCATGTTCTATATGTTTTGAGGACGTCATATCCATGAAGGACTTTATGTTGAGTGGCTCTGGGAAGGCAGATATGAACCCAAAGTCACTGCCCACGGCTGGGGTTATAGGAAAGGGGAATCAAGAAGGAGAGAAACTAAGGATGAGTATGTAAAAAGCATTATTTTTGCGTGATTTGTAATTATCGTAGACTAACAGTCCCAGAAAAGAGGGTTGGAGATTATTTTAACCCGTATATTCCCACAATGTTGTCCTGGACTTGTAGCATCACCATCACTTGGCAACTTGTGGGAAATAAATTCTTGGGCCATATTTCAGGCCTTCTGAATCAGAAAGGCTGGTGGATGGTGTCCAGCAATCTGGTCTTCACAAGCCTTATAGGTGGGACCTCTGTCAAAAACTAAGCCAGACTGTATGTGGATAATTATTCGTGTTCACTGCCTATTCAGTTAAAGGCAATGAAACTCTATTTTCAAAACACCGTCATTGTGATCTTTAAACACTGCTGCATGTAGAAGTCATGTTTCTTCTAGATAAGAAAGCAGTTACTTTCTGCTCTCATTAGTGATAAAAAATACATAAGTAGCTAACAGTACCAAGCAGTGTTTGCTTAATACTGAAGGAGTCTTTGTAATCACAAATACTATAGATGTTCAGAGAAAGTGGCAATAACCGCAGGTGCAGATGATTGTGGGGAGGATCTGGAAATGGAAGTTAGGAGAAGTTGTCCTGTTCCGGCTCGGGATTTCTAAACAAAACTTCTGCTTATTTATTGCTGAATAACAAACCACCTCAAACTTGGTAGCCTAAAACAACAAGTTATTTTTATCTCTCATAGTTTTAGGGGTTTACTGGGCTCGGCTGAGAGGTTCCTCTTGGGGTCTCTTTTGCAGTGGCCGTCTGATTTCAGATGGGGTGGAATTCTTCAAAAGTTCCACTAGGCTGGATGTCAACAAGCACTGCTTCACTCACAGGTCTTGCCTTCTTTCTCCACTCAGGGTCTCATCCTCAAGAGTCTCTCCATCTGACTTGGGCATCTCATAGCTTAATGGTCTCAGAGAGGTGCTGGCTTCTGAGAGAGGAAGAGGGATTCAAATCCTGGAAATAACACTACATTTCCACCTGTTCTATTGGTCAAAGTGATCACAGATCAAGTCTCAGTTCAAAGGGAGGGAACACACAGGTGTGAGTACACGGTTTATTGGAGGGCTACCTTTTGGAGACTAAGCCACTGACGACTATTCAGGAAAATGCTGGATTTGGCATCAATGATCTCTGGAGTATTCTTGCTTGTAGTTCCACCTTTCGATGATCCATAAAACTTACCTAAATAAATTATAACTCACCAAGCATAACAGTAAACTATACCAAGAATGGCTTGGCTGGTGTGGCTCAGTTAGTTGAGCGTCATGCTGTGCACCGATGGGTGGAGGGTTTGATTCCAGGTTAGGGCTTGCTGGCTTGATCCCAGATATGTAGTGTGCAAGGACGCATGCAGTCAATTGATGTTTCACTCTCACATCAATGTTTCTCTCTCTCCCTCTCCCTTCTTCTCTAAAAATCAATAATATAAATATAAATATAAGTATAAATAAATATATACCTAGAATGAAGATTGTATTTTCTGTTCACATGACATTTTGTTTTCAGTGGGTTACCAGTATGAGATGTTGAAAAGAAAAAACAAAGAAAGTTTTCTTTAGGTTATAAAACCACTAGTAATGCCCAGAAAACTATATCTTTATGTTGATGAAGCATCTTTGCTTTAATTTCATCTCTACAATGGGTAATGATATATAACCCATGCATTTGTGTATATAAGTTTTTATTTTATTTTATTTTTTTCTGATTTTGAGGGTCATATTTTTTTTTTTCCAATCAATGCCCTAAGTTCAAATAAGAAGTTTACTCAGAAGGTTAATTCATCTGACCTTTAGCTTCATAATAGCATGTTCCATGTTTTTATTTTATTTTTATTTATTAAATTGATTAGGGTGACATTGGTCAATATAACATATAGGTGTCTGGTGTGGGTTTCTATGTTACAAGATCTGTGTATTGCACCGTATACCTGCCACCCAAAGACAAATCTCCTCCTGTCACCTTATATTAGGACCCTCTTCTCCCCGCAACCCCTTGCCTCTGGCAGCCACCGCACTGCTGTTTGTGTTCATGAGTTTTTAAAAATAAACAATACTTTATAAATTCATTTCAGTATTCTTTTTTGGGGGGGACTTTTATCTCATTAAAATCATTATGCCTTAAATACATAATGGTTCTATTTTGACCCAGATGTTTTGAAATACAAGGTTCTGTAGACAAACGCAATGCCCTCTAGGAAATTCTTTTTGAGTGGAATAATTGCAGATTTTTAAAGAATCTTTTTAAATATACAGACTCTGTTGCTCAGAGTATTTATCTCATGAGATCAAACCAGATGCCATATCCTTGTATGAAAGTCATTAAGGTTTTACCAAACAAACAAAATACATTTCTAAGCTCTAAATAATTAACATTTATTTTTAATTATTCTCAAAAGAGTAGTAAAGGATTTTTACAAGGTTTGAATTTATACTAAAATCCTTATAAAACTATTCTTCAGTAGAATGCCAAAAACATCTTTTCTTTTCCTTAATATTTTACTATAGCATCTAAGTTAAGGGGAATGGAAATTTTTATATTTCATGCCTTGGACCATTTCTCTCTCTCTCTCTCTTTTTTTTTTACACTATTCATAGTTGAAGGCCTGCGCAGAACATTTTCCTCCACAGTGATAGTGCACTGTATCTAGTAACTGCTATTCAAATTTAGGTCACGGTCATAGCATATTTTTAATTAATCCCTATATTGGCTAATTAGGGGATGTGAACCTGTGAATTCCCATAGAAGGTATTTTTGCTTTATCTGTCATCTAGCCACCTCCACCTTGATGCCTTCCTGGATCACTCTATATAAGTAGCCAGCCACAACATTCCTTCTGCCCATCTACTCATCTTATTGCTTGGCAGCACCTAGCACAGCGCCTGGCATAATGAAAAGCTGCAATAACTATTAGTGAATAAATGAAAACATTTGTTTCTTTAAGTGAATGAAGGCATTTCTGGTCCTAAATGACCTCATTTTGCACCTTGACTTTCTAAGATCACCTGGACAAGAAAGGAGCATATTGGTTTTTAAAGGTAGTTTCTTCCAATGGAAAACTTCTCAAAACCTAGGAGATTGGCTTTTTTGGAGTGAAAATATTAGAAAAACATTTTTAGAAATAAAATTTAACAGAGATACTAACTAGTCATATTTAGCACTAACTTTTATTAACTTTTAATTAACTATTTTGAAGGTTAGGGTAAGTCACATTTTAACAGTTTGTTTGTCTTTTATTTCAAAGTAAAAAAGAATATTAAAATTTTCCACTTTGCACCCAGAAGACTGGATTATACAGTAAAATGAATGGAACGAAAAAAATCACTGGAGCGTAGTGAAACAATGTGTTTTCTGTTTTAAAAAACAGTAATCTGTTCTGCCAGTTATAGCCTTTCATCATGGATTTCCAAGGATGCTAATGAAAGTTAGTACAGTTATCCTCAGTGCTGTAGTATGTTTGGCCTCACTATGTCAGAGAAAGTATTCTTAATCTGATTTTTAACATTGGGGAAAAGGAGTCAAAGAGAAGTAACATAAAATTTTAGATCAGAGAAGAGCATATGCATTTGCTAAAGAAGGATAATAAGCAAGTTTCTCAACTGTGTCAGTTGTATGGTCCTTTTGATCAGATAATGCTGCTCCCACTAATGGCAACTTGTGATGGAATACTAGACCAATTGCAGGGAAGAGTAGCACATGACAAGTTTTGCATGAGTGGCACAGTGCTGCCATGCCAAGTAATGTTCTTTTATGTTTTTTGTTTGCATACATTTAAGTGATTATACAATCAGTGATACTCAATCTTACATATTAATAATGATAGAAACACATTTGCCATTATCATTTTAAATGAAAGCATTAGAAGTAATTTCAAATGTAAGAAATAGCAATGTCATATTTGTTAGTCTCAGTGGAGTACATATACATTTTACTTTATGGAAGGTCAATCTGGGATTAATTGTGATTTAGTAACTATTTTGTTGATGAGTGTATAAGATTTTTTATTATTGCCATTATGGACTGAATTGTGTCCCAATGATTCATAAATTATAGCCCTAACCTTCAATGTGACTGTATTTGGAGAAAGGGCCTTTAGGGAGATATTAGGGTTAAATGAGATTACAAGGGTGTCCCTTAATGCGGTAGGTTTAGTGTCCTCATACAAAGAGGAAGAGCCACCAAAGAGCTCCCTCCACACACTGGAGAAAAGGCTGTGTGGGAACACAATGAGAAGGGAACCATCTACAAGCCAGAAAGAGAGGTCTCACCAGAAGCCAACTCTGACAGCACCTTAATCTTGGACTTCTAGCCTCCATAACTGTTATAAAACTCTCTTAAGTCACCCAGTCTTTAGTATTTGGCGGACTAATAAAACTGCAGAAACACTCCACATTTTACTGGAGTAAACCAACAGCGATGTTATTTGCTCACAATTCTAAGGGTCAGGTATTTAAATATGTCTTTTTCAATTGGTTTGAAGAAAGAAAGGGAGAGGGAGAGAGAGAAGGAAACATCAATGATGAGAGAGAATCATCGATTGTCTCCTGCATGTCTTCTACTGGGGATCGAGTCTGAAACCCGGGCATGTGCTCCGACTGGGAATTGAACCATCATAACCTGGTTCATAGGTCAATGCTCAACCACTGAGCAACTGGCCAGGCAGAGTGCGGGATTTGTTTATAGTTTTACAGCTCTTCTCTGCTCCATATGGTAGGACCTTCCAAGGTGACTACACTCACACGTCTGGGGTCTTAGTGCTGGCCATTGTCTGGGCAGCTAGTTTTTCTTCATGTGGCTTTTCTCTTTCTACATGTTTCTAATTCTCCAGTGATAGATGGCCTAGACTGTTTTATATGGCAGATGGGTTTCCTCTCTGTGAAAGTCAAAGCTGTTAATCCTTTTAAAGCCTGGATTCAGAACTCTCAGAATCTCACTTACACAATTTTATATTGGTGAAAAAACAAGTCATCCCAAATAGTCTGAAACCAGTGGGAGATTTTGCTCATGTTAAAGCAGAACATAACATTATCAAGAATGAGCTCTTCTTTCTTGCAATAATTTCAGCTGATTAAAGAATGCAGCAGACTTTAAAAGACCAGCCTAAGTTAAAATAATATCAATAACATAAACAAGAAAACAGAATGAAGAAAATATTCTTAAAAGTGACTGAATATTACTCTTTTCTTAACAAAGATGAAATTTTATTTTTTATGTTGTGTGGTATCAGGTTTTTCTCAATATGAAAATAGTCAATATTTTACATGTAAAGGAAACAATTTATAAGTATATGTGAATAAAAAAAGAATATATTCATTTATTAATTTATAAAATTAGTAATTATCTATGAAATGCTTACCACTTATATGACAAGCTTCCAGGCATGGGGTATACAGGGTCAAACTGACGAACTTTTTATCCCTGAGAAAGTCCCTAACAAAGTCAGCAGAGCTTTAAGTTTCTAATGGGGAGAGACAGATAACAAAACAAACAAACAAACAAACTGACAAAAAAACACACAGCATTATACCAATTATGTAATAACTCAGGTAATAAACACAATGGAAAAAAATACACACACAAAAACAGAAAAGGCAATAAAGTGATTGGAAAGCAATTAGGGGAGAAAAATTTTTCTGTTTTAAATAAAGTGATCAGGTTAGAATTGTTAGAAATGGTGAAATTTAAACATATGAAAGTAATTAGGGAGTTAGACATGCAGATATCTGAAGGAAGATCCTTCTATTCTATGTAAAGGTCCTAAGACAAGAATGCTCTGTAATGTTCTAGCAAGAATGGCTGAAGTACAATGAGGAAAAAAGTGGAGTTGAAAAGTATCCAGGGGCCAGATATGCAGTCTTTCAAGCTATTGTGAGCTATGATATTTATTTTAGGTGAGACTGCAAATTATTTGAGTTATTGAAAAGGCTCTTTGGATGCAGTATGGAGAATGAACTGTAGAGAAACACAAATTGAACAGAGGACTCATTAGGGAGCTATTTCAGGAGTCTGGAAAATGAGATGCTACAGGTCAGTACCTAAGTGACATTGGATGTACAGAGAGCAGGTCAGATTCACCATATTCAATGAAAGTGGCATGGATCTACTTACAGGAAGGAAGTTGGGTATAAAGATATAAATAGTCAAAGATGACTTTTTTTTTTCCTGAACAGCTCAGCGATGAGCAAGAGCTATTTCCTTAATTGGAAACAGTGGGAAAAGAGCAAGTTTGGGTGTAAAGGAAAGCAAGAGTTTGGTTTTTATGTAGAAGTACCTAACTCTGTACCTCACACATATTTCAGTAGTGCTCAATTTGGCTGATATCTTCTTTCCCTCCTTTATAGCTTTTTTTCTATCACACAATAAAGGGATTCTTTAAAAAGAAGATGGGGGGGGGTAGGGTAGAAAAGAGCTACCTTGACAGCAAAACAAAACATTCTGGCTAGGAGTTTTCATATATTCAAGCAGATTTGAAATCAGTGGATGGTATGGTTTCCTGGGCAACACGCTGCCATCCACTTGCTTCTATGCTGCTTTGGTTTTAGCTGCATGCACTTAACCAAAAGAAACCCTAAAACCACTGCTAAGATTAATTTCTCATTACAGTCACTACATATGTGCACAGAATTTCAAAGAGAAATCTGTCCCATTACACTGTGCTTGTAGAGTTTAGTCTGATCTAGAATTTGGTACCATGGTTTAATCACACAGCTATAATTTTTTTTTTCTAAAGAAAAGCTATTCTCAGCTGTAACTATGAAATTTCTCTGGATAAATTCAAATTTAAAAACATGTTAAAACATGCACAAATTTTGTTATTTACCTTAATACAATTCTTTAACAGTTGAAAATAATGAATAAAAAACACATAAAGTTTCTATATTTGAAAGAAAAACTAAAATAATTTTTATGAGTTTTCTAATAATATACATGTAATGCAGATAAATATTCTGGATTAAGTGAGATGGGTGAGCATCAGAGATTCTTGTTAATTGAATACTTAGCTAATTTTGGCTAAATATATAACTATTATAGTATGTGCAGTCTTGAAGTTCTTTAAAGACATACAGTTTAAATACTTATGTAGCTTTTTACTGTAGAAAGTCATTTTTGCTACTTTATATCTATTGGTTCATTTTTTCCAAAATCACTTATCAGTTATCTCAGTACATAAATTATATTACTTATTTAAAATAATTTGTGTGTCATATGTTAAATTTTTATATCTAATGTGGTCCATTTTACTGACCTCTTCTTATTTTGTGGCCCTTATAGAAAATATTCTCCCTGGTATCTCCTTTATTTGTTGCTTAATTAAACAGTTAACTAACATAAAAATCTTAGTAATAATTTACTAAGGGGCTGAAGACCTATTGTTTAGTCTGTTCACTCAAATTGTGGCATTTTGGCAACAGTACCAGCTTCCTTCCTTGGACTATTCAACAGTGACTTTAATGATGGTATGTCCAAGGTACAACATGATCATATGCATGTGGCAGTGGTTCATTCAACAAATGTTTTTGAGCCCTTATGTGGTAGACATTTTCAATAGATATTTATTGAATGACTGAGTGAATTAAAATCTGACTTGGGACTATGACTTGAGCAGGATTTTTAACTTTTTACTTTGTAACAATTTAACATTTACAGAAAAATTATGAATATGGTACAGAATGTTCTCATATACCCATCACCCAGCTTCCCCTAATTTAACATCTTACATAATTGTAGTTTTACATATTACTTTGTTGAGATTAACATTACTAATTATCAGGAAAATGCAAATCAATACCACAAGGAGATATCAACCCATCCCTGTTATAATGGCTACTAGCAAAAAGATAAGAGATAACAAGTGTTGGCAAGAATGTGCAGAAAAGTTTGCCCTTGTGCACTGTTGGTGGGAATGTAAACCGGTATAGCCACTGTGGCAAACAGTGTGGAGGTTCCTCAAAAAATTAAAAATAGAACTACCATAAGGCCCAGCAATTGCACTTCTGCATATTGATCTGAAGTAAATAAAAATGTTAATTCGAAAAGACATATACACCCCACACATTCCTTGCAGTGTTATTGACAACAGCCATGAAGTAAGCTAAGTGTCCATTAGTAGATTAATGGATAAAGAAAACATTATAAGTAATTACACACAATGTGTGTATACACACACACACACACACACACACACAATGGAATATCATTCAGCCATAAAAATAAGGAAATCTTGCAATTTGCTACATGGATGGATCTTAAGGGCATTATGCTAAGTGAAATAAGTTGGACAGAGAAAGATAAATAGTATATGACCTTACTTAGGTTATCTAAAAAAAACAAACATCTAAATTCATAGATACAGAGAACAGATTGTTGAATTCCAGATGTGGGGTGTGGAGAGTGAGTGAAATGGGTGCAGGTGATCAAAGGATAAAAATGTCCAGTTATAAAATAAATAATAAGTCCTGGGGATGTAATGTACATTGTGACTCTAGTTAATTATACTGTACTAGAGGCCCAGTGCACAAAATTTGTGCACTCAGGAGGTTCCCTCAGGTTGGCCTGCACTCTCTCGCAGTCTGGGAGCCCGTGGGGAACAGGCCTAAGGTGTCAGTTGGACATCCTTAGTGCTGTTGCAGAGCCCGGCTTTTGGGGGCCCCCCGCCCCCATCAATCACCTTCTGTGTGTGGGGTGATCGCGGCCCCTTAAGCTGGGCTCACGTCTTATGGCTGAGCAACACCTCCCTCTCCTCCCCCCCCATAGGAACACACTGACCACCAGGGGGCAGCTCCTGCATTGAGCATCTGCCCTCTGGTGGTCAGTGCACGTCATAGCGACCGGTCATTCCTCAGTTCAGTCAATTTGCATATTAGCCTTTTATTATATAGGATTGTATATTCAAAAGTTGCTAAGAGAGTAGATCTTAAAAGTTCTCATCATAAGAAAAAAATTATAGCTATGTGTGGTGATGGATATTAACTAGACTTATAGTGATCATTTTGCAACATACACAAATAGGAATCATCATGTTGTACATCTGAAACTAATAAAATTTATATGTTAATTATATCTTGCTGAAACATATATCATGAATGTGGACAGAAGTTAAGACTGCTGAAGAATACAAAGAATATTGCTAAAATCTGGAATCAGTTTTCTGAATGTGGAAAAGTGTTGCTCTATAAAAAGATTAATATTTAAAAGATTAATATTTAAAAGTTAAGACTACTGAAGAATACAAAGAATATTGCTAAAATATGGAATCAGTTTTCTGAATGTGGAAAAGTGTTGCTCTATAAAAAGATTAATATTTAAAAGTTCAAACAGTCTAATATATTTCTGATATCTCCATATTCAGCTCCAAAGAAAATTTTTTTTTATGTATTTCTACAAGGTACGGGGGACAAAATGTATAATAATAAAAATGTAATATGCTAATTAAACTGGACAGCCAAACGTCCTTGTGGAAAAAGCCACAGTGGCTGTGAGGGCCAAGGACAGGCACCCACAGGCAGCTGTAAGGGCCAGCAGCAGCAGCTGGGTGATGGGGGCAGCGTCATCCCCTGATCAGCTTGGTCACCTCCCGCAGAGGGAGGCCAGACTGTGTCTTAGGCTGCTCCCCTCCCCATGGGGAGTGGGCCTATGCTATCAGTAGGACATCTCCTGAGGGCTCCCAGACTGTGAGAGGGAGCAGGCCAGGCTGAGGGACTCCCCACTCAGTGCATGAATTTTTGTACACCAGGCCTCTAGTTATAAAATATTAAGCTAAACCATGATTCTCTGTGTGTGTTTTTTTGTCTATGTGTTAGCAGCCAGTATTACTTAGTATTATTTAGACCTTGCTACTCAATGAATGTTCAGCATCATCTGGGAGCTACTGAATTAGTACCTACCTGCATTTGTAACAGTACACCCCTCTGAAGCATGTATACATTCAATCTCAGAAGCATGATTTTAAGTCATTGTTTATTAGATTTTATAATTTTTATGAAGTGTGTGGTAGCCATACATAAAATAATGACTCTAGTTTACTTTTAAAAGAAAACTTATCAAGAAAATGTACATGCTAAAATTTATCTGGAAAGGAAAGGACATTGCAAAGGATTATCAATCTTCTTTGAATATGCACTTTACTTTTACCTAAGATCATGCAGGGGACAAATGGGAAAATTGTTTTTAAGCATTTCTAAATGTCACCTCATTATAGTTCACTTCTTCTGATTATGTATTTTTAATGACTGAATGAAATTTATTATATCAATCTTCTGTGAAAGTTTTAGATATGAAACTTTAAAAGCAGAATCTTTTAATCTGCCACTTAAATAGCTGAGTTTGTCATAAGCTTAAACAATTCTGAATTTCTTAGGAATTTAATTATAACATCTTAATATTTTTTTATGATTTCTGTAAGAATTATAATTGCCTACTGTATTTTTTCAGTGACATTTTAATAAGTGAAATTTAGAAATGATTTACCTTTCACAGAAGCTATGTCCTTTATCTAATTATATCTTTATATACACTGAGTGGCCAGATTATTATGATCTCTGAACATATAATAATCTGGCCACTCAGTGTGTGCAGTGTGTGTGTGCAGTGTGTGTGTGTGTGTGTGTGTGTGTGTGTGTGTGTGTGTGTGTGTGTGTATGTGTGTATATATATATATATATATATATATTAGAGGCCTGGTGCATGAATTCGTGCATGGGTGGGGTCCGGCCACCCTGGCCAGGGGGAGGGGACATGGACAGTTGGCTGGCCTGCCTGCTAGTCAAACTCCTGGTCGAGGGGACAATTTGCTTATTAGCCTTTTATTGTATAGTATATACACTGAGTGGCCATATTATTATATGTTCAGAGATCATAATAACCTGGCCACTCAGTGTATTTAAAAGTGTCTAGTAAGGGCTTGCTACATACAAGCTATTGTTAGAGCTATAATGATTTTGCCCTCAAGAAATTAGCATGAAAGTCTGGGACACTAGTTTGTTCACGACTAATTTTAATTTATTTCTCTATTGTTATTAATCTAAGACAAGGGTAGCAAATTTTTTCTGAAAGGGCCAGATAGTAGTATTTTAGGTTGTGTGTCCTATATAGTCTCTGACTTATCTAGTCAATTTTGCCATTGTGGCATATAAGTAGCCATAGCCAATACATAAACAAGTGAATGTGAATGTATTGCAATAAAATGTGTTTATTTGTGAATGTTGAAATTTCAGTTTCATATGATTTTATTTTTCTTTTGATTTTTTAACTACTTTAAAATGTAAAACCCATTTTTAGTTTGTGAGCTGTACAAAATAGCCAGCTGGAATTGCCCTTCAGGCTATAATGTGCAGACATCTCATATAAGACATTGAATATATGAATGTATATTGATGGTGGTTTTACTATTAACTATAGATTTAATTGAACCTGATGAGTTTCTGATATCTAAACTACAACATTGACATTGTCTTTTTGTTTATTTGAGAAGAAAGCCAGACTGAAAGAGAAAAAGAAGCAGAGAACTAAAATTCATTGTGAATGTATCCTCTACTAAATATTCTTCAGCACTTCATGTATTTCATTTTGTTTAAACTTTATCATATCCTGAAAAATAGGTAACATCAGTGCTGTTTTTACACATGAGAAAAATTAAGGCTTAAATGACTTTCAGGGTTATACGAGGTCAATGGCAGAATTAATTCAAGACTGACTGCAAATCCTGAGTTATTTGCACTATACAACCCTGGCCACAATTACCCCCTGGGAATACATATTATATACTAAAATGATTTGTTTTTTGAGGAAGATGAGGGAAAGTGTCAGAAGAATATAGTATTTGGAACCTTGAGGTAGAATTCTGACAAGTAGTTGGAAGATATTTCAAATATAAGGGTGCAAAACTAAGGAGAATGTAGCTGGAGACAGAAAAGTAGACATATGAAAGACCACTTTAAAATTCCCAGTGGCCATGACATTGTCTTTCATTTCATTCCCTTTCATTTATCTTCCTCTTTCCCTTTGTAAATTTTAGTCTTTATGGCCTCATGAAAACAGATTGGTTCACAATTTTATTTTTACTGATCTGTCTCTCATATTGGCCTAAATTTTCAATAACTAAATGCATTGTGGCTCACCTGGCAATTGTGTCCAGAAGAAAAATTTCAGTAGGACCTTCTACTTTTCCCTAGTTGTAGTTGGCAGTGTGCTCTAATCTAACAAAAGACAAAGGAGGTAGCTGATAGAAGTTGTATCTTTCATATGCTGTTGCCTTTAGTACTTTTTCAAAGCAGATTATAGCCACAAAGCTATTTGGATGATGTGCAAATTATATCTGGTCACAGTATTTGAGCTAGATAATACCACATATGTGGCGTGGTAAATGTTTCATTAATACAACTTTGCACATTATGCATTCTCTCTTTTTGTTGTGTGGTGAGCATGCTGAGAAACACAATCCACATTTTCCTCTTAGTACCTAAGTCTCATACTTAACTAGCGATCCAGTGCTCAAATTCGTGCACATTGAAAGGAAATTAATAAAAGGTAGCCAGTGGGTTGGGACTGGGTGAGATGGGCCAGACACACCCTGGAGCCAACCTCCTGTGGTCCCTGCCTGGCGTCTGCGGTGTGAGCAGGGTCCCTCCAGCAGGTAGGGTCCCTCAGCCTGGCCTGTGGGGATCAGGCCAACACTGGCTCTCTGACATCCCCCAAGGGGTTGCTGTCGTTCAGGGTATGGGACACAAACACAAGTGTGCAGTAAACCAGATTAGGGGCCAACATGTGCCCTGGCAACAATATAACCCATGGTCAAAGGTAGTATCACGCAGCCCCATGAGGAATACGGCTCCCTCCTCTCTGGTTTTGGGGTGCGTCACCCAAGAATCGCTGCTGCCAAGTTACTGCAGCTCGGCAGTGCCTGTGTTGAGCATCTGCCCCCTGGGGGTCAGTGTGCTTCATAGCGATCGGTTGGACGGTCTGACACTTAGCCTATTAGCCTTTTATATATACAGATGTGTGCTTAATTTTTAGGCATCTTAAATGTCCTTTGCACAGGAATCCCTCATAGCCAAAAGAGCTGAGGTAATATGACTTTGTATTTGGAAGGTCAAACTCAAATATATATTTCTTATGTACTAACATTTATTTGGGGAAAGTAAGCAATTTTCATGGAGTCTTAAAGAGCTTAAGAGATCATTAGAATCTTTGTGGCTTTTAAGGACTATTTTCTAAGATTGAAGAAGTGTTCTGTTCTTTATAAATGTTAAATTATGTGGTGAAATGGAAAATGAGGAAACACAGGAAATATTTTATAAGAGAGTTGACTTTTATAATTCACAGTGTATAGCATATTTTAAAATAGTAACCTGAGGACTATCTGCCTATGAAGAGATCTTTCTAAGGTACCTTTAGCTAGAGCTTGTTGAAATAGCATATATTTGGAGAGCTATAGCCAGGAGTCCAACACTCCTACATGGTACTTCAGGATGATCTTAGCAGTCCCTAGATCTTTAAACTCAACTAACTTATCCACAGCCTGCCCAGGCAGGACCCCGAAAGAAGCTGTGGCCTGCAGTACTTGCCTTTGACCATTGCTCTGGTCTCCTTTCTTCTTTATCTTCTTTTTCTCTTGCTCTTCATTCCTTAGACCCCAGGTTTCAGTCTTTGCTCCCTGGGAACATTTATTTCAGGACTATCTTTTAGTCAGTCACATAGTTTCTCTCTGTCATTTGCCAGGACTTTCCTTTCTGATATTAGCTTTGATTTTAGTTTCAGCATGTATATCCTCCACAAGGAAGTGTCCTGTCCACTTAAATAGGCATATTTTCAAACTCTGCTGTCCCTGACCTTACCACATGCTAAGACTTATATTCATGGTTCTTTGCATCTACATAGCAACTTACTTGATAGATGAGCATTCAAGACAAGGAATAATTTAAAGGCAGCAGAAGAAGACTTGGAATTGGTAATAGATTTAAAGACAAAATTACAGCTATGTTTAAAGACAAGTGCAAATACAGTTGACTATTTCCAGAAGTAAAATCTTTTTAATCTCCCCCCACCCCCACTTCTGTTAAATCAGTTTTCCACATTTTATCTAATCTTTCAGTGAAGCTCAACTCATTTTTTCAGAAGACCATTAAGGTGAGTGAAGTAAAATTTTATGTGCCTTCGTTGTTGTTGCTTCTGTTTGATAGCTAATCTGTTCAGTCTATATGGTTCTGTCCAAGACTGTGACATCTCATGCTTTTGCAATAACTGAGTAGTCTCTAAATTAGTAAAAGTCACTTGGCCCATTTCTTCCTTTGTACAGTGTTCTGTGGAGCTGACATCAAGGTGAGTTTCCTTCTAACGTCAAGGAGAAATAGATTTCTGTAGATCATTTTTTAAAATACACCCTTAAGAAATTTACACAGTCATGTGATAGAAATAACCCTGTAAATTAGTATTTTTTATCACCCTAAGAAATCATTTATAATACTTAAGCATCATAACATAGATACAGAAACTTCATATATCTCATGTTATAGAGCCCTTGAATGGGTCAGATGGCTCCAGGGTTAAAACCTTGCTCTTCATTCACACTAGACATGGTATTTCTGATTTTTGGCTTTCACAGTCTTTAATCTGTTATGCTAAGCACTGTTTTTTTAATGCTTTATCACTTCACTTGCTTGCATAACTGCTACTAACTGCTTCATTAACTGTAGACTTCCCTTTAGTTTATTCTTATTTTCTGCTGTTTCTCCACATTACACAATCATCCCAGTGCTGTACTTAGGTTTCCTTCTGTGTTTCAACTGTTGTTGTTTATTCTTAGAATGTCTTCTCTCCTCTTCTACGTCTAACTTCATCCTGTACATAATTTTAAGTACAACTTGTGTTCTGTCTACATAAAGCCTTTCCAGAGAAGCAAGCTTTCCTGATCAGTCTGTAATTTTCTTTATGCATATCATTTCAACTGAAATACCCAGCAATTAATCATATAGTGTTTTATTCAGTAACTTTTGTTGCTTCCCTAACCTTATTATAAATTTGATATAGGCAAAGAATTACTGAATTGTTTGCTCCACAAAATTTTGAAATACTAGATGTAGCCAAGTCTTAGATCACTCTTTCTGATAAAAAATAAATGTGCTCTCTGTACAATATTAGGACAGCTACAAGTAGCTTAACCTCTAAAAATTTACTTCTTAATTTGAGAAAATATGCACTAATGATAATGCCTGATTTGACAGTAATATTATTAATGAACCATTAAAACATAAAATGCACTATGTCATGTCATTCTAGGAGATTGAATGTTTAGTTTAAAATGTTTAGTATACTTATCCCTTTAATTTTATCTCTAGATTTTTTGTTTTGTATTTATGTGGCTTTGTAACATGCTACAGTAGAATACACAACATGGTCAAGAAATGAGTAGAATGGTGAGAGGAGGTACAACATGTGATCAAAAGGGAGTAGTAACTGTTGGGGATGAAAGTGGTCCAGTCTGCACTGTGGAATATTATATACCTTCAGAATTTTTATAATAATCAACAGAAATGAAAACGGTGAAATCATATACTTCCATTTCTTCTAAGAAAGTATACTAGCTACAAAGCAGTTTTTAGTCCCCAGATATAAACAAAAAAAATAAGGCAAACAATTATGAACTAAAGGTTAACTTAGCACACAAAAGGGAAACTAAGTTACCTAAAAGGCAGTGGCTGTCAGACAGTATAAGCAACTCCTTTAGTGTCCTGATTCTATTATAAAGTAAAACTCACAGATTTAGTGAGTAACATACCGCACAAATTTACTGTTTTATAGTTTTGGATGCCAGAGATCTAAAATTGGTCTACAAGCTGTGTCCCTTTAGGAGGCTCAAGAAGATAACACTCTCTCTCTCTCTCTCTCTCTCTCTCTCTCTCTCTCTCTCTCTCTTTCCTTTTCTTTTGCTAGCTTTTAGAAGCTGCATACATTCCTTGGCTTGTGGTCACACATCACTCCGACCTTGGCTTCCTTTGTCCTATCTTCTTTTCTGATTCTGACCCTCCTGCCTCCTTCTTATAAGGACCCTGTGATTATAGGTCCAACTAGATAATCCAAGTTAATCTTCTCAGCTCAAGATTCTTAAGTGTAATTGTATATTCAAAGCCCCCTTTGCTGTGTAAGGTAACATATTTATAGGTTTTGGGGATTTGGACACGTACATTGTTAAGGGACAATATTTTTTCTACCATAGCTACTAAGGGTTTCATCTTCTTACTTTAATTACACGAAAAAGAATAACACACACACACAAATGTTTAAATCTGGGATTTTTAGACTATATTTAGTAAGTTATATAAAGTGAAATTCCTTTTTCCAAATGAATTTAGACTGGGCACAATGAATATTAGCACATCCTTTAGTGGGACTCTTTGCCTAGAATCCAATTCCCTTTCTCCTCAGGAACAGAATCTTGGTTTTCCTTTGGAAAACCACTGCCCTCCTACTGTTGTAGTCACGTGTGCTGCTGTCTCCTGGCCTAGAGGTAGGCATCTAAGCCTTGTTCAGACAATGAGGAGAATTTTCCCTAGAATTTGATTTTGGAGAGGAGTGATAAGAGAAAGAAAGAAATATTCCATCATGGTGGTCGCTGCCTGAATAATTTTCCCTCCAGCCTCAGTGCTTTCCTGGCTCTTGCTCTGCTTAAGATCTATGTAAGTACTTAACCTTTGCTTTAATGCCATGAACTAGGGAATAGTATTCCAGTAAATCCCTTATTTTTTTTCTCTTAGCTAACCAGAATTGGTTTGGGTTGCTTATAAAGTAGCCTTCTATAGATGGTTTCCAGGCTAATCCAAAATAATAATTACTATGAGCTGATTTTGATGCTAAAGGAATTTTGTTTATTTTCTGAAGGAGAGCTCTCCACCAAATAAATACAATTCCATGTTGGAAAGGGAGTAATAAGTGACGGAGAGTCGAAAGGAATTAATAAATAAAAACAGGGAGAGAGCTAATTTGAGAGGAAATAATTTTAATTCATTATAGGGGAGAATTTTTAATTAAACAGAAATGTTCAAAATAGATCTGGGGAGGAAATGAGTTCTTCCCTAGTAGTCCCTGTGGGGAGGAAAATACTAAAGGGGAAAACATGTCTTGCTTTCAAGACTGATGGTGAAGATGGATTTCCCTTCCATTTTCCCATCGCAGTGTGTTCCACCATCACTGTACAATTACTTGTCAGGGACATGAACTTTTATGACTTTCTCTGCCCAGATAATAATTCACTGATCCCATCAGCCAGGTTCTCAGGAGCACTGGCTTGTCAACCTGTGTAGCACAGTCAGGAAGCTGTCCAACAGGCTTACAGGACAGCTGCCTTATTATCTTGATGCACATCCTACCAAGCGTTACAGTAAGACAGAGAACCACTTTCTTATCCAGAAAGGCATGTTTCCAGCAGAATTCCTGGATAGGAAAGGGATTATTGAATCCTGATTAATTTGTTTGCTTCACTACTTTATACTACTGTACTTTGAGAATGACTTCCACTTTGACCAGGGTTGATTTGACCAATTTTCCAGGACAACGATGATGTGGAATATTACAGCTTCACAGGTATTTCATAAAGCCAGGCTGTGACTTATGAAATATGTAATATAAAGCAATAGAAAATAGATAGTTTAACATGCTGTTTTATTGTTTAGTACACCAAATTCAAGTTTTTATTGAGAAAGCACTTCTAGTGTAATCACCCCTCCACACTAAATTGACTCATAAATTTAAATCATAATTTAGAAACACTTTTATAGCATTTACTATATCCCAAGAACTATTTTAAGTGTTTTACATATATTGAATTCTTTAATCAATACAACAGCTCTGTGACATAGATACTGTTATCTTTTTTCACAAATGAGAAAACTAAGGTACTTAGGTATACTGTTCTAAGGGGACTAACTGTAAACTTAGGACTGTCGCTGAAAAATCAGTGGTAAAGAGAAATCTACCCATTGAGTAGAACTTAGAATAGTATATTTTGTTGGTTTGTATGGATCGAGAAATACCCTCAAGAGGTTACACAGGTGCTAAGTAGCTGGATGCAATTTGAAAGTGTGGACGGTCATCCAGAATCCAAACATTTATCCTTCACTGCATTTCACATACATAACTAATTATAATCAGATAGCTATGTTTCCTGACTGGTGCTCTATCTGCTAGATTAATTCCTATCTTTACCATTTCTTATAATCTTACACTCCCTGATTTCTTGGAATGCCCTTTTCCTCCCTTTAACTTTATCACCTCCCTTGATGGCCAGCTCAATTCCAACTCCTTCACAAAGCTTTCTTGACAGCCATCTCTAAGTTTGCATTTGCCTTTCTTTTCACTCTTAAAGCTCACAGTGTTTTTTATCTACCACCACTGCTGAATGCCTAACTCTTTCAACAGCAGAGATGAATGGAAGTTCCAGCATGGCACCTTTCTCAAAGGGGGGTGGGTGGGCAGCCAGACACCTCATTGCTGAGTGATTACAGCGGACACCTTCCCATAGGGAGGAGGCAGTCATGTGCCTTCACTGGAATAGAATTGCATCCTGGATACATATAGCCTTCTCTGCCCAAAATGCTTTTAATAGAACCAGAATCTATAGGTTATTTACCTTTAGTTTATTCTTAGGACATTGCCTAAACTACTTATTGTATACCAAAACAAGTATACCAATGGACTCATGGGATTATCTCTTCTTATTCATGTACTCCACCAATGTAAAGCAGGTGACCTGATAGAATAGTGAAATGATCTATTGAAAACCAAATGACAGGGCAGTTTAGAGATCATACCCTTAAAAAGGGTATGTGAGATTTTATTTTAAAGGATGGAGAATATGTTTTGAATCAGTGGCCAATATATCATTTTCTTTTATATCTAGAATGTATGGGTGTGGGAATCTAGGGATGGAAGATGGAGTGTCATCACTCATATTTCACTTAGTAGCTCACTTGTAGAATTTTTGCGTTCCTTTTCATAACTTAGATGCTACAGATTTGAATTTCTTACTTCCCAAAGGAAACGTACTTTCATCAGGGACACAAAAGTGGTTTCATTGAATTAGAATTTCAGACTGCCACCTGGTTATTTTGCATTTCTCGTGCCATTGACCAACAAGCAGGTTATTGCACTGGCTGGCATGGCTGATGTTGATTGCAAAGGAGAAACTGGGTAACTTCTGATGAGAGCTGGAGAAATATGTCAGTGAACTCAGAAGATTATCTATGGTATCTCTAAATCCAATGACAAAAGTTAGAAAAATTATAGCAACCCCAACTATCTTTATATATAAGACCACTGAGGATTTAAATTTCTATTTTGGAATGAAAATTTAGGTTACCCCACATACTGCCAATGACAAAGGGCATATGGAATTGGTAGTAGAATAAAAACGTTACAAAAATCAGTTACAGTTTTGTGACCAGTTACAAAATGAGAGCTCCATCAATATGCATATTGTATTATATGTTTGGGTATCTTTATATATATATATATATATATATGTATATATATACACATATGAATATATATATATATGTGTGTATATATATATATATACACACACTATATTTTATCCCCCTCAATTTCCTTATTTTATTTAAGGCATCGTAACAGTGGTTTACTTCAAAATTTAGTCTTTAGTTGACAGAATATTCAGGTGGGACAGAGGAGTAATGAGCATCACTAGGGAGGCATGATCTACTGTCATAGAGATGGATACATGATGGTTTGGATTTTTTACCGCCCTTTTTAAGAAGGTGAATGTTGTTATTGTGTTTATGTGAAATATATTTGCAACTAGTTACATGGAAGCATAAAAGTGGTACTTTTTGACTAACGATGGATTGTGCTCCAAAACCATTCCTATGTACTCTTGCTTGGAGATGCTGAGCCTGAGATTCTGAAATCCTCTTTGTCAGCTGGTTCTGGGTGACACTGAAGGGAGATGGAAAGACAGAAAGAATTATCTTGTTCTTGTCAGTATCATCCTAGCAGATGGTGTTTCACTCACTCAGCAGCAGTTGGTTTACATCTTAAGCTTGTTTAGTTATTTCCAGAACCAGCCTTAATGTATCCCTCAGAGATACCAGGTGTAGGTGGGAAATCAATCTAATGAGATCTGCTCTGCAGAGGTCTCAGTCCCAGTTACAGTGCCCGCCCTCCGAGCCAAAGTGCCATTGTTAGCTTCCACAGAGATCTAAGACCCAGTTCCTCATGCCCCTCTTTGAGTTCCCAAGGTTCTCACATTAGCCAGATATATTAATGAGGGTTCTCCAGAGAAACAGAACCAATAGGTTGTGTACATATACAGAAAGAGATTCATTTTAAGGAATTCCTTCATGTAATTGCTTCTTGTGGAGGTTTGGCAAGTCTAAAATTTCCTAATACCATCACATTAGGTGTTAGAATTTTAATATATGAATTTTGGGGAAAAACATTGAATCAGTTGCAATAATCTTGATTGTCCTCAGAATGTCCTAATGTATTACTATATTTCCAATGTGTTTTTAATAGTGTTCTCTTTCATTCTACAAAGCAGCCTATTTGAACAATTCTATCTAATAAAAGAGTAATATGCAAATTGACCATCACTCCAACACACAAGATGGCTGCCCCCATGTGGTCAAAGATGGCTGCCCCCATGTGGACACACAATGACCACCCACAAGATGGCCAGCAGGGGAGGGCAGTTGGAGGGACCAGGCCTGCAAGGGAGGGCAGTTGGGGGTGATCAAGCCTGCAGGCGAGGGCAGTTAGGGGTGACCAGGCTGGCAGAGGAAGGAAGTTGGGGGCGACCGGGCCTGCAGGGGAGGGCAGTTAGGGGCAATCAGGCTGGCAGGGGAGCAGTTAGGCATCAATCAGGCTGGCAGGGGAGTGGTTAGGGGGTGATCAGGCTGGCAGGCAGAAGCGGTTAGAGGCAATCAGGAAGGCAGGCAGGGGAGCAGTTGAGAGCCAGCAGTCCTAGATTGTGAGAGGGATGTCCGACTGCCCTACCGGGATTGGGCCTAAACAGGCAGTTGGTAGGATCAGGCCTACATGGGCAGTCGGACATCCCTCAAGGGGTCCCAGATTGGAGAGGGTGCAGGCTGGGCTCAGGGACACACCCCCCATGCACGAATTTCATGCACCGAGCCTCTAGTAAATTATTTGATGTTCTAAAAATAAAGAGCAGTGTATTATAAATCAGGATACCTGGGATCTAGTCCTGGCTCTGTGAACATTGCATGTGACTTTGAGCAAATCACTTATCTTGACGAGTAGATGACTCTTCCTCCCATTTATTACAGCTCCAAAACTTTTTGATCTTGTAATCTATGATGCCATCATGCAATTTGCTCAAATATACTTACATGTGTTACTATTGAGATAATGACATAAATCTGAGTAGCAGTACAAGGGGCGAGAAATGACATGAATTTTGAGCAGTGTTCTGAGGAAGAAAAAAATAAATCTGGTTG
This sequence comes from Corynorhinus townsendii, assembly GCA_026230045.1. Lineage (NCBI taxonomy): Eukaryota > Metazoa > Chordata > Mammalia > Chiroptera > Vespertilionidae > Corynorhinus > Corynorhinus townsendii. The sequence goes on along the minus strand of JAPDVU010000006.1, from coordinate 109,494,057 downwards.
GCAAAGTTGAACTGGGAGAACTTTTCTGAAAAACAATTGTTAAATCAATCTGATTATTTCAACATTAAAATTATGGCAGCAGCAAAGGATAAATAACAGTATTTGGTAATTTTAATAAGCTTTGTTAGAAAATATTTGGATTGTTCTTTTTGGAATTATAAAACAAATTCTATTGAAGGTGAGTGTTTCTTTGTGTAAATGGCTCTAGAATTTTTGAAACTAATCATCAGATTCCCAGGCCCTAACTTCAGATAATCCTGCAATAATCAGATGTTCAGATTCAGTGGATCTGAAGTGCAGCCTAGAAATCTGCATTTTAATTACATTCCCAGTGATTGTTTTGTCCTCCAAAGTTTGAGAGCAACTATTTTTATAGCTTTTGGGATGTCAAGAAAGCAATGAGGTACCTGGCAGATATGTTGTATTAGTTGGCCAGGGCTGCCATGATAAATTACACAGACTGAGTGGCTTATGAAACACAATTGTATTTTTCTCTCAATTCCGAAGGCTAGATGTTTGAGATCAAGTTGTTGGCAGATTTGGTTTCTCCTGTGACCTCTCTTCTCTGTTTGTAGACAGCACCTTGCCACTGTTCCCTCACATAGTTGTCCTTTTCTGTCTATGTTATCTGTCTCCTGATTTCCTTTTCTTTATCAGGACACTAGTCATACTGAGTTAGGGCCCGCTGTAATGACCACATTTAAATTAATTTCCTCTTTAAAGATTCTATCTCCAAACACAGTCACATATTGAACTATGGAGGGTCAACTCTTCAACATATGCATTTTGAGAGAGACAATTCAACACAATATACCCACTGACCATACATCCCATCTTGCTCAGAATAATCCCAGGTTATATCTGATATGCCAGGATCATTTCAATTAAAGCTTCTTTTTAATCTCGAGAATGTTCTAATTTGGATCATAAGTCCTGTGCTCTCTCTAGTTAAAGATTACAAAATTACTTAATTTGAAGCATGTATAGATCTCTTATTTTTTCTTCCATCCCACTGGTATTTCGAGGACAATTCTTATTGTATAGAAAATATTAGAACACTGATTTTCAAAAGTTACATTAAGGCAGTTATGCTCTTAAATTGTATTACATTGAAAATTAAAAATCCAGTAAAGGAAATTTAAAGTGCTTAAAGTAGATTTTACCGCTCCCTGCATGTGCAATTATTCTTGATTTTCTTCCTTAATAAATGCACATATATTTTATAGCCAGTCTTTATACTATTAATATATAACTTAAATCAGGATTTCATGTTTTTGTTCAAAGGCTGCTGCAAACATCTGAAATGTCATTTGTATCTAGAATTATCAGTAAAAAAAATAAAATAAAATTGACCTTTCTGAAGCTGTGATAATTCAATTTAGATTGCTCTAAGTCAATGAAATTATCTGTCCTGGTTTCTTCATCTATAAAACATGTCATAATACCAACTACCCCACAATTATAACAACTGACCGTAAAGCCGAAATCAGTTTCGCTCAGTGGATAGAGCGTCAGCCTGTGGACTGAAAGGTCCAAGGTTCAATTCCAGTTAAGGGCATGTGCCTGGGTCATGGGTACATCCCCAGTAGGGGGCATGCAGGAGGCAGCTGATCGATGTTCCTCTCTTATCGATGTTTCTAACTCTCTATCTCTCTCCCTTCCTCTCTGTAAAAAAAAAAAAAAAAAAAAAAAAAAAAAAAAAAAAAAAAATCAATAAAATATATTTAAAAAAAAGAACTGACCGTAAAGATCACATCACATAAATGCTTTATAGGCTCCCTCTGCCACCCACCTAGCTCTTCTTCCCCATTCATTTTATCGTTATCCCTCCTCCAGCACTGCCATACTGCTTTCCTTATGTTTCTGTTTTGTTTTAGCCATGGGGAAGTTAGTTTGAGGCAAAGGCCCTGTGTTAGTGTGTTTATTCTTAATCCCTTGGACCAGCAAAACAGTTACCCTTAAATCAACAAATGTGTATGAAATGTGTATTAATGAAATGAGAATGAATGGATGAAGTTGATAAAGGAAATTTTCTTCAATTTTCTTCATTGTATAGAATTACATAAAAGAATTACATGTGAGATTATTGAAGAGCTTGAACATCTAATAGACACTTTTCTAGCATGAGCAAACCATACGTAGGCCATTCAAATATCAAATGCTTAGTTGAGAAGTTCTTAAATATGTGTTCTTAGAGGAGAACTCAGACAACACGTTAAGAAAAAGAAAATGAACTACTTTTCCTTCCTCCTATTTCATTTGGCTGAGAAAAAAATTAAATCTTGGTACAAAAGCACTTTACTCATGAGTCTTTGCTTGCATATTCTATATTCAAATGAAATGCTAATCTGGACATTTGGCTTGATCTCATATTTCTTCTTAGAATCCTTATAAAATAGATACATATTAACTCCAGGGTACTTTTCTGGAAGTTCTTCAACCTTTCTTCTTGAGGATAATTTCTATGTTACCTGTTTCAACTTTGTGTATAGTTATACTGCACACTTTGTGGGAGATGTTAACTGGGTGTTCTGCACCTTGACTTCTATGGAAATTACATAATTAATACTGATATATTAAATAGAGACAAGGGTACAATGAAATTTTTTTCTGCTTTATGTATATGATATCTCAAAAAGTTTACAGAGTATATTTTATATTACTTGCTTATTATTTGCATACTGAACTTGAAAGAAACTAAAAAAATACCTCAGACTTTGAAATTAAAATACTTCTTTGGGGTAGGAGGTACTTTGAAAAAGTATAAATACTAACCATTAACTTTTTTATATTATAAATTTTACTTTTTCTTTTTTTCTAGGATGCATTTATTAATATCAACTTTTTTGTGTTAATTAGCAAGCAAGTATGATTAAACTATTCCCCCCAAATGAGTAGTTATTCTGAGAGATTCAGGCTAGTAAAGGTCAATCACATTTAAACTTCAATCTTACACATCTTGTGATGTTGTACGTAAGTATTTATTCTCTATTCCATAGGAAAATTGTTAGCTGTCTCCTAAAGTTCAGTCTCTGAGCTTCTTTGAACTGGTAATAGACGCAGATTTTCATAGATAATTATCCCCTTTGAACAAAATTCTGCGTATATCTCACTTGACTTCTTTAATATTTTAAGCATTTTACCTTTGTGTTGAATACAAAAGTAACATTTATAATAAAAACTGGAATGTTCAGCTTGTATAGGTAAAAAGCAGTTTTCAATAAGAAATATAAAAAATCTACTGAACATTTTCCATACAGAACTTTTAATTGTTGAAAGCAAAGTATATTCTTTAACTTGTTCTAAACATGCAGAACGCTAAAAGCATATAGAGTAAAATTAACACCCATAGGGAGCTGAAAAGGGAGTTGATTATCTCTATCTTTAGAATGTTTTTTAAATGATTCATTTTGCAAATTGGTTTCATAGTGGTACACATATAAAGGAAGAATAAATACACATTTGTTGATTTGAAGAGAAATAATTCGTCATTTCAAGAAAAAGCAATTAGAAGTGAATTCAGTTGATCTTCCAAAATTTATTTCCAAGGCATTATAATAAGTATAATCATCTTGTAAGGCTAATAAACCCTGAGTCACTATTAGGGTGCTCTTCAAATATATATTTTAACACTTTTTCTCAGCTTTCTTCTGGACCTGTAAGAGCTACACATACCTGACATTTGTTTACTTAAATATTTTTTTTTGATTTTTGAGTTTCCTCTATCTCTACAAATTTTCTTGGAATAAAATTTTCCAAGTTGGGCTGAATTTGACATTATTTGTTAGTAATTTTTTCTCTAAAATAGCCCCCCCAAAAGGTTGTTGAAAGAAAATGCTTTCGTCATATACTATTGAAAGAAATAATTCCACAGTAATAAAATGGAAACAAAGGAGTTGTTTGCTCAATGAGGAATATCTACTGATATGTGTCATGTGGCATTAAAGGGTGAGTTAATTACTTTTCATGAACTTGCTTTATTAGCTGAAATATCTGGCTAATGTAGTTATGAAAATACATTAGGCATATTTGAAATTCAAATGATATAAAACCAAACACCACTAATTCAACACCCAAGTCATCAGTTGTTCACAGAATTGCAAATTAGTATAGCTGTATGTGAGTAACAGATGGAGAAATGAAATTTGTTCAACAGTTTTTCTGTAGGTTACTGGAAGCCTGACTGCTGATATGTTTTGGTGAACTAAGCAGTCCCGTGTGACTCACTATACAATAGCCGAAGGAAATGGGATTTTTGTTTAGTACAGAAAGTGCTCTAAAATGAAAAACCCAGTTTTGTTATTGTTGTGTTCTTTCTTTATAGTATGTGAGGTTTGAAGTCCTTTCCAAATGTTCAAGATTCCTGAGTATTTTTCCTCAACTTCAAGTATATTAACTAATTCAAAGAAATAAAAGAAACATCACTTTTCCTCTAAAAATTTAATTCTGGTTTTCCTGAGAATTAAACAGTTCTACTAACTCACAAATGGATTTAGTATATTAATATATATATTTTCATACAACACAGCTATAATACTCTGAGAAAAAAAAGTGCAACTGCTGAAGAATCCCTGAAATATGGCTTGCCTTATTAGATATTTATATTGTCTTACTTTGCTTTTTTACAGTTCCAAGTCATCATGAGAAGGTTCTAGTAATGGTCAAAATGCTTATGAACACCACAGTTTATGATGGTTCTCCTTCTTCTTAGAAGCTCTACACATTGCTCTTGGATTGAAGGCAGATATCTCATTTGAGCTGATGATTTTAAATAATAAAAGCCAGTATAATTTAGTTTCATTACAAATTAAAGCAGAAGCAAATCTCCCTTAGGGAGCACACAATTTAAGCAAGAACCCTTTAATCATCAAAAATAGAGAACTGAATGAACATCAAGATCATAAGCCAATGTTGAACATAATTTTGCATGTGTGTTCTTCACACAAATCACAGAAAATATAAAGAGCCATTTTAGCTGCATGCTACTTGGACTAGTTAAGGAGAATTTAAAAATTAATAATATCTTCCATTTTTATAATTTTGTACTTACAAATACCCAAGGTCTTAATCTTAAATGTTTCAAAAATCTTTTCACATGCTATTTATCAAGACTGTCCAATGAAGAAATCTTGCATTTGATTGCAAATCATAATAGAACCTTTTAACTTTCATAATCGATCATTTATACAGAAAAAGTCTTTCTGTGACTTGTTTTAAATTAAAAAGTGACATTAAATGATGTATCTTTTAATTTACATAGTTCTTTATATTTGTCAAAGTGGTTTTACCTGCTTTATTTCATTATCCATAGTAACTTCCTAAATAATTTTCTCATATTCCTGCACCATTACATTTTGGTTTCCACAGATTTTAGACTATAGTTAGGGCCACTACACAATTTTGAAAATGCCACTCTTATGCTGCAGGCCATAGGATTGTTTTGTTATGCTTTGCTTTTCCTTTGCTTATCACTAAGGCAGACAAGAAGAATGAATGTTAAATGTCTTAATGGTCAGTATATATCACCACATAATTGAGTTGTAGCTCACAAATGGTAATAACCAGGAAAATCATCAAAACAATCAAATTAGCTATTTCAAAATTCAATTCAAAAGCCAGCTCTTACGGATTTTCAGGATAATTTCTTGTATGCAAATGTCTTTTTCCACTCATATCTGTCTGTGAAGGCAATCCCACATGTCAGTTCCTGCCCCATTCTCTAGCAATACCTATATAGTACTCTGGATAAATCTGCATTTAAAAGTAGCTGCCCAGCCAGTGTGGCTCAGTGGTTGAGCATTGACCCCTGAACCAGGAGGTGACAGTTTCATTCCCAGTCAGAGCACTTGTCTGGGTTGTGGGCTCCATCTCCTGTAGGGGGTGTGCAAGAGGCAGCCAATCAATGATTCTCTCTCATCATTGATATTTTTCTCTCTCTTTCTCCCTGAAATCAATAAAAACATATTTTAAAAAGTTGCTGGCTCTTTAGGGGATAATCTTATAACATTTCTTTCTTCCTTTGTAGGTTTGGATCCAAATGAGAGACAGTTTTTTGTTAATAATTCCCCTCCTCTTCTTAAGTAAGAAAACCCTGAGTTTTTAGCTGGGCACATGACTTCCTAAAATACTGACTGCATTGTCCAGTCTGCCTTTGGGCAACTAGGTGAGGCAGTGTATTTGAGTTCTGCCAATGGCTTGTAAGCAGAAATGTTTTTATGAAGCCCAGGTTTCTTTCCCATTTTTCCTTCCTTCTGGCTGGAATGGAGATGTAATGGCGGTGTCTGAAACATGAAAAGATTCTTTATTCCTGAGGACTTCACAACACTGGCTGCCAATTTAGAGTTGATTTTTGTTGTTGTTGTTGTTTGTCTTTCCTGAGTGAAGAAACATTTATCTTGCTTAAGCCACTCTGTATTTGTTTGCTAGAGCAGCACCACAAAATTTCAGCAGACGGTGGCTTAAACAAGAGAAGTGTATTTTCTTACAGCTCTGGAGGCTAGAGGTTTGATGTTAAAGTGTTGGCAGGGTTGATTTCTTCTAAAGCCTCTCTCTCTGGTTTGTAGATAGGAATCTTTTCTCTCTATTTTCACATTATTTTCCCCTGTGCATGTCAGATCCTTTGATAAGAACACCAACCCTATTGGATTGACCTACTTTAAAGGCCCTGTCTCCACATACAGTCACATTCTGAGTACCACGGCTTAGAACTTCAACATATGACTTTTGGCAGGACACACTTTAGCCCGTAACACATTCTTTCCCCCCTCTTTTTCTTACATGTAGCCAAATGGATTTGTTTGATACAACATAAGGGATATTCGAATATTGTAACTGCTGATGCAAGCTTGATCATTAGATGACCTCGCTTAGATGTGTGGACCTGGTAGGCTTCCCAGAACTTTTCTCCTCAGGAACACTGACTTCTCACCCAGTCTTAGGTGCACACCTCCCCCTGACAGGGAAAACCTTTCCTACCAAACTTATTGCAGGACAGAGAGAGAACAGGAAGTGCGCTTCCTATGTTCCAAGAAGAGATCAGAACCAGAAGGTACAAAAGCATATGTGTGCAGTTTCTTATCTCAAGCTCACCAATTGCTCTGACCCCCTGAAGATAAGTGATGAGAGAAGGGAGGCACAAACCAGAGGGCTCTAATTAAAAATTCTCCACATGGAACCAGGAAGCAAGGGGAAATGACTTTCTCCCTGTAGTAATGCTGAATAAGCTACTTTGCATGCGCCTGCTATTACTGATGTTTTTTTCATGTTATTTTGAATTTAATTTTTTTTATTAAAGGCTGAAAACTTATTGCAAGCAAGAAGTCTTGAGCATGTGACATATACATTTATCAAAATTGCTATTAATTATTCCAACTATCTACTTTAAGAGATATATCTACTCCCACCCCCCAGGAACTTTTGATTACTATTTGGGAAACTTAGTAAAATTTGGAACATCTGAGATGTATGTTACAGGAGGAAGTCACAATTAAAGGGAAGAAAACATACCATTGAGAAAATGTGCTGGATTCAGCCCTCTGCCTGTTTTTGCAAATAGTTTTATTAGAACACATGGTTTATTTAATGTCTGTGGTTGCTTTGTGCTGAAACAACAAAGTTGAGTCATTATGAAAGACTGTGTTATCTGCAAAGCCTAACGTATTTACTGTATGGCCCTTCCTGAAAATGTTTGCTGACCGGGGCATAGAGAAAGTCATGGGAAATACTTTACATTTATTCATTAGTTTGCCTCTCTTAAGTGTTAAATTATCACTTTTATTAGGTTATATATAATATAGTTATCCATAGGAAATTTTCGTGGATTAATTCAGATATAAATGAATTAAGTGTACATTTCTTCACAAACTGAGAATTTGGCCCTTATATGTAAAATGTTTCGCTATGATTAAAAAATTATGAGACACATCTTCATCTAGACTAAGAACTAATGTTCTAATTAGGATAGAATTAGATCAAGTTATTTCTATGCATCCTAATGAGAAAAATATTGATAATTTTATGAACAGATTTAATAGGGTAGCTAGTAAAATTTTTTCTCAGTGTATTAATGGGTTATGATGCTTATTCATATGATGTCTAGAGCCCCAGTGCATAGATTCATGCACACTGAAAACAAATTTATTAGAAGGTGCCAGCGTTATAGCTACCAGTTGGAGCATCTGCCTCCTGGTGGTCATTGCACGCCATAGCTACCAGTCAGATGGTCAAACTTTATATAAAAGGCTAAGCAACTGGCCAACCAGCTGACCAGCTGGTAGGTATGATGCGCACTGACCACCAGGGGGCAGATGCTCAACGCAGAAGCTGCCGAGCTGCAGTGACTTGACAGCGGTGGTTCTCGGGTGATACACCCGGAACCAGAGAAGAAGGAGCCTGATTCCAGGGTGCGTCACCCAAGACCCGCCCTCTCACAATCCGGGACCCCTTGGGGGATGTCAGAGGGCTGGTTTTGGCCCAATACCCTCAGGTCAGGCTGAGGGACTCCACCTATTGGAGGAATCCACTTACTCTGCAGATGCCCTTTGAGCCACGGCACTGTCCCAGGTGCACCGGCTGGGGAGGGACCAGGCAAGGTTGGCTCCAGGGCATGTCTGGCCCTTCTCACCCAGTCCCACCCTGCCGGCCACCTTCTAATTAATTTCATATATATATATATATATATATATATATATATATATATACACACACACACACACACACACACACACACACACACACACACCAGTTTCATTAATGTCAGATACAAGTTAATTCTCAAATAACTATCTTTTAAATATGTATATGCAAGTAACCTGATTGTTTCCCAGTGCACGATAATAAAAATAAATCTCCATAGTAATTTAATCTGGGTTATCTAATTTTCTTTTCTATGAAATTACAATTTTTAATTCTTTAAAATCTATTTAGAGCTTAATCAGTCATACAATGCATCAGAGTATTGAAGATAAGCCTCAATTTTTAGCTCAGTAATCTGAATAAAACTTCTTATTGAATGGTACTTGGTGTAAGAAAAATGGGATTTATTGTTGCGCCAGAAAGCATGACCCTCCCACTGGAGTGCTGTTACAGAGGGCAAACATTTTCACTTACAGACATGGAACTTTTTTCATCTCCCCTGAAAATAGTTTGTAATGTGTTTCATGGTAATTATAGTATGAGTACAGATTAAATATGATTGTAAGTGTCATTTACATTTACGGCAGTAGGACACAACTTATAGGCTTGCAATGACAGAAATACTTACGTTTATACAGATGAAAGATAATGTTAAACCTCTGAAATTGGAATCCTGGAGAGTTGTAAGTGTTTATTATCTCGCACACTTACTGTTTCTATTATTGCTAGCAGTTTTCCATAATAACCACTACCTGAACACAATTTAATTACATTATTCAGCAATGTAAATTAAATTAAGTTATTCTAGGATGGGCTGTTTATAGAATAATTTTATACTACAGTATATCAATTAACACTTACTATTAAAAGTAATTTTTAAGCCTAGAGGTACCACAAGAAACCATATTACTGGAAAAATTATAATTTAAAAAAGGAAAGAATGCAGTGTGTTATTGGTTTTCTTTTCTTAATGTTATATTTTGGCAGAATAAGATAAATTTTATTGATCAACTGGTTTTATATTATCTATTTTTTTCTATAGGCTATTACTTAGATTGTGTTAATACGTCTATATAAGAAATAAATATAGCCCTAGCTGGTTTGGTTCAATGGATAGAGTGTCAAACTTCACACTGAAGAGTCACTGGTTTGATTCCAGTCAAGGGCACATGCCTGGGTTGTGGGCTCGATCCACAGTAGGGGGCATGCAGGAGGCAGCCAATCAATGATTCTCTCTCATCATTAATGTTTCTAACTCTCTCTCCCTCTCCCTTCCTCTCTGAAATCAATAAAACATATCCTAATATATAAAGAGCCAGGTGCCGTCACAACCGAACGGATGAATGGTCACCATGAAGTGCAGGGAGCACTTCTCAGTACCCCCTCCCTCTGGCCCCCAAGCCACTTGCCACGAGGGGGGTGGCAGCGGGCAAGACTGGGGACTGTTGAGTGGTGGTGGCGGTGGCGGGCTGCTTCACAGGGTGGCAGCAAGCTTTGAGGAGCAGTCACGGGGTGGGGGGAGTTTCTCAGAGCAGTGGCGGGATGGGGGCAGTTTCTCAGAGCAGTGGCGGGATGGGGGGAGTTTCGTGGAGCAGTGGCAAGATGGGAGGAGTTTCGCAGAGCAGTGGTGGGGCGGGGGGAATTTTGCAGAGCATGGCGAGTGGAAGGAGCCTCGCAGAACAGTGGCGGGGTTGGGGGAGCCTTGTGGAGCAGTCAAGGGGCCGCAAGCCTTGTGGAGCATCCCGGGGTGGGGAGCTTCACGTAGTGTAGCAGGGCGGCAGAGGCCGGCAAGGGAGGCCAGGTTAGGCCTAGGGACCCTAACCGTGCACAGTTTCGTGCACACTGGGCCTCTAGTATATATAAAGAAATAAGTATATAGGCTTTAAAACTTATTAATTCCCACATGGGAAATTATGGAAGATGCCCACCATATATTATTTAAGGTATGTAAACATTTCCAATGTTTTCAGGAGCCTCTATATTTTATCTAATGACTATACTAATTTACATTTCCACCAACAGTGCACAGGACTCCCTTTTCTCCACAATCTTGCCAACACTTGTGATCTGTTGTCTTTTTTATAATAGCCATTCTAACAGGTGTGGTTTTGATTTGCATTCCCTGATGATTTGTGATATTGCGTACCTTTCCATGTACCTGATAGCCATTTGTATGTCTTCTTTGGGAAAAAATGTCAATTCAGGTCTTTTGCCCTTTTGTAATTAGATTATTTTTTATATTGAGTTGTATGAATTCCTTATATATTTTGGATACTAAACTCTTATCAGATATGTGGTTTGCAAATTTATCCTCCCATTTCGTAAGTTGTCTTTTCATTTTGCTGTTGGTGTCTGTAACTGTACAGAAGCTTTCTAGTTTGATGCAGTCCTACTTGTTTATTTTTGAGTTTGTTACTTATGCTTTGGGTATCATATTCATAAAATCATTGCCAATATTTCATGAATCTTCTTTTCTCCTAGGAGATTTTTGGAGGCACATCTTACATTTAAGCCTTTTATCCATTTCAGGTTACTTTTGGTGAGTGTGTAAAATAAGGGACCAGTTTCATTCTTTTGTATGTGAATGTTCAGTTTTCCCAGAAACATTTATTGAAGACTATGTGTTTTCCATTGAGTATTCTTGACTTCTTTGTTAAATATTAGCTGACCATATATGTAAGGGTATATTTCTTGGTCTTTGCTCTGTTACATTGGTCTATGTGCCTGTTTTATGTCAGCACCATACTTTTAAAATTATACTTGCTTTTTAATGGTTTGACATTGGGAAGTGTGATGCTTCCAGTTTTGTTTTTTTCTCAGGTTTGCTTTGACTATTTGGGATCTTTTGTGGTTTCATATGAATTTTAGGATTGCTTTTATTCTGTTCATGCACAGTATGCCATTCAGGACCAGAGGCTGTTCTTAATAGCTGGGCAGAGCTGCTGGCATAATTCCCTGCCTAAGCACAGCTGTGGGATGGCTCTGTGACTGCCCAGATTATCCGGTCAGTCTTCCTGATTGCATGGGACTGGAAGCTGTATTCAGCATTTGGACAGGGCTATGGAATTGCCCCTATGCCCAGAGTAGGATCAGTGTACAGTATGGTTCTTTGGCTAGGAAACTGACTCAGGCAGAACTCCCCCCACCCCCAGAGCTCCAGTCAGAACCACTGGGTTGGCTCTGCAGATCTGCAGAGCTGCTGGCTGGAATCTCTTCTTAGGCACTGCTACAAGCGTGGTTGTACAATGGTCTTCTTGGCTGCCCAGGTTCTTGGGCTCGGCTCCTTGGTCTGGGAGGATTGGATGCCATACTCAATAGTGTGTGGATTATTGAATTTGCTTCCCTGCCCAGGTAGGTCTGTAGAGCAGTCTCCATGACCAGTACAGCCCAGTTGACTGGGGACCTTAACCAGGCAGAACAGCCCACTGAACTCCATGGCCAGACAAAGCAATCTGCTCCGCTCAGTAGATGGGCAGAGCAGGTGGCTGGGATATCCCCGCAGGAGAAGCTTTGAGGAGGAGTGAAGTCTGCCAGCATCTGAGTACTCATTGCTGAATGCACTGCCCCACTGTTGGAAGCCGCCCATTGTCCTCACAAGCAGAGAGGTGTGGACAAAGAACCCGGAAGGTAGGAGACCTTGAGCTCTGAAAGGTCAGAGCTCTGCATCCACTGTTTAGTTGAGACAATGGTAGCTGAAGCAACATCCACCTTTTAGTTTTATGTAAATCCTTGCTGATTGGCTATTATTGGAATTGCCTGCCTAAGGGCTATGGGTGTATCCCAAAACCTGAATAAAAGGGATAGCGAGGCCAGAGCAAAGCGGAGTCCTTCCTCTTGAGCTAGGCTCCTGCCTGGCCCCCAATTCCCAAATTTATATTTTCTTGTCTAGTGTCTTTCATTTGTGTGCGGCCTTCTCCAGAACCCGAACCCTGAACCTGAACCCTGAACCACACGGGACGTGGTGGGGGGGGGGGACACTCACACCCCACCTTCTTCATTCCTATCTGATCTTCTGTGGTCAAGTTCCAGAGATTTTCCCAGTGATCCCTATGAGGTGAGACCCAAGTAAGCCTTTTTGGAAGCACTCACAGTGCTGAGGAAGCTGATGTCCACCATGGGCTCTTCTTCCCTCATTGGAGAAGGCATAAGCCCAGGTTATTCCTCTTGGTGAGGCACTGTACTGGCCTGGGGAAGGGGCATTATTTCTTGCCTAAGACAGGAACTAGAGTCATCAATTCAAACTCAAAATTTCTGGGCTTTGTCACCCTTTTAATTCAGTTCTTTCAGTTTTTGTGGCCAGAGGCATGCTTCAGCCCCCAGTCCTGGGATTTTCACAAAGGTGTCTTCTGATAGTTGTTAGTTGGTCTTCTTGTGAACTAATTGATCTTCTTGTAAGATGACCGACCGAAGTCAAGAATGACTTATATGGAATGACTTATATGGCTATTTTGATTACATCATTCCTAGCTTGGTAAGTTCTTATAAGTTTCTAGTTCTGAAATATGGATTAGTATAGTAAGCATAATATATTCTCTCTCTCTTTCTCTCTTTCTCTGATGGTGTCAATAGAGTATTTTTAAGTAATGCGTACAACAAACATTTTGAATGTCGTAAGTACATGGTTAATATTGTTCACTGAAATGTACTATCTATGGCAAAGTGAATCTTCATTTTGCTAGGTGCCTAAGATGGTTGAAGATTTTCATATTACCCGATGATTAAAAATTTTTGTGGGCATGACATAGGCTAAGTTTTGGTCTTCATCTTGATTACCAAGTTTTATTGCTGAATTAATCCTGTGAGATGAGCCATCAAGACTGCTTGTGTTCTCATATGCATGCCCTGTGCAGGCATCAGTTTATAGTAGGATATAGATAAGTGTCTTGAGAATGAAATGTGTTATGTCTAATTAATCAAATTGTGATTTTTGAAGGGATGCAATAAATATATTTTGACATCAATCTCCAGGTTCCTTGATTTATTCTTAAGACATGTCACTTCTATTGGTGTTGGAAATAATGGGTGAGCCAGGTGCCTGGAACCCTTGCATGAGCTTCCAGACATATTGCCATGAATTAATAAACCATGGTGAAGTTACATAGGAGTCATACTTTCCTAGTAACTGGCATAGTTCAGTTTGATTTAGTGTATAAACAGGAGAAATGAATCAAAATGGACAGGGCAGATTGACAAGATCAAGTAAGAAATTATAGTTCCAATGTATTCCAGTCTGTCAACTAATCTAAACTTTCCCAGCTCATACATTATTATTATCTGACTTGATTGAAAATGCAATCTAAAACTTAAGGTTATTGTGGAATGTTTTGATCTCAAAACTCTGTACAAATATGTAACTGATTGATTTAAAATTACTCTTTTTATTCTGTTATGATCTGGGTACTTTTTTAAATGGGAACATTGTTAAATGAGGTAGGCAACATCTCATAACCTATCTTTTTTTCCCAAAGCATTACTGAGCTTTATACTGCAACCTATTAGTACTCTTGCAACTAACTTGTCACTTGTATACTTCTTTTTTTTCTTAAAACAAACCTAAACAAAATGACATAAACACACACAAAAACCCAGCAAGCTTTTACTCACACATAAAGAAGTACATTCCAGACCTGGCTGGTTTGTCTCAGTGGTTAGAACGTCAGCCCATGAACCAAAGGGTTGCCGGTTTGTACCGTGGTTGTGGGTTTGATCCCTGGCCCAGGAAGGGTTCATGCAGGAGGCAAGCAGTCCATGTGTCTCTCTCACATCGATGTTTTTTTTCTCTCTCTCTCCCCCTCCCACTTTCTCTGTAGAGATCACTGGAAAAAATATCCTCAGGTGTGGATTTTTTTTAAAAGTGCATTCCATTCATTTACTGTTTGTTTTATTAAGAAATATATAAAACAAAGAACTTACAGTGGAAATATATAATTAAAAATCATATAAAATAGGAAACAAATATGTAAGAGAATCTAGTTTATTTGATTAAGCATAAAATTTAGCTCTGAGATTCTAAAAGCAAGACAAGTACATAAAAAGGACTACTGTGTGATTTTTATTATCCAATAACATGAAATACATAAGTTAAAGAAATATAATACATGTTATTGAAAGAATGTTGATGGTTCTGGCATTAAAACTATAAATAAATTTATTACATGAATCTAACAAGAATTGATGCAATAAATTATAATATCTGAACAATGAATCTGTAAAAGATACAAAAATAGTCTTCATAAAAATATTTGTCTATTGATTCTCAATGAGGGTCAAAAGCTAATGATTAAATTATACTGAATGATAGTTTGTTGGTAATTTGGTGTGTGTGTGTGTGTGTGTGTGTGTGTGTGTGTGTTCTACCTGATTTCAAACTCAAACTTTAGATACCTGACCTCTAAAGGACAAGAACTAGGGCATTCCTTAAATAGCCTTTATCAAATACTAGTTTTCTTGCCTAAGACAGGAACTAGAGTCACCAATTCAAACTCAAAATTTCTGGGCATACCTGAGTTACAAACAGATGTAACTTACTAAATGTCTTTACCTTGCTGGTAAAAGAAGGAACATATTATTTGGATTCTAGCAAGATACATAACAAGCTTTCTAGTCTCTCTTCTAGGTCCCCTTATCTCCATTCTAGTCTCTTTTTTCTTCTTCAACATGAGCAATATTCTAGCTCTCAATATAAATCTTAATGAGCCTGGACTGCTCAGATTCTCCATCAGTGCCCTATTTCTCTCCCTAGTTGCCCATTAAGGCCCAGGGGAGATGCTCAGCTCTCTATGAGTAAAGGTTGATGGCAAGAGATGAGTAAAAGCCAATGGCCACAAGAAATTCCTCCTGTGTGAGATGGAACAAAGCCATAACTATTCATCTATTCACACTTTGGTGCCAAATAAACAATCCGTAATTCCAGTGTTTCAGAAGTAAAATATAGTGATATTGCTCCCTGTAGCCATTGAATAAACTTTATTAGTTTTTTATTTTTTTAAATAGATTTTTATTGATTTCAAAGAGGAAGGAGAGGGAAAGAGAGATAGAAACATCAATGATGAGAGAGAATTATTGATCAGCTGTCTCCTGCATGCCCCTTACTGGGGATTGAGCCTACAACCCAGGCATGTGCCCTTGATGGGAATCAAACCTGGGACCCTTCAGTCTACAGACCAAGGCTCTATCCCACTGGGCCAAACTGGCTAGGGCCATTGGCTAAATTTTAAACTTTTCCTAGAATGCTATAGAGATTTAGCATCTTAATATTAGTTTCTTTTTCCAGTCTGAAAGACATGGAGTTAGTCTGAATTATTAAGCTACATATGTGAATAGGAGAAAGTATGAAAAACATTTTTAGCTTTCCATGTATGTTGGAAGATCTAATAATAGAGTTTTCTGATGGTAACTACTTAAGCTGCCTATGACTAGAATACATAAGAAATACATTCAGTCATGCTATTATCAGGTTGCTCTTCTAGAGATAAGATTGAATAGGAGACATTGATAAGTGGGGATCTTCCTACTTAAAGGATTATCTTAAGAGTCTGATCATCATTTTAGCCTTCATATACATCACAGTTGGCATCAGAAGATGCTCAGAGGGAAAGCAACAGAATGGGTTGCCTAATTCTATGGCCATGTCTTCAGGGATTTGGATTAGACATGGTTACACAGTATAACTGCCCCTGCCCCTACTTTCCCCAGAAATTCCTCCTTTAATGATTTATTTATTTTTTTGTGAAATAACTGAGAATTATATTATTAAAAATGTGTGCAAAATAATCTTGAGATTGAAGTTAGCTCAATATTGAGGTAGCCATGTTCTATTTCAGACATTTAAATCATTAAGCTTTAGATAAAGTTTAGAGGAGACTCATTTAAAAAGCATATTGTGTTTTTTTTTAGATTCAGCAAATTGTTCAAACAGATCATTAACTATGCTATTGAATGTCCATATTGAGCACTCAATAAATATTAGTTGAATGGAATTGAAAATTATAATATTTAGAGTTATTGTATAACTAGAGGCCTGATGCACAAAATTCATGCAAGAGTAGGCCTTCCTTCCCCTGGCTGCTGGCACCAGCTTCCCTCTGGCACCTGGGACCCGGGCTTCCCTCCAGCAGCCAACAGGCACCTGGGACCCAGGCTTCCCTGGCAGCCCCAGCTTCATCCTGAAGGTCATCTGGTCTAATTAGCATATTATGCTTTTATAATTATAGATTCTCTTTACTTACATGGTTCAAATTTAATGGAAAACAATTTTCATTATGCCCCATTTTATTCATCTTTATTATAGCTACCTACCCCCTTTAATGGATGATTGTAACTCCATTAAAGAAATATCTTCATAAAAATAACTTAAGACTCATTATAAATATATTTGACATTCTTGCTCTAAAACATGAAACACAACATTTTTGTCAATGATATCTTATAAATAAAATACAGAAAAAATATGAGGCATAATATAAACAAATATTTTTGCTTTTGTAGCAGAGCAGATTTTTATTCTGTGCTTTCCTTAAGAAATGTGCAGTTTTCAGAATCCTATGTACTAATCCATTACATAACTGCAGGTATCAGTTAACCAAGGCAAAGGACCCAGAATTGGGGGATTAAAAATGAGTTAAAAAGTACAAACACATACGCATACACATACATACATATGCACCTTTTTTTTAAAATTTAAAAATACCCAGAATATGTCTTATTTGTTGCTCCACTTGGATGGAGTTTAGGACTGTTTGCTTCTCTGCAGAGGGATATTCACTAAGTAAGCTGTTGTCTGCTCTTTGAAGACAATCCAAGTTGTTCTGGATTCAGTGTCAGCAGCATTGAAGAGTGCAAGGGTGCAAGCAAGAGGGCCTTTCAGCTCAGGAAACTGGAGCTTACTCATCTCTGGTCCTGCTTCTTAAAATTCAGCCTTGGAAACTCTGAGGCAACTGGTCTGAGTTTTTGTGAACTAGAGAAGTTTTAGTTAGTGCTGATTTCAGAAATTCCTATTTAAATCATTTTATGAAAGGAGATAAGCATGGAATTGTTCAATTTGCTATTGTAGTTGAAAAATTTATCACTATTTTAAGTAATGGGTTGGATATTTTAAACTGAAAACCTCCAATTTAGTGATGAACATACATTTCAAATAAGTACTCAGCAATCAATAGAATAATAGTTTTTATTATACATGAACTTTTAAAATGTCTTCTTACTAAATGTCTTTAAGTGAAGATTTAAGTAAAATATGCCTAGTGATTGAAATGAGTGTACTTTAATCTGTCCCCTTCAAAAATTACAAATATGTATAATCTGAAGTGCATAACACCCAGAGCTACTTATTCTTGATTTAATATATATGCTTATGATAATTGCTTAACAGTTTTCCATTTGGCTAATACTATTTTTTTGTTTTGAAATTTTATGACAAATAATACTTCGAGGCAAATTCCTTTAGATATAACCCATCAGCCTTAAAATCTCATAAAACTGCTTTGCATCATAGAACCTCCAAAAATTATACTGAATAACTTCAAGTTAATCTGTGATTAACTCATGGCTAGAAGGTTCATTTAAATTAGAATGTTCCCTGTTTCTCTACAAATCTCTTTTATTATGGTTATGTAAGGGCAGTATTAAGATTCAAAGTTTAAGGTCTTTGGAAGGGGTGTAGATAGAGGAACTGTCCAATGAGAAATCTCTAATGGGTCATGTGCTGAGTGTTAAAGGAAATTCAGCCAAAAAAGGAGGAATAAGATGGTGTATGTGTCAAATAGACAACCTGTGGACATTAGAAAGGTCTAACCAGAGAAATGGAGTGTTTGCTGGGGAGGCTGCTCACAGTCAAAGCAAATCCATATTTAGAGATCTGGCCCTTGGCACAGTAGATACCAGGGAAAGTTTGTTATCAGGTAAGAAGTTCCTATTCCAAAGCAGCAATTGTATATTTAGCATTTATATCAACAGGTCTTAGTTTCTAGATTTATTCCCTGAAATATTTTATTTTATTAGTATGATTTCCAGGAGAGAGAGGGAGGGGAGAAAAGGGGGGAGAGAAAGGGAGAGAGAGAGAGAGAGAGAGAGAGAGAGGGAGAGGGAGAGAGAGAGAGGGAGAGAATACATATGTTGGAAGAAGGATAAATTAAAACCCAAAAGTTACCTACTGACACAAAAGTGAAACATGGGGAAATATTTTTAGAGACTTCAAGTCAGCCATATAAGAAGATTGTGATTTGTCTGAATTGACATTAATCTGCGTGTTTTGGCTCTTTGTTCTATTTTAAAGACCTTCTAGTTATTAGGAATAATTTTGGAAATGGAGGTCATAGGAAGAAGTCTGTAAGTCTGAAGGGAAGAGGTACATTTGGAAGTATAACTTTGAAGGCGATAGCTCAGAGAAAACCATATGTCTATCTGAAGAGGAGAAAGGGACAAACTTTGAGAAGTGGGATAATAGTCCATGCTATTCTCTAGTCCTTACTGGAGTGCCAAAGTAGAAGTGATGGTGGAGTGGACAATAATTTTGGAGAATGTAGCTGTAAGTGTAGCAGGAAATTAAAACAAATGACATTTGGAAACTAGAAAGAGTATTTATTTGCAGAGATAATAATATGTGTGTTTACTGTGATTGGAAATTGGACAATTTCTAGATACAGATAGAATCAATTATTTTAATTTCCTTTTGATAGAAAGATTAAATACAATTACTCTCTCTCTAGAATCTGATGGTTTAGGCTTTTCCAGAACAGTGCACTGAGAATTTCCTATCTGAGTTCTTTGCTTATGGGTGACAAAGACATTGAACATGTAATAGGTGGTTGTAACAAATGTATGCAAATTACATTATGAAAGAAATTGGGTGTCTAAGATTTTCTCATTAAGAGAAGGGCCAACAATCAGTACATATAAACCACTTCACGTCTGCAGTCTGATATATTCACTGTTTCATTGCCACTTAGGGTATTCTGTGAGCCAGTGATAGCATTCTCTTGGTCTATGTGATCTCTCATTATGGCATAAAATCAATAGAAAGGATGTATATTGCCTTCTTAATATTTAATTAGATTTTTTAAAATTAGCATTCTCTGGTGGTAATGTACACATATTACAGCTGCCAGAGCTAATTGAGCAGCCCCTGAGGGGTCTAAAGGTGTGCTTGGCATTAGCCATGATGGACTGTTTTGATGTATTGTCAGTAATATCTTGTTTTAGAGTATTGTTGAGTAGATCTAAGAGTGCTGTTGACACATGCTACCCTCCATTCTCACAGACTTTCAACTAGCTTTTGATGAGAAGATATTTGGGGATATGAGAAATAGTAATGATTAGGGTTTTTTCCCCACCGGCAACATTTTTTCTGCTCATCCAGCAGTTTACAGCCGAATTTCTCACTTAAGTGATGTGGCATAATTTCATTTTCCACAAGAGTTGAATTTTATTTGATATTAATTTTGAAGAGCTAGAGCTTTTAGGCGTAAAGACAACAGCAGCTAAACACCCAAAGACAGAGCTGTATTTGCACTGCTGTTTATTCTGAATTTCTGAAATGAGTGCCTCAGTAAATGGGATAAAGGGAGAGATTATAGATGTCTTGGTCATTCCCATAAATTTTGCAAAACCTTCCAATATCTGAAATAGAACACAGCGATTGCTCTACCGGGAAGAGAAATGCCATTCCTGCCGTAAATCTTTACTGCCCACGCCTTCACAAACCATTTGTCAGTCTGTGCTTTTCCATAACAATTTTAACTCTGAAAAAATATCCCCAGGGCTGAAAACTTATTAAAACTCTCTGTGTGGAGTCAGTACACTGCCTTGGGTGCTCTATAGGGCTGCAAAAAGAGAGAAGGCTGGTCCTCCCCCTAAGGGCAGTAAATCTAACGAGAGCCACAGGCAAATTAAAAGGACTACATGTATAAGACAGGTGACCAAATATTAATAAAGACACTGACATTCATAAATCAGGCTGAATGAAAAGTTTGCCATCAAGTCAGTGAGCTGTTCTACACCAGGAACAGGACAATATTCTAACTCTACTGCTACTCATAATAACTATCGGTGAAAACCTCTGTGTTCTACGCAATGTATTTACCTTATAGTAAATTTTTACCGCAGCCCCATAAGATAGCATACACATAAATTAATAGAGGAGAAGGTTATTAATTTTTTAAAAATTAAGCCTTTATGTATTAAGAGCAGAACAAAATTGAGGGACAGGTACAGAGATTCTGTATAGACCCTACCCCAACACATGCACAGCCTCTCTCATTGTCAACATCCCCCACCAGAGTGGTTACACTTGTTAGAACTGATGAACCTACATTGACAAGTCATCACCAAAATTCTATAGTTTACATTAGGGGTCATTCTTGGTGTTGTACATTGTGTATGTTTGGAAAAAATGTATAATGACACATATCTAAGCAATGTGAGGATGAGTGGAAGAAAGTGATCATCATGATGGGCTACGGCCGTGGTCAGCAAACTGCGGCTTGCAAGCCACATGAGGCTCTTTGGCCCCTTGAGTGTGGCTCTTCCACAAAATACCACGGCCTGGGCAAGTCTATCTGGAAGAAGTGGCGTTAGAAGAAGTTTAAGTTTAAAAAATTTGGCTCTCAAAAGAAATTTCAATCGTTGTACTGTTGATATTTGGCTCTGTTGACTAATGAGTTTGCCGACCACTGGGTTATGGAATTTCAGTTTGGTAGGGACAGAGGTGAGACTATAAATTAGGCAAGGGAAAGGAAAAGATGGTGGCTCAGTGGAGATTGGCCAGGGTAGGGTGAAGGTGATGAGACTGAGGGATTTAGAGGTCACTATGTTATCATGGTTATCTATGTGAATATTGAAATTTCCAAGAATTTTTCAGGAGTAGTGGAGAGAGTGAGCAATGAGAGAAGAACGCACATATTTAAGTTATGAAGGGGATTGAACCAGTAGTGAATTACCTGCAATTGAATTAATATGGATGCTGTGGTTTGGTGATATGCACTTGAAAACTGAGGATTTTCAGTAAGGAGCAGGGCAAGAGAATTATCTAGTAACAGCTGTGAGGAGCATGGATGACTCCAACCTCCCAATGCCATGGCACAAGGGCTGTGGGGGTGAAGAGTCATCATTGCCCATGCAAGATAGTAATTCCTGCTTTTGTTTAATTCTCCTTTTTAATGCACTTGTGAAAATTAATATTTTTGATCAGGACACTGCCAGATTCAGTGATTGGTGTCAGGAAGGAAGACTGATATGTCAACAGTGGTTAAAACAGATTAGAGACAGAGGAGAGGAAAGAGATTTAAAAAAAAAAAGTTGTTATACAAGTCCAGGTGAGAAGTCAAAAATTCAGGAAGAAAGGGTGCCATAGCAGGAAAGTTGGAGGAAATCCAAGAAAAACACTGTAAGCAAGGAATACCAAGAAGGAAATGGCTGTTCTTAGATTCTCAGAAATACCTAAAAACAATAAGGAGAGGATGCTTTACATTGACCATTTGCAGACCATAAAACTGAAGCACAAAGATGTAAAATGATTCCTTCAAACTGCTAAGTCCACTGTGGTAGAGCTGGAGGCAGAGTTCAGTCATCCTGACTTCCAGACAGTGCTGTAGTAGGAACGGAACAACCGAAGCCCCGCCCAATCCTGTAGTTTCTGTTCCTAGTTTCCTCATCACTATTGTTGCTGTGATAATTAATTGCATGCTAATAAACCCGAACTTGAGTAGAACTGGAAATTATTCTTGATCTTTTTCAGCACAACATATATCATAAATTTAAAGGAAAGCAAGAGGACACAGTAAAGATATGAAAGTGTAATAAAAGGGAACTGTTTGCACAGTATATTTTATATTTGGTTTAAGAAAATAATTTTTATTTCTCAAAACAGGGATTTCAAAGTGCTATTCACATTGCTATTCACATTGAGCCACTTTGCTGGAAACATATTTCCCATCTTCAGTTGCATATGTGTTTATTGTTGGGTGACAGGGCAGGTGGCCTATGGCATGACTGAAAGCTGACGGCAACAGGAGTCAAGGTTAGACCTGAGGGAGGGGAGGGAATCGCCTGTGCATTGCCTTCATCTAAATGATAACTCAGTCCCTCGCTGAGCATATCTGCTGACAACGTATGTAATTAAAGCTTCCACTTATAAATGAGTAACCTCAGAAAATCAAAATGAGAAATGAGCTATGCAACCTGATCAGAATAGAAAATCGCTTTTTCCCCCCCACAGCATTGTAAACAGGGCACCTCCCCAATTTGGAAGAACAGCAGGCTTAGAAACGGAAACTCTGAAATACCTTACCTATCCTTCCTGCCTCCACCTCCACTCTGCACCTTTGATGTTGGAAGGGGAGTGGCTAACCTCATGAACAATGAACTGTGGATAAATATGTTCACCCTCGCTTCCATAGCAAACATGGTGCTTGTCATGTGCCAGGCATCGTTTGAGCCAGTTCATCAACTAGGAGTGTAGCTATTTCAGGAAAGCAGCTTGTCCTAAAATGATTTATTCCTACTTGGAGGAGGATTTAATTGGCATTTTGAAAGAAGTAAAGTTGTAAGGTCAATGATGAATTCTAAGTTACTATTATCCTAATTACATAAGTAAACATCTTAATCATTTAAACTGCTGAAAACTTTGGTGCTGCAAACTTTCTAGCCATTGCAAATGCATTGTTACATATGTTTATAGGTAGAAGTGCATATATGTGTGAATGGATGTACTTCTGATCTTTTGGCAAGATGATTCTACCATAACTTTAATGTCTACCTATCTCCATTCTAACAGAGTTGGCAATGAAGCTTGTCTCTTCATTAACTGATCACTCGTTTTTAAAAACAATTCTTTATTGATTAAGGTATTACATATGTGTCCTTATTCCCCCATTACCCTCCACCTCCCATTCATGCCCCCACCCCCCTGTTGTCTGTGTCCATTGATTAGGCTTACATGCATGCATATAAGTCCTTTGGTTGATCTCTCCCCCTTACCCCCATTGTCCCCTACATTCCCTGAGGTTTGACGTTCTGATTGATGTTTCTCTGTCTCTGGATCTATTTTTGTTCATCAGTTTATGTTGTTCCCTATATTCCACAAATGAGTGAGATCATGTGATATTTATCTTTCTCTGCCTGGCTTATTTCTCTTAGCATAATGCTCTCCATCTCCATCCATGTTGTTGCAAATGGTAAGAACTCCTTCTTTTTTACCGCAGCATAGTATTCCATTGTGTAGATGTACCACAGTTTTCTAATCCACTCATCTGCTGATGGGCACTTAGACTGTTTCCAAATCTTAGCTATTGTAAATTGTGCTGCTATGAACATAGGGGTGCATATATCCTTTCTGATTTGTATTTCTAGTTTCTTGAGATATATTCCTAGAAGTGGGATCACTGGGTCAAATGGGAGTTTCATTTTTATTTTTTTGAGGAAACTCCATACTGTTCTCCACAGTGGCTGCACCAGTCTGCATTCTCACCAGCAGTGCACGAGGGTTCCTTTTTCTCCGCATCCTCCCCAGCACTTGTCATTTGTTGACTTGTTGATAATAGCCATTCTGACAGGTGTGAGATGGCACCGCATTGTTGTTTTAATTTGCATCTCTCTGATGATCACTGGTTTTTTGATTCTACATATACTAATTATAAATCTCTGTAGATTTATACTAATGTATTGGATATGTAGCCAAGATTATGGTTCAAATCTTGTTTTAATTTTGTAAATGTATCTTTGTGGAGATTTAGATAAGTGAATAGACAACTTCATATTTAGACAATATACAGTGGCAAATGCTACAGTGGGGATACTATAATAACATAGAGGAAAATTGCCAAACTAATCCAGCTTTAAGGAAAGTTTCCTCTTCATTATCTGTCTTGAAGGATGACAGATGCTATCCCACTGTCCCTAATAAGAAATAATATTATTTTGTACCTGAGATTTCAGTGGCCTTTTAATTTTGATTCACCATCTCTTGCTGCTTCTTCCCCGCCCTGGGATTATGCAAGAACAAGGAGGAAATGCGTTAAACAATGTAACTGAAGGGTCAGAAGTTGGCATTAACCTGTTTCTGAGGAACACCATGACTTTCCCTATGCTATTCGACCAGTGATCAGATTTCGAGTAGGTAATCCGTTTCTTTAATGGTTGAGTCAGTCAAACTGACTGTGAGCACTTCTTTGATGGTATTGGATCCTGGCTGCCTGACATATGGTGGCTCTCTGGTTACTCTTATACGCTGTACTGAGACTTCAATGAATGTTTCAGGGAAGTCACTAAATGTCCCTTCATTTTGAGTAGGAAGAAGAGTAATTGCTATTAATTTATACATTTATTTGAAAGACACTCTATAAACTTCAATTATGCTTTCCATTTGCATACTTAATGTAGTATTGGAAGACAATTCTCAATGGGAGTCTTGCATTTCTGTGCATCTTTTGAGCAGAGGCACTAACTGTCTTTGTTTCTAACAATTTTTTCAAAGATGTTTGTATAGCAAACAGCCTTGATAGAAATAGTATCTCCATCCAGAGCAAAGGCAGGTTTGTTTACTTTCAGGGCTAAGATCAGGTGGGCTAACTACCTTTTATAAAAGAGTTGGGATTCCTAAGCTCAGGGTTCCTCTCCTGTAATGCAATTCACTGTATGTGCAGGTATCATCAATCCCTGTTTGCATTTATTTTGTGGAAATCTGGGTCCAAGGAACTGGCACCAATCCTCTGGCTGTACCTCTTGCTGTGACTAATAAAGTCATTTGCCTTTGACTCTGGGATTTTATGTCTTATGCCAGCATCCATAAAACTGTGGTGGCTAACTAATTAACTTACAAGAGGACCTTTCACAGTTTGTTTTTTTAGTTTAATTTTTTTATTGTTTAAAGTATTACATATGTCTCCTTTTTTCCCCATTGCCTTTCACAGTTCTTGATATGTTCTGTTAATTTGCTTCCCTTCTACCATCATCTTCTTTATTTAAGGAGAGAAAAATAAATACATGCATGAATGAGTAATTCTTTTATAAAATAAAACTCTAAATATAATTTCCTTTTTATATCTGTATTCTTTATGACAGATATTTGCTACATGGTGTAAAATATAGCAGCTTGTACCTTCTCCACTCAAGCAACAAACTCAAGCCACAGTGGGCCATCTGGTTAGATTGTGAGCACACTTGAAGTGTCTGCTCTCATTTCAAACACAGCAGCAGTTGCACTCTTATACATTCTACATATTACATGTCTGTTTAAGGTTTTAGGTAATAAATGAATGACCCAATGAAGTAATATACAATAAGGAAGTATTTTAAATAACTACTCTACATTATGCATTTAAAAGTTTTCTAGTCTGGAAGAGAACTGGTTAGGACATAGTATTCATGCTTTCCCTCCATTTTCCTTTGTTAATTTAAATGTGAAACTCAGCCTGGCTTGTATGGCTCAGTGGTTGAGCACCGACCTATGAATTAGGAGGTCCCAGTTCAATTTCTGGTCAGGGTACATGTCCTGGTTGTGGGCCCAATCCCCAGCATGGAGGCTTGTAGGAGGCAGCTGATTGATGATTCTCTCTCATCATTGATGTTTCTATCTCTCTCTCCTTACTTCCTCTTTGAAATCAATAAAAGTATATTTTAAAATAAATAAATGTGAAACTTGGTGAGCAGATGAGACCATTTAACATTTTTACATTTTATTTTTTACATGTTTAAAATGAAATTGTTAAAATGCCAGTGGACTGAGGGTTTTTTGTTTGTTTGTTCATCTGTTTATTTGTTTAATCTGTGGAGACCATTTATTGTTTCATTGAAATGGGACAAGTTAATATTAGATAGTAATCATTTGATGATTGTGAAATGCAAAGCAGAACACAGTCTTGTACCAAAATTATTTGCTAATTAAAGACAAAGCCATCATATTTGTTATTAATCATCTCTAGGAGGACAGTTATTAAGTCATATAGATTAGAGGAGGAAAAACAAAAGTGCAGGGCAATTTGTTGCTCTGCTTCTGGGGTTACCCTGTTTTGCTGTATTTGGATTGGCTCTTAGATGGTAAAAGAATCAATGATCCACTAATTCACAGTTGTGTGCAAGTCAGGGGGAACGAGACCCAGGTTCCTAGAAAACAGCACAGCCTCTATGGGAACACACTGTGGAGTCCTTGCTTGTCTTGTGCAATGATAACAGCTTTTTCTCCTTTTGGGTGTTTTTTTAATTTATTTTATGAGTTGAGAGAGTTCATATATTTTCATAGGCAAAAGTACTCCTTTGTACAACATATTTTGAAATAAATGCGATGGATATACAGGCATACCTTGTTTTATTGTGTTGCACTTCATTGCTCTTCACAGGTACTCCATTTTTTTTTTTACAAATTACAAGTAACCCTGCTTCTAGCAAGTCTATCAGTGCCATTTTCCCAGCATCATTTACTCACTTTGGGTCTTTGTTACAGTTTGGTAATTCTCACACTATTTCAAACTCATTTTTGTTATATTTATTATGGTGATCTGTGATCAGTTGTCTTTGATGTTACTATTGTAATTGCTTTGGGGTACCACAAACCGTGCCCATATAAGACGGCCAACTTATTTAGTAAATGTCGTTTATGTTCTGATTGCTCTATTGACCAGCCACCCCCACCCCCTCCTTGGGCCTCCTTATTCCCTGAGACATGACAACATGGAAATTAGGCCAATTAATATCCCTACAGTGTCCTCCAAGTTTTCAAGTGGAAGGAGGGCTATTATGTCCCCCACTTTAAATAAAAAGCTAATAATGATGAAGCTTAGTGAGGACGGCATGTTGAAAGCCTAGGCAGGTCCAAAGTTAGGCCTCCTGCCAAACGGGCAAGTTGTGAATGCCAAGGGGAAGTTTTTGAAGGGAATTAAAAGCGCTACTGCAGTGAACACACAAATTACATGAAAAGGAAACAGCCTAATGTTGATATGGAAAAGTTTTAGTGGTCTCCATAGATCAAACTAGCCACAAAATGTCCTTAAACCAAAACCTAATCCAAAGCAGGGTCCTAACTCTCTTTAATTCTGTGAAGGCTGAGAGAGCTCAGGAAGCTGCAGCAGAAAAGCTTGAAGCTAGCCGAGGTTGGCTCATGAGGTTTAAGGAAAGAGCCGTCTCTGTAACATAAAGGTTCAAGGTGAAGCAGCAAGTGCTGATGTGGAAGCTGCAGCAAGTCATCCAGAAGATACAGCCAAGGTAATTAATGACAGTGGCTAAGCAAAACAACAGATTTCCAGTGTAGGTGAAAAAGCATTTTTTCAGAAGATGCCATGTAGGACTTTCATTGCGAGAGAGAAGTCAATGCTTGGCTTCAAAGCTTCGAAGGACAGGCTGACTCAGTTATTAGGGACAAATACATCTGGTGACTTTAAATTGAAAGTTAATTCCCATTTACCATTTTGAAAATCCTTGGGCCTTTCAGGATTAAACTAAATTTACTCTGACTGTGTTCTATAATTAAAACAACAAAGCCTGGATGACAGCACATTTGTTTACAACATGGTTTACTAACTATTTTAAGCCTGCTATTGACACCCACTGCTCAGAAAATAAAGATTCTTTTCAAAATATAACTGCTCATTGACAATGCACCTGGTCACCCAAGAGCTCTGATGGGGAGATGTACAATGAGATTAATGCTTTTTATGACTGCTAACACAACATCCATTCTGCAGCCCATGGATCAAGGAGTAATTTCAAGTTTCAAGTCTTATTATTTAAGAAATACATTTTGTAAGGCTGTAACTGCCATAGATAGTGATTCCTCTGATGGATCTGGGGAAAGTAAATTGAAAACCTTCTGGAAAGAATTCACCATTCCATATGCCATTAAGAACATTCATGATTCATGGGAAAAGGTGAAAAAAAATCAACATTAAGAGGAATTTGGAAGAAGGTGATTTCAGCCCTCATGGATCACTTTGACCTATCCAAGACTTCAGTGGAGGAAGTAAATGCAGACATGGTGGAAATAGCAAAAGAACTAGGATTAGAAGTCGAGCCTAAAATACATGACTGAATTGCTTCAATCTCATGATAAAAATTTAATGGATGAGTTATTGCCATATATGGATACCATAGAAAGTGGTTTCTTGAGATGGAATCTACTCCTGGTGAAAATGCTATGAAGATTGTTGAAATGACAGCAAAGAATTTTGAATAGTACATAAACTTAATTGATAAAGTGGCAGCATTACATGCTACAGAGAAATTGTTTGTGAGTCAGTTGATGCCAGAACCTTTATTGTTGTCTTATTTTAAGAAGTTGCTACAGCTTCTCCAAGCTTCAGCAACCACCATCCTGATAAGTCAACAGCCATCAACATTAAAACAAGACCTGCTACCAGCAAAAATATTACAACTCACTTTTGGTTAGCACTTTTAGCAATAAAGTATTTTTTAATTAAGGCATATACATTGTTTTTAAAATATAGTGCTATTGCATACTTAATAGACTACAGTATAGTATAAAACATAACTTTTATATGTACTGGGAAACCAAAAAAAATTGTGTGGCTCGCTTTATTGTGATACTTATTATGTTAGTCTGGAGTTGATGGTCTGCCTTTATATCTACTGGACATTCATGTTAACCTTTAAAAATGAGAAGACAAAACAAAATAAGAGCAATGTGCAAATAATTTAATTGGGAACATCAGCTTTATGTTCTTTAGTTAACACCTTTTATTGTAGATTTTTCTCTTTCAAATACAGATGTTAAAATCATTCACTATATGAGCTACCAAAGCCATATCTCCATGGGGTCTAAGTACAAAATCAGGAATACAATTACTCATCCTCTCAGGGTGAAAATTTAATTACTGTCTTATGCTACCAAGATCAAGCACAGAAATAATTATTAATAAATCATACACAACAGAACTCTCAAAATTATGACCTGACAAGATTTTGGTGACCTTTTCTGTCTTCACATGGTGTCTCCTGGGCTTTGAAACTGACTGTAGCCTCCGGTGTTTGAAATATAGGTTGATTATACTAATAGGATAAAGTCAGAAAAATAAATATAAACAATAATCTCATTTCCAACTTGCCTGACACAAACTGAATATTTATACATTTATCAGACACTAGTCTGTTCCTGGTGTACTAGGAAGCAGAAATGGTCAGTTTTGGGGTTTGACAGAAATTTTACCAGTGATAACAGACAGTTGGCTTGTCCCAAGTTAATGAGATTTCCAGAATTTAACTATTTTAAATCCCAAAATACACAATTATTATAAAAAACAAGCCTATCTATCTATCTATCTATAAAAGGCTAAGTGTCCATCTGACCAGTAGCTATGATGTACAATGACTACCAGGGGAAGATGTTCAACACAGGAGCTGCCATGATGCACATTGGCCTGGTGCTGATAAACCAACACTCGGCTTCCCCCAAGTGGGATACAGGCCCCCCACCCCAGAGCGACACCACACCAAATCACAGCCAACACTGCCAAGACCCCCATATCACAAAATGTGGCCCACAGCCCAGCCCAGCCCAGAAACGGTTGCTGTGGGTGCCAGGTAATGATATCACGTAACAACGCCCAGCTTCCTCTCCCTAGCGACTAGTCTCCTTGGAGTTTCTTCAGCCCAGGAACTCAACTTGCTTTAGAGCCAGGTGCAAACATTTTACAGTTTAACCAAATGTTTGTGAAGCATTTTCCTGTGCTTCATCTCATTTGATCCTCACAAAAGTCCTGGAGTAGGTAGATAGGAGACTTTCATTAGCAGGAAAAATGGAGATTTAGAAAGCTTAGAAACTTGACCCAGCTGGAAAGAAGTAAGAAATGGTGGAACTTGAAAATAACTTCAGTTTTTCTCACTGCACAGAAGATAGTCAAACACTGCTGCAGTTAAATATTTTACCCTTTGTTCTCCCTGCATGATCTACAAGAATAATCTGCTTCCTGTTGATATTTACTGCTGTGTTGCTGACAATTACCTGAAAGAGAAGTTGTGGGGTGCTTCACTGAGCTGGAAAAAGTTTAGCTACATCAGAAAGCAGGTCTAATTAAGCAAGTTTATCTATATCTATAAAAGGCTAAGTTGACTCGCGCATTCTTGATACATATAAAGCTCTCGCTGGTGCCAATCGCACATGTGTGTTTTGATCTGTAATTGTCGATCCTAAATTTGGTTGACACTTCTATTATAGAGGAAATGCAAATAGCAATATTAAAATATTCTTATAATTAATTTCCTTTCAATGTGCACAAATCTGTGTACTGGGCCACTAGTATATACACCGAGTGGCCAGATTATTATGATCCCTGAATGCATAATAATCTGGCCACTTAGTGTATATCCTATATAATAAAAGGCTAATATGCAAATTGTCCCCTCAACCAGGAGTTCAACAGGCAGACAGGCTGGCCAACTACCCATGTCCCCTCCCCATGTCCCAGACTGGCTGGACCCCACCCATGCACAAATTCATGCACCCAGCCTCTACTATATATACTGAGTGGCCAGATTATTATGTGTTCAGAGATCATAATAATCTGGCCACTCAGTGTATATAAAAACCTAAGTGACCGAACATTCAAATGACTAGTCAACTGGTTGCTATGACACACACTGACCACTAGGAGGCAGACACTCAATGCAGGAGCTGCCCCCTGGTGGTCAGTGCATTCCCACAGCCAACCTCCTGTGGTCCCTTGCACGCACCCCACCCCCCAATCTGCTGGCCCTGATCAGCCCTGAGCACCGGACAGGCCCTAAGACCCCACCCATGTATGAATTCGTGAACTGGGACTCTAATTATATTATATAACATATTGACCATAAGTACAGTGAAAAATTATAAAAATCAAATAATAAGTAATCCTATCTAATGAAAGAGTGATATGCAAATTAACCATCACTCTGCTACACCCACAAGCCAATCAGGAGCAAGTATGCAAATTAACCCAACCAAGATGGCTGCGGCCACGGAGTGAGCAGGAGGCTTGGGTTTCCCTGGCCATGGAGGAATCCAAGATTTTTGCACACCCTGGCCAGCCCAGGCCTCCACTTAAGGCTACAAGGTTTCAATTATAGAAGATAAATAAATCCCAACAAAAATGGCTGCAGCCATGGAGCTGGAGAGAGCAGGAGGCTTGAGTTGCCTCTGGTAATGGAGGAAGCCAAGCTCCCGCAGCCCTGGCCTGCCTTGGTCTCCACTCAAGGCTACAAAATTTCAATTATAGAAGATAAATAAATCCCAACAAAAATGGTGGCAGCAACGGAGCTGGAGAGAGCAGGAGGTGTGAGTTGCCCTCGGCGAAGGAGGAAGCCAAGCTTTCCACACACCCTGGCCTAGGCCTCCACTCAAGGCTACAAAGTTTCAATATAGAAGATAAATCCAATAAAAATGGCTGCGGCCACAGAGCAAGCAGGAGGCTTGGCTCCACTCAAGGCTACAAAGTTTCAATTATAGAAGATAAATAAATCCCAGATACCAGGGCCTCCGCTTGGGTCACCGGGAGGCATGGCCAGCCTGAAAACCACCAAAGGCCCCTCGCCCAGGCCACCTCACACCCCAAGGGAACCCCCACCCTGATCCTAGACACCTCTCAGGGCAAACCAGCTGGCCCCCACCTATGCACCAGGCCTCTATCCTATCTAATAAAAGAGTAATATGCAGATTGACCATCACTCCAACACACAAGATGGCTGCCCTGATGTGGTCAAAGATCCTGCACCCATGTGGACACAAGATGGCTGCCACAAGATGGCCAGCAGGGGAGGCCAGTTGGGAGGGACCAGGCCTGCAAGGGAGGGCAGTTGGGAGGGGCGGGGGGAACCAGGCCTGCAGGGGAGGGCAGTTAGGGGCAAACAGGCTGGCAGGGGAGCAGTTAGGCATCAATCAGGCTGGCAGGGGAGTGGTTAGGGATGATCAGGCTGTCAGGCAAAAGTGGCTAAGGGCAATCAGGAAGGCAGGCAGGCAAGCAGTTGGGGGCCAGCAGTTCTGGATTGTGAGAGGGATGTCCCAGATTGGAGAGGGTGCAGGCTGGGCTGAGGGACACACATCCCCGTGCACAAATTTAGTGCACCAGGCCTCTAGTAAATATATAAATAAGAATATGTAATAAATATATAAATAAGAATATATAAATAGGAAAGTAGAAAATGCTCTGAGTATTTAAATAGGGCATGTAATGCAGGAAGCTCTTTCTACAGGTAATAGAATTGGTGATAAGCCATCTTATTCCACTATATGATATGGAATATTATTCCTAATTCCTTTCAGATCTTAGGACCTCCCTCTTCCCTAAAAAACACTAGCATCAAAATTATTCTGTCAAAATATACTACCAAATGTCTCTCATTATTATAATCATCTACAGAGGCCATTGATCAATCCCCCTTATTCCTTGAAAATGTTAGCTCCTGGATATTGATCTTTGAAAATTTTTCTCTTTTCTTTGCAAAATAGATATCTCTCTTAAATATTGTTCATGTGATAATTGATCTTGTAATTCATTTATTTGTCCTTTTCCAATATCCTTGTCTCTATCCTAACAAAGCCATCTCTTTCTATGGCCAGTCCATTCAATAATGGTGAGAATGCTGTTTAATACAGTACTACTATAGATTGAATGTTTGTGTCCCCCCACATTCATTTGTTGAAACCTAATCGTCTTGGTGATGGTATTTGGAGATGGTGTTTTGAGTATGGAGCCCCCATGAATGGGATTAGTGCTCTTATAAAAGAGATCTTCCTCATTTCCAAGCCAGGATACAGCAAAGTGATGGCCATCTATGAACCAGGATATAAGTTATCATCAGACACTGACTCTGCTTTCACCTTTATCATGACTTCCTAGCCTCCAAAACTGTGTAAGAAAAAAATTTTGATGTTTATAATCCTCTTAATCTATGGTATTGTGTTGCCTGAACAGAGAAAGACAAACAGCCATGTTGCTCAATAGTCAGAGCGTCAGCACACTTCTGACACCAGACCTGTGGGGGTTTTCCCCACAACAAGCAATTCTCTGAAACACCAGCTGGGTGTCCTGTGATTTTAATGCAATGCTAAACTATCTATTTATAGTGTCAGATCCCACAGGTTAAAGGGCTCAATCCCACAAGACTGCCTCCATCACTAGTAAGTAGAGGTCCCCAAGTTACCCAGAAACTTCTATCCAACTTAGCTACAAATCGAGGTTCCCATGACCCCCATTTTGGATTGGATTCATTTGCAGGAGTGGCTCACAGAACTCAAGGAGACACTTATTTATGTTTGCAAGTTTATTGAAGGAAATGATAGAGAATACTGATGGACAGGCAGAGGAAGGCATAACATAAGGTGAGGTCTGGGAAGGTCCTGAGCTCAGAAACTTCTGTACCTGTGAATTTGGGGTGCATTACCTGCCTAACCTGGAAGCTCTCATATCTCATATCAATGGGATTTGGTGGGGGGCTTTCTCATGTAAGCATGATCAATTTTTAACTTTATTTCCAGCCCCTCTTTTCTCCCTGGAAATAAGCGGTCAGGCTGGAAATCTGAAGCTTCTAATCATGGCTTGGTATTCCTGGTGACCATCCCCCATCCAGGGGCCACCCAGGAACCCACTCCGAATCACCTCATTTTAGAACAAAAGATGCTGCTAGTGCTCTTATCACTTAGGAAATCACAAGGGTTTTAGGAGCTCTGTGCCTGGAACCATAGGCAGAGACCAATATATAAAGTTTCTATTATCTCACACATGTCACCCCCTGAGTCCTCATTTACTGAAACTCAGCTCAAGCATTAATCCAGAGCTCAACGGCGTTGACACCCACCATACTGGGAATAATTGACATAATTTACTGTGTACATGGATTTGCTTCCAGCTCACAGGGGCCATATTTAACAATTTTGCATCCTCAATATTCTGAATAGTGTCTGGCATGTAGGGCAGAAATTAAACAGGAGCAACATCGTAGTGTTTGCTGCACACAAAGCAGTGAGCTTGTGGGAGGGATGTTATGCTCCTCCAAGAAGTGGGCCTTAGGCTGCCTCCCAAAAAACTCCAGAGAGCTTGTGTCTTGCTGAACTTCCAACTTTTGCCTTAAGTGCTTAGGAAATGATTTGGCTGGCATGCCAGTATATGATTCATTCCTCAGGAGTGAACTCTGACCTAATTAAACATATATATGAAACCAGGATGCAGTTTATCAATCCGCAGTGAGAAATGGATGTCAGGCAGACAAGGATATTCAAGATGCAAATGATCAGTGCGTTTTCTTGCTAAAGACAGTCCTATGGAAGGATCTTCAATAAATACATGTTGAGGTAATACTAAATCAAGGTTGAAATCTGCAGATTTCACCAGGTGACAGTTGGAAATGCAGTTCCAGAGTTCAAGGGAGAATTCTGGGTTGGGAAGTTTGGTATTTGAAGATATCAAAATGGAAAATACTTTTAGGTATGAGACTGAGTCAGTGGGAAAAAGAAGATTCAGGGCAAAGGTTGGGTAACCCTTGACCTTTTTATTCTATCTTTCAAAAATGTCTCTTCATCTTACAGAAGCAAGATTCATTGTGCCTGAAGCTTATGTTGTTCTGGACTTTGAACTTATTAGCATCAAAGATCTTTCAGATTTCTCTTGCCCAAAGCCCCTTCTTTCTTTTAAACCTGCACCAAGGAAAATGCAATACACCTTTCACTTTGGAAGAAGAATCTTATGCAGTTTTCCCCCAATTACAAAAGGTTTTTTTCCTCCTTCAATAATACTTCCCCCCCGCCCCATTTTCCTCCTATATGACCAGAATAAACTCCAACCCCAGCCTGTTTTCTGTTTACTATATTGAACATACCTAATCACCATTTTTGGATGATTTTTGGTAATAGCTCCTAGCATCTATTTTCCTTGTAAATTGCTTCAAAATAGTTTAAACCAGGGGGTCTTCAAATATTTTTATTGAGCCACTTTATTATGTATAAATATTATTTTCCCAATATAATTTGTTATACTTGTTGTAAAATAAACATTATTATAAAACATGCACTCCTGATATATTTTATTTTGTTATATTTATTAATAAGCTACCTGCAATAAGCTAAATCGTGGATCATTATACTGTATACACTATAAAACACACATAAAAAATAACAAGTGTTAGTGAGAGTGTGAAAAAAAAGGGATCTCTTGTGTATTGTTGGTAGAAATTTAAATTGGTGTAACCACTATGGAAATAGTATGGAGGTCCCTCAGAAATTCAAAAATAGAACCACCATATGATCTAGCATTTCCACTTCTGGGTATTTATTTGAAGAAAACAAAAACAATAATTCTAAATGTTATATGCCTTCCATGTTCATTGCAGCATTATTTACAGCATAAAGATATGAAAACAACCTAAGTGTCTACTGATGGATAATTGGATAAAGAAATTGTGGTATTGCCCAGCGGGCATGGCTCAGTGATTTAGTGTCAACCTAAGAACTAGGAGGTCATGGTTTGATTCCTGATCAGGGCACATGACTAGGTTGCAAGCTCAATCCCCAGTAGGGGGTGCACAGGAGACAGCCAGTTAATGATTATTGCTCATCATTGATGTTTCTATCCCTCTCTCCCTCTCCCTTCCTCTCTGAAATCAATAAAAAATATATTTTTTAAAAATAATAGAAATTGAAAATATGAAGTAAATCTATTATATAGTTTTTCAATTTTTTATTTTATATTTTTAAATGTTATCTATTGTGATGGGTTCATACAACCATCAACTAACATTGCAAAGGCCAAAGAGAGTGGGGTATACCACACAGGGGATATGCAGCATCTTACAAAGAGAAATCTTAAAATTGTTAGCTATTTGTGACTTAATTTAAGATCTGGCTAAATCATCACTATTTTGTATCTGTATTGTGCCTGATGAAGAGCTTGCCATTCCTTTTTACAATTATTTCTGGCTTGTGTTACTTTATTTTTAATCATCATCGTGTGTGTGTGTGTGTGTGTTTTAATCTATTTTATTGATTTTTTACAGAGAGGAAGGGAGAGGGAGAGAGAGTTAAAAACATCGATGAGAGAGAAACATCAATCAGCTGCCTCCTGCACATCCCTATGTGCCTGCAACCAAGGTTCATGCCCTTGACCGAAATCAAACCTGGGACCTTTGAGTCCGCAGGCCAACGTTCCATCCACTGAGCCAAACAGGTTAGGGCTGTATGTGTTTTTAAGGCACCAATAAGCCTTTGTCCAGTGAAGGTTAATTTACTAAACAAGATTGAATCATCTTAAAATTCACTTCTGACTAAACTAAGAGAGGTTAAAATATGCTGAAAATAAATGATTGAGTGAGGTAGCCACATCTGTTCCTTCTTAAGAGGGACAGACACTTATCCCTCAAGGAATCTTGCATGTGTGTAACAGACTGAGCAAGGAGCTGGTAGCAGTCATTGAAAATTAGAGCTTAGTAAAGCTTAGTTTTCTTTATATTTATATATATGTGAATATGTATATTTTCCTCCTGAGGCCTACACTCTGGTTCACTTGCTTATTCTACTTTGGACTCCCACTGATTTAAATGCAGTACTTTTCCAAATTTATCCCCAAATGTTACCATCCACTGAGAAAAGTAGCTCACATTCCTGGAGATTGGGACATTAGCTTTAAAGTGACAGTCA
The DNA here is from genome assembly GCA_026230045.1 of Corynorhinus townsendii. Taxonomy (NCBI): domain Eukaryota; kingdom Metazoa; phylum Chordata; class Mammalia; order Chiroptera; family Vespertilionidae; genus Corynorhinus; species Corynorhinus townsendii. Next base: position 109,456,823 of record JAPDVU010000006.1, on the reverse strand, counting down.
ACTTATTTTTTTTAATTTTCTTGTTATATTTTTAAAAATCTTTCATAGTAAAAAATAGCTTCAGTATTCATTCAGGCATATCAAATTTTAGATAAAGTACTTTTTTTCAGTTACTAACTTTTTTCTAAAATGTATCTTCACCTGTTCCCTAGCTTTGGCTATGTCCTGGTAGTGCATTTATGGATTACAATTTTGGATAAAAGGTAAAAGAGATCTCATTGATAATGTTCATGGTGATTTTAAATCAATCATCCTATTTATGGTTATGTTTCAAAGCCCTGGTGTCCCCAGAAACACCTGTGAGCTTCCTTGTTACCAGGAGATCTTGGAACTGCAGACTGTAATAAAAGATGAGAGGCCAGGGGAATAAATGGAGATGCAAGTACCAGTGCTATTTTATTACCTTTGTCCCCATGACCTCTCAGAGGCGAGAGAGGCTAGGGACACTCCATTTATAATTTTGTTTATACACTAAAGGCCCAGTGCACAAAATTTGTGTGTAGCAGGAGTGTGGTCCCTCAGCCGGGTCTGCACCCTCTCCAACCCAGAACTCCTCAGGGGATGTACGACCCTGGTTCAGACCTGATCCCACAGGGACATTCCTCTTGCAATCTGGGACCACTGGCTTGTAACCACTTGCCTGCCTGACTGCCTGATCGCCCCTAAGCACTCTGCCTGCCTGCCTGCCTGCCCCTAACTGCTCCCCTGCTGGCCTGATCGCCTCTAACTGCTCCCCTGCTGGCCTGATCGCCTCTAACTGCTCCCCTGCTGGCCTGATTACTCCTAACCACCTCTGTCTTGGCCCCCGCACCCAGGACCCAGGCTTCCCTCTGGCCAGCTGCAGGCACCTGGAACCATGGGTGGCTTCACCCAGGCCTGGCTCTTTCAGAAAGGACATCTAGAAGGTCATTCAGAAGATGTCCAGTCTAATTAGCATATTACCCTTTTATTAGTATAGATAATTTTAAGAAAAATGAAGGAATGTTCAAGTGATCATAAAGCAGAGTACATTTTAAGATAGAAAAGGAAACCATCTACTTAGGTGACACTAGGGCTATGTTTATTTTATAATTATAAGTTTACTTAATATAAGACTGTCTTCCCCTTTCTGTATGAAAATATTTTAAGCAGGGATTTGGTCCTCAGGTGTAAGGGGATGTGTTACCCCTAAAAGGATCTCTTAGGAGATCACTTAAGCTGAGCCATTCTACAATGTTACAGTTCCCTGAGCTGGTCCAATAAAGGATTTGGGCACATCTGACATTCAACCATCAAATACTAATTTGGCAATGACTATTTTGTCAATAGTAATTACAAAAGGAAATACCTTCATCCATTAAAGATCTATGAACATCAATTTGCTATTTTATGATAGATTTATTGCATGTCCTTAGGTTTGATATAGACTGGGGCAGGTCAAGAGCTCAATATGGTGGTACATGGGCTGAATATTTACCAGTAGTGCTTTGTAAATAGGGTTACTAGGTTTAGCAAATAAAAATATAGAACACTTAGCCCCAGCTGGTTTGGCTCAGTGAATAGAGCTTTGGCCTGCTGAACTGAAGAGTCCTGGGTTCAATTCCAGTCAAGGGCACATGCCCAAGTTGCCGGCTCAATCCCCACTGGGGAGCATGCAGGAGGCAGCCGATCAGTGATTCTCTCTCATCATTGATGTTTCTCTCTCTCTCTCTTCTTCTTTCCTCTCTGAAATAAATAAAAATATATAGGACACTTAGATAAAAATAAATATTAGATTAAGACAAGTAAATTTTTAGTACAGGATGCTCCATGTAAAATTTAGGGCATGCTTACACTGAAAAATATGCATTATTTGAAATTCAAACTTATCTGGGTATCTTATATATTATTTGGTCACCCTGTTTGCAAACCTCAGGGAAAATATATTCCAACCATATCATTCTCAAATCTCTAATATTGGCAGTCAATACTTTGTTACCACATAGTACAGTATCTGATCACTTTTCATAGCACATCTTAAGACTCCTTAATTAAAATTTGGAACACTTACTGGAACTTTTCAGCAAGTAAATAGACAATAAAGAATATGGTTAAGAACCCTTAATGACTGAGTAATTATGAACCTTTTTTTCCATATGTAAAATGGGAAAAAATACCTCTATATGTAATTCTCAGTTTTTTTTTTTTAATGAGGACCAATAATAAATTAAGTGGAATTTATATGTATGCAATGGAACTTTATTGTTCATACTTAATGATGGGAGATACATGGAAAGAAAAAGGAAAAGAAACGGATATTAACATCTGCCTCCCTTTTCTAATCTCAGTTCAAAAACAAGGCTTAATATTTAAAAATATACAGTGAAATGCTTAATTGACTACCTTGTGTCATATTATGTGTGATATGGCATCACCCCTGTCCAGCTAGATATCTTCCCAAAGCATCTTGACTATGTTTTGATTTTTGTTATATTTAAAACACTCTGAATTCCATTAAGTTCAGACCTAGACATGTTTAAGTATCAAAATTACCCAAAATTACGTAGGGGTAATTGGGTAAAATCTGTATGCCTGAAAAGTATGGAAATGGATTATTTGGAGGGAAGCAGTTACTGCAACCTATCAGATTACACCAGGTATCAAATTCTCACATGAAATCAATAGATCAGATAGATAGTTGACCAAGTTCCAGATGTCAGAGTGGAACCTAACAGTTGGAAAATAACTAAATTCAAACCAGATACCAACATCCCTGGACATCTTGGTTTGTATGAAAGATGTGTAATTGACTGTGCTTCCTTTCATTAAAGTAAGTTTCCAACAATTAGTTATATTTATGACTAGTGGTGGGGAGATGGATAGGCAGGAGAAAATGATGTCAGAGGTAGCAACTCTCCTGCATCAAGGGCAGCTATGTGTAAGTAGTGTATGAGATAAAAGTGTTATGGGCTTGTTTTCTGTACAACTGACTTCCAGATGTTGACTTGTGTATATTTCACCTCCTCTGGAATGTATAAATGTATTTATGAAATGGTTTTTTGACATTTTAAAGTGGTACCAATTTTGGGCATCTAATATAATTGTAAGAGAAAAACAAAAACCTACCCAAAATAGTGAGCTAAAAGTGATTTTCAGTGGGCTATGTGGAAGTCCCAAGAGGTAGAAGTCAAAATTAGAAGACAATAATTTAGGAGGGGCTCAATGGAGGCAAAAAGAGGGCAATTGTAATACTTTCAACAATAAAGATAAGTTATTAAAAAATAGACAACTTTTGCCTGGTGATGTGGCTCAGCAATTGAGCAATGACCCAGGAACAGAGAGGGTCATTCCCAGGTTTGATTCCCAGGTTGTGGGCTCAGTACTCAGTAGGGGTGTGTAGGAGGCAGTTGATCAATGATGTTTCTCTCTCATTGATGTTCCTAACTCTATCCCTCTCTCTTCCCCTCTTTCTAAAAGTCAGTAAAAACATTAAAAAAATAGACAACTTTTTTAGAATGATGAAACTTAAGTAGGGGAAATTTGTTTATCCTATATAATAAAGAGGTGATATGCAAATTAACCCTCTCTCTGTCATGCCGTCACAAGATGGCTGTGCCCAAAGCAGAGGTGGGGTTCCCGTAACAAGTGATCAGCAGGGACCTGAGGATGCATGGCGCTGGGCCAGGGCGGGGGACCTGAGGCCATGCCCCCTGCTTTGCGGGGCTTGATGGGGAACCTCAGGCCATGTCCCCCACCCTGGTGCTGGGCCAGGGGACCTGAGATTGTGCCCCCTACCTGGCGGGCTTGATGGGGGTGGGGCTGGCTGGGGCTGGGTCTTGTGAGATTTAGAGGTGCACACAGGTGGGCGGGGACTTGACTTTGGGTCCTGCGGCATGTCCCAGATTTGACTCTGACAGGAGGAAAATTTCATATACATTTTACTAATTTTCTTTCATCTCTGACACTTCTATTATAGAGAAAGGGCAAATAGCAATATTAAAATATTTCCTCTAATTAATTCCCTTTTAATGTGCATGAATTTCATGCACCGGGCCACCAGTACATTCATAATTCTTTAAATAATATTGTAGCTGCTTAGCAGACTAAAATGGCACATTTCTGCCTAAAGGCAAAAGAATGATAAAATAGCTTCTAAGGTTCCATTTTCCATGGTATCTGGGAGAATGCAGATGTCTGGGAATTTATGATAGCTCTCCATAGTGAGGTTAGCATTACTGTGTCATCTTGCTTTGGCAAAAAGAGGTTAAGTGAATTCACTGGCTCAGTTATAACCACAGAATCACAGAGACACAGCCCTATGTATATTTCAGTGAAAAACACTTCCCATAATTGTGGACTGCTTTAAAAACAGTTTCAAAACCAGACATTCAAATATTTCCTCTTTCATCTCTGCTCTGTAATGTACTAGATTTCTGCAAATTTAAAGGAGAAGCAAGTCTCTATCCCTGTAGGAAACGAAAACAAATCAGTAAATAGCAACTATACTGCAGACAGGACCCACAATTCACTATTTATGTCGCTTTCTTCATGAAGTGACAAAGATTATTATTTTATTTATAGATGTTTTCACTGGGATAGACTCATAAGCAAGATATTTCATTTTCATGACACTCCCGTGAGGGGGTGACATTTAAGAAACATTAAACTACCATGTTTTCTCATGTACCAGAGGTGGAGCTAATAAATCTGCTGTCAAATTTAATAAATAATGCCCATCCACACTCCTTTGACTATTATTATTGACATGAGAGAGACATACAGACTAGTTGCCTCCCACACTCGCCCTGACCGGGGGCAGGGAGTAAACCCAAAACTCAGGTACATGGCCTTGACTGGGAATTGAACCCAAGAACCTTTGGTGCTCGGGCTGACGCTCTAACCACTGAGAACACCAGGCAGGGCAAATTGTGTAATATTTCAAAAGTTCCCTTATTCACCATGGGCAACTGTTGCAAACGCTTTGCTCATTAGTCATTACTTCAAATACCATGAATTAGAACCTAATGGCAAACAGAATTTCCAAACAGCCCCCATACCATAGTCACTGTCTTTTATCCCCAACTTTTGATTTTAAAAAGCAATACACACACACGTACACTACAACACCTTTCCCTAATAGATTTTTTTAATTACCAAAATTACTTATGAGCATTGAAAAAAAATCAAACAATATGTAGATATAAAATAAAACACGAAGTTCCTTTTAGTTAACTCTACCCCTTTCCATAGTCTTTTCCAATAACTATTGTTAACAATTTGATCTCAAGCTTTCTAGATATTTGCATGTGTATGTAGTACACACACTATTTTTAAATGTAGGGGCCGATACTATATATATTGGCCTGACACTTGCTTTTGGCATCTGCCTTTGGCCAGGATTCTGACACCTTTCCCTGATACAGAAACTGCAGAGGTAGTAAATGTCTGGCTCACAGGCAGTCTCCAGGACTCTTTGTTCCCTGGCAAAGTAGCTGGGAGAGAAAAGTGAGAAACATAGGAAAGAATTTCTTCAAATAGCTTGCAATACTTCCTGGGAATCCACATATGAAAGGACATATTCATGTCCTCCACTCCCTGTCCTCCACTTTCATGCCTTAGCTTACACGCACACACACATGTGCACACAGGTTTACATGTATGTATAGGAAGACCTCACAAAGGGAATTGGCTTTGCTCTAAGTGTAACCAAATCATTGGAGGGTTTGAAGCAATTTACATTTTTAAAAGTTCACTCGGACGGCTTTGTGAAGACTATGCTGTAGGTGGACAAGAATATCAGCAGGGAAATCAAGGATGATAGGAATAAAAGTAAAATTTCATATTTTTAGATGTTTTGCATGTAAGAAGGTGAATAGTCAGTTGGGGAATAGCAAACATGTGACAGGAATGATCAAGAGTACTTTTGTACATGCTGAGATGTTACATAGGGATTTGGATATGTTAACCTATAGGTGAGGAAAGTAAGAGGGTGGGGTAATAATAAATTTTGAGTCTGTAGATTATTTTCCAACAATGGGAGAGAGCTTAAATCAGTGACTCTCAATCCTGTGTGTTCTTTAGAAAAGAATAACAGTGCCTACATCTAAGTACTCATTGATTAATAGAAATGTCTGGGGTAGGACTGAGATGATGGTAATTTTTCTAAAAATGTTCTAATTGATGTACAGTGAGGGTTGGGAAACACTGTTAAGGAGAGAGAAGAGGACTAACCTTGGACATGTACAAAGAAAAAGATAAATGGTGAACAGATTGAGATTAAATCACTGATGCCTCTGTCACTTAGACACTTAAGAACATTTCTGCAGCAATGAAAAGAACTGATCTTGAGATCACAAGTAATGACAGATAAAACGAACTTATAATAGAAGGCTGTCATTATCATTTATATAGTATAGTTCCTAATACAGTCTCCATATAGTTAAGTATGGGTAATAGTTATTATTCAGAAACCTGTGGAGTTCTAAAAATATGTTTTGGGGCTACTTTCTGCTTCTTCAAACTTCAAAGAATTGGTACCAACTGAGCAATATTTTTACACAAATTTATAATTGAATTCACGAATTTTTTTTTTACTGTGGCTGATTAATCATCAAACACTATATAGTTTAGCATTTTGTTCTACATAGCCTTATCAACTATTAATTTTTTTCTTGTAATTATTTGAAAAGTCTAGATAGATAATTTTCTGACTAGTGAGCTGATGAAAAAAGATTCCACATATTCATGCAAGATTGTAAAAAATAACCAGCAGTATACTGTAAAAAATGTAAAGTATATTGCTTGTTTTTTTTATTTTCACCTCTTCTTTTTTCACCCTCCTTTTGGGGAGGCGAGGATCACACCATGTGTTTCCAAGATTTCTAATAGTCCTTCTATACGAATAACTACCAAGTCTACAACCCTAACCCGAATTTTGTATGGAGGCCCTGCTGGCATCTCACACTCCACATTCTGAGTAGGGAGAACAGTTAGGAGGCTGTTTCAATAATCCAAATGAGAGTTGAACCATCTGAAGTAATGGGTATAGATCCTTCTTTTTTTATAGCTGCATAGTATTCCATTGTGTAAATGTACCACTATTTTTTTATTCATTCATCTACTGATGGGCACTTGAGCTGTTACCAAATCTTAGCTATTATAAACAATATGACTATGAATATAGGGGTGCACATATTCTTTCTTATGGGTGTTTGGGATTCTTAGAATATATTTCTAGAAATGGGATCACAGGGTCAAATGGCAGTTCCATTTTTAATTTTTGAGGAAACTCCACACTGTTTTTTAGGTTCTACCAGTCTACATTTCCACCAACAGTATACTAGGGTTCCTTTTCCCCCACACCCTCAGCCAGCACTTATTGTTTGTTGATTTACTGATCTTAGCCATTCTGGCAGGTGTGAAGTGCTATCTTATTGCTATTTTAATTTGCATCTCTCTGATGATTAGTGACATTGAGCATTTTTTTCATATGTCTCTTGGCCATTTGTATAACCTTTTTGGAGAAGTGTCTATTCAGGTCCTCTGCCCATTTTTCTAATTGTATTTTGGAAAAAAAAAAAAAAAGAACTTTTACCCTTTGAGACAGCATGGCAGTACCTAGAGGTGATTATGCTAAGTGAAATAAACCAGTCAAAGAAAGATAAATATCACATGATCTCTCTTATATGTGGAATCTAATGAACAAAATAAACTGAGGGACAAAATAGATCCAAAGACACTGAAATATTCAAGAGACTGAAGAATTTTAGAGGTAAGTGGGGAGGGGTGGGTAGCAAGCGATTAACCAAAGAATTTATATACATACTAAAGGCCCAGTGCATGGGTTTGTGCACCAGTGGGGTCATTTAATTGTGCCCTCTCGCAACCCAGGACCCCTCAGGTGATGTCGGAGAGCCAGTTTAAGCCCAATCCCCACAGACCAGGTTGAAGGACCCCACTGGTGCATGAATTCGTGCACCAGGCCTCTAGTATGCATATAAGATCTTTGGTTAATCTCTTCCCCCCTTCCCCTTCCCTCTGAGATTCATTAGTCTGTTTTATGCTTCCATACCTGTGCGTTTAGTGTCTGCCCTCTGGTGGTCATTGCACATCATAGCTACTGGCCAGTCAGCTGGTTGGCTTGTCACTTGGGCTTTTATATATATATATATAGATATGCATAGCCCATGGACACAGACAGTAGGATGGTGAATGCCTGAGGTGGGGTAGGAAACAGGTAGTAGGGGGTAAGGGGGAGAAAAGGAGGGGACATCTATAATACTGTCAACAATAAAGATTTTTAAAAATACTAAAATAAAAACTAAAGCAAAAATTTTTAATTTTAATAAAGAACCCAAAGTAAATCAGTGATGGAAGGAGATAGAACAAAGAAATTGGATTTGAGATACATTCTGAAGTCACTCTTTATAATCTGCTGGCTACCTTGAAGTATGGGGAGGACAATAACCATGGATGCCATTTACATTTCTAGTTTAGGAATTTGAGGGGATGGGAAGTCATAGCAAAACTGGAAGTTTTAGGTTACAGAACAAATTTTTAAAGGGAAGATAAATTCAATTTTAGACAGTAATTCTGCCATTTCTGTAGGACATTGAAGTGGAGAGATTTGCAGTTGGCTGTTGAGTCTGGATTTTGGGGAAAAAGTTAAGGTTACATTTTTAAATTTGGTATTCAGGTGTCAAATCTTGCTGTCTACAGTTTGTCAGGACATAGCTTCTCTGGGATTTTCTTCATCTTCAAAATGAGGAGACTGTCTAATAATCTATTAAGTTGTTTTGTTTTTTTAAGTTCCAATTTAGTGTTTTATTTTTCTATACATGTGTCTTTATGGTTCTGAATTCTCTAATTCTTTATCATTCTCTCTGCCTATAATGTACTTTCTTCCCTTTTCCAAATATCAATTTATTACTCAGTCTTCAAAGGTGTCCTGAATTGCCTCTTCTTAGTACCCCTGGTCAGAATCAGGTAGTTATTTCTCTGTATTCCAAATAATATCCCTCAAACAGCCTATTGTACAAGTGGAATTAACCTTATCATCTAGTATTGTTTGCATGAGTTTTAACAATTCACAAAATCCTAATTAGGCAGTTTATATCTGTTAAATTTTATAGCTTGTCTTAAACATGGAAAAATCAAGTTCAGTCTGCACATGTTAGCACTTTCAAGAAAAGGGGGAACAAATAAAGATTTCAACATTTTTTTTAAATCAAAAGAGAAGGTTCATACATTCAATTTCAATTCTGTAATTGAGCAGGTAGCTCAAGCTGTGGAATTTGTGGGCAGTTCTCATTGCATGTTGTGATGGAGAATGTAATTAAGGGACTGAATTTTCTTTCACATTGTGATTTTAATCATTATCAATTTAAGATTATTCTGGAAGAAATTGTGACAGATTATTGAGATTTAGTATATTTTATTGCTGAGTCTTGCTGAGTTGCTTATTCACATCAATGACTTTGGAATTAAAGTTCTAAGAATCTCAATATTGTTGACTGCTCAGTGAATCACCTGTGTATATCACAAAGCTATCTGATCCCATTTAACTGAAGACTGAAGAAAAATTTTCACAAAGAGTGTCACTGACATGTTGGAAAAAAGGGTAGGTATTCATAATCAAGTTCAACATGTGTATTAAGGTTAAGCAAATAAAACTGAGCTCATTCCACCTTAATGAGTTGTCCTGAGCTGACTAAAATTTTAGAAAGAGGAGAGTTATAGAGATATCATATGGTCACACAGTCAAAATTTCCAAATAGATTCATACATTTTATTGTATCTAAAAAGTACTTCATATCTCTGTGGAAGTGCAAACCTCAGAGTGTTTGTGAAATGAGGAGTTTTTGTTTTTTTTCTGTACATTTGGAGCCATTTCAGGAAAAATGGGTAGAAAACTTTCCTTTATAGGACAACATATCCCAAAGCTAAGTATATAACGTGCTGAAATTTCTGAGAATTTTAGTAATCCAAATACTTCTATTTCTCCAAAAATCTATCTTTTATAAACTTATAAACTACACTTAAGTGGCCCCTCAATGACATTAATTGCACTCAGAATATAGCTAGGCCCTTAATGAACATCATCTCAAATGATTACATATTAAATACCACAGTTCTTACTAAATATTTTCTCAACATCAGTTCATATGTAGTATATGACTGTAGTCACACAATTTTATATTTATGTTGATTTAAGTTTTTAAACCTGATTTTTTGTTGCCACACAGGAAGCTCACTTTAATAGCTAGCAGATTATGTTTCATCAAGGAATCAAAAGTGAGATACACAGCACAGCACTCTGTTTTTGTGGCCAGCTAATGAAAAATCTCAGTCACTTGGCTAAAGCTCTGTGCATGCCTCCTCAGAAATTACAGTATTTGGTGTGCAGAACTGATGCTCCACACCAGGATTATCATACCAGCTATTGAAATAGAACAGTACTTCTCCAGTTAGTGAATAATATAGACCATAGATCTTGCCATCTGGCTGCCCTGGCATCTCTACTAATGCAACAATTTAAAGGGTATTATCTATTGCAATTGGTCCTGTCCATGCCACATTGGTTGCTATATATTTTGAATTTTTGAATGATAGTCAGCTAATAACTATTATTGCAATGCCTATATCTATTTCTTTTGCTAGATTAAGATCCCGGTAAGAACTCAGCCTAGACTATTCATGATTATAGCCTCCTAATTTCTGGAATACAGAAGGGAGTGCTTGTTAAATTGAATTTAATCCTGTTATGTTTTTATAAATAAGAGTTGAAGCAATATTCAGGTTCTAGTTACTGTCTTAGCCCAGGTAGATGATTATTTTAGCAAATTTCAAGTATATGACAGTATTATTAAGCAAAGTAACTATGGTATACATTACATTCTCATAACTTGTTCGTTTGATAACTGAAAATTTGTACCCTTTGACCAACCCTTCAAAGTCTGGCAACCATAATTCTACTCTATTCCTGTAAGTTTGACTTATTTTTTTCTTGAAAGTATCTTCAAAGTAAAATATGGATTGTTTTGGCATACACACTTCTCCTTGAATGCAAGAAATTTATAGTAGACCATATTTATCTTTACATAAATATATAGCATTATATAATCTCTTCTGATGTAAAAACAGAGAACATTACCTGCCACATTACCTATTGCAGAAAAGGCTTGCATGATTTTCAAGTATTTGTTACATCAGATAATTCTTTCCTGATAGCTTTTAACTTCAATTGGGTCTTCAAGGAGTCTACTCTCATCTTCTATTATGGGTACAGATTTACTGTTTCTCAAGGATCTACTTGCATAGATATTTTTTTAAAAAGTGTTCTTTGGCATTTCATTCTAATCAAGTGTTATCTTTGTTTTCACTTTGGGTAGACAATCAACTTAGTTTCACTTCAAGATGTTTTACTTGCTCAGACACCTCCAAAAACCAATCACTTTACATTGGCCAAAACAATGCAAGGTACCTAAGTTATCTTGAATTAAAATTCAGAATTTCACTCTGCTGACATATATAGAATTTAGTTCCACTAACTGTATCTAGTAAAATATCCAACTGCATTTGATAGCAGATATTGTTGTATTACTTCTCTTAATATTTTGTTTTAAGCATCTTTATTTCAAATAGTTCAAGCTGCTTCTTGACTAAATTAATAACAAACTCCAGTATCAAATACACTTTCTTGGCTAATAAAGCTCATTGTTTGGAACACTGCAGGTGGTGAAATTAGTCATTTTAATAAATTGTCTAAAACAAACTTTTCCTGGCAATTGATTTTTGGATTACTCATTAACTAGAAATCCCTGGACTCAGATATTAACAAATGAAGATGTATTGTACAGAACTACATAGTAAAGGAATTATCATAAACCTTTCATATAAAGTAAATTAGATATCAAGTGCACATCCTGTGACCATTATATTCTACTAATGGCCCAGTGCACGAATTCATGCACATTGTAAGGAAATTAATTAGAAGAAATATTTTAATATCTGTATTCACCCTTTCTCTATAATAGAAGTGTCAACCAAATTCATGATTGACAATGTCAGATGGAAACAACGCGTGCGATTGGCACCAGCGAGAGCTTTATATGTATTGCATATGCACGAGTCAACTTAGCCTTTTATAGATATAGAACAAACGTGCTTAATTAGACCTGCTTTCTGATTTAGCTAAACTTTCTACAGCCCAGTGAAGCGCCCCAACTTCTCTTTCAGGTAATTGTCAGCAACACAGCAGTAAATATCACCACAAAGCAGATTATTATTATAGATCACACAGGGAGAACAAAGGGTAAAATATTTAACTGCAGCAGTGTTTGACTATATTTTGTGCAGTGAGGAAACCTGAAGTCATTTTCAAGGTCCACTATTTCTTCTTTTCAGTCGAGTCAAATTTTTAAGCTTTCTAAATCTGTTTTCCCACTAATGAAAAGAAAATGGGATTCCACCGAGTCTCCTATCTACCTACTCCAGGACTTCCGTGAGGATCTAATGCAATGAGGCAGGGGAAAATGCTTCACAGACATTTGGTTACAGTGTAAAGTGTTTGCACCTGGCTATAAAGCAAGTCATGTTCCTGGGCTGAAGAAACTGCAAGGGGGCTGGCTAGTTGTCATTAGGGAGAGAAAGCCAGGTTTTGCTACATGATGTTATTACCCAGATGGAGGGAAGGACACTTAGCATAATATATATATATATAGTTTCATAGAATCACATACATAATAAACCAAATGTGATATATTTAAAATGTTTATATTTCATGTTAGTTCACTCTTCTGTTCTCCCTTTCACTTTCCTAGTTCCTTCACTGAGAAGTCCTCTGGAAGGCAAAGACTTATATTTGAAGTTCTTGGAATGACTTTGAAATAACCTGTCCATGGTACAGTGATATATCTGACCACTTCAATATTTTCATCTGGCTAATGGATGAGGGGTTAATTGCATCTTAAAAAGTTCTTAATACACATCTTTCTTGTGCCAGGTCTTTATTTTATGTCCAAAAGAGCTCTGTGAAAATAAATTTCTCTGTACTAAGTCTTCATCATCAAAAAATAAAATTCTTTAAATGAGCTCCACATAGCACCATGAGCAAGAAGGTACTTAATAAGTAGTTTTTATATTTTCATAGATAGTATTTGGCAAAACACCAGTCATATATTAATCCCACTATTATACTCTACCCAAACAATTTGGGATTTCTCCCTCTAATTAGTTCTTTCATGCCTCTACTTGTGCCACACCTTATACTAGTAAGAAACAATGCTGTTTTGTACTAACTCTTCAAATAAGATTGTGAATGAGAATCTAACCTATTAGATAAAAAGTTACTTCCTCACATATGAAAACCCATGGTTTATGTTTTATTGATTGTTTTGTTTAGTTCCAAGCCATTTAAATGTTCATCTTAGCTAAAATGAGAAAGGCAACATCTTTGGACTGATAGTTTTTAAAAAAATATATTTTTATTGTTTTCAGAGAGAAAGGGAAAGACAGAGAGAGAGAGAGAAAGAGAGAGAGAGAGAGAGAGAGAGAGAGGCAGAAACATCAATGATGGGAAATGGTCTTTTATTGACTTTCAATTGCACACCCCACACTGGGGACCGAACCCACAACTGGGGCATGTGCCCTCACCTGGAATCGAACTTGGACCTCCTGGTTCATAGGTCAACGCTCAACCATTGAGCCATGCCTGCAGTCTGACAGTTGTTTTTAATACATTCCATTTTGTTTCACTATAATATTGGGTGAAGTTGACCAGCAATCAGGGAGCAAATGTACAATTCAGATTTATTTTGTTATATATTAATTAATTTAAATATTATTTCCTCTGCAGGATGTGAAATGCTATTCATAATATGCAAACAAAGCCAAACAAAAGAAAAACATCTCTACTCTATTTTGTCCATATCCTAAGAATATTTGGAGAATGCAACAGTAATAGAAAATGGAACTGGTTTGAATGATAAAGCTTCTCAAATGGAAAATATGTGTGACACATCTTAATGACAAGTCATTTGGAGAAATTAGACACTGAGTATAATACAGAAATTAGAAAAAATTTATATAGGAAATTGAAAATAATTTCATTATGAGTCATTATTTTATTCCTCATATTATTTATTGTACTTGAACCACATGGCAATCCTGTTTAGCCAGAAAATTGACTGGTAATCATTATGAACTGTTATGTATTGGACCTTTGACCTAGTAACTAAATTGTGTCCCAAATTTCTAGAATAAGGCCAATATTTAAATATGTAAATTTCTTAGGTTTTGCATTTCTCTCACATTCAAAGATGGTCTTAGGAGAGTTCACTGTTTTACAAGATGCCAAATTCCAATATTATTTCCACCAATCTTCTTACATGTTGACTGAGATTTTGGTGTACACTGTGACATATAACAGATATGTTAATGATGAGAGAATCTTGACTTATAATAGTATAAAATCTGGACAAGCTTTTATATAAATTTACCTAGATCATGAAATGAATCATAACTACAGAATAGCTACATGATTTTGTGTAAAATAAATATCAGTTTAATATTACATACTAGCTTTATTGTTTTTATCTTAAAAATAAATTTTATAATGTTCTTTAAAGAGAAACTACTTAAAATACTCTTATTTCAGGATTTTTCTATCCCCCTTCGATTGTCTGACAGAGACTATATAGAGGTACTTTTCAATGGTAGCAACATATAGTATGTAATTTGTGTTTTTATTTGATGGATCATGCTGGGGTCAAAGAAAGCAAGAGAATGGCCCTGGGGCAGATTTTACACCCCAGTCTGGACTTGCAGGCTCTCAGGTCAGGGCTCTATTTATGCAAGCCACTGGCTGTACAAAATTGAGATCAGTTGGGTGCTCTTGTTATTGGGATTTACCATTGTCAAAGGTCATGAAGCATCTTTATAATACATTCCCAAAGAATAGCCTGCTGTTTGTACCTGGCTGCTCAGAATTTAGCTCTCATGGAACCAGTTCCAAATTAAATTCTTGCACACATCTTCAGGTTATCACAGACCCAGATTATGGTTAGGGAAATGAAGTGTGATACTTCAGTCTGACTGAGCTCACCCATGCAATCCTTTAACTACACTATTGATTGCTGCTTTTTTCCTGCTTCTCTAGAAATTTTTTCCTTTGGCTACAGTAACCTTGATCTTTCTAGGCTATTGTTTAAAGCTTTGGGTGCTTTTTGTGCATTATGAATTAAATTTTAAGAAGTTGTTTAGCATATTGTAAAGGGCTTATTAAATATTATTAAAAATGTGTAGTCCGATATATGGCAGTGGGACACAGTGTCATATTAGAGCTTTCTGTCTGTTTCACAAGACTCAATT
The DNA here is from genome assembly GCA_026230045.1 of Corynorhinus townsendii. Lineage (NCBI taxonomy): Eukaryota > Metazoa > Chordata > Mammalia > Chiroptera > Vespertilionidae > Corynorhinus > Corynorhinus townsendii. The sequence continues at coordinate 109,441,496 of JAPDVU010000006.1, read as the reverse complement.
CATTTTTTTCTGGGAAAAAATATTCTCTGAAGTTGAATACGACTTTCTTGTCATAGCAGCACAGACCATCTTTGGAGGGATATAAAGTCCACCAAAGCCACTTTTTTTATTTTATTGTGTCAAAAAAACAAAGCTTCCTTTTATTTTTTATATTTTTAGTACCAGTTCCATTGTTTTTCTTCACAATGAAACAGAATACATTTTAAATGTCAAACTTCAGATGGATCTTCAGACGGATCTTCACAGATGCTGTTTTAAGAGTTACTATTCACAGATCCAAATTTAGCTCTCATGGAACCAGTTCCAAATTAAGCATTTGTTTATGTATGTATGTACATTAATTTTTCTTTTGTTGTCAAATGAGTAACATTAGAACTTTGCAAAAGCTCATAATTTTTTATGTGTTCAAATTAAGTTTTGTTTTTCTCTTTTAGCAGGGAATGTAATGTGAATAGTTTCCCATGTTATATCTTATATTTTACTGGCTTGGTACCAGCATCCTGTTTGTCATTAAAGTATTTTGCATATTTTTGTCATAGTCTCACAAAATGACCCTCTCTCTCTCTATGATTTTTACTTAACTTAAATTTTATAGCATTCTTATACCTTTTATATGTAGACATTGTTCAATTAGAATATGGAATTTTTATTTTTAAACTCTGCCTTTCTACTTCCTATTTTAATAATTACTGAACATTATTTTGTATCTGCTGGGTGCTATGATCTGGTTTGGGTCCTAGAAATATAAAAGACTCATTTGCTTAGAGTACTCTCAATGTAGGTGGGGAGGCAGACAGGAAACAAGTCATAATAATGCAATGCAAAAGACACTCTAATGGTGACGTAAGTAAACTACCAAGCTCACATAGACAAGGAAGCAGGTACGAAACCAGGCAAGGTATTTCAGGGTTGTTAGTGAAGCAGTCTAGTGTAGATAACATGACAATAGTATGGGAGCAGGGGAGAGGTATCGCAGGGAGATGGATCTGAAAGAGGAGACTAGACCTATCAGAAGGATCAGCTTCTCAGAGAAAATATTTGTAAAGTAATTTATTGAAAGCTAATATGCCTTTTATCACTTTGAATTGTGGATACTGGCTTATAATCAATTAAACTGATGTTACAGAATATTTATGTCAGTATTTTTGGAATTTGGACAAAGTAAGTTCTGGGAATGGCAAATAGTACTTCACAGCAAGTAAATGTAATAAAAAGAACAATCTTGATAGTCATTGAATTATTCATGAGGTCAAGTGTCCATGGAAACAGTAGATTTAGTATACAGTACAGCTTTTCATCCTATTTTTGCCAATGTAGTTCTGATGAGGTCCAACACAAACATTTCAATATTAAAAATAAGTAAATTCTGCTCTGGCCGGTGGTTCAGTGGTTAGAGCATTGCCCTGCATACAAAAGGATCCTGGGTTCTATTAAAGTCAAGGGCACATACCTGGGTTGCAGGTTGAGATGCATGTAGGAGGGAACCAATCAGTCACCCTCTTAACCTCATATGTGGAAGGAAATTCATAAGCAGGCTTCCATATGTTTAGTATTACAATATTTTGTTTTAAAACTTAGGATTTTTACTAGTTATTTAAATACATAAATCAGCTGGCAAATTTAAACAATATAATGTTAGAACTATATCTTCTTCCCCCACCTTCATTTTATATAAGTATCACAATTGGAGACTAGATGGAAAGAGAAGAGGGAGATTCATTATGAGTGAAGAATAAGAGTTTACTGATTCTTGGTATGTACTTGTAGTTAAAAATATATTAATGTGAATGTATCACTCATTACCTGCAAAAGAAGTTAAAGTGAATTACAAAACTGTATTTGAAACATTGGGTTAAAAATAGGCAAAACAGATGAAGCTCAACGGCTGATGATGTCTAAACATTTATAAAATATTCAGGATTACACTTAAAATGTAAAGTATATACTAGGAACATTAGAAAATATTAAATTATATTGTTCATTGACTTCAAATTCACTATAGACCAACATAAAGAAGGTAAACATAGGTAATCAAAAGGAAAGAAAACTTACAGAAAGAAACTACATTCATATAAGTGATAAAAGTCCCCTCATAAAATCTCGAAGTTCAGGCAAGTCTGTATTCACATTGGCATCCATTTTCCACATGCGAGCTCTCAGAATTTCACATCTGTATTATATAATGAAGTAAACCAGCTGTTAGTTTTAAGTGGGACCATGAAAGGTGTTTAAAGTATTTGCTATGAAATGCTCAGTCACATTTGTGTCACAAAGCTTTGTGCCTTTCAGAAACTTTCCCTGAGGAACCAGTGATACAATCATCTTGAAATCAGCTCAATGAGCAAGGGCAAGAGGAAGCCATTCTTCCTGGAAGCCATATTTACAGGGTCAGTGTGGGTGGTAAAAACCATACATGTAAAAGTTTTAAGCAACACATCTAGACACCCTAATGACTTTCAAGATGTGAGACATAAAACCCAGGCTGAATTACAAAGTTATTACAATCAGAACTGCATTTACATCCACATTGCACTGCATTTTCTCAATAAATTTATATTTGAAATATACTTAGTGTTCAGTCAATAGCTTGAAAAACTTTTTTATGATAAAAGATGTTTTCACACTGGAAAAATTTGGAACCCTATATTATATTTAAAACACTTTTAGGTATATTCATAAGCTACTCAAGAAACCCTAGCTTTTTTTAAATTCCCTACTGACACACACGTTCATGTCCTTGGTAAACAGAATTCTTGAGGGCATGTCTGATGTAAATTGTATTCTTCAAAGGCATTGCTTTGATTTCTATGAATTTCACTAAATTCTTTCATTTCTATGAGAGACGGGGTAGTAGTTACCTTATTTTTAGCCCAGTGGTGATTATTTTGTTTAAAACCGAGAGGAAAATCAATTTGATCACTTTTGAATCCCAAACAAGTAATACATATTCTTCTTTTTTTTTATTGTTTGAAGTATTACAAATAGTAGTACATATGTCTCCTTTTTTTTCCCCCATTGGCCTCCCCCCGGCCTCCCCTACCCCCCATGCCTTCACCTTCCCCCCCCCCCCCCAGTGTCTTGTATCCATTGGTTATGCTTATATGCATACGTACAAGTCCTTCGGTTGATCTCTTACAGCCCCCCCCCCCCAACCTCCCCTGCCTTCCCGCTGTATTCTTCTACCAGTCTTTTGTGGCTATTTATTTCTCTGAAGAAGGTAAAAATAACTCCAGTCAAAATTTCTGACTTCATCTACAATCTTTCTCTGTAATAAGTGCCTGAACCATATAATTTAGAACAATTTGTTAGAGTAATTAAATCATTAGCCTTTAGATACGTGCACTTTTCAACTAGCTATTGATTAGAACTATATATTTTAATAACATGCAGTTTTCACAGACCTGAAAAATAGAATCCACATTTTATTTTTTATAATAAGCCATTTTATTTTATAATAGTTTTAGTCTTGTAGAAAAATTGGGAACACTGAGTTCCCATATACTCTGTACCCGGTTTCCCCTATTATTAATATCTTACATTAGTATGGTACATTTGTTACCAGCAATGAACCAATCCTATATAAGAAAAGGCTAATATGCAAATCTACCGAATGGTGGAATGACCAGTTGCTATGACATGCACTGACCACCAGGGGGCAGCCGCTCAACACAGGAGCTGCCCCCTGGTGGTCAGTGCACTGCTCAGCCAGAAGTCGGGCTCTGGCTGGTGAGTGCAGTGGCAGTGGTGGGGGCCTAATCTGTTAGTTGGACATCCCCTGAGGTCTCCAGGAGTGCAAGAGGGTGCAGGCTGGGCTGAGTTAATTTGTTTCCCATATTCCCATACTCATGTTTGCTTTGTTTTGTTTCTCAACATTTCCTTACTTTCTGACACTACAGGCTCATCCTATATATTTCCTGTCCCCGTCCTGGTTCCTTTTTTCTGGAGAATGGTATTAGAAACCAACTCCCACGCACTTCTAGATTGTGTTTCCTGAGCCCTAGGTACATGATTGCTTCTGGGTGTCATTGCTTCTCGGCCTTCTCAACTGACAGAGGAAGGCAATATATATTTATATAAATATACATATTTATAAATATTTTTATATGTAGCCCTATGTATCTATTTAAGCTAACCATAAGTTTATTCTGATGTCTCCATCTCTAATACCATGTGTCATGTGCCCTCTCCCCTTGCTTATCTGTAACCTCCCATTCCAACATTGAAAAATCTGGCCCTTGCTATATGCTGCTCCTTTAATTGTTCCTGTACAAGTGTATAAGCTGTATCAGAATTGTTAACCCGTACTTCCATGGGAAATGATTTTATACTACAGTACAGTGCCCATGTTCAACTTTTTTTTTCTTTCATCTTACAGGGTCCACTAATTTCTAAAGTTATTTAGGTCAGTACATTTTCCTTCATACTCTTCCGTGAGGTTGTTTTATATATTTGTAATTTATTTAGGTTGTGTTTTTCACATTCCATCTTGGGATTCCCCAACTTCTTCAATGATATGTTTTAATTTGCATGTATTTTAAAGTTTATGCTTTGAGCTGTGAATTTCTATAAATTTCCAAAAATGTGTAGTCTAATGTATCCACTATTATAATATCTTATCGTTTCACTGCCCTGTCACTGATCATTTACTATTGCTTTTGCTTTTTCCAGAATATCATATAATTGGAATCATGCATAAAGTTTTGCTTTTTCCAGAATATCATATAATTGGAATCATGCATAAAGTAGCCCTGTTCAGTCTGTGGCTTAACATAGAAATATTCATTTAAGATTCATCTATTCTTTTATGGCTTAATAACTCATTTTGTTTTATTTGTGAATAATTTCACTATTTGGATGTACCACAATTTGTTTATCCTTTCATCTATTGAGTGATATATGTTGGTTACTTCCAGTTTTTAGCAATTCCAAATAAACTTAGAATTAATATTAGTGTACAGGTTTTTGTGGAAACAGACTTTTGAAATTAGTTGGGTTAATAGCTACAAGTACAATTTGCTGAATTGTATAGTGGGACTACATTTACTATTGCAAGAAAGTACCAAATTGTTTTCCAAAATGATGTACTGTTTTCCATTCCCATCAGCAACCTATGAAAGTTCCTGTTCCTTCACATCTTTGCTAGCATCTGGTGTTATCAGATTGTTGGGTTTGAGCCATGCTAATCGAAGTGCAGTGGTATCTCTTTGTTTTAATTTGCAATTCCCTAATGACATATGATGGTATCTTTCATATGCTTATTTGCCATCTGTATATCCTTTTGGTGAGGTGTCTGTTTAGATCCATTTGCCCATTTTTTCTTGGATTTCTTTTTTAGTTTTAAGAGTTCTTAGTATATTTTAGATACAAGCCCTTGGTCTAATATGCATTTTTCAAATATTTTTCTTAGCTTTTGGCTTAAATTTTCATTCTGTTGAGAGTCTTTTAAAGAGTAGAATTAAGAATTTAATAAATTCAAATTCATCAACTTTTGTTTTCATGGATTGTGATTTTATTGTAGTATTCAACACTTCATTGCTAAGCCTAGAGTCAACCACACTTTCTCATTTGTTTTCTCCCAGAAGTTTTATAGTTTTGCATTTAAATTAAGTTTCTAATACATCTTGAATTAATTTTTGTTGATGGTGTAAGCTTTGTGTATAGATTTGAATTTTTTTTATATGTGGATGTGCAGTTCTTCCAGAACCACTCCTTAAAAAGGGTATCTTTTGCCATTGAATTGTCTTTGCTCTTTGTTAATAATGAGTCAATTATAATTATGTTTTTGGACTCTGTATTCTGTTTCATTGTTTCGTATGTTTATTCTTTTGCCAATACCACACTGACTTGATCACTGTAACTTTAGAGTAAGTCTTGAAACTAGGTTGTGAGTCCTCCAACTTTATACTTCTTTACTATTATTTTTGCTATTCTAGGTATTTTGCCTTTCTATATAAACTTTAGAATAATCGTGCTCAATATCTACAAAATGACTTGCTGGAATTTTGACTTATATTGTGCTTGCATCTGTAACTCAAGTTACAAAGAATTTATGTCTTAACAGCATTTGAGTTTTCCCATTCATGACACAGAATAAGTCTGCATTTATTTAGGTTTCCTCTGATTTGTAAAATCAAAATATTATAGTTTTCAATATAAAAGACTCTACTTATTTGTTAGAGTTATATCTAAATTTTTCCCATTGAAAATTGTATTATTTTTTCTAATTTCATATTTCAATTTTTCATTAGTAATATACAGGAAGTCGATTGACTTTTATATATTAACCTTGTGTCCTGTAAATATATTTTATGCGTTTTTTCAGCTATGTATATGTTACATCTTTTGAAATAATCCCACAATTCTTGGATGTCCTGCTCTTTTTTTTTTCTTTTCATTCTTTGTTCTCTTTTCATTTTAGTTGAGAAGTTTCTATTCTATTATGGAGGCATGTCCAGTATACTTTTGGGGGGCATGTCCAGTCTACTGATGAGCCCATCAATAGCAGGCTATTTCTATTACAGTGTTTTTATTTCTAGCATTTATTTTTTATTCTTTCTCAGAGTTCCCATCTCTCTGCTTCCTTGACATACCATTTCTAGAATGGTGTCTACTTTTCTATTATAGTCCTTCATATATGAATTATAGATATCTCAAATTGCTTATCTGATAATTCCTACATCTGTGTCCTATCTGAATTTGGTTCTGATGCTTTTTTATGTCTCTTCTGACTATTTTTAATTTATTTTAATATGCTTTCTAATTGTTTTATTGAAAGACACAAATGATATATGTAATAAGACACATCTTCTATGTTATTCTAGCTTGAAATTGTGCTGTATTTAATGTTTGCTTGCTATAGATACCAGTTGCTTCAAATTATTGTGTTCTTGTGCTTGCCTAATTGATTTTGAGCTTCCCTACATACTCTTCTTTAAAGAGAGTTTGTGTCTGTAGTTATTTCAGTTATAATCTGTTATTATCATCCTGAAGCCCTGTTGGTATGGTGGTAAGGTACAGCATAGCAGAAATATTTTATTATTTTGATTAAATCTAAGTTTTGTAATGGTCCTGTGTTCTTGGGCTGCATCCTTCACAAATGTTTCTTAGCTCCTCTTCCCACTTTAGGTGAGGCAGGAAAGCTAGAAAAGCCTGGAATAGGAGAAATGTCCTTTGTCCAGGTAGGTTAATATGATTTGCTACGATATCTACCCCAAAGAATAGGTCTTTGTAATTCTTCATGATGGTTACTTTTCCCTTCTTCTTACTAATGCCATGGTGCTATCTTCCTCAGATATTCATCATGAGATCTAAGTAAGTTTCCAGGAAAGCAATGGGCCCTCACTAAGAGTACAGCTTCTAGGAAGTCCTCATTCTCAAGCTGGTCCACATTATCCCTCCAATAATACATAAAAATTGCTACAGCTTCTCTCCACATATTCTGAAATTGCCATGTTTCTCTTTATTCGCCTTTCTCTGCATATTTTTGGGCAGTGGTTAGTTCTACAACCTCCCTGTCTCATGGTTCCAAGAAAAATCATTGATTTTAAGTTTCTTCAGATTTATCTTTCTCGTAAGAATGAGAGTGATGATTTCCAAACTCTTGACATGACAGAGCTTAAGCTGGGAGGCCCTCACATTTATTTTTATGTCTAAAAGATTGCTCCAACATATGTGCTAGGGTTTAGCTAGTACCATCAATTTCATAAAAAAGCTTTATGATCATCACTAAAGAACAACTCCTCATTGCTCATGTGGGTATTTGTGTGTGATTTTCTCTTCATCTGCTGAGTCACTTCCCTTAATTTAATAAGAGGTAGGAGTCACAGTTCTTATACTTTTCCCAAAGTTGCCTTCCTGGAAGCTGCCCCTTCCTCCTGTTTCTAACAGTCTTTAGTGTTATCCCTCCTTTTGCTCCCAAAACCTTCTCTTCCCTCTCTGCACTGCCATCACAGAGAAGGGAATGGAGCCCCACTTCCTTCCATTGTTCATTTCTTTATTCATTATAAGACTTCCTATCAGGCTAGAGTAACTTCACAGAAAGACTGGTGCATCTAAAAGGAATTGCAAGGTAGAGGGAGAATTTTTCAAAAGAAAACTGCATACTAAATACATCTTTCCTATAGTCCAAGCAAAAGCATTTAAGAATTTTAACGTTCACTATGAGTCACCTTATGCTTCTCCCCATTTCCTAACTTTACTCAAAGAAGAGCTCTTCTTTATCTCATCATTCATTTTATTATCAACAATTATTTATTGGTCTCTAATGTAAATGCCACATCCATTTGCAGCTAGGGTTCAGGGTCTGGAAAAGGGGCCACACACAAACAAACACACTAGACAAGAAATAGGAATTTAGAAGGCATGAGGGGCAGGCAGAAAACTTCCCTCTAGTGGAGAGGCTCCCTGAAGGCCTGGCCCTATTAGCTTTTATTCAATTTTAGAATACACATCTTGCCCTTAAATAGGCAGGCAATCCGGTAGCAGACAGACTATCTTAAAGGTCAGTAAATATTAGTAAAGATATACTTTGAGTCTATTAGGTCAGGAAATTGCTTGAGCCGCCATTATCTCGACAGAACAATCGGTGCATAGCTTTAGCTCTTGCTAAAGCTTAAGGTCCTTCAGCCTTCCAAGTTCCCTGTTGCACTTTCGTTATAGTGTTGACAATGGATAGCTTCCAGCACTCTGTGTCAATTATTGTTCCACATTGTATAATAAAACTATGAACCTCTCTTTCCATTTAAGAAACCTCACATCCTATGCATAGAAATTAGAAAGCCCAATACACATTTTTATTTTATGAATTTAAGAAATAATATTATCTTATCCAAAGACTATCTGGTCTTAAGACTTTCAGAATTCATCCCAGCAGGCAGTTCTTGGTGGTTCTTAATACTCCAAGTCTTTGAGAACAATTCATAGTGTGTATGAGTACTTTAAAATAACCACACAGGGTTCCAGAGTAGCAGTTTGTCTGAGTTTTAGGCTGGCATGTTATAGTTTTCTGAGCATCTAGAAAGTACTTTTTGGAACTCTCACACATATGCATGCACGCGCGCGCATGCGCACACACACACACACACACATGCACACATGCACATGCCCACACATGCACACACCTCCAAGGAACAAACATTAATTTTTAGAAAATTAATTTTTTAAATGAGCAAGGGAAGCATATTTCTAACTGTCCCTTCCTTCTCTTAGGGATAGCATTTGGCCAGACCTTTAACTCTACTGGATATGACAAGGAGTGGGCAAATTTTAGGGAGGAAAAGTTGAGGAGTTGGGGAGGCAAAGTAGAGGCAGGCAACAGCATTTTTTCTGTGGGGAAAAAAGTTCTTATTTTAAGATTAATTATATTAGACTTGGGTTCGGTAAAGGAAGTGTAATAAGCTTCACTTAGGCTTTCTTTCTGCAGGGTTGCCCAACTCCAGGCTCGCCATTCACACAGTGTTCTTTATTAAGAGCATCCCTTGGAGCCCAATACTATTTATATTGATTACCATGTGAATGATGGCCCCTGGAGTTATGTATGTGGCTGTTAGTGGCAGCCTCCTTTGGAATAGCAATAATGGTAATTCTCATGTAATTATTTGTAATTTTATTTTCTTTGGAGAGACATCCAAAACCTTTTCCTTCAGTTGATGCTAAGTCAGATGGCTTTTCTCAAAGTTTTCACACAACTCATCACACTATCAAAAGTTGGTGGATCTGCTTGTCAGTTTCCCCTCTTATGCCCAAGCTCAGGATTTAACGCCTGTGCCAGTAGTTCCAAGCACAGTGTCTGGCACAAAGGAAGTCTTAAGTAAACGGTTCTTTGAATTAAAAATAAATAATTTTCTATGAGATATAACTAATTGCCTTGCAATTTTTTTTCTTCCTAATTTTAATGTTGTCAATTTAGTTCACTGAGAATGCACTGTGCTCCTATTTTATTAAATTAAATATCTGCTTGAAGTAGCATATTAAAAATTAAGCTTAGTTAAATCTCAATTTCCTGTGATCATTAAATAAGTTGCTCATTGCTGTATCTCATATTAGCTTGGTTCAATGGTTAGATAGCAATTAACATGAATGCTTAATGACCACTTTCCTATTCTGATATAATACTAATGATACAGTTTAAAGTGCTTTAAGGTTAATTGCAAATGCTCATAATTTGCCTACTCTTGACTGGCAGTACATTCTTACACCTCAGAATATGATGAGTACTCCAGACCTGTGTAGGAAGAATGCTGGTCTGCAGAGGCTCAACTATCGACATTATTAACCCTTCAGTTATCTCAAGTAACCTACACTATTTCTGAATCTACTTTATCATCAGTGGTGCAAAAAAGGTTCCTAAATTCTAGTGTTTTGTAAAAACAGAAAATAAGATATTGTCTTGAGCAACTATTATTTACCCACAGGAATTTATGGGATGAGGTAGTGGATCTTGCTCCCCCCCCCCCCCACCTCTCTCCTTTTCACTTTGCCTACACCCATGCTGCTTCTTTGGAGGCCATTTAAACATTGGTTTCTTCTGCATATAATTCTTTGATTCTAAGGTAGCTGGTTAAGTCGTTGGTGCATATTATACAGAGCAAATCGTTAGACAAAATTTCTCTCTTCCTCCTTCAGTGACCCTAACAGTAGCATTATAACCATCATAGGCAGTTTCTATATTCTCATATATTCTTCATTCAAATAATAAAAGGTTGAAATAAAGGCTATAGTTAGATTCCTCTTGTCATTTCAAAAATTCAATTTTCTTTGTAAATATTCCCATGAATAGATCCCAGTTCAATTGTAAATCATTACATTGTATCATGTATCTTTTTTGTTTTGACACAACAGAGAGCAGTACAGTGTCCACAGCAAGCATTCAGTGATTATCATAAATATAGTGTTTAGGTAAAAATAGTATGTATTTATCTTGTTGAATTACATAGCTTACCTAATCATTCTAGAATTAGGATAATAATTGTCACATGCAAAACAAAACTAGAATGCAGTTGAGATTTTATTATACTCCTTTAGCAATTATAATAAAAAGTTTAATACTCTTGTCATGATGACCTGTTGATAGAATTCAACAAAATGGTTCAAAAGGATGCTTTGCACAAGCCAACTTCAGGGAAGACATCTAAGAGCAAGAGGAGCCAGAAGTCACCTTGGAGTTAAACAATAAGTTTACAAATCCAAAATTTAGAGAGTCAGAAAGATCTTAATTATTCTTGGATTTTGAAATTCTCTAGAATATTGCACTGCATTTAACTCATATCCAAAATGAAAGTAACTCTCATCTTGTGACTCCTCTGTGGCTTAGTTAACAGGAGCTCAATAAATACTTATGGATTAATGTTGACTGAATTAAGAGGAACATAGCTATGGCCACTACCATCACTACAAAAGCATGCTACAAATTAAATTAAATTGTTGTATTTAATTTCAGAAACTGAATGGGGAATAAGAAACTGGCAGCTTTTAAAAACATATCCCAGAATGGGTAATGATGATATCATTTTGTGGGTCACTTTATTATGCATTTTTTCATGCATGAATTCAACATTTTATTATAACTATTAAAGTGTACTTAATTATATAGAGTTAAATTTTTCACACAAAAAAATCCAAATGATTCACAAGTGGAACATTTGTTTATACTTGATTAAATTGTTTTGGTCCTTATGTTTCATTGCACTTCTTGCCTTTGAATAAAGATACTAATTTTAATTTACTCTTAGCACACTTCAAGAAATGTAATTTAAAGTTGATGAGTAACCAAGATATTGTGTCATGGAATGCAGAAATATTTACTTTTCATGGAGTGCAAATGAGTTGGATATGAAGATTTTGTAGAACATAGATATGAATTTTCAATAAAATCTTAAGAAATGTGTTTTGTTGCAGAAGACCAAAGAAAACCAAGGACACTTCTGAGAAAAAAAAGGAGGGACACTATTTAATATGCCAGCGGACTCAGGGAACAGCCTTCCAAATCTGAGTGAAGGAACATGCATGGGGATTTCCTTATATCTCCCTCTCTGTGGTCTTTGTCCCACAAACATGGATTATGCTTTCGGTCCTTTTCACAGGCCTTGCAAGAAGGCCCCCAGGTGTTGGGATCTCCAGGCCATATCTGATGGGTCTGGCCTGGTGCCAGCATTAATAACCCTCCCTCTGGGGCAGTGCACTGTTCACAGTAACAGGTTCTGCAAGACCAGTATCTGGGAAGGAGAGGGGGACTTAATTATAGGTTATCAGGAATGTATACTGAGCTTGCTGGCTTGGATTCAGATCACTAGCCCCGAATATCAGGGTTACATTGTAATTAGCCCTTTTTAGCCTTTTCACTCCCACCCCCCTTTAACCCCCGTGTCCCACAAGCTTCTCTTAGCCTTGTGGTATGACGACTGTGTGATGTTATGGTGAACATGGCCGACGACTGCTTTTAACTGCTTCCAGCTGGAAAGGGGCGATGACAAGGGGTTAGCATCCTGTGAAGGGTTTGTAGGGAATTCTGAAGTCTTAAGGCATTCCCGTCCAGTTTGCAGTCAGGAAGAGGCAAGCAGCGATTCCACACACATAGAATGTTCCTGCAGGAGAGCACCAGGTGGTGTTTTCAGCTTTGAGGTTTGAGTTGCATAGTTCATCTGGGAGGCAACCTGTTGGATGTTGGCCCTGGGTACTGCTGAAACAAATAGGAACAACATTAATTAGCTGCACATTGGCCATGACAGGTCCTATCATTTTTTCCATTCAATACAGTTTCCCCCAACACGTGCATTTGGTAGTGGAGTCATAACATGCCCCAGGCTGATAAGTATAGCTAACAAACATCTGGCTTGATGGGGCTTTCCCATAGGCTACCTGGTCTAGCATATTTGGGTAGTGAGTTTCTAAGCAAGGACACATGGCAGTGGTCCCTATGGGAGGCAAGTATGTGCTGGCTAATATTATTAGTGGGAGCATGTTATTCCCTCTATTTCTGTTCAGTGGGGGTCCACAAGAGTGAACCGCTAGGACAAAGAGTAGTATTATGGCTATTCCTGCAAGGCAGATGTAGCCCAGGATAGCATGACAAGGTACAGTCCAGCAATCGATGATGAGGCCTTTGTTTCCTTGCTGTTTGGGAAGCAGTCATTTTATGGTGCTTCTGTGTTCCAGCAAGAACAGATGAGTTCTCCTCATGGTGCTAGTTTCGGGTTCTGGCGGCACTCTTTAGGAGGAGATAAGAAAGAGAGATTAGTGTTAGGGAGAATACATCAGGGCGTTTCTGAATTCCTTGGAGCAGGTTGATCGGCCAGATCCTCTGTCTTCTAGAGAGTGATCCTCAGGGGTGTTTCTGGTCAGAGGTCACCTTCCACTCAGGCTGGGCATCACTTGGCTGGTGGACTGCATTCACCCGGGAATGGTGGATCCAGGTATTCAGTCCTGCAACCTTGAGAGGTGTGGGGGTGGTTAATATGACTGGATAGGGTCCCTTCCAGATAGGCGTGGGGGCTCCCTTTTCTAGTCCTTTACCCAAACCTGGTCTCCAGGTTTATAAGGATGTACAGCTGTTCCTAGAGAGATGGGTGGTCGGTCAGTAACCCATCTGTGGACCTCAAGGACAGTTTTTCCAAGTCCTTGTTGTTGTTTCTGGATTTCTAAGTTCCCTGTTTCCCCCAAATCTCCCTTTGGCCGAATTAAGGGAGGGGGTCTACCATATAGAATTTCAAAGGGAGAGAAACCTACCCTGGCCCTTGGGGCACAGTGTACCCGCAGGTGTACAAGAGGCAAGGTATCTATCCAGGGTAAGGTTGTATCTGGGCATAGTTTAGCCATAGCCTGCTTAAGAGTCTGGTTCATGCGTTCTACTTTCCCTGAACTCTGAGGCCTGGAGGCTGTATGTAGGTTCCATTTAATTCCTAAAGCCTTAGCTACCTGTTGTACTATTTCTGCTACAAAGGCTGGGCCATTATCGGACCCTATGGTCAGAGGCATTCCATACAGTGGAATTATATACTTCAGCAATGCCTTAGTGACTTCTCTCTCCTTTTCTGTGGGAGTGGAATATGCCTCGACCCAGCCTGAAAAGGTGCAAACAAAAACTAGCAGGTATTTATTTCCTTCGTGATATTTGGCTCTGTTGACTGATGAGTTTGCCAACCACTGTTCTAGGGCAGTCTTCCCTAAATGAGTAAGTTCATGCTGCTGGAGGACTACCGAATGAGCTAACTGTTCTGGGACATAGACCCTATGATCTGGGAGTATCCACCAGCCTCCCTTTGTTCTCTTGCCCCCTTCTTGCTGGGCCCATTCCTCTTCCTATGGAGCGTACTTTGGAGGTTCAGATAATTCGGGGCCCAACATGATCCGTGACGGTGTCACTTGTTCTTTAGCAGCCAGCTTGGCTGCAGCATCAGCACGTTGGTTTCCTTCTGACACTGAGTCTTTCCCCTTCTGGTGACCTTTGCAATGGATGATGGCTATTTCCTTGGGCTCCCAGACTGCTTCTAGTAACTTTAAAATCTCATTCTGATTTTTTATTCCTTTTCCTCCAGCCGTCAAGAGCCCCCTTTCCCTATATATGGCCCCATGGACATGCAGGGTAGCAAAGGCATAGCACGAGTCGGTGTAGATGTTAGCACGCTTATCTTTACTGAGTTCTAAGGCTCTGGCAAGGGCCCAAAATTCTGCCCTCTATGCTGACCATCCTTTAGGTAGGGCCTGTGCCTCAATTGTCTCAAAGTTTAATACCACTGCATATCCAGCTCATCTTTTTCCTTCATCTAAGAAGCTGCTGCCATCTGTGAACAATACCAAGTCCGGATTTGGCAGGGGCCTATCCATTAGATCTGGCCAGCTGAAATAAACCTCCTCTAGGACATCCAGGCAATCATGCTCAGGGGCCCCCTCAGCAATGGGTAGAAAGGTAGCAGGATTAAGAGTTCTCACTGCTTCTAATCGTACCCGTGGGTTCTCACTTAATAGGCCTTGATATTGAGTCATTCGAGCATGAGTCAGCCAGTGCTGCCCCCTGGCTTCCATCAGTGTGACAACAGCATGAGGTACTTTTACATTTAAGTTTTGTCCTAAGGTAAGCTTATCCGCTTCCTTGACTAACAATGCAGTGGCTGCAAGGGCCCTGAGACATGGGGGCCACCCGGAGGCTACTGGGTCAATCTGCTTGGATAGATAGGCTACTGGTGTTTGCCAGGGTCCAAACTCCTGGGGTAGAACTCCTAGGGCTACCCCGCTGTTTTCGTGAACAAAAAGAATATTAAAGTCTCGTGTCACATCTGGAAGCCCTAGTGCTGGGGCCTCAGTGAGCTTTGCCTTTATGGTGATGAAGGCTTTCTCCTGTTCAGGATCCCAGTTGATGGGTGCCTTCTCTTCTCCATTTAAAGCTTCATAGAGAGGCTTGGCCAGGTCTGAAAACCCTGGGATCCAAATTTGACAGAACCCTGCCGCTCCCAGGAATTCTTGAATCTGCCGCCGGGTGCTAGGGACTGGGATGGCACATACTGCCTGCTTTCTTTCAGTCCCTAGCCTTCGTTTCCCTTGGGTAATCTGAAAGCCTAATACTTGACTTCTTTCTAACCAATCTGTGCCTTTTTCTTATACACCAGATAACCTGTTTCAGTTAACAGTCTCAGAAGGGCTCGTGTTCCCTCCCAGCACTGAGCTCCTATGGAACTGGCCAGTAGGAGGTCGTCTACATATTGGAGTAGAACACACCCCAAGTCCTGTCCTAGGAACTTAGACAGATCAGATGCTAGTGCTCCACTAAAAAGAGTAGGGGAGTTCTTGAACCCTTGTGACAGTCTGGTCCAGGTGAACTGCTCCTTGGCCCCTGTAGTTGGTTTTCCCATTCAAAAGCGAAAAGAGGCTGGCTGGAAGGAGCTAATCTAAGGCAGAAAAAGGCATCTTTCAGATCTAGGCATGTAAACCATTCCGCCTCTGATAGGATGAGTCCCAGAAGAGTGTAGGGGTTCAGCCGTGCTGAATGCAGGGTTATATCAGCCTCATTAACAGCCTGTAGATCCTGGACAGGGTGGTAGTCATTAGTCCCAGGCTTTTTGACAGGCAAGAGTGGTGTGTTCCATGGAGACCTGCATCGTTTAACAAGTCCCCACTGAAGCAGCCGGTCTAAGTGGACCTGGATTCCTAGGCATGCTTCTCTCAGAATTGGATATTGGCAGATTTTAACAGGCTGTGCCCCAGGCTTTAAGTCAGTCAGCACCAGGGTGTGGTCCTTAGCCAGGCCTGGAGGATTTCCTTCAGCCCAGACCAGCAGGAATAATTTTTCTAATTCAGGTTCTAATGGTGAGGCCTTTGACTGGGGGGTATAAAGTCTCCATTCTTCCTCCCTCGGCACTGCTAGGTATGGAATCATTGGGAAGGTCTCCTCACTTAGGCGAAGCTGTGCTGAGCCATCTAGAGCAAAAGTGATTTCTGTACCCATTTTGGCTAAAAGGTCTCTACCCATTAGAGGCACTGGACAGTCTGGCAAGTACAGGAATTCATGAATTACTTGATAACTGTCTAGTTGGCATCGGCGAGGGTGGCAGAATGGTCTATGAATCTGATCCCCAGTAGCTCCAATAATGGAGACCTCCTTTCCCAAGAGAAGTGCTACTTTCTGAATGACTACAGAGTGCTCAGCTCCTGTATCAACCATAAAATCCACAGTCTGGCCCCCAGTTTTCATTCTGACTATGGGCTCGTGGGGGCCTAACTGAAAAGAGCCCGGTCTGTCCTAGTCAGAATCAACCATTGCTAGCTCAATGAGATCTGCTTTGAGTGGTTCTGGTTGATAGGGACTGGGTGGAAAAGGGGGTCCAGTTTTCTTACTTTGTCCCTTGGGACATTCATTCTTTCAGTGTCCTGTCTCCTTACAATAGGCACACTGGTCTCCTCTCAGGCTCGCTCTTCCTTTTCCCCCTGATCTGTATTTTTGCTTCCCTTTCTGATCTGTCTGGGAGCCTGAGCCTCTAAAAGCTGCTGGTATTATATTGGCCCTTCTTTGTATTCTCTTTTCTTCCTCCCTCCTTGTCACACTGTCTCGGTTGATGAAAACCTTGTTGGCTATCTCCAGTCCAGTTCAGTGGCATTCTTTCCTGGAAACCCTTCCAGCTTCTGTAATTTTCTCCTGATATCAGGCTGGGCTTGTCCTACAAAAGCGGCATTTACCATGCTCTGATTTTCCAGGGCCTCAGGGTTAAAGAGCGTGTAGATTCAATATGCCTCACATAGTCTCTCATAAAAGCTACTGGACTTTCGTCAGGCTTCTGGAAAACCTCAGAGATTTTAGCCATATTGGTGGGCTTCTTGGCTCTGGCCCTGACCCCCTGGAGGAAGGCCAGCCAATATCTTTCTAGCCTGGCCCTTCCGTCTTCTGAGTTCAGGTTCCAATCAGGTTCCTCATCTGGGAAGGCCTCCCTTGCCCATCTGTCTGTATCTAATATTCCTGTCGGGGCCTGGATCTGGAGCCACTTCCGAGCCTCTGATACTACTCTCATGCGCTCCTCAGTGTTAAAGAATGTGAAAAGGAGCTGCTTGCAGTCCACCCAGGTGGGCTTCTGGGTCTGGAAGGTCTTTTATAGGAGGTCTACCATGGCCTGAGGTTTTTCAGAATAAGCTGGGGTGTGATGTTTCCAATTCAGGATGTCAGTTGTGGTAAAGGGCTGATAATAATAGACTGGCCTTCCCTTCTGCAAGGTCCCATCTTCACCAAGCACTTGGGCACCCCAAATCTCCTTGAGAGGCATCTGACGTGCCGGTTGTGGCATGGGCCCTTGATCGGCTGAACGCAAGCGCCACCTAACTGGCTCTGGAGAGCCCAGTTGAGAAGAGATGGAGGTGGGTGGTGTTTCTGTACTTTCCAGACCTTCCAGACCAGCGCGGGGAGCACTTGGTGCTGCCTGTGGCACATATGGAGGTGGTAAAACTGGCAGGACTTCCTCAGGGGGTCCTGGCAGAACAGGGGGTTGGGTTCCCATCTGAGGGACCTGTTTCTTTTCTCCTGCCTGCTTCTCTTCTGCTTTCTCCTGTCCTGCCTGTTTTTCCTTAGCTGCTCCTGCCCTGCCTGCCTCTTCACTCCTGCTACTAAAACCTTACTCTGTCCCTTGTAACACACGCAGAACCAGACCGAAGGCGGCAAGGTTTGAGCAATTTCTAACCAGCTGTCTATGTAGGGAAACTGATCTGAGTGTCCAGGATCTTTCGTGACTACATTCCAGACCACCCCGACCAGTCCCTTATCTAAGGAGCCTTCCGAGGGCCAGCCGACCCCGAAGGCTGGCCATTCTACTTCACAGAATTTCCTCAGTGTTTTGGGATTCATTTTAATACCATAGTCTCCATTGAAACCCTTTTCAAAATTTTTCAACATGCAGTTGAGAACAGTGGGTTTACTTTGTCCCGACCCCATGATGATCAGTGGCGAGAGACAGACAAGGGAAGGGGTGACCTGTTTTCACAGATCCTCACTCAGATGCCCGCCTGGTTGCATCCATTGGGAGCTTAGATTTGTCTTAGCTAAGGCGCACCCAAATAAACCCCGGGCCTGGTCACCTCCACGTGGGGGTGAGTCACCGTTATGCCATATGACGAATCGCGGAACCGCAGGTTGGAGCCCACTCGGACTCTGTAACCAAGGTCGTGGAGCCACACAAAGGATAAGAGAGGGCAGACCCTCTCCCTCCACACTCACACACTTTCACCAGACATTCACTCTGAGTTTAAAAACACAGTCCACCCGATTCCTGACCAATTTAACTGATGAAGTCCTATGACTTCTGGGGAGGTGATCAAGCTCCCCCTTCCACTCACTGGAGTGGGCCTGACAGACTGGGGCCCCTACGTTACTGATTCTGTCGACAGGTACAGAAGTGTCCGACCACTTTCTCCAGATGCCGGCCGCATCCTAGGCTGAGGTCTGGGAGCATCAGGAGTCCCCTGGCTCAATTCTGCTAAAATCCTCAGGGTGCGCCTTCTGGAGGCCTATCCCACGCCCCCGGGCCCCAAGCCCTGTCCCCTCACTGGAGGCCAAAAAAGCCAAGCGCGGTTGGTTTCCCGGTCAGGGAACAGTTGTTGCAGAAGACCAAAGAAAACCAAGGACACTTCTGAGAAAAAAAGGAGGGACACTGTTTAATACGCCAGCAGACTCAGGGAACAGCCTTCCAAAGCTGAGTGCAGGAACAAGCATGGGGCTTTCCTTATATCTCCCTCCCTGTGGTCTTTGTCCCACAAACATGGATTATGCTTCTGGTCCTTTTCACAGGCCTTGCAAGAAGGCCCCCAGGTGTTGGGGATCTCCAGTCCATATCTGATGGTCTGGCCTGGTGCCAGCGTTAATAACCCTCCCTCTGGGGCAGTGCACTGTTCACAGTAACAGGTTCTGAAAGACCAGTATCTGGGAAGGAGAGAGGGACTTAATTATAGGTTATCAGGAATGTACACTGAGCTTGCTGGCTTGGATTCAGATCACTAGCCCCGAATATCAGGGTTACATTGGAATTAGCCCTTTTTAGCCTTCTCAGTTTTAAAGGGCAAGCATTAATAATATAATTTGTTGCTCATTGAAATAATTGTTTTCAAGCTCCCTCACCATTTCCCTGTACCTCAGATGAATGATTCACTCAGATTACCAGTCTAATTTAGAAATCCATTCCATTGAGTATCTTAGACTTAATTTTTATGAAAGTCTATTTTATAACTTCTCTATTTACATTGTTCAGATCCATTTAACTTGAGTATTTTGTCATTTAGAGTAATAACTCATCAATCTGTTAGTGCAACCTTTCTTTGTGTTACTTTTCTTAGTGCTATGAAATGTGCTATTTTGAATCCCTGAAATGTTATAAACCACCAGATTGCTAATTGCTTTCAGTGCTGTGAAAAATAATTACTCCACATTATTTTTGATATTTAATTGACAGTATAATGCATTTAACTAAAGACCCGCAATAAACTATTTCTAATTACTGAGAGTGCTGGAGTGGAAAAGTAGGCTGTAAAACTTTACAGGGAAAGAATGTTTTCTTCATTATGTTAAAAGACATTGTTGATATAGCTTTTTCAAAGAAGAAAAATTCCCCCAAATGGGAAGTTCTGGAAAGCTAGGTTTGTGGAATATTTTTACTCATGAGATAATAAGGAGATTTAAAAAATCATTATTTTAATAGATTGTACTGGTGATCAATGTCATATACAAAGTTTACTGTGTTTGTACTAAAATTTATCCTTCTTTAGTTGGAAGAACTTTATAAGGGAGATAATCATGCCATTGCTAGAATGAGTAATTTTTGTCACTAGCCTGTGTTCAATTTATTCTGTATCTGTAGGCCATTCAGCTGAAAAGCTATGTTAAATGTTTGGTGTCATTGAAATATGGAGATATATAAGGAACTGGGTCTGTTCTTAGCTCCCACGTTAAGAATTTCATGTTATAAACTGATCCCTGGAAATAACACTTAGAACCTGATGAAAGAAATGTCCATAGTCAAGAAGGGTCACAAATTGGGATGTACATACATATTAGGCTCTTTGAATATGTGTACACTTTTCATTCTCCTGTGGCTCTGGGATGTTATTAATAATCAGCATATTCTTCTTTTCCTCCCCATAACCTCTGGTTAAAATAAAATGTTCTCCATTGGTATTGTATTAAATTGCTTATTTAATTTCAATTATGTACATTTTCCACAAATAGACAACTAAAATACATGACTTGTTTCAGGGAATGTAAATTATTTTCAGAATTTCAGAAATTGAAAAGGGATAAGAGGAAGGAGAAAATGCTGGGCTGGTGCGAAGCGATAGCCCGTAACCCTCACAGAATCCCAAACAACACGCGAACTCCCGAGATCTCAGGGGATTTGGCTGATGCCTCACACACCTCCACATTGGTGAGTGAAAAGTTACTTTACCTGAAAATAGCTTTTATGTAAATTGAATGCTAAGGAAATAGGGAGAGGAATGACTAAGTACACATGATTTTTGTTTGCAGTAGTATATGCATTTGTATTTTATTGTTCGTATAGATTCAGTTTTGTTAATGGATATTAATAGAAATATCTTAATGTCATATAATAATCATGTTTGATTCAGATTAAATTATTTTTTCTATTTCTTTGTTCTTCCATTATATTAGGGATGATAAAGAGATATTTAAAGTGTGTATGTTGTATTCTATACTTGGGTAATGAAATCAATGGAGCAAAATGAGTAGAGTTATCCAAATACAATGAAAAACAAGAATCATATATTTTAATATATATTCCAAAAATGTCTGGAAAGGGGATTCAAAAATTTTAATTTTATATAAAATTATGAGTTAAATAATTGCAAAACTGATTGGAAGACAATTAAATAATATACTTTTTTTAGTTTAGTTTTCAGCTTTAAGTTTTTTTTTTAATATATTTTATTGACTTTTTACAAAGAGGAGGGAAGAGGGATAGAGAGCTAGAAACATCGATGAGAGAGAAACATCGATCAGCTGCCTCCTGCACAACCCCTACTGGGGATGTGCCCACAACCAAGGTACATGCCCTTGACTGGAATCGAACCTGGAACCCTTCAGTCCGCAGGCCCACGCTCTATCCACTGAGCCAAACTGGTTTCTGCCAGCTTTAAGTTTAATTGCTCAGCTTCAGTTAGCCATTATTTCCCAGTGATTAGGAAAAGATAACTCATTAGCAAAACAATCTTTTAAAAGATCTTTGTTTAGATTTTGGCTGTAATGTTCTTCATTTTGATTTAAAGAAGGAAAATTCCATTTAGTCTCTGTTTTATTTCAACATATGAAATATATTTTAATTGTTTTACCATTTCATAAAGATACCAGTGTTTTTATTAGCTTAATGTATTAGTTGATCTACACTAATATAAGAGAAACATGCAAATTGACCATACCTTCATAACGTCCACCAGCCAGTCAGGAGTGAGTATGAAAATTAACCCAACAAAGATAGAGGGTTAATTTGCATATGCAGGTGCCGAGTGGAAGGGGGAGGGACACTTGCATTGTAGCCATGGCGATGACACAGGCATTCCGTAACACCCCAGCTGCTCTGGGCCTCTGGACAGCATGGAAAGGCAGAAAGGCAACTCCAGGCAGGCCAGAGCAAAGGTGGTGCCAGCAGCCAGGAGAAGGAAGGCCCATTCTTGCATGAATCTTCGTGCATCAGGCCTCTAGTGAATATATAATTAAATATGGGCAAAGATTTTAGGTTTGTTTTTAACTTTGGAGTCATTTGATAATTTCTATTACTTTTACATAGAAATAGTGATCTTTTGCAAAATTGTTGAGTGGCTATCAAGAAAAAAAAACATCTCAAGGAATAGGCTTTCAGATAACAAAACATAGAAGGGGGAGTCTTCCTTAAGTTTCATCATCTGAGATTGTGGGAAAAGGGCTGAGCGTCTGGAGAAATGTATGCAGAATGATTGGATAAAGTTCTGGGACATAAATTCTTAGAAATTATCACCTACCCTGTTTCATCTCACTCTTCTATAAATTATTACTTCCAATAAGACTTCTTAGAATGAGTTAACACTGTTGAAACACATGTTACACAATATTTATTCATGAAGCTGGACTTTGTCAGGTATCATGTGGCAACTAAAACTTTTAAAATAAAATAAAAAATGACTTCTGTGCTTTCATTACAGTGGCTTTAGTGCTTAATTCCTTTTTCATAAAACCATAGATCAAAACCATAAAAAATCCTGAGCAAACATTTGGCCCGGCTTTCTCTTATAATTGGGTAACGTAATATTAGCTTCATTTTACAGATGTGTAAAAACTGTGGCCCGGAGAAATTAATTGGCTCCACAAGTGTCACTTAGCTAGTAAATGATAAAAGGGTTCCTTGAAGCCAGGTTTCTCAAGCTAATGCTTTTTCTGCTATGCCACACTATCGCACTGTCTGGATGGCATTTTCTTCCCATTCAAATACTTCGCGTAGAAAGAAAAATTCATCAAGTTACCAATTTAATTAAATCTAATAACTAATCTTTTATAATCTAATGCTGTGTTAGGGATAAACATCAGCTGCTATAACATAACCTTGAAAAATTCATTCGTTTGTTTGTTTGTTTTTCAACATAAACAAATCAAGTATTTCTTTCTCATGTCATAGCCCATGTCTCTTAGGCAGCTCTCCTTGATGTTTCACTGTCAAACGATGATTCAAAGATATAGATTCCTTTCATCTTTTGCTACTGCCTTCTTTTAAGCCCATGGCCTCTTGGCTCACTGATAAAAGGTTAGAGAACACATGGACTATTGTGCATGAACTATTCTAGAGCAGACTTGAATGTGTAGACATCCTTCCATTGCACAGAACCTAAGTCTCATGGCCCCATCTGAATTGTAAGGGAGGCTGGTAAATGTTAGGCAGCTAGGTGGCCAGGAAAAGCAGGTGGAATTAATGAGCATCTTCTTTCCACCACAGCCCACCTTTCTATTTGCCAAATATTCACGTCATATTTCCACTCTCTCCTGAAAAAGATTTATTACATTCCAAGAGAGATAACTAAACATTTTAAGTCTGTGAGCTCTGCTTATTCATTGTCCTCATCAAATAATGATCATACTGAAACCTCTATGAATAAATTATTTGTATTTTGCACCAGTTCTGACCATGCATTCCATGTTACTCCTCCACTGTCCTTATATACTGATAAGGAGTAGGAAGAAGGGAACCACAATAAACACTCCTGCTGGGGAAGAAAGAAAATGAGATAGACGTGAAAACCAATGGTGAAATCCTACTGGACAGACATTGTAAAGTCTTACTAAACCAGAGGTCAGGGAGGGTTCTTGAAGAGGCTTTGTCCATCTCCCATGTCCATGGTTCTCACCAGCCTTTCATTATGCCCCGCCTGGGAAGTTCTTCCTTTTCTACTATTCTTCTTGTCCACATTTCAAGTGCCTATTGAGGGTTGTATGGCCTTAAATATTGTTCCTATTAGGGGAACATTATGGGACTGAGTTGTTTTCAGTCTTAAATATTTTAAGACTCATATTGCTGAGACTGTGGTATTTTACAGCTACAAACCTCTGAAATATTTATAAGGTTCTGACCTATTGGCTTCCACATGGTCATGTGCCTAGGAGAGTCCTTTTTTTGGGTGCCCTTGACTTCCTCTTCTCCCATGTTTCTCTCTCAAGATGATATTATCTTGAAAAATAAGCAAGATATTATCTTAAAAAAATATATAGGCAGGAGGACCACATACTTAATCTGATGTTCAATTGAGAAGTTTTACTTCAGCTCTAAATCTGATATTTGCCTTGAGTCACTTTGTTAAGCTTATTAATTTTATTTACAAAGTTCACTAATATTATTAGGTATCAATTAACTTTATTACTTATTATTTATTAAGTCTATTAATTTTATTAAGTTCTATACTTCAGCTCTAAAGCTCATATTTGCCTTGAGTCACTTTATTCAAATGTAAAATTTTTAATCCTCACCTGAGGATATGTTTTTATTGATTTGAGAGAGAGAGGAAAGGAGAGGGGGAGAAACTTCGATGTGAGAAACATCAATCCATTGGCTCCCAAAGATGCCCCCACAGGGACTGAACCCACAACCTGGATATGTGCCCTGACTTGGCATCGCACCCACAGTCTTTTGGTTACAGGGTGAGCCAAACTGTCCTGGGCAATTCATTACTCAACACTTGGACCTTCATTACTCAACACTTACATCAGTGTCATGTCCCACCATTTGGGGTTTAGAAGAATAGATTTAGGGCTGAGTGATATTAGCTTAGTAATCAGAGTGAAAATTAAGAATGGATGCTATAAGAAATAAACTCAGAAATTTCAACAGCTTAATGTGATACAGGTTTGCTTTTGTTCATGGCTCAGTCTGGTACAGGACATTTGACTCTCCAGGAATGAATGCAGGGAACCCTGTTTCTCCCATCTCGTGGAACCACTATCTTAAATACAGAGCCTCTGAGTGGATCAGATAAGGGCAAGAGTATGACAGGGGATCATTGGAGATACCTGTTAGGTTTGAAAGTTAGTGCATCACGTCTGCCCTGGTGCCATTGACTGGAAACCAGTGAGATACCTCAGTGTATCTGTGAGAATGATGGGAAATATAATATAGTCTTCCTGAATGTCCATAATATGGAAATTGAGAGCATTTAGCCAGCCTCTACCACAGATGCATTTTTTCTTTGACAGGTAGTATTTTGTCCTGCATTTCCATTTTGAATCACATGCTTTTATTGTTACTCCTCCACTGTCAACCAGAGCATTGGAGGTTTTCCTGTACAGATCATAGCCCATTTAAGATGAAGATTCAAAGTGGGGCAGGGAGGGGTGAGAAGAAGAGGGAGAGGAAGAAGAGGAGGATCAGGAGCTTTTCCAAGTATTTTACACATATCCTCATTTTTTAATGCTCACAAGAATCTAAAGAGGTAGGTGTGATCATTATCCCTATCCTATGTAATAAAAGCCTAATACACTAAGTGTCTGGTTGGCCATTCAAAGTGTGATATGCTAATGACATGCTAAGGCAGCTCAACTGCTTGCTATGATGTGCACTGACCACCAGAGGGCAGATGCTCTGACCAGTAGGTTAGCTTGCTGCTTTGGTCCAGCTGATTTTGGGACTGGGTGACACGGACTGGACATGACCTTCCATGGTCCCTCCCAGGCTGACCAACCTCCCACATCTCTCCCTGGCCCTGATCATGCTCCAGTGGGGTCGCTCAGCCTGACCTGCACCCTCTCACAATCCAGGACCCCTCTGGGAAAGTCAGAGAGCGGTTTTGGCCCAATCCCACAAGCAGGCTGAGGGACCCCACTGGTGTACGAATTCGTGCCCTGGGCCTCTAGTTTTATAGATAAAGACACTGAGGCATAGGGAAATTTAAAAACCTGCCCAAAGTAACTTAGGTAATAACTAGTGAAGCTGGGATTCTGATAATCCAAGCAATTGTGTCTCTCTGAGGTTCAGGGGAAAAGCAGTCGTTGTTTGAATTGTATACAGTTGGCCAAACACAAGATTATAAATAAGATAATAATACAGTATTTGCCTGAGGACAAATAGGGCCTCTTTAAATAATCTCAGGATTATGTATGTCTATTAGGTTATTATCTACTCTGCACTGAATGACACATAAATATAGCCATTTTCACTATTGCATCCTCAATAAACTCACTTTTTTATTTATAAGCTAATACCAGTTACCTTATTTTGAAATTCAGAATGTATTTATTTAGCTGACAATCATTCAGATTTAATGAAAACATTGAGGGGTTTGGAAGATCATACTTATTAAGCAATCATCTTCACAATTGTAACCTAAGGGGCAGGGGAGCCCCTTGGATGACGAGTAAGGGAACAAACATCTCTTTTCAATGTATTGTAACACAAGTTGACATGTTAGGAACCAAAACAAATCACCTTACACCACTATACCCTTAAGAAATTTCCTAAATTAAATCAGAGTTTTAATATTAAACTTAAAATGAGAGCAAAGGAGATTATGAGAATCAGAAATTGGAAGGTGAAAGATTTTCTAAGGAATAGAGCTGAAAAAAAATCTAAGGGAGTCAGAATAGGGGAATCAAAAATGTCATTTTAGGTAGTCAGCAACAACTCCAGAGAAAATTGCTTTCTTATAATCAATAGTGATTCTTTGAGGTTATAAATAGACTAAGTTGTGTCACTGTGAGTGTTTGTTGAGGTGATTTGCCATTTCCAAACTTGTATTTATGTTTCCATCCTTCTCTGTACATTATCTGGGTTGAGGTACTTGCTGCTCTGCAAGACTGCAGAGGAAAGATTGGATAAGATAGCATTCAAGAAGTATGTGATGCATATGAATAAAACTCAAATGAAAAATTATTTGTAATAAGATATATATGTATAAAGCTTTATAATTCTCAAAGCAATCTCTATGTCCATTGTTTTGTTATAGCTCACAACCATGCTGAGATGTATACAATACAAATTTAGTTAAAATTCAATTAAATTTAAATGGTAATGAAATAGAGATGTTGTTAAGAGTTTAGGTCAGAGGTGGGGAATGTTTGCTTCTGCCAACAGCTATTTGGATATTTATAACATCATTCTAGGGCCATACAAAATTTTCTACTTAAACATTAGCCTACTATATTTGGTCAAATATTTAATTAACTCACCCCTAATGCTTTGGCAGGGCAAGACCAAAGGATTTTACAGACATATATAGCCTGAAGGCTGGACATTTCCCACCCCTGATAATTTAGGTAATTCACTCCAAATTATAGGGACCCAAGTCTTTTGGTTTTAGGTTATCTATATACCACACCCATATGGGAAGTGATACTGATCTTTGCATACTACAAGTGAAAATACTATAAGTCAAAAGTTAAATAACTCTCCCAAGTAACAGTCTTCTAATTTAAGGGTGAATTAGTGAGCCTTATTCCTATCTGATTTTAAATTCCAAGATTTTTCCAATTTACTATAAACTCTCTCTAGCAATAAGATATAACTTGTGATAATACACATTAAAAAATCAAACGTGAAGCTACTAGACAAAGTACCTCTTTACACAATTTGATTAACTGCAGTAAACAAGCAGCCAAAAATATTCATGTTTAATTGTGCCATAATCTTTGGTTTTAAACATGGAAAGAGTTGTATCAAAAGTTAAAGTTTCATATTTATTAAGCTTATGAAAAATCAAAACAGTGAGCTTTATTTTTACTTAGTTTAGACATGTGATAGATTGTATGTTTTAATTGAAGAATCATTACATTATCAGCTCTTTGTTGTTCTCATTGCTCACAGGCTGTACTGTTATATCTTTTGATTTATAACAAACCAGCCCACTCAGACATTTCTGTAATACATTTCTGTAATACATTCCTGTAATACATTTCTATAGTAATCAGTCCTTAAAACTGAGACATTTTAGAATTTCATTCTTTATGATTTAGTGAACACTGATATCCCCAGCTATTATTCAGAAGATAAATGAATAAATGCATAGAATTTGTGTAACTTTAATTGATTACCAGAGATCTTAACATTTAGAAAACAACAATATCATAGAAGAGCAAAATTTGATGAAAACCTGAAGGAAAGTAAGTCAGTTAGATCTTTTGCTATAGACAGATGTGTATAACATCTTTTCTCTCATTCCTTGACAAAACTTGTAGAAACCAGTCGCAGTGGGTATCCTTTGCTTTCGGAAATAGCCATATCCAAGTTCAATAGGTTGAGTATTTTGTATTAAAAATTGTCAAAATGTTCTAAGTTATTTGCCTTGAATTTATTAGAGTGTGGTATATTGAATTTAATATGTAATATTGAGTCACCAAATTGGAGTAGAGAATTACATCCTTTTGATAAATAACTATATAATTTGATCCAACCTAACTATCTTTGTGCACAGATGTTGATAAATAAGACTGAGGAAGAAAGTAATCTGCTCCATAAGTTAATAATATGGAGATGATATTTATTATATAAATTAAGGGCTTGAGTATGAGGACTATATATGTATTATTAATGGATCAATATTATGTGCCTAGAAGTTTCTTTCCCTAGATCTTTTTATAGGCAGCTTCTTCATTCAAACTTGGCATATCTACCATAACAACCTTGACTAGATTTGTTCCTAATATTGCACCCATTCATTCTCTGTGCAATTCTGGTTTTCCTTTTTTCATAGACTTATATTTTTTTCATAGACTCCAGTAAATATCAATTAGTAAATGTAATTTCTTAATAATTTCTTTATCTGAAAATATGTGTAGAGTTATGAATACATGTTGGTTTATTTCCTATTTTTTTGCACTAGGAGATAAGATGAAAAAGGGAAGATCTGGATTATTTACCTCTATATCTCTGGTGTTTGGAACCTAAGGAGAACTTAATACAATTTGTGGAATGGATAAATATTTTGAGCAGAGAGCATTGAATGAATAAAAATGATATTGCTTTTTGTTTGTAAAGTGTATTAAGTACAATATTTCATATATTAAATCTCCTGTTCTTATTAGAAATGCCAAATGCCTTAAAATATGGAAGACCTCATCTTAAAAATCAAACAATCCTCAGATGATTTCTATCATCAAAATGCAGAGTTAAAGTTTTAGAAACTAAGATTATGATTTTTAAAAGTGCATTCTGTTATAATAAAATTCTGCCTTTGATAAGAATTAAAAATATTGAAGATAGTTTTCTTAATGTATAAGACAATAAAACATAAATTTGTCCTTATTAAGAAATTCCATTTACCAATTGATATTTACTGGAGTCATTTTCCTCAATCTCCAATTATTCCCATTGTCTACTTTTGGTCTTACCAGCCTAAAGGAAATCATATATCTGCCTATAGCAAATGGGTTGGCATTGCCCCACAAACATAATCTCTCTTAGAAATCAAATATAAAGTAAACAGAAAGCAGAGTTTGAGAATATTAAGTTTTTCATTAAACCTATTGACTTATTTTCAACTATTTCACCCTTATTTCTTTTAGTTTCTAAGCAAGATGGCCAGTTATTTATTGTATAATGGATTTCATTCACTCTGAAAATAAGTTATATTAGGGCAGATAAATTTTCAGGATTCTTTTAAAACTCATTTTCTTCCTTCTTTTAATTCTTTCTTATTTGATCATTTATCAGCTATTATTTTTAATAGCTAATACAAAGCCTTTACTAAGTACTGCCAAAGGCAATAGTGAATAAAATCTAAATTTTTATTAGAATAACTATAAAATAAATTAGGTAAATTAAATAAAAGACATTTTGCCTTCAAGAGCTTTGATTTAAAAAAAACAAAATCATAAAAAATATATCCTAGTGGTTGTTATGGAAACAGACCGAATTGGAGAATGCAAAGGGGGAGATTTAGTGCTTCAAACATCACATCATGAAGAAAGATTACATTCTCTGTGCAGCTTAAAGTAGCACATTAACTTTAATTGTATATTCGCTGAACAATGTCAAAACATGATTATTCACAATAGTAGTAATTGAGCTAAAAATGCCCCTCATATGGAGAGATCTTTTCCTCTAGGGGGTAAATCTTGAGATCATGTTCAAGCTGCTTTTTATCAAACTGTGTCACGTGTGTCTGTTTAACTTAGGTATAAATTAAATTGTGAGCTCCTCAGAAAGATGCTGAATTCTCAATAGTTGTTTAATTTGACTATCTGTATAGTGTTTAGAACACATTGGATTTTAAGTATCCTAATTTCATTATCTGAGGACCAATGAGCAGAGTTGTGTATACTCAAATAGGAGAGGCCTCCTGTGTATAGGTAAAATTGAGGATTATTTCTCTCCACTCACAAATGACACAGATAGCAAAGATTCATTTGTCCTTGTTTTGGTAGGAGTGTTATGTTTTATGGAAAGGGAACAGGTAGGATTGATTAAGTTGAAATCTGTCTGCTTATTTTCACCTCGGAATAAAAAGTGTACCTGGAAATAAGTAGAACATTCAGTCAGGGTAGAATTGTTGAAGACTCCTGAAGACTCCAGAGCTATTTCCATATAACAATCTTCTAATTCAAAAGATAAGCAACACAGAGTTCTCAGGTAAATTTATGTCTATGTCTCAAAACTCAATAATTGCCCAGCCGACATGGCTCAGTGGTTGATCTTTGACTTATGAACCAGGAGGTCATGGTTCAATTCCCAGTCAGGGTATAGGCCTGGGTATCAGGCTCACTTCCAAGTGAGTGTACAGGAGGTGTACAGGAGGCACCTGTACAGGAGGTGTACAGGAGGCAGCCAATCGATGATTTGCTCTCATTATTGATGTTTCTATCTCTCTCTTCCTCTTCCTTCCTCTCTCAAATCAATGAAAATACATTTTAAAAAGCTCAATAATTAATATAAACAAATTTATATCTCAAAACCCAATAAGTAATATATAGCAATAGTATTTTTAATGCTTATTCTATGTTAAAATGTTTAGACAAGTATCTCAAAACTTTATGGTAACTCTGAAAATAGGTATTTCTGTTCTCATTACACAGATGGAGAAACTAAGGTTCAGAAAGATTAGGTGAGTGGCATGGCAGGAATCCAGAGTTCTAAATGTTTCCAGTCTTCTATGCCACTTCATAGGGAATGTTTTGTTCATATAAATATTTGACAGACAGTTACGTGATATAACATGACAATTGTTAGCCTAGCACAAGTTCGCTAGTAATTCACCATTCTAGTTATTTTACTGCCCATTAAATGAATTGTGTGGTATCTAGGGTTGCACATTATTGAGTTATAGTTTGAGTCTCCAGAGCTCTCTGTTATCAAGGAACAAAATAGGGGGAAATAAATCATAAAGGATTCAGAACTATTTGAATCATAGTAATCATCCAGTTTAGAAAGCATCTGCATTTATTCATTTATTCATTTAACTACTCTCTGTTAGAGTCAACTATGTTCCAAGCACTATACTATGCAATAAATAAATAGTATTGGGGGTGGAGGAGACACAGTTCTTATTCTCAAGAATCCAGTGAAGAAAACAAATAAGTGACGAGGTCTAGAGTAGGATGGGGACTACCCACAGGGTGTTGGAAGAGCCCTTAGATGGATAATTAACCCAGCTGTGGGGGTTCAAGTGTTTCCCAAGCACCACTAAGAGCTGGTAATATAGGGAAAATGGTGGTAAGGAGAGATGAGGAAGGGTCTATTACTCTGAATAAACCATTTATCGTGTAAATTTACGTTTAAATACATAATCTATTTGGTGTAGTAAGTAAAGAGAACCATCTTCAGGAATTGAGTTAGAGAAATGCACTTAACCTAATATAAGATTATACTTTCTATAGGTAGTGGAATTAACTAAATAATTTGGTATCATTTATTCAACTTTAATATCCAACATGTAGTCTTTGTATTGGCTAATTTGGCAAAACACACAGTGAGAAAATTGAACAATAAAAGCCAACATTTGTTGAATACATACTATGTATCAGGCACTGTTCTGAGCACGTGATGTGTTAATAACTCATTTAATTCATAATACAGCACTGTGTGAATTGGACAAAATCCCTATTCTTCAGAGGAAAGGCTGATGAAAGATAATAACACAGACTTTATTAGATGTATAAGTTTTGTTATTTAATATCAATAAATTTAATTAATATCCATATTTAAATCTAAATTTGCTGTACACTTTTTGATTATTATGTATTGAATTTAATTATATACAATAAAATATGTATGTATATTACACATTCATATATATAAATTTACATTTATATATAAATGTGTGTGTGTATATACTGTATATACATATACACTGAGTGACCAGATTATTATGATCTCTGAACACATAATAATCTGGCCACTCAGTGTATATCCTATATAATAAAAGGTTAATATACAAATTGTCCCCTCGACCAGGAGTTCGACCAGCAGGCAGGCCAGCCAACTGCCCATGTCCCCTCCCCCTGGCCAGGCTGGCCGGACTCCACCCATGCACAAATTCATGAACACACTGGAGGCCCAGTGCATGTAATTCGTGCATGGGGAGGGGAATGTCCCTCAGCCCAGCCTGCACCCTCTCCAATCTGGGACCCCTCGAAGGATGTCCTACTGCTGATTTATAGGGATTGGGCCTAAACCGGCAGTCAGACATCCCTCTCGCAATCTGGGACTGCTGGCTCCTAGCTGCTCACCTGCCTGCCTGCCTGATTGCCCCTAACCACTCTGCCTGCCAGCCTGCTCGCCCCCAACTGCCCCCCGCTGCCAGCCTGCTTGCCCCCAAATGCCCCCAGCCAGCCTGATCACCCCAACTGACCCCTGTGCCAGTGTGCTCACCCCCAACTGCCTCCCCTGCTGGCCTGCTCACTCCCAACTGACCCCCCTGCTGGCCTGTTCTTCCCCTCCTTCCCTCCCCACTGGTCTACTCACCTCCAACTGACCCCCTGCTGGCCGGCTCACTCCAAACTGTCCCCCGTGGTCCTGATCACCTCCAACTTACCCCCAGTGATGGCCTGCTCACTCCCAGCTGGCCCCCCTGCTGGTCTGCTTACCCCCAATGGCCCCGCCCACCACCTGCTTGATCACTCACAACTGCCGTCTTATCTTGGCCTCGTCACCCACAACTGCCCTCCCCTATTGGCCTCTAACCACCTCTACCTCGGCCCCGCCACCATGGCTTTGTCCAGAAGAACATCCAGAAGGTCTCCTGGAAGGTCTCCCAGTCTAATTAGCATATTACCCTTTTATTATTATAGATAGAGGCCTGTTGCATGGGTGGGGGCCAGCTGGTTTGCCCTGAAGGGTGTCCCGGATCAGGGTAGGAGTTCCCTTGGGGCATGGGGCAGCCTGGACAAGGGGCCTGTAATGGTTTGCAGGCCGGCCACATCCCCATGGAGTGCAGGTCCCCACTGGGGGGGACATGGCCAGCCTGGGTGAGGGGCTGAGAGCTGTTTTCAAGCTGGCCACAGCCCCTTCAGGGTGGAGGTCCCCACTGGGGTGCCTGGCCAGCCTGGGTGAGAGGCTGATGGCTGTTTGCGGGCTGGCCAAGACCCCCATCAGGGAACCTCACCCCATGGGGGTGTGGCCAGCCTGGGTGAGGAGCTGAGGGTTGTTTTCAGGCTGGCCACACACCCCCGGCAATCCAGGCTCCCAGCCCCTCCTTTTTATCTTTCTTTCTTATTTCTTCAGTGCCTCCTTGAGCAGAGGCCAGGGCCAGCTGGATGCAGGTATCTGGGATTTATTTGTCTTCTATAATTGAAACTTTTAGCCTTGAATAGAAGCCAGGGCTGGCCAGGGCGGGTGGGAAGCTTGGCTTCCTCCATTGCCAGGGGCAACTCAATCCTCCCTCCAGCTCCGTGTGGCCATCTTTGTTGGGCTAATTTGCATACTCGCTCCTGATTGGCTGGTGGTTTAGCGGAGTTATGGTCAATTTACATGTTTCTCTTTTATTAGTATATATATGTGTGTGTATATATGTATATATATACTGAGTGGCCAGGTTATTATACGTTCAGAGATCATAATAATCTGGCCATTCAGAGTATAATATAATTTCCATTTTATGGATAGAAAAACTTGAGTTTTGACTAAATATATTGCCCAAGAGGATTCATCAGTATCTGAAATATCTCCATTTAGTGTATTTAAATGCAAAAAGAAATAAATTCATAACAGTGAAAAGAGATTTCAACAAGTTTAAAAAATATAGAAAACAGAATTTGGTCCCTTAGATTTTTATTTGTACCTACTAAATGTTAAAATGCAAATTAAATATAGTTTTAAATAGTCTTTGAAATGAGTTTGGAGATGAAAAACATACTTATTGGATTGATATTTGAAATAATTGACTGGTTGATTATCCTTATGGATACTAATAATTATCAACTACATTTCTAGAGGAAAGGAAAAAGTTATTTAATAGAGTCTTTTGTGCAGTCTTAAGTCGTTTTACCTATTTAGTACAATATCATCCAGTAAAGTGTCATTTCAACATATGAAGCCAGTCCCTTAGGTTAAAAGCCAAAAGCAACCTTTTAATTGATAGACCATTAAATAATTTTTTATCATCATAGTAATTGTCAGCTATAATTATTAGGAGAAATAATACATGAGTACAGCTTTGTGATTCCACATGAAGAAACCAGCAATTCAAATGCAAAAATGGGAACTTAGACACCTTTTTTTTGTATGTCTGATGCAGCCTAGAGAAATTTAATTTAACGACCCAGTAATTTTTTACAGATAAAAAATAAAGTAGCTTTTACACTGAAGTTACCAACTTGTCAACTTTCACAGACACATTGTCACACCAACCAAATTTTATTGTACGTATAGCAATGAAACTGCAAGCAAAAATTGCTTATCTTCTTTTCATGGGTTGAGTAATTGCACCTATGGAAATTAGACAAACAAATACTATTCGGTGGACTTAACATTGCTGATATTGTTCTTGCCACTCACCATGTAAGAATAAACTTAAAAATTAGTCAGTTAAATGAATAGGATGTTATTATATCCCAGAACCACATTATCCTATATAATCCTATACAATAAAAGCCTAATAAGCCAAGTGTCAGACCATTCGTTTGATCTTTCAACTAGTCGCTATGACACGCACTGACCACCAGAGGGCAGACACTCCGACCAGTAGGTTAGTTTGCTGCTGGGATCCAGCCATTTGGGACTGGGCAAGATGTGCCGGACATGCCCTGGAGCCCTCCTGTGGTCTCTCCCCAGCCTCGATCATGCAGCGGTGGGGTCCCTCGGCCTGGCCTGAGCCCTCTCTCAATCTGGGACCCCTTGGGGGATGTTTCTGCCCATTCCCCACAGGCCAGGCTGAGGGACCGCACCAGTGCATGAATCCATGCACTGGGCCTCTGGTTCAATATATTTTCTAAAATGTCTTATGATTAGCCTCACTTCCACTGGCTGGTATTAATTTTTTTAGAGCCATACTTACACTTAGTAAAACAATTTTTAAAAACAAATTCTTTGACCCAGTCTTTTTAAAAAACATATCTTTTTATTGATTTCATAGAGGAAAGGAGAGGAAGGAAGAGGGAAAGAGAGAGAGAGAGGAAGAGAGAGAGAGAGAAACATCAATGATGAGAGAATCATTAATTACTGCCTCCTGGGGATCAAGCCTGCAACCCAGGCATGTGCCCTGACCAGGAATTGAACCATGACCTCCTGGCTCATAGGTTGATGCTCAGTGACTGAGCATGTTGAGCTGACCTAGTCTTTATGCAATGTTGTTTCCTAGTCTCTGCATAACTGTAATACATTGATTTTGCTACACATAAGTAGATGAGAGCAGAGATTAAAAATAAGTCTTCTTCTCCATAAATAAAATTGATTTTTTCTACCTTCTTATTTGAAAGGGATCAAGAGATATTTTCTTATTAGATGAAAAGTGTCTCCCAAATCAGTGTCTTTTCTTTATATACCCGTCTTCCTATTCAAATGTCTACTTCCCTTTCAGGAGAGTGAGTTATATGCTTTCCTTCCTGAGACCCCAAAGGATTCCATAAAAATACAAAAAGGAATTCATTCATAACAGTGAGAATAAATTTCATCAAATTTCAGGAATGCAGAAAGCAGAATTTATTTCATTTTTGTATCAGTTTTGATAAATCAATTTTTCTAGAAATATGGTCAGTTGCATGTTACTTTCTCCTTTGCAGTTGGCTCTTGCACTTACTCTCTATTGAATTCCTGTCAAGCTAATCCTGTGTATAGCTGTATCTGCAAAATACTCTACTGTATCTGAACATTTAGCAAGAATAAAATTTAGTAATAACATTTAAAATTGCCCAGAGCCTGAGACCCTTGTCCTACCTAACTTTATCACTGGGAACATTCTAGAAAGCTTCATGCTAATTTCTGACACTAGAAAAATAAATTTCACTCAGTCTTGACTAAGACCATCATATGTTGCCATCACCAGCCTTTTTCAAAGTAACTGTGCCAAGCTAAGCGCAGTCCATTTTTACTTTTCTTCCAAGAGATACTTTGTTATATCATTTTCCCTGTTTTACAGATGGGAAGCTTAGATGAAGACCTTTTAAGCTAATTTTTCCTTGTCACTAAGCCAGGTAATAAAAGAAAAAGAAACTTTAAAATATGTTAAATTAAATCTTTCTATAAACTAATTATATATGCTTTCATAAAATAAATGTGAGATCATCAAGTTTGCGATATATAATCAAAATCCATAGGTGAGTTATACTATTCATCTGCCTGCCTGTCTAGCAAGATTTTTTGACTATGGGACTTGAAGAACCCTGGTTGTGATCTTACCTATTTCTAAACATTTATTATAAATCATAGTGAAAATGTTAACCTAATTATTATAATTGACTTTATTTTCTTTCAATGTAATTAATATAACTATTTATGTTCATTAATAATAATAGCATAGGTCTACCAATCCAGAAGGCTGCCCTGGTCTGAGTAGACAAGGTTAACTATAAAGAGATTGACTTAAGATCCAATACAAAAAAGCTTTACTTTTTCATAGCACTTTATAGAAGGTGAGCAAATGTAATAAACCATGTATGTCCTATTTTAGTTATATATATGTGTGTGTGTGTGTGTGTGTGTGTGTGTGTATGTATATATATATATATATCACAAATATTATTTGAAATTACATAAATCAGTCTTATAAATTCTCAATCAGTATGATTACTTGGCAGGGTTTTATCAAGGGACCGATTCCTGCTCCTAGTCTCCTAAAGTTACAGCTTTGATGTACATAAAACAAGGTTGTTTTTCACATGTATTTATTTCTGTGCCAAAGATGAGATTAATTCAGGTGCTGATTTACAAGTATATTTTTTTCATTTTGTTTTGTTCTTGGTTAAGAGCATATTATCTCTTCCAAAACAAAGTGAAATATAAAAGCATGTTGCAACTTTTTTTTTAATGTCACAAGACAACACTTAGCATGACTTATGTTCATTGCTTTTTGCTTTGTCAGAAGGGCTTAAAAATGAAATCAGGATTCCCGATTGTTCCGATTGCGGAACAATTGGGCTTGATGATAAAATTGCAGTTCACTGTGTTCTACATCTAATTGCTTCAGGAAAGCTTTGATTGGTGCTACACAGGGGCGTGTACAATAAACTGAAACACATTATTCCACAGTAATTGTCCCTATTTCCATTGAAATCTCTGATTTATGCCTACTTGATTCGGTTGTCTTTCTAAATAAAATAACATGCTCCACTTAATGTTATTCTTTTTTATGCAAAAGTAGTTCAGATCACTCACTCAGAGGTACAAAGAGTAAATAATATTTCAGACCAAACTTTAAACTGAGGTAGATGAAGGAAACTAAAACTATTTCCAGGGTGATCTTTAACAACAAAGTGACAGTTACCCCTAAAGAACAGAGATCTAGCAAGAAGCTGGAAAAATGGAATGCCAGAAAAAAAAATATATCTCTTTAAACAAATGAATTATATTGGATACAAGATTACATGGTTTTAAAAAGTAGATGAAATTTACACCAAATAGAAAGCTTACGGTTCTGATGAGAAGAATAAACGATGTCTGAGATGCTCCAGACTATACACAATATGGATCAGAAGCTAAACCAAAGACTGGACTGTCCAGACACAATCTACCTGCTATTTGAAAAATTAGTTTCAGAAAATTAGGAAGTCAATTGAGGCCAAGTTATTAACCAGTCTGCTGGAAAAGGTGAGAGGGTATTTCCTTGTGTGTGTGTGGGGGGCGGGGGGGGGGGGGTGGGGGAGGAAGGACTCAGGTCCAATTGTTTATCTAATTAATTTATCCACAAGCATAGGTGTTCATGTTTACCTCAGTACAGACCTGTAAGAAACATTTAAATTCATAACGTACATGTGCATTTCCAAAGTAATTCTAGCAGAAACAAAATTTACAAATGGAGGTTTGTGTTTTTATTCTTGGTGTATGTATGATCACCATCCCGTCCAGGCAAAAGAGCAGCCTCCATTTCTGGGAACCCTAGAAATCTATGGAAGGGCCAGAAAGAGAAGTAAGGAGATTTGGCAGCTTCAAAGTGTTGAGGCTTCTTGATCTGTGGATGACCTAACTTGGCATGTACGAAATGTGTAAGTCAGAAAGGAGATTCACAAGTATGTTAGTGACACAAGTGTCTATAGTAGGTTTTATGAGATGATGTTGAAGGAGCTTGAATTTTTGAATATTACATTAAATAAAACAAGTCTTCTAATCTTTCTCTGCCTCTATTGTGAAAAGTAAGGATATAAAAAAATCTTATCACCTATTTTCAAGATACGGTGGTGACAACTACAGCAACAAAAGATTTAGGCTATAATGAATAAAAAGCATTTATTTGAGCAAAGGATTGCAATAAGGAGGTATCGATTCAGGTAGCAACTCAAATTGTGCTCAGGAAGAACAAAGAAAATGAGTGCTTTTAAAGGCACAAACCACAAGTTGTAATAAAATAAACTTTTCCAATTCACTGTCTATCATGGTGTGATGACTAGCTCAGAAAAGATTCGTCAGGTCCTGCCTGAGAACCAGAGACTGAGGTAAGCACATTCCAAGATGTGCTTCTAAGGCAAGCAGCAAGGCTAAGAGTTCAAACCTCAGTTAGGTCCCCAATACAAAGAAGGATGCTGGCCATTGTAACAAATTGGCTCCTTTCAGGGTGAAGAATGCAGATGGCCGTGTTGCCATAAGGAGGAACTCAAGTTCAGGATATGGTTTCACTGCTGGTTCAAAAGTCCACATGTTCATGGGTGAGATGAGCACAAGGCGTACTTTTCATGGCCTTCTGACTTCATTTTTGTTTCCTTGATATAAATGGCTCTATTTTAGCCAGGGAGTTTCTCTGTTTGAGTTTCTCTGAGTAAACTAAGTTCTTAGAATATTTACAGCAAATAGGCACTGAGTCAGGAAGTATGCAGCTAATAGTCAGGAATCCTGCTGATAAAAATGTAGCTTTCCTTTGGAGTACTCTTTCCTCTTGCCATTTTGGGTAGGAAGGGGTCCTGGCTGCAGTATCCAGCATCCCCCTGAATCAGGGGATGATTCAGCTCCTCAGCCTGGCTGGTGCTCCTTCCCGACTCCTGGCAGTGCCTGCCTCCCTCCTGCACCTGTATGCCCATAGGATGAGAATGACCCTCCCAGCATAAGAGGCCTGTGCTTCTGTTTCTCAATCACATGTACAAGTAGCTCTGCACTCCTTGTCTGGGACCTGCAAAGACTGTCTTCTGCTTTTAACAGGAGATTCAAGATGTGGAAGTTATAAATATTTCTGATGAATTTGTCTTCCAAAAACAAAAAACCTAGAACAAGTAGCACTTGTGTTTTGAACCAGTTTCTCCTAATGTGTTATACACATTTACAGTGTTCAGATTTAAGGGAGAAATTTAAACAATGTTTTATTTTCCAGTCTGAGTTGCTTTACCAACCAATTTTTTCCTGGTAATTTGTTTTGGAAGCCTTGTGAAATGTGCCTCCATTCAGGTTAGTTATTTAAAGTCATGTTTATATAAGAAAAATAACCACAGAGCATAATTTCATAATAACAAGCATTAGGTTTTATTTTTTAAACTAGAGGCCCGGTGCATGAAATTCGTGCAAGAGGGCGGGGGGGGGGTGGTGTCCCTCAGCCCAGCCTGCACCCTCTCCAATCTGGTGCCCCTTGAGGGAAGTCTGACCTCCCATTTAGGCCTGATCCCAGTAGGATCAGCCTAAACGGGCGGTCGGATATCCATCTCACAATCCAGGACTACTGGCTCCCAACTGCCCTCCCCTGCTGGCCTGTTCCCCCTCAACTGCCCTCCCCCGCAGGCCTAGTCCCCCCCACAACTGTTCTCCCCTGAAGGCCAGCCCCCCCACCTGCCCTCCCCTGTAGGCCTGGTCCTCCCCCAACTGCCCTCCACTGCAAGCCTGGTCCCCCCCACCTGCCCTCCCCTGCAGGCCTGGTCCCCCCCCCAAGAGCCCTCTCCTGCAGGCATGGGTGCCCCCCAACTGCCTTCCCCTGCTGACTTGGTCTCCCCCAACTGCCCTCCTGTGCTGGCCTAGTCACCCCTAACTGCCCTCCCTACTGGCCTGATCGCCCACAACTGCCCTCCTCTGCAGGCCTGGTCCCCCCCCAACTGCCCTCCCCTGCAGGCCTGGGTCCCTCCAAACTGCCCTCCTCTGCCAGCCTGGTCACCCCTAACTTCCCAAAACTGCTCTCCCTGGCAGGCCATCTTGTGGCAGCCATCTTTGTCCACTGGGGGCAGCCATCTTGTGTCTTGGTGTGATGGTCAAGCTCATGCCTGGTTAGTACTTGGATGGGAGAAACAAATTACATTTTAAAAGTAAACTGAAATCAAAAGTTTTCAATCAAATGGACATCAGCATCAACTGAGAAAACGGTATAGACTTATGCATGTGTGTGTATGGTGTGGGGAGGGGTGTTAGAATACCTATAGTTGTGCCTCATCTCAGATCCACTAAATCAACATCAATGGCATGCATTCTAGAAACACACTTACACCAGACACTGATTTTAGTTTAGATTTGTTCTTTAGCTATATTGGTTTAAAAGTATGCAGGCAAGACATACTGGCAAAATATCTAATTGCATGGTTCATTCAATTTCAATTTTGCAAAATTGCAAAATAAGGTTCATTTTATGAATATTGTACAAAGAATGATTAAAATTATCTGTAACTTACAAAGCACCTCTCGAGTATATCCAGGATAAATTTTATATGCCATAAGTAGTAGAAAGGAGTATGCCTGTCAACCATGTCTTATTGAATGCCAACCATCTGACAAGCACTAGGTCACTTTTGCTTTTATGAAGAATACTTCTGCCTTAAAGGAATGTATAGTCTAAAAAGGAACATTTCATTCAGTGTCAGAAATAATTTGCTAATCATTATCTCTGCTGGGAACAACCCTATATACTTTCTGATCACTCCCTGAATTATCCATGGACATACATAGCTAAGCATAAATATTATATTGTCATAGCAAATGTTCTACCCTTTCAAAGGCCTTCCTGTTATTCTGTGCACTACCTGCTGTTTCTCCATAGCACTTGTTATGTTTTCTAATTATTTAATCTACTAGAATCCCGGTGCACAAATTTGTACACTGGTGGGGTCCCTCAGCCTGGTTGGCTGGCTTGGGGGAAGGACCACAGGAAGTTGGCTGGCCATGGGAGGTTGACTGTGGGAGTGCACTGACCTCCAAGGGCAGTCCTGCATTGAGCGTCTGGCCGCTGGTGGTCAGTGCGTATCATAGCAACCGGTTAACTGGTCATTCAGTCACTTAGGCTTTTCTATAGATAGATAGATATATTTTTTTCTGTTTCTCTTATAAACTCAGTGAAGTAAGGTATATGCTGGTTTTGCTAACTAATGTGACCTAGTGCCAAATACATCACATTTAGAATCTCAGTAAATATTTATTAAGTCAATAAATACTACTTGAATATTCTGTAGTTTAATGAAACCTATGTTTAGGTACAACTTTAGGGTACTTGATTTTATAACTGTACAAATTTGAGGAATCACTTTATAAAATATTTTAAAGCTTTTCATCAAGAAGGGGAATCAGAGTGTAAAATTTCAAATGTAAAAATTTTAAATAATTAATTGTGATAGGTTTCATCATCCTGCCAATTTCCTTCCATGTCTGCTGCCAGTAGCAGTGTGAGGAGGTGCATTTATGGGGGAAACTTGCTCTATGCTTTCCTTTGCCAAAGGGGTTTCTGCTTTGTGATGCTGGGCCACAGAGAATGCTATTCCGAGGTGGGGTTGTGATTGAACAGTTCTGTTTTCTGAGCCAGTAAAAGAGAACCTCTTTTTCCAGGGCTTTGGCAATAAGTAAAAGATTTAGAATTTGAAGCAGCAATTTTCCACCTTCATGGTCTCTTGTTCTACAAAGTACAGCTTTTCCTTGGTTTGTAGAATTAGTCATTTCTCAATTTCATTGAGAAGGAAATTATAAATTAGAAAGAAACTAAAAACTAATTAAGGCATTCACTTTCTAATCCTTTTAAGAAAATTGTCATGATTCTTTTTTACTTTGCATTCTTTGAACTTATAAATTTATGTCCCACAGTATTTTGAAATTTACCTCATAGTGTCAGTGACTTAATTTAGCACAAACTTATCAGTCTTATGATTGAAATTATGTTTTATGTTATTCTATAAATAAAATAAACATTTATTAAATGCCTACTGTTGTCAGCCATGGACTAGGCTTTGGTCATACATGATTTTTGACCTCATGGTCCAGTTGGAGAAACAGCCACTAATTCAATAACCAAACACACACAAAGTATAAAAGTGAAATTGGAATGGGTCAATTGTGATAAAAAATATATATAATTAGGAAATAAGACTGTTTTAGATGAGCAATTTGTGTTGAGATTGGAAAGTAAGAGTCAACTGAACAAAGAATGGAGGAAAGTGTGTCCCAAAATCAGGAAATCATGTGCAAACACCCATGGTAACTAAGATTATAGTGTGTATGAGACCTAGAGGC
The DNA here is from genome assembly GCA_026230045.1 of Corynorhinus townsendii. Classification (NCBI taxonomy): domain Eukaryota; kingdom Metazoa; phylum Chordata; class Mammalia; order Chiroptera; family Vespertilionidae; genus Corynorhinus; species Corynorhinus townsendii. The sequence goes on along the minus strand of JAPDVU010000006.1, from coordinate 109,398,534 downwards.
CCAGTGAGACTGGAGCAGAAGGAGCTGGGCAGGTGCAGTACAAGATGAGGCTGGAGAGGTAGATCAGGACCAGGCTGAACTGCATGGCTATACTAATGAGCTTTCTTTTTTATCCCAAGAGCAATAAAGAATATTAATCAGGTAGGTGGCATGATTGCATTATCTTTGCATTTTTCAAACGCTCATCTTGCAATGTAGAGAATGAAGTAGGATAAGAAATATGTGGAGCCCCGGCTGCTGCTTGGTTGGTTGGGCATCATCCTGTGCACTGAAAGGTTGCCAGTCAGGACACATGCCCGTGTTGCCAGCTCGATCCCTAGTAGGGGCCATGCAGGAGGCAGCCAATGGATGTCTCACTCCTGCACCAGCGTTCCTCTCTTCTCCCCTCTCTCTCTCTGAAAAAATCAATTAAATATATGTTTAAAAAAAACAACAACAATAGATGTGGGGGAAATATTTAGGAGGCTATTTCAGTATCTCAGGAAAGAGAGAATAATGGCATGGACTAGAATTCATGGGAAGTGGTGTTTGAGGAGAGAAAGAAGTACATGTGTGTGACATTTATGAAGGCAACTGTACAAAATTTAGTGATCGACTGAATGTGGAATGAGAGGGAGAGGTAAAACTACCCTACATTTCCAGCTAGCATAATTGGATGAATGGGTTACTATTATTAGAAGTAAAGAGCACTGAGACAAAGTGGGTGTGGGAGACTGTAAGACAGATAATCAAATAATTTGCAGCCTCAAGAGTGGTCTGAGTTGAATATATATATTGCTCCTGTATGCCCAATGCTTAGTCCAGGGCTGGCAACAATAGGCATTTAATAAATATTTGTGCCATTGAATCTGCAAGCATGAGTGATTTTCCCACTAAGAAAATATGAGAAACCGAGAAAGCCTAGAAAAGAGCCTGCAAATTATATACTTTTGTGACTTCTAAAGGAGGCAAAGAAGGAGCAACTGGAGAGTTATAACAACTAAGACAGAGTTGTGAAGTAAAAGTTTATAAAAGAGAGGGCTTCCAAAGGACAACTGAGGTCAGCAGTATAGGATGCTGCTGGGAGGTTAGATAAAAATAAAAAGCATTTATTTGATGATGTAAATGTCAGTATTGACCATCTCAAGAGCTATGTGGCACAGCCCAGAAAATAAGTGGTGAGTGAGAAAATGGAGACATTGGGTACAGATAACTCCTTTGAGAAACTTGGTGGTGAAGGAGAGAATTATCTGGAAGGGAATATAAGGTCAGTTTTATGGTTTTTAAAAAATTGATATATAATTGACATATTAGTTTATGGTGTACAACACAGAGATTCTTCTATATTTGTATATATTGTGAAATGATCACCACAGTAAGTCTAGTTAATATCCAACACATCACACATTAGTATCAATGTTTATTTCTTGTGATAAGAACTTTTAAAATCTACTCTCTTAGCAACTTTCAGATATGCAATGCAATATTAGTAACTATAGTCAAGTTGTACATCACATACTCATGACTTATTTATTTATAATGAATGTTTGTACTTTTTACCACCTTCACCCAAATTTGCTCACCCTCCACCCTGAATCTGGCAACTGTCTCTGTTCTCTGTATCTATGAACTATTTTTTTAAAGATTCTACAAATAAGTGAGTTCATATGAAATTATGGAATTTCTTTTTCTCTGTTTGACTTATTTCACTTAGTAAAATGCCCTCAAGGTCCAGCTATGTTCATTTACAACGTTGTCATGATTTCCTCCTTTTATGGCTGAATAATATTCCATTGTATATTTATAACACACTTTCATTATCCATTCATCCATCCATGAACACTTAAGTGGCTTCCATGCTTTAGCTATTGTAAATATTGCTTCAGTGAGCTCTGGCCAGGTAGTTTGGTTGCTTAGAGTGTCATTCAGTTTTCATGGTTGCAACTTTGCTCCCTGATCAGGGAAAATACAAGAATGAACCAATAAATGCATAAATAAGTGGCACAACAAATCTCTCTCTCTCTCAAATCAGTAAATTTTATAAAAAGCTTTAAAATAATGCCACAATGAACATGAGGGTGCATATAACTTTTCAAGTTAGGGGTTTTTTGCATCTTCAGCTAAATACCCAGGAGTGGAATTGCTGGGTCATATGGTAGTTCTTTTTTTAATTTTAAGGAACCTCCATAGTGTTGTCCATAGTGGCTGTACCAATTTACATCCCCAGCAGCAGAGTACAAAGGTCCCATTTTCAGTGCATCCTCAACATGTTATTTCTTGTCTTTTTTATGATAGCCACACCGATTTTACATGTTTGAAAAGATAATGGGAAGGTTCAGGTGAAAGGAAGAGGCTGAATATTGACTTCAACCTAGGAATCATCTGGATCATGATTCCCAGAGGCAGGAAGAGGGACAGCTGCAGCATAGGTGGGGGGGAATGGCTTTAAGTAGACAAAGTACAGCTTCTCCATTACCATAGAAGAGGTGACAGAAAGGACACATGCATATGCAAGTTGATTTGTGTGGTTGGTGTATGAATATCAGGGGAATATCGGGAAGATGAAGGAATTTTTGTCTGAGAGCTTCTATTTTCTCTGTAAAGTAGAAGGTGAAATTATTGTAGAATATGAGGGATTGAGAGAGATAGGGGGTCATCAGAAATTTGATGAGACTTGAAAAGTTTTGAGATGGTTGTGGTGAGTTGCAGAGAAGGTTTTCAGAGGGACAGAGTCAGGTTTACAGAAGGTATTTCTGGCACTTTTGAGTTTGGTAATCTTTAATTTTTGATGGAATCAATCTGACCTGTGGTGAAACTCTCTCAAGCCGTGCTCTGCTGCTCTGGGGAAGTCTCAGGTGTGCAGCAGTTTCACTTACATCAGTGGTTCTACTGTCCAAGTGCGATGAAAAAACAGAGGTATCAGATAGTGTCATTAAAATAAAAATGGTAGATTATCAGCTTGGTAGAAAAAGAATGAAGAAAGTAGAGAGGATAAAGGACTTTGATACTCAAGGGTTTTGTAAAAAGGGTTGTAGTGGGAGTAGTTGGAATAAATGTGGATTTGGAAGTGCATTCACTAGAGATGATGGCAAATCCATGTTGTGACTCTGGGATGGAGGGAGTGAGAAGAGCATTGGGGATGAGGGAACCATGGTGATGATGGATCATTAGGATAAATATTATCATTAGACAGGTAAATAACAGGCTCTGGGCCAGAAAAGAGCCCGGTGAGCCTGGTGCCAGAGTCTTCAAAGACAGAAAAGTGAACAGGATGTCTGCAGACGTTAACAGTGAGGAGGTGGAAGCATGATGGCATTGGCTTCAAAAAGAGATGTAACCAGATGGGAGCTTGAATTGGGAGCAAGAAGAATGTCAATTTCTCTTGAGCATGAAGTTCATGGGATGGTGAGAAAATAGCCAACATTGAAAACTTAGTGTCTTCAGAGGCAAACCTAGATTCAGTGAAGAGAGAGAGAGGACAGGCAGGGCTTTGCAGGTTTTGAGTGGCAGGTAAAGGGAATGATGTGGCAAGATTTGTGAAGAGGGGAGGGGTTAAGAGCTGAGTTGGGAGCAAAAAAGGCCAGAAATGTCCCAGTATATTAAGAGATATCAGAAAAGAATTTTCTGACAAAAGTAAATATTAATTCTCATTTATTTAAAATGCAAATATTGTGGCATGCATCGCTTGTATCTGCCAAGATTCATGAGACATAGACAAAAGGATGTTATGCAAAACCCCACAGCATCAACAAGAGAGTCTTTTATTATCTCTTCCTTTAAAAGGAAGCTGGTTAAAACATAATGACGAAACAAGAAGAAACTATTGAAATAATAGTAAATGAAGCAACCTAGAGCAAACTGAAACAGCTGAGGAATGTTTTCATTGTAGGTACCTTTGCAAGTGGTTTCCAAAATGTAGGTAAACTCTTGACAGGAAAGCCACCAAATCCTGACCAATATGTAAATTTTATTTTAATTCAACAGAGTGTATGCACTATTTGGGTACTGTCCTATTAAACATCGTTGAAGACAACAGATCATTGAATGTAGTTTACAATTGTGTATACCTAGTTTCTATTAAAAGGTAAAGAGATACAATGTAGGAACAATTATGTACCAAGGGAAGATGTGCTTTCTGTAACATGTGATACTTATAAAACCGTGTGGTCAGGAGGACAACCAGGGCTGGAGGACAAAAGAATGGTAGGCATAACTGGGGAGATGTTGTGTTGTTGCTTTTTGTAATTTTGAGTTATTTATCGTTATTGAAGACACGCCTAGACTGTTTTTTCATCTCGTGACTATTCCCAAAGTATTTTCATATTTGAAGCCATGCAACTAATGTAAAATTGCCAAGAAAGTAATGGACAAAGCCAAAACATGGCAGACCAGAGAGTGAATAGGTTTGCAATCAGAAAGACCTGAGTCATGGAAGCATGGAATAGACTGTCGAATCCCATAGGGAAGGTGATGGTGGGTGATTGGGTGGGAAGAGATCAACCAAAGAACTTGTATGCATATATGCGTAAGCCCTGGACACAGACAATAGGGGGGTGAAGGCCTGAGGTGGGAGGTGGGAAGTGGGGCGGTCTAAAAGGGGCCAATGGGGGCAAAGGACATATGGAATACTTTCAACAATAAAGATTTTAAAAAAAAATAAATACCAGAATCATATTCCGTTTTTAGCACTTAGTAGCAGTGGGCCTTAACCAGGTTAGCAAGGGCCTCTGACCCGCTGTTTCCTGGGAGCTTGGCCGGGAGGGTTCAGTGAAATTATGTGGACAGTGTATAACCAGGTGCGTGACATAGGAGCTGCTTGGTAGCCTGTCACAGAGGTTGTGCAGTGTCATCCCTGGGCATGGGCTTGGAACCCAGACTCCGGTTTCATATCCCAACTCTGCTACTTACTAGCTGTGTAATTTGGACAAGTCTCTTTCCTGCAATTCAGTGTTCCCTTCTGCAAATGGAAATCAGAATATTGCTTTTCTGCTTATCTCAAAGGGTTGTTTTCAAAATTTAATGAACTTATGCCTTTTTGAAAACAATCTGACGCATATTAAGTATCCAACAAATTTTACTTGTAAAAATTGTATTAAAATTAATTAATTATGAAATAGTATTGAGTAATAAAAATTATTATTTACAGTTATGGCATCCAGTCAAGAAGGAGAAAATGTATGAGGGTTAAGAGTTTTCATAGAGCCATACCTTATTTTTAAAAATCACACTGGGGTATATTTCACTCTTCTGATGTGGTCTAGATGCTTTTTTGAAGATCAGTGTAATTTATGGTAATGATCTGCCAAAAAGCACGTAAAACTATACGAGAAGTAATCTTCTGCTTATTGATCAGCCTCGGGTTTTATCCCCTTTCCTCCACCAGTTTTTCAATGCCTTCCCAGCAGTTTAGATGTAATTACAAACATCTGGTCCCACTGACATCTCCTTAGTTTCACAGTGTTATTGTTCAAGCTTCAGACATTTTTTTAGAAGTACCATTTCATTGTTCATTTAGTAGAAATGAGGCAACTCTCAGTGTAATGTAGTCGCTGTGAAATAAGTGATTTCTAGCAACCCATCGAGACAATGTTTACCACTTTGTTCTTGGCAAACACATGTGCATTTCCTTGAACAATATTACTTACTGATAGAATTTACTTTTTTCCAGCTGCAGGAAGCAGAAATGCAGAGTTATGATGATTGAAAAAGATGTATGTTATTTTTATTGTCATTTGGTTGATTCATTTCCCCACATTTCTGTGTTAGTTATTACACAGATAGTTCCCACAATTTTTCTGTGAGAGAAAAACGAGGTACTTGTCTGAAATGACTCTTATAATATTCTGGTATCTTATGTAATCTATGTAGAAAAGACATTAAAATTATTTAAATTCTTGAAAAATTTAGATGGCCCTAATTTTTGTTTTTACATTTTTGAACAAAAGGACCTTACTATGTGAAACAATAAAAACACAAAAAGATCAACTGTGGGGTCTGCAAAGAAATTGGGCGCTGGGCCCTGGTATATGAGGGCTGCAATCCCAGCCCTTCCACCTGAAGGCTGTGTGATCATTAAGGTTTTTGCTCTTTCTGACTCTCTCTATATTTTTTAAAAATATATTTTATTGATTTTTTACAGAGAGGAAGGGAGAGAGATAGAAAGTTAGAAACATCGATGAGAGAGGAACATCGATCAGCTGCCTCCTGCACGCCCCCTACTGGGGATGTGCCCGCAACCCAGGTACATGCCCTTGACCAGAATCGAACCTGTGACCTTTCAGTCCACAGACTGACACTCTATCCACTGAGCCAAACCGGTTTTGGCTTGACTCTCTATATTGTAGGGCTAATAATACTCATCAAGGTGTATTGTGAAGGTGCCATGCAATGCTGTGGATTATGCAACCAGTGCCTTGCATCGCCCATAATAGGTGCACTGTTAGTTTTATTCCTTTCTTTATCAATAAGAACCTTTCACTTATAAATGTGTACATACATGGTCTCTAGGTTCTTTTGGGAGTTTTTAAAGTCTTAGCTTAAATGGAAAACTCATGAGAACATGTTGTAATAGAAGCAAAATATCCAAAATTTTATTATTCTCGTTTGGATTCAAAAGTATAAAAAGTTTTTATGTAAGATTTAAAGTAGAAAGTTAACTTGAATTTTATCATAACAATGTTTCCATTACTACTGTATTTTTTTAAAAACAAGCCAAAGGTATTTTGTTTATTTATGAATATATCTGGCTAGGAACTGTGGCCTTTTAATTCTATCTTAACTTTTAAAAATGATGCTATTTTCTAGCATAGATCCACATACTCTAATTTCAAAAACCAGTAGAAAAGAACCTTCAAATTTTCAGATTTGTACAGATTTACTTGTTACAATAAATAATGAAATTCTATAAAGAAATACTGACATTTATGGTAGTATAGAATTTTGAAATTATTTTAAACTTGTTTATATCATTTCAACATCTCACAATCCAATAATTTTTGCTGGTAGTGTATTTTACAAACAAGAGATCAACCAAAGGCCTGGTATGCATGCATATAAGCCTAACCAATGGACACAGACACCAGGGGGGTGAGGGCATGAGTGTAGGGGGTATTGGGGGGATAAGGACACATATATAATACCTTAATCAATGAAGAAAAAAATAAACAAAAATAGAAAATAAGTGATTTGCCTAATGACACACATAAGCATTTGAACCAGAATTAGATTCTAAGTTTTCTGACTTTAAGTTCTTCTTAATTCCTTTTACATCATGCTGCAAAGTTTCTTTCCCCTAAATAATATGTAGTCATAGCAAACAATTTTCTAATTGTTGTAATTTAGAATTTTTTAAATATGTTACTTACTGGCTTCTAAGATGTATGGTATTTGCAATTAATTTAGTCATTTAATAGATTTATTTTTGACTAAAACTGTTTAATTAAGTAATTAGGATCTTATATATAACAAAATTAAGTGAGTGAATATAATTTTTATATTTAAATATGAGCAGATGTAATGCTATTTTAGTTTTTGTTCATTAATCTCTTTTTAAAAATGCAATGGACTCCAGAAATCTTTGTAGAAGTTATATGTATGTAATATTCTAGTTTAGAATTCAGGTTGTGTCAGCAGTAATGCCTGCTGTGCAATGTCCTGCAAAAATCTGAGAGCAGAATAGTCTCATGAATCATGAGACTTATTTACAGATGACCAATCAGGATAGTCATGTAGTTTAGCAGAATTAAAGTAAAGTATCAACTAACCTGTAAAGAAACTGACAAAAGGGTCTAGGGATTCAAACATTGTTCTGGCTTGTGAATAAATTTTTTTGAGAATGAGATGTTAAATTTTACACCATCATGGAAATTATGGTCATATGAATAATGTGCCGAAGAATTTCAGAGACCACCTAGACATTGTAAACCCAGGAAATAGTGGGCTAGGGAGGCAGAGATGGATTTGTGACTTTCATGCTCAGGTCCCAGAGAAGCAGTAAAACTTGTTTATTTCTTTTTCAAGATTTATTGAAATGTAATCGGTATACAAAGAGCTACACATGTTTACTATATGCAATTTGGTGAGTTTGGAGATAGGTGTACATTCGAGTTACCATTACCACAGGTAAATACCTATCACATCCAAAAGTTTCCTTTTGGCTTTGTTTTTTCTTTCGTGTTTTTGGTGGTAAAAATACTTAACATGAGATCTGCCATCTTAATTTTTAAGTGCCCAGTTGGTATCTATAGGCACTTGGTTGTATAGCAGATCTCTGACACTTACTTATTTTGTATACCCAGAACCTGACTTTTTGAATGTAAGTTTTTATTTGCTACTTTGTAAAAGAACATTAAAGGCAAAAAAAAAAAGAAAAAGAAAAGAAGAAATAAAACATCAGAGAGAAGTTCAAATATTTTGGGTATTCTTAAATTTATTATGATTACTAACTTTTTAAAACACTATTGAGTCACAGATTGTGGGAAGCACCATTATCCTTCTGAGCTAAGTATTGCTAAAGATCTTAGATTGGAGGCATCCTCAGACCTATTCACAGAACTTTATCCTCTTTTTGTACAACCTCAGCATTTTGTACAACCTCAGCAGCCTCAACTTTCTACATTGAGGATGGAATCCAGATTTAGAAAGGCAATCCTGGGGGTTGACTATTGATTTATTTATTTAGATTAATCTTCATTAAAGTATTTTTTCCCATTGACTTTAGTGACAGAGAGAGAAACATCCATGTGAGAGATACACATCAATTGGTTGCCTCCTGCAGGTGCCCTGACTGGGGCCAGGGATGGAACCTGCAAACCAGATACTTACCCTTGACCAATCCCTGGGCAAAAACCGGCCAGGACTAGAGGTTGACTTTAAAAGGATCAATTGATTTCCAGCCCCCTTATAATAGTCTTCCCCAGTTACATCTTCATGGTCAGGCATCCAACAGGAAGTGTCTCTCAATCTGGTAGTTTTTGCTTAGAGCTTTTCAAATGGCACCATTTATTAGAAAACTTAACAAAGAAAATCTAAAGAAAGAAAAAGAGTAAGTCTTTGTAGAAGTTACTGAACTGGAAAATCTATAGTGTTATTGTTTCTATCACTTCATTATACAATACAAATCAGTCCTTAATATTTTTAAATTATATTTTTATTTGGAAATATATTTTGACCAAAAGCTGATCACAATCTGTCATATGTATACCATATATGTGTGTTTGACTGTTATAGAAGTTATATGTACACAAATCATAAAGAGAAAAAAGAAATCAATTCATTTGCACATAATAACTTCAGCAGATACTATTTGCCTCATGGCTTTCAGTATAAATTGTGACCTTTTCTTATGACTTATTCTGAAATCACATTGGACTTCATAATAGGAGAGAGTGAACCAAACAGCAATTTAACATTTTCAGTTCTTGTGGAAATTTTCTCTTGCCAAAGAGATGGGCAGAAATGGTTTCTATGACTAAAGTGCTATTTTGAAATAAACAGAAGTGTGAATATTATGGATGCCATTATAAAATGCAAATATCACAGCAGAGTGAATTAGACATTGAGGGCTCAGATGGGTTTTTCTTAAACCTATTACTTTGCAAAGATAAACAAACACTGGTAAAATGTTTTTCTTCATACTCTTAGCCACTTTGCTTAACCCATAGCTATGCTAGTCTTACACAAATTATGACCCTCTTTTGAAAGTTTCCCAGAGGATATAGATTAATTGGAATTTATGAATTTTTAAATTTAAAGTCATGTGTTAATTATCATGTACAGGATAGGGTTTGATAAAGTCAGAGAGGAACCATGAAATGAAAGATGGGGATCCATTGCAAAGGTGCACGAAGGGAAGGGAAAAGGTCAAAGGAGGAGGAAGGACTTGATATGGTTGGGATGAAGTGGTAAAGATGGTGCTGGGTTTTGAGATTTGAACTGTGTGTGAAAATGGATGAGACAGTCTAATCCAACCTCTACCCAAGCGACATATCTCATTTTCTCCTTAAATGTCAGAGTGGATTTAAAACGTATTTCCTTGTGCCCTTCCTATTTCCAGATCTGAGGCCTCACCCAAGTGACAGCAGTACTGTCTCTGACTCTGGAAAACACTTCTATTAACCACTGTTAAATTTCCAAAACATGCATTGGAAAGACGTTTTTATTGATCCTTCAATTTTAATTTTCCTTTCTGCTATATGTAGCATTTCAGATGCAGGCTGCGGAACTTGCACTAAACTAGGTCAAGCAAGCTGGGCAGGAGTGCCAATTGTGTACTTGAATCCGAAATGCTTATCTAGAAAAGCCAGGTAGTTACCATGGAGAAACAGCGTTCCGGCCAGCATGTGATTAGTGGCATAGACATTTTATTTTATGTGAGCAGGAGTTGTTATAGGGTTTGGTTAGCTGTGTTTTTTGTTGCAATTACATTACCTAGTTGGAAATAAATGAATGTCACTCAGTATCTGCATACAAATAATATTTTTTTCTCTCTCTCCAAATACTGTGTCACAAAATAGCACAACAGGAAGCCAGCAGTGCAGGAGACGTGTACAGTACCAAAGAGAGGGAACTGAAGGGAAGTGCCTGATTTTTACTATGATTACCCAGAAAGTCTGGGACTGATCACTTCAGAGTCCACTCTGTAATTCAGAAGCAAAAGTTTTAAAACTACTTTTAGAAAAGTTAGGTTTTGCATGTAACAATTTTTTAATGAAAATAAGTATTTGTTAGAGAAAATACAGAAAAGCATAAAGATGCTAAAAATAAAAATTTACATGTGATTTCACTACCCAGAGTTAAAAAATATTGAATTTTGAGTATATTTATTTCCACTATTTGTCCTATATCTATATTTAATGTAGTTGAAATAATGGCACATGTAAAATATTATGCTTCTCTTCTTTATAGTGAAACAACTATTTGTGTAACTTTACTATAAATTCTTTATTAGCATCATTTCAATAGCTAAATAATATTTATTAAATGGATATGTCACATTTTATAACAATGTATTATAATATATTACTTCTAGTTTGTCACTTCTACAAACATATTTGTGAATAAGAATTTTTTTGGTAATTTTGAATTATATTATTGATATAGAGTCCTGGAAATGAGGTTATGATAATGGAGTCAAGACTGTAAAAGCTGCTTGCAAAAAGTACTAAATTGCTTCCAATGTAGCAATTTACAAATCCATAGTAAGTGTGAATACACATTATACATGCAAGTATGGCTATCTGTGCATGTATAAGTTGTGACACACACACACATACACAGCATGTAATATTTGACCAAAACCTGTAATTTATCTAGCATTTCTTTTTTACCAGTAATATATTTTTAAATCTTTACTAGCCATTTATATGTTTTCTTATTATAAATTATCTTTTTATATATTTTACCTATTTTTCTACTAAGAACATTATTGCTATCTTTTATCAATTTATATAAGCATTTTACATAGTACTATCTTTGTGAAAGTTTTAGCAAATGGTGCACTGTGTTTATTTTGTCCAATAGTTTTTTGTTTGTTTGCTTATGATTTTTGACAAACTGAAGTTCCTACTATTTATGTTTTTCCATTTCCCCTGGCATTTCTTTTGTATAATCTTCCATTTTTAAACTTAGAAAAAAAAATTCTTATTTGTGAGATATACCTTTTTGCTTTCTTCTAGGTTTTATGTTTTTAAAAATGTTTATTTCCTTAATCCAACCAGAATTTAGTTGGTTGAACTATATTTCATTAGTCAGGAAATTTTGTTGTGAGTGATCACACTGTCTGGACTAAGGTGGGCAGGTTTATTTGTCTATAAAATTGGGAAGAGAAACGTTGCACCTGGGGTGAGAGTAGTTGGGACTAGATATTGGGGTGCTTTTCCCATCTCTCCTCCTGTCCGAATACTAGTTTTATCTTGGAGAAATGGTAACCATGTATTTATATCCTTACACCTTTGCCACCAGAGAGTAAGTCCCTCCCTGCTAAAGCAATCTTGAGAAAGAATGTCACTTGTTACATTGTGGGTCATACATCTTCCCCAGTGGCCAGAAAAGTCAGGGTACCAGCATTGGCCACTCCCCTTGAGCCACATGGCTGGAGTGGGAAGGGAGTAGTTGCCCCAAAAAGGAAGTGCTGCAATTAGTAGGAAAAGTGAAGGTGCTAGATGGATAAAAAAAGGATTGGGGTTCTGAGATGGAAGTGAGACTTCTTTTCAGTATTCTGTTTGAATTTGTTTTCCTGTTTGGAGTTTGTGGGGTTGCTAATAATGCTTTCATGCCTCCTACTCTTTCCACTCACCCAGAATGTAAAACCAACTAATAAAAAAAAAAGGAACCTTAGACAAATGGCAAATAGCATTAAAATATCTATATTATAAAAGCCAGTGGCCATAACACCACAACGACCAAACAACCAGTCACCAGGTGGTACATGGAGCCCCCCTTGGTCCCTCCCCTCAGCTCACGTGGCCTGGCGGGACTTGCAGCTCTCATGGTTTGCGCGGCACGGCAGTGAGCTACTCATGCACGGCCGGTCTGGGTCTCATGCGATTTTGTGTGCTGGGCCTCTAGTTGCTTATAAAGTTGATTGGAGAAAATTAGCCTATTGCCCAACAATTGGGTTTTTCACATGTAATTGCTAAATTGAACTAATCCATCCATTCTATGGGCCTGCACTTAAGAAGGGCATAGCCCCCAATCGGTAAGCCTAGTCCATGGATGAGCAGAGCATTCAAGCGTCTCTCCGAGGACAGGCACTTTAAAGTTTGGAAGGGACTTTTCCTGAGAAAGTGATAAAAAGGAAGGGTCTTTGGAGAATAATAACATTTGAGAGTTTAGTGAAAGAAGAATCCTCAAAGAGTACTCCCTAAAATGGGGGTAGAGCATGTTGACAAGGTAAGAGAAAGGCGAGGAAAGAGAGAGGCTTCTGCAGCAGAAGCTTGTGCTTGTGTTGATACTGTGACCTTTTTAAAAAATTTTTATTGACTTCAGAGAGGAATGGAGAGGAAAAGAGAGGTAGAAACATCAATGATGAGAGGGCATCATTGATCGACTGCCTCCTGCATGCCCACACTGGAGATGGAGTCTACAACTTGTCCATGTGCCCCGACCAGGAATTGAACCACAACCTCCTGGTTCATAGGTTGATGCTCAACCACTGAATCACACCAGCTGGGCAATACTGAGACCATTTAGATGCACCCAATGATCATCATCAGACTGTCACTGCATAGTAACTATCGTGGTGGCATGGAAGTCAGTGATGCTTGAATTCTTAATGGAGCCATGTGCACCAATGATTTCAAACAGGTGTCTTCATCAACATAAAGAAAATCTGGAGCTTAATAATTATCTTTAAAACCTGATGTCCCCGCATGTTTATTTTTCAATTAGGAAAATCTAATTGCATGGATTTTTATTTTTTGAATTGTATTTATTGTTATCCCTAGGAGATACAACCCATTCTATTTTCTCACAAGAGGGGGCAAAAGAGTAACTTTTAATTATATCATTTACTTTGGTGATTTTTGCTTAATTTAATTGAATGTTTCATTATGATCTCTGATCTTTTCTTCTAGATATTTTCCTATTCTCTTAGTTTAGTATTTCAATTAAATAGTGGCTTTCAAACATTGATGTGCATCATAATCCCTTGGACAGCTTGTTTAAACCAACTGCTGTCTCTGATTGACTGTGTCTGGAGTGGGACCTGAGAAGGTGCATCTCCATCGTTTCCAAGGTGATGCTGATGCTGGTCTGAGAACCACACTTTTGAGGGCCCGTGCTGTCAAAAATTGATTGTGACACAAAGATAGAGTTACTTGATGTTTATTTTTGAGATATTTAAATTATTGGTTCTAAAATGAACCATATCTGTGGATGTTGGCTGCTTAAATGTGGAAATCTGTGGGACCCATAGTAATACAGTTTTGTGAGTGAATGAAGATGGCTAGGAGCAGTGCTGTTGTAGTTCTACAGTAGTTCTTTAAACAGAACATGTCACGGTGATCTCAGTTTGACTCAAGGGCGGCTTCTCAACTATTATTTCTTCTTAATCAAGAGTGCATTTGAAGCATTAGCATGTCTAGAAGAGGAAAGGCATACTGGAAAGAAATAAAAGCAGCCTGCCATGTTGCATGTGTTAAGAACTATGCTTTATGAATCAGCTATTGTTCCAGCTGCAGAAATCGGAAATTTGATGCTTGGTTTACAAGTGATGATTTCAAACAATTCTTTTAAGATAATATATTTTTTTAAATTTGTATAAGTGGGAGAATAGATCCATATGGATTATTTTGCTAGAATACACTCTTGACTTTGCAATTCAGATTAAGAACTGAATTTGCTTCCCTTCCCCCCAGCCCACATAGACTGTGACTAAAAACAGAAAATTTAGGGTTTATTCTCTATAAGCTCTAGGTAATAGGTTAGCTAAAATGTATAGGGTTTTTTCTTTCTTTCTTTTAGAACAAAGCACAATCTTTGTTCTCTCTCCAATTCACAAGCAACATGGTGATGGTATTACATATTCTTTAAAGATTGCCAATGGAAGGAATGTAAAAGAAAGGCTTCTGAGAATGACAGTTATAGACATTACAGTTTTACTACCTGGTGTTCTTTCCCATGAGTATTTCAGTTCATGTTAAAGGAATAGGCCACAGGATTTAAGAGGAAAATAATTGATTTCAGAGACACCATGAACTTCTCAGTTATTACCTATTTATTCCCTAATGTGAAAGTTGGCCTTGTTCCCTGGAGTTTAGAGAGATTGAAAACATCTTACCTAATGTCTTTCACCTGATGGAACCTCTATGATGGTATTTTCATTTAAAAGGTTTGCAATTTCATCTTACAATGTTTTTTTTTATGTAGACTCTGAAGACTTTATCTTTGAAAAATCAGTTTAAAAAGTAAAACATGTCATAATAATTACCGAACATCTCAGTACCAGATCATACTTTGTTGTTGTTTTTGCTTCAAGATAGTGAAAGGAAATTACACATATTTTATCATAGAATATAGCCTGGAATTATGTTAACATACCTGTTTATTGACACAAGTATTCTCTGTGTATAAGGCTATTGAGAGGAGGTGTTTTATTTGACTCTTAATGCTTATTAATTTGTATTTAAGATATTACAAAGAGAAAAGACTCTCAAGAATTATATGTTGGGTGCTTTCTTAAAATACAGTACCAGAAGAAAATGATGTTAAAGAGAAAAGGCAGCGTATGTGCCAACAAAATAAAAGAAAAAGTACTGTTTCACAATTAATAATCACATATAATTTAAAATTTAGAATTAAAATAATGAAAATTCAAATAAGCACTATTACTTTTTAGTTTAATTTTTCATCATAAAAGAATCAAATATAATTGGTACCTTGCTTTAAGCTCTATAGAGATATTACATGGTTGACAGAAAGTTCCTTTACCAGAATTTAATTAAGGAACATCAAATATTTGTAGGTGTGCACATTTGCTTTTTATTATCAGGTCTCAATTGATTTAAACTTATCTATCTTTTTACATGTCAGCTCACATTTGCTGATTTAGTGAGGAATTAAATACATTTAAGTTATTTGGGCATTTTCAAATATTTTCAGACATTATGTTTACTTTTAGAAAGATACACTGAACATTTTTGTATGCATGCTAGAAAATAAAGATTAGAAATTGAGGAACATGCAGAGAAAATGCTTTGTCAGAATCATCAGAAATTATTTATTACGAATCTCTTTGAAGAGACACAGAACTTCTGTGATGATGAAAAAGCTTTGTCTATATTCTCCAAAAAGTTAGCTACTAGGCACATGTAGCTAATGAACACATTCAATGTGGCTAGTACAAATAAGAAATGAAATATTTAATTGTATTTCATTTACATTAACTTAAATTTTCCCACATATAGCTGTTGCTTTGAATTGAACATTGCAGTTTTAGACTTATAAAAACATCAAGTAGAGGTCCTCATGAAGACAGTAATATCCAACAGAGCAACTGAGAAGATTAAATAACCTCATATGATAACGTGTGTAGATGGTGCCTGATACATTCTAAGTGTTGTGCATTAGTAACTTTCTTTCCTATCCCCCACATAGTTCAATACTTACTGCTTTTCCTAAAGATTTGCTGACCTTTCTACTCCTTTTTATAGTTTTCTGTTCTCCTTCTAAAATTCCCTTTCTCTCTCCCACCCTTCTTTTTTTAATGTTTTTATTGATTTCAGAGAGGGAGAGAGAGAGAGAGAGAGAGAGAGAAACATCAATGATGAGAGAGAATCATTGATCAGCTTCCTCCTCAATATCCCTCACTGGGGATCGAGCTAGCAAGCCAGGCATGTGCCCTGACCAGGAATCAACTGTGTGACCTCCTGGTTCATAGGTCCACACTCAATCACTGAGTCACATTGGCTGAGCCCCTTCTTGTTTAATTAAACATTCCATCCACTGAACTGTATTATCTTACCTCCTTTCCTACCTTTTCACTATTGTTTTCTCCTTCCCTTCATGATGAGGAAGGCCTCTCAGCAATTATTTACATTGCCCAAATGCTCTATCCTGAGTATAAATATGACCTGGGAATATGGGACTGAGTGCAGGGGAATAAGTCTGGCCTGAGAATGTTTATTACTCAGATCTCATAGAGCTCAGTCATCCAAAACCCCCTCAAAATGAGAGTCCAGTTTAAAGTGATATGTTGGTAATGCTCCCTAAGTGCAAGTATGTATCATCTCATAGAATCACCTTCAACTGAGGCCTCCAGGAACTTGCGAGTTAAAGTTCCAAGAAACACGAGCTCAGAGTTTAAACTTACAAGCAGACACACACAAGCTCTCACTGGAATGCAAGTGAAAAAAAATAGACAATCAGACCCACAAAACTAAGATGTTGAAATAATCAGGCACAGAATGGTAAATAACTGTATAATATGTTAAAAGAAGTAAAAGAGAAACTAGAAATTATCTCAAGCAGGAAGAAATTATTTAAGAGATCAACAGAATTAGAAAGCAATTGAAACTAAGAATAAAAATAATAAAAATTAAAATTTAAAAGCTAGGCAAATTAAGAAAGATTAAATGTTGCTCAGGAACATTAATAAACTGGAGTATCAAGCCAAATACTCAAGATGCAGCACCAAAAATATAAATTCAATTA
The DNA here is from genome assembly GCA_026230045.1 of Corynorhinus townsendii. Taxonomy (NCBI): domain Eukaryota; kingdom Metazoa; phylum Chordata; class Mammalia; order Chiroptera; family Vespertilionidae; genus Corynorhinus; species Corynorhinus townsendii. The sequence goes on along the minus strand of JAPDVU010000006.1, from coordinate 109,381,404 downwards.
TAAAAAGATGTTAATCAAAAGTGGGAATAATGTGAAAATGTCTAACATATATCTATTTTGAGGTCTGAGAGGAAACAAGAGAGAAGCAGATGTGGCACTATATTAAGATTTATTTGACAACTTTGGGGATTGTTAAAAACACCAACCCCTGACCAGGAAGCCAAAATAACCTCAAACGAGCCTTAGCAGGTTTGGCTCGGTGCTTAGAGCATCAGCCTACAGACTGAAGGGTCTTGGGTTAGATTCTGGTCAAGAGCACATACCTCAGTTTCAGGCTGGTCCCCAGGCCAAGTTGGGGTGTGTGCAGTAGGCAACCAGTCCATGTGTCTCTCTTGCATCGATGTTTCTCTTTCTCTGTCTTGCCCCCTCCCTTCCACTGTCTCTCTAAACAAAATCAATGTAAAAAAATATCCTTGGGTGAGGATTAAAAACACACACATCTCAAATGAGATAAACCACACACACACACACACACACACACACACACACACACACCATATTATAGTGAAGGTGCATAACACCAAAGACAGAAAGATCTTCAAAGGCATTTAAAGAGAAAAGATAAACCATTTATAAAATACTACAGATTACCTGATAGCAAGAATGGAAGCCTGGAGGCAGTGGAAAAATATCCCCAATATATCAGAAGGAAAAAATCCCAAACAGAGAACTCAGCAAAGGTAAAATACATTTCAAGAAAAGAGATGAAATACAAAAAGAAATAAAACATGGGATTTTTACCAGTCTGTGCTACCAACAGACCATTATGAAAAAACAATCTTAAGTTATTCCTCTGACAACTAGAAAATAATTTAATATAGAAAGTCTGAGCTATTAGAGGGAAACATGAGTAAAAATTAAAATAATGATATCAGTACCTAGTTTGTGGGTTATGAATAAATAGATCAAATATATTAGACCAAACTAGCATGAAAGTCGTGAGATGTGATCAAAGGCATTGTCAAGCCACACTGTATTTAGGAGGAATGCAAATATTTTGTTATACTTCATACTTTATTAAGTAGGAAGGTTAAAGCTATATAACTATTTAAAAATAAGCATAAAAATATAACTGCCAAGAATTGTGAAATAAACAGATAAAATGGGGGGAGGAGTAATCAAAAAATTCCAGAAAAATATAAAAAAGAAAAGATAGGCATAAATCCAAAATATCATAACAGATATAAATGAAATATACTCACTAATTAAGAGAGAAATATTATCAGATTGTATTTAAAAACAAATATAGTGATGTGCTATTTTAAAAAACCTGTACCTAAAACTTAAGGACACAGAAAAATGAAAAGGCAAAAGAAAGAAAGAAGTATGTAAAGCAAATACTACATATTTACCCCTCCCCTGCAACTGGCCTAACAAAATAAAAACCAAAACTGATGTTTTTGCTAGAGATAAAACCTGACTGACTACACACTGATAAAAGTTTCAGTTTCCCAGGAGAATCTGAAAATTACAAACTCATTACATTAAATATCCTTCAAACCTTGACAGAATTACATGGAATAACTGATAAGCCCCATCATGATGGAAAAAGATTAACACATTTCCATCAATAAATGATAGACCAAGAAAAAAAAATTTTCAATTACAAAAGTCCCAAGCAACATAATGTGAACTTGTAACAATATTGTATTTATATACAAGTAAAAATTAGTTTTTAAATGACATTACGATGCCTGGGAATTAATCCCACCAAAAATGCACATTTATGCATCAAATTTTTTATTGAAAGAAAACTAAATAAATGTAATTGGATTAGAAACATCATTTTCACAAATTGATATTTTTATGAATTTTATTTGTAGATACAGTTCAAATCCAACCAACAGAATGTTTCAAGAAAATTGTTAAAATTAGTTCAAAATTTATGTAGGAGAAAATCAGTAAGGAATAGCCTAGACAGGTTGGAAAAAAGAATACGATTTACAGTACTGATTAAGGATGTTGCATTTCTTAATTTTGGTGCTCTTAAAAATGATTCATTATTTTTAACCCCACATTATTTTATATACATTTTGTGTTTATGTGCTCTATTTTACAATACATTTTTAAAGAAAACTATCATTGTAATTCTGAGTCTTAGCTCTATAGAATCAACAACTAAAAACTAGGATATTTTACTAAAATATATAAGAAACACTACTTGTCATCCACTTTTTAAAGCTAAAATATATTTTAATATGAACATAATACATGTGTAATTTAGAAAATATGTCACATATACAGAAATGAATAAAAGTTATCATGACTCTTACCCTCCCATGTAAGCATTATAATTGTCATTATATACTCTAGTCTTTCCCTCTGCTAACGTGTGGATCTATTTGTGAATTTTTACAGAAATTACTGCCCTTTTGTGTATCCATTTGTTATGCTTTTAAACTTGCCATTACAAATTTGTTATTTGATATGTTAGGGATTTTGCAAAACTATACCTTTTATTTGAAAATATATCATTGAAACTGACATACTTGATCAAGCAATTCTTTTCATAAATAGCAATTTTTTTAGAAACTGAAACTTAAAAATGCATGCAACAAAGAGAGATTATATAGCTTGAAAGATGCATAATATGTAGGGATTATATATTTTCAGTAATCAACAAAAAAGTGGAAGATGGAGAAAATACACGTTAGACACTAATTCAGTCTGAACCATCAGTGCGCCACCACAGCTGCTGCTATTTGTTAGTTGCTAAATGAAGTACGAAGGGCTTCCTTACAGCCTCACAGAGGCTGTTCCCAATGGTTTGCGTAAATGGCATGTTCAGTTCAATTACCGATAGAAAAGTTATAGTATTGAACTTAATAGTATGACCAAACACTCTCTAAACTGTTCTTTTCCTCACATTTATCTTTAAAAAAAATCAAATTTATCTTTAAAGCTATCAAAGGTCCTGAGTAATGTTTCAAGGGAGAGGAGGGGGAACTTTCTTAAAGGTTGAGAAGGTCCCTATCTTTTCCTCTGGCTAAGTCAGGGAGAATTACAGGCCTTGGGCTGGATCTGGCCTCCAGCAAGTGATTGTAGAAGTTCACCAATGACAGCATCACTTGAGACTTCGCTAAATGCTATGTAAGTCTGTGAAATATATCCCTGTTTCTACCTAACTAGAGAAACTAGTAGGATGATTGTATTGCCCTGACTACTTACATCTCTAGATTGAGATGACATTTTTGCCTGTTTAGTTCTACTTTTTTTATAGGGATCAAATTCTTTTTTACTGCCTATTCAGTGGAAGAAAAAACAGTGGGTGTGCATGCAAAGGGAGAACAGCTAAAATTTACTTAACATCTGCTGTATGTCAGTCATTGAATCAGTTGTTGATGTACACCATTGCACGCAGTTCTCCCAGGACTCTGGGAAGGAGGTCTCATTATTGAGAGGAGACTTAGAGAAATTTCAGTACCGTGCTTTGCTTGTTCACAAAAGAAACATCCAAACCTGTATGAATTTGTATGAGTTTATTTGAGCCAAACTGATGACAATTGCCTGAAATAAAAAAACTCAATGGATTGAGAAAATGATCCAGAGAATGACAGATTTGTGCCTTATTTTACACATTAGAATCAAAGGAGAAAACTTAGAGGGGTGACATGAAATCCATTGGTGACAGATTAGGGAGGTGGGAGAAAGCAAAAGAGGTAAATTTCTGGGATTGGATAAAAAATAAAAGGAACAGACACATACTTCTTGTAATAGGTGGGTACAGGGTAGTGAACTGTTCACAATTAACGCTGTAACAATAACAATGAGGGGTTCTGTGATTTTCTGCTCCGGTGGGAGATTGTGCCCTGAGGGATCTGGAAAAAAGAAATTACCCTGACATTCCAAAGGTATGTTATGGGTAGAGGCAAGGAGACAATAGACAGGCTCAGTTAAGGTAAAGATTGACCTTTGTAAGGCTGATGCAGGCCTAAGACAAGACTACCTGCCATGACCCACTTGTAGTTTAGGAAGTTTTAAATTTCAGCCCATCCTAAGAGGTTACTTTAGGTCTCTGAGTTTGTAAGGCCCCCCTTGGAGGCCTCCATGAGCTTGTGAGGTTTAGTATGTGGGTTCCTTTTAGTCCACATGCTCAAGGGCAAATAATTAAGAAGCAATAGAACCAGGGTCTACCAAGGCTGGGTACTCTGAATTCCTAGGTTGGTGCTTTTCTCACCACTCCACCCTTCCTTATGCTTTCTCCCTGGGTCCCTAGTCTAACCCTCCCCTGAAACTGACAGCAACCACTTTGTGAAACACAAGTACATTGCAGTACACTTTTTTAAAAAGTGTTGTCATTAGTGTTTAATTCCATATATAGAAATCAGTATCTAAATCAGGACTGACTGATTATGTTTTGCTTTTCAGTTAAAATAGTTATTCAAATGTTTTAAATGCATTCCCTGTGCATTAGAAGATGATACCAATTAAGTCATTAGGATTTAGCTATACATATGATGGGAATTAGTTATGTCACTAGGAAAGAAATAAACCTATATTTTAAAGGAAATTTACAGATATAGAATGTGAAATATGCATTGCAAATATTAGATTGTGAAGATCAGTAAGCATTTGTTGAAAATAAAAAGGTATCTGTGTTGGATAGTATTTTCGATATATATCTGTCATTCACAAGAGCAAAAGAACAAACATGAGTTATATTTATAAGCCATTAAAGTAAATTTAAACAGATCATTCAATTCTTAGTAGAATCTAAATAGTCTGCTTATTAAAAATTGGATATCAATTTCTTTACATTTTTGTTTTAGAGATCTTTTTCTCTAATAAAAGAATATGAACATTGCTCTAAAGAGAAAATTCCTTTGTTATAGACATTATGAGATATTTAAATAGTTTGGTTGTAATTATATGCTGTTGATGTAAAAGCATTTTTCACAATTGCAGTAATGAAACTGAAAAATCTGTTCATCGATTCTATCTTTGTAAAACAGGAAATGAGAAGAATTATTTGATATAAGGAAAAAGGTGACATCCTTGTTTAAACATCACATCCATTTTTTTGCCCTCTTCATTTCTAGGAAGAAAAGGTCTTAGGAACAGTTGTTGTTCAGTCAGGTAAGCATTTGAAAGCAAAAATATTTCTTAGAATAAAATGGGCAAAAAGTCTGCAAAGGCAAACTTTTTAAAGGAAAGAAATGGTGGGAAAAAGATACAGAGGCAAAGAAGCATTGAACAGACTGTCAAACTACATTGGGAAGATAGGGGAGGTTGGACGAGGGGGGCTGTAAGAGACCAACCGAAGGACTTGTACGCATGCATATAAGCACAACCAATGGATACAAGACACTGGGGCGGGGGGGAGGGCGGGCAGGTGAAGACATGTACTGGGGGGTAGGGGAGGTCGGGGGGAGATCAATGGGGGGAAAAAAGGAGACATATGTACTACTATTTGTAATACTTAAAACAATAAAAAATAAATTTAAAAAATAAATAAATAAATAAAATGGTCAAAAGGCTGATAGGAAGCTATTATGGACTAGTGGGCAATGAAAGTGGAATTGATCAGAAAGAATACCTACCAGAGATTTAGGAGTTATGGCACAGAGAAGTGTAGCAGCCTGGAGTAGAGTAATTGTTGAGACACTAGAAACCTAACCTGCTCATTGGAAACAAATTGAAGATGCAAGATCAAGCTGGAAAAGTTATGTTTGTTCAAATGAACCAGAGAGAGATGCCTGGGCGAACAGATCTGCTTTGTAAAGGGGAGGGGAACTCTCAAGGAGCCAGGGTGTCTCAACTCTCATTCTGCAGCCTTGTAATACCCACCTTTTGTCAATCAGAGGTGGTGTTTGAAGTGGTATGATGTCATATTCTAGCATAGAAACAGTTTTGATTGAAACATTATTCTGAAAACTTCATATAAGTATGTATAATTTCCAGAGCACAGAAAACATAGTAAGATGTTATGAGTCTGGTATGAAACTGTAACTCTCAAAATAATTTCACTGATATTCTTTTGGATTTCAATAATAATTTATGTAGGGTGGTTTTTGCATGAGACATATTATGATAGGAACCCACCTGTAATGGAATAAATGTAATGGTAAGCATATAGCAGGTGTATTGATGGCTCTATAGCCACCTACCTGTCCTAAGTATCTAAATCAGAGGTCATTTATTTTCAACTAGAAGAAGGAAACATACTCACATATGCCTTAGCTCAGGCAGCCAGTAAACATGCTCCTACCATATTATTTTCATTACTGTGCCTTTAAAACTCTTAGGGTGCTGTGGTTTTTACATTCTCATTCTAAACTCATTGTTGGACTAGCCTCCCATGCTAGAACAGCGAGGCAATTAATGGATGATTTTCTCACTTCGTTTTCAAATATATAGTAAAGGAAACAGACAACATGGTAAGTACAGTCATTGCTAGGAGGAGTTAGAGACTTTTCCTGACATGAATACTCACTCCATAAAAACAGTTCTTGTTTCCTCACTCCCCCTTCAGCCAGGACCCCTAGCAGCTATGGGAATTCTGTTTTGAATCCTCAAGCTATTGCTGAAAATGCAGATCCACTCATCCTCTTATTTCTTGTTCTACTGCTGCCTGAGAAGACACTCTCTTATCCCCGGCCCCAGGCTTTTGCTTTAGTTTGGGGCTATCTGTACTACTAGAGGATGAACATTTTAGAATAATCTCACCATCTCAGAATCCTTAATTTAATCACATGTGTAAAATATGGTGACATATTTATAGGCACAGGGGATTTGGATATGGATATTTATAGGAGGAATTATTTTACCTGTCACTGTGACTTTTATTTCTCTGACATTCAGTAAATTTGGAGTAAACTTGTTACTTTTAATTATTTAATTGGTACTGTGAGAAAATATTAGCTATTATTTGCCAATTATTCTAACAGTTTAAAAAAGCAGGCTCTTATTCTTCAATTAATAGTCACTAACAACAATGGAATATTGTTCTCCCACTTATTCTACATTGTGTTTTATAAGATTTTTCCTTTTTTATTTTTATAACAAAGGAAGAGAAGTGATTTTCAAAATTTTGTTTTGGTTCTGGCTGAATGAGAAATAACAAACATAATTTTAGAACCATATTTAGAAAGGCTCCTTAATTGTGAGTATCCGGGTATGAAATACCAGCTCCTTTAGAAAAAAATGCCTGTGACACACTTTGAATCAGAGCAAGCTATAGAAATGGACAATAAAATTGTAGATTCCTATATGAGAAATGGGGGGAGGGCATTTCAGATGATGAATTAATATAGTTGGGCAACATTTATGTTCCTTTTTTCTATGTGAAAATGGAGAACCACAAGTTGGAGTAATTAATTTTTAACCACATTACATTCTAGTATCTGTGATTCTGCTTTCCTGTAATACAAGACCTAAAACTCAATGCAACTCAAATGTCTCTAGACATTTTTTAGAATTTTTAAATTATTTCTCTAGCATTGCCATAGTGTGGCTATGAACATACTTCTTCATTCTGCAGACAATATCTTGGCTGATACAAAAGGTTATTGATCGAGAGAAGGCAGTGTTTTATAAGAATGAGATTGAGAGGCCTACAAATCAGATAGAAATCTTTGCATGTGGGATTTGCATGTCTCAGTGAGTGGGAAACATATGAATAAAAATTATTTAGAGTGGGATATATATTTGTGAGACTCACATATTTTCTATCCAAAGTTACTATTTGGGGGGGGGGGGGCCTCACTTGAAAATCATTAGATGAACATATCTATCAATTGCTTGCAGAACATGTACAAGTATTTAATGATTGCTGAGATATCAGCAGTCCCTCTAAAATAGCACTATCTCCTTGTTCTTAATTTTCCAGAAATGGAGACCCAAACAACAAGCCAAACATCAAAGATCATTGTCAATGGCAAAGGTAGAAACTGCCCTAGCAGCTGAGTTTTCAGCCTGTGACTTGGCAGAATTGTCCCCTAGCTCCATGACACACACTCTTGCAGCTAGGTCAGTGGTCTGTAAACTGCAGCTCGCAAGCCACATGCGGCTTACGAGCCGCGGTTTGCCACTCTGTTGACTAATGAGTTTGCCAACCACTGAGCTAGGTGAAGACCCACATTCAGGCCCCAGGCCAGGGCTAGTGGTGGGAAAGCAGGGCACACAAGGTACAAAACTGAAGGAAGCACTGGCTCTCAGGTGCTTACCCCACATGTGCATAACTCTGAGAGTGAGTGCCCCTTACATTTACACCCTTTTTTCGTGGTCTCACCCTAGTCTCTGCCTTGGTTCTATCCTTTAAATATGTCCCCTAAGACTGTTTCAAAGGTTCTGTAAGATAACTAGGAGATGTGTCTAGAGATGTTAGCAGACACAGTGTGTTTACTGGGTACAGCAGTGAGACAGGTTTTCACAGCACAGGTAATGTGATCCTGGTTATGTAGTTCACCTGTGAGGCCATTTTATGGTGTAGTCCTAAAAGCTGCCTTATAAAGTTGGCCTAAAGTCAGGGATTCTCTCCTTTTCAAGGATCCTGTGAGCTATATAACATCTTGTATGAAATCTCTTTAAGTTTAAGAAGTGTGGAATAGGTTTTGCTGTCTAAAATTTAGAATTCTGATAGGAAATAGTCATTGACTAGTTTTCTGATCTTTGAGGTTACTTTGCTTTGAGCTTCAATTTTGTCATCTGTGAAAAGGTAGTAAGAATTTGTACCTCATGGGTGTGTGTGGGGGGTATGTTTTCCTCTACCTTTCTAAGAGCTCAGCTGAAGCCCCATAATAAAAATAGGTGAACAGAAGAAAAGCATGCAAATTTAGTTAATATTTTACATGGCATGAAAGGCAGTGGTCCAAAGAAGAGGTTTGATAGAAAGTGGAAAGTGGTGGGAAAATGTAATAGGACCAAAAAAAAAAGGTCTGAGCCCTGGTTGGTGTGACTCAGAAGGTTGAGCATAGTCCCATGCACCAAAAGGTCATTGGTTCAATTCCTGATCATGGCACATACCCAGGTTGCAGGCTCGATCCTGGGTTGAGGTACTTCTGAGGGACAGCTGATCAGTGTTTCTCCACCTCTCCCTTCCTCTTTTTCTGAAATTGGTAAAAACACATAAAAAAGGTATGAGTTAAGTGTAATATGGGTGAAGCAAGTCCTATTTGTTTAGATTCCTCTGGGCTTCTTGGAGATAAGGATGATCCTTCCTCCAGGTTATAAAGAGGGCATCTCTCAAATGAGGGTTTTTCTTTTTTAATATATTTTATTGATTTTTTTTACAGCAAGGAAGGGAGAGAGAGAGAGAGTTAGAAACATCGATGAGACAGAAACATCCATCAGCTGCCTCCTGCACACCCCCACTGAGGATGTGCCCGCAACCAAGCTACATGCCCTTGACCAGAATCGAACCTGGCACCCCTCAGTCCGCAGGCCGAAGCTCTCTCCACTGAGCCAAACTGGTTAGGGCTCACATGAGGGTTTTATGACCCCTATGGAAATGGTCAGAAAGCCCTTCCTGCCCAACTTAAACTATGGAACCTGCCAAGGTACTATGTTTTGGGGTAGCATGTCCTGAATCCTATCATGGGCTAATTTTAAAAATTAAACATTATCTATATAACAAGACAGTGCAATGCATACTAAACACAATCGATATAAATTAGCTATGTTGTGTTAACATCATTTATTAATTTGGGAATTGAAATCATCATTTTTCTGATTTTCCTTTATTTCTAAGTTGAAATTACTAGTATAATTTCCCTTATTTTTTCCCCCCCTGGTTTTGCTTTATACTGTTATTTTATTAATTTGGTACTGGACACCTCAGTTCCAAGGAGACTCAAATTTGGTACTTCCCTTGCAGACCTATTTCTGGTTTTCATTCTGGAATACCACAGACTGGAGTTCTAAACCCCAGTACTAATACTTTCTATTCTTTCTTACTGTTGCCATAAAAATATTTACCTGTCTCCCCAGCATGTCCTTGCAATCACACTCAACATCATTGTGAATGGGCACTTGTTTGTCCAGGACTCTTGCAGCACCTTTCCAATGCTGATTCTGTCTTGATCACCATAGGCTGCCTGTCCCCATTGCTGGATAATGCCACCATTGTGGCCCAAGGCCTTCTTCCCTGAGCACCTAGTTCATCCCAGAGAGTTTATCATGCCTTCGAATCAGAGTGCCTCTGCTTCTTTCTACCCAAGTTTCATTTTTCAAGGATTGTCACATTCCTAAGGCTATTCTGTCACCATTTAGAGCAAATTGTTTTTACTTCTTTAAGCAAGTCAATAGCTATAATATCCTATAGGTAAATCACAGGAGATAGTGTTCCCCAGATTTTTAATATACATATTTTCTAGATATTTGAACATATATATCAAGAAACAATAGTGTGATATGAGATTACTTATTGCATTTAGTGGTTTGATCTTATGGTGAACATTATACACAGTATCTCAGAGGGAAAGATGTGTGAGATGTAAGTCTGAACAAAGCACAGACCTTATTTCACTTCACCTGTGTAAAAACTGAAAAGAAAACCTACTCCAGAATGCCACAGACACTTTTCTTAGGTTAATGATAATATGAAGGTCTTGCCTTTGAAGAAGCAGTTTCTAGAGTGGATTCAACCATATGTTGGTATGACTCACATGTGACTACTTGAACCTGGTACTCTTTATTTGTCTTTGGCCCTATTAGAGGAAATTATTTCCTTTTTCTATTATCTCTTGTGCTTTCCATTTTTTTCTCCTTTACTCCTGCTGCAGAAAACACTGAGCCTTTGTAAGATGAAGTATGAGAATTCACTCTACTCAACACAACTCCTGCTTAATTTCTTTCCCTACTGATTTAGCAAACGGGGGTCACTTGCCAACTCTGAATTCTACTTTTCAGCTGATCTCCCTGGTCATTAGTGTTCTTATCTCACCTCCCTCCCCCATCATATTAGTCAGAACTCCTTTGGTTCACAGAGACAGAATTCTAATGATTCAAGGTGAGCAATGCTAAAAGCTCCCTCTCCCACTTCTGACTCCCCAAGTGGGTCTCAAATACAGAATAGTCCAAGGCTATATGTGGCTTCAAGCCCAACAGAATCTAAGTCAAGTCTTTTCTCTCTTTTTAAAAATTGACCTTTTCTTGTGTCTTCTAATAGTTAAAAGCACATCCTACCAGCATGCTGATCCCAGTAGTAGAAAGATATTCTCTTTGTGCTCTGACAGAAAATTACCAGGGGGAGCCTGATTTACCCTGTGTAAATCAGATGCTATTTTCTCCAGCACTATGACCAAGGATGTGTGGTGCAGCATTCTCACTGGCCAGTCCTGGGTCACATGGACACTGCTGTGGGAGCATGCAGACCTTATCAAAATCACTTCCACACAGGAAACATGGCTTTGTTATCAGAAGGAGGAAGGTGTGCTTAGGAGTCATTGGTTGATTCTTTTATGTGTCCTGACTGGGGATCGTATTCACAACCTTGGTGTATCGGGAGAACACTAACCAATTGAGCTACCCAGCCACTCTTCACTACCAGATGTGACATGAAAAAGAGAGGAAGAAAAGAATGGAGGATGAAGGGAAGGAGGGAAAGAAGGAAAAAGGGAAGGAAGGAAGGAAGGAAGGAAGGAAGGAAGGAAGGAAGGAAGGAAGGAAGGAAGGGAGGGAGGGAGGGAGGGAGGGAGGGAGGGAGGGAGGGAGGGAGGGAGGGAGGGAGGAAGGCTGGCAGGCTAGCAGGCTCTCCCGGGGTTTCTTAGAGATAGTTTTAAGTTTAAGGAGAGAATTATATGTGTATTTAAAGAGACCTATGAAGAAATAACCCATCATTTTATCTAGCCAAGACACTAATTCTCAAAGTTGCACTCAAGAGTGAGTCCCAAGGCCAAACAAGTTCAGTGACCAGAACTTGTTTCTTGGGTCACACACCTAAGGGGGAGCAGCAGGCAGGTACCAATCTTTAGAAATCAAATTTGTCTTGTTTTCTTTGCTTTACTACATACTTTCAAAATAAATGATCTATGAAGATCAGTAGTCCCCACAAAGGGACAAAAATGTAATAGATGCTTCACCCAACAGAATATACAGATGGTAAATAAGCACATGAAAAGATGCTCAGCATCATTATTCATTCAAGCAAAACAAACTAAAACTAAAATGAGATACCACTGCCTATCCACTAGAATGATTAAAATTAAAAAGACTGACAATGCCAAACATTAATGAAGGTGTGAAACAACAGTTTGGCAGTTTCTTATGAAGTCAAACATGCATTTACATATAACCCAGCAATTCCACTCTTAGATATGTACCCAGTTGAAATAAAAATGTCTTCATAGAACCTGTGTTGAAATATTTGTGACAGCTTTATTTATAATAACCAAATTGTAAAACAACGGAAATGTCCATCAACTGATAAGCAGATCAGCAAATTATGGTACATCCATATAATGGGATCCAACTTACCAATAAAAAGGTGTGCACTACTGATATATGCAGCAATATGGATGAACCTCAAAAGCATTATGCTACATGAAAGAAGCTAGATCCACAAGAGTACACACTGATATTATATTCTAGAAAAGGCAAAACTGTAGCAATAGATAGCAGCTCAGTAGTTGTCAGTGCCTACTGGTTGGGCAAAAACAGACTGACTGCAAAGGGACACTAGGGGACTTTCTCAGATCATGTAAATATTGTGAGTTATTATTGTGGTGGTAATTATCCAACATCAAATTGTACATGGAAAATTGGATACAGAATACAATACAAAATATGGAGGGAAAAAACGTATAATGTATCATCACTTGTTTGGATAGAGTTGCCTAATGTACATGATGTCCTTATACTCCTGAACATATTTCAGAAAATGGAAATAGAAACCTGCCAAACAATCCAACAGCTAATTCCCAAATAAAATGCATGGTCTCCTATGGATCCCAAGTTCTTGGCTTTTCAGTATTGATCACTATGGTATTTAAGCAAATAATATTTTTAAAAATTACTTGACAACACATATAATTTTTCCACGATGAGCATGTAATAATAACAATAGAATTCCTGAAGCTTAATTCCAAAAACCCACAAGGGACTTTAACATGATGAAATGGAGACATCTGAGAAAAAATAGATATGTAACTTCATGCTGTTTTTAATTTATGGACCCAGCCATTTGTTATTAAAAAAGAAGAATCGTTAGCAAAAAAAAAAAAAAAATCTTTTTTTTTTGGAGTGTATATTCTCGATAAATTCCAATTGCAGAGCTACCATTTGAAAGACCCATCCATCTTCTGAGAAGTCACAACCTTATTATCATGGAGATTAGCATGCAATTTAGACATGATTCATTGATCCAAGCTTCTGAGAAGGCAGTGTCCTGACCAAGAGGCTGATAATCAAAAAGTACTCTGACTTGAATCACATGGATTGAAAATCTATGTATTTTCTCTTTAGTCATGATTTCCATTGCAAAGGGGTTGAATTAAAAAGCATTAGACATGGCTCAGTGCTTGAGTGTCAATCTATGAACCAGGAGGTCACAGTTCAGTTCCCAGTCAGAGCACATGCCTGGGTTGTGGGCTTGATCCCCAGTGGGCTTTGTGCAGGAGGCAGCCAAGCAATGATTCTCTCTCATCATTGATGTTTCTCTCTCTCCCTTTCCCTTCCTCTCTGAAATAAATAAAAATATTTTTCAAGCAATAGAGTTTAGAGTAAAAGAGTTGGTAAAGAGAACATAAAAGCAGTGTAGAAAATTTTTTGAGGCTAGAAAAATTGCCACAAATTATTCTGTACTCTCAAAATGACCTATTTATTCTACATGTTAATGAAAGGTATATACTTTCAATTTTAAAAAATTTTAGGTATTCTAACTCCTATGACCAAGACTAACCTTTGTACAGCAGTGCTATTAGTGAGATCCTTTCATAATACCTTCATATATTTTAACTGTTTTTCACAGAAAATAATTTAATATCACCTGTGTATAAAAAATGTGCTAAGTGTTGGAAAAAAGGAGATGTGTGAGAAACACAGTCAACCTCCAGTGTAGTGAAGAGGAAGAAGACATGAGAATAATACTTGAATAAAAATAAAAGCTAAACACTATTGGAATATTCAACATTTTTCATGGCAGCATATTTTATGACTTTTCTTCTTTCAGCATATGTTCCATGGTAAATCCCAATGATCTAAACAATAACATCAACAAAAATTGAGTGGGTTGGGGCTGGGGTGTGCAGGGAATCAATGCTAGTAGTTTGGATTTGAACACAAGATCTAAACCTTGTTAACAAAGTGACTTTGTGAAATCTTCTTAATTGCCTTTAAACTCTAATTTCCTTATTTATAAAAGTTGCAAAATGATATCAAATACTATATTCTTAAGGGTGTTTGTAGTAATTTAAAGACAATGCATGCATAGGTTGAGAAAAGTATCTGACTTGTAGTAGGAACTAAAGAAATTGCTAGTTTCCTTTTTCTCTCCCTCCCCACCGTGGTGTTTCAAATCCATGGCCTATTAGACACTTCTTGACAAAGGTGTAGCCTAAAGCTGCACCCTGTCTAGGAAATTGTTAACTGTGTTACATGTGAACTCATCACGCGCATTCTCACTGTGTCACTACATCCTCTACTTTGACCACCTGTAGATGCTTATATCACCTTAGATCCTGGCAAACTCCTCTCCCTCTTCTTGACCATCTATCACAGGCTACTCAAAATGTCCCCACATTTTTGGTCTCCTTTTCCCCCTCTTTTCTTCTCTCCCAACTCAGACAGATTTGCTCACTGTTATCTCCTTGGAAACATTCCATTTCATCCAAAACTGACCGCTTTTGCTAATATCAGTCTTACTTCTACCCTTCTTGTCATTGTTTTAAAATCAGTGAATCAAGCCCTTTAATCTGGCCCTGAAAGCAATACCTGTTCTATAAAGCTCTCACTAAGCTGAGGGTTGGCAACAAATTCCTCTGAAATCTTCCTGAGCTGAATTTGAGATTATCAGAGTCCAGTCACATAATGTATGTTCTTCTTTGATGTGTAAAATGTTAATAATTCATATAGTCATGCTGCAACATTGCAATGACATCTACATCACAGCCTTTGTTCTAAGCACAGGAGACATAGCAGAGAGCAAACAAAGACAGTCGTCATGCAGAAAGGAGAGACATCAGACAACAAACAAGTAAAGAAATACAGAAATAAATACTATGAGGAAATAGAAAGCAAAGTAAGGGAAGAATAATTAAAGGCCTGTCTGGTAAGATGACACTTGAGTACATATATAAAAGAAGTGAGTGAGCCATGCTGATATGTGTGGGAAGAGAATTCAGGAAGAGGGAAGAGCAATGCAAAAGCTGAAAGTTAGGAGATTGCTTGAGAGTGGCTGGAATTGAGTCAGGGGAAGGAAGTGGTAAAGATGAAGAGTGAGCCCTGTAGGAAATAAGGAATGATGTGGGATGTTATTGGGAGAGAGGGGGATCCACAGGATGCTGTTGAACAAAATGACACAATGTGACTTTTCTTTAGGGGTAAAAAAATTGAAACAGACTTTCCATCCAAATTCTAAATCTCCCACTAAACCATGCTAAGGTAGTCCATCATTTTTTTGAGGCTCAATTTCCTCCTTTAGAAAATAGGGATAATAATAACTCTTGTTAAACTGAGAAAATTAAATGAGCACTTACCAGAATGCCTAACATATGGTGAACACTTTATTGAGTACTAAACATTATTTCATTTGCATTTGTCAATATCAGCTTTATTTCTCTTCAAAATAATGTTTTTCTTGGGATCACACCTAAACAATTGTGGAAACTTTGGATAGATCTCAAAGGTATTCATTTCATTATGCTTTATACATGCATTCTGGAGCCATTTTAAGCAAAATCCCAAAACAAAAATTAGATTTAAGGCAAAGCAGTAAAACCAGGTATGATCCTCCTCATGAATAGTGACTTTACCTGTTTATATTGGCTTGAAAGCCACCATTCATGCCTTTATGTATTTTTATTGTAAATACACTCATGAACATATCTTAAGGGAAACAGTCATGTAGAATCTTTGTCTTGCTATTTCTCACTGATTAATTCTCATATAATAGCTTTTTCTGCAGGACATTATGTAAAATGTCTTAAAACCACTTTTAAGAGCATCTTGGCAGAAATATGAACCCAGGGAAAAAGGAGATTATGGTGTATAAAACTATAATAAACTTGCAATGCATGCTTTAAATACACTTTTCTTTTTACTAAAACCCAAACACAGGGTTTTTTTTTTTTATTTTAACATTTTCTAACAGTATTAAGCAGTAAACAAAAACAGAACATCAACTTAAACCCAAAGTGAAACAGCATACCATTAATATTGGTCCCTGAGATTAAGAAGGGTGACAGGGGCAAGACATAAAATGTTCCCTCTCTCACTTGGCTGTGAGGCCACATGCAGCAGGGTGAAAGTGTGAAGGGCAAAGAGCAGGGCTATTGAACCTGTGAAACTTCTGACAAGTGAGGCATCAGTCATTGATTTTGTCAGTCTCATACTTCACAGTCTCTTATCTGTAATAAAGTGGGAGGGAGGAGAAAATCATTTTCCCTCCATTCTATATTGTTTGAACATCATTACCATGAATTACTCAAGAGAGCCTTCACTATTGCTAGGCAACCGCAGCATTTGCCTTATTGCGCCATGGAACGTGATGAAACTGTGTTGTTCCATGGCTTATAAAAATCCCTGAAAAAATTAATTCAGTGGTATCATCCCTCTACGTAAAATACTGAAGTTCCAAGAGGATCATGTGTGATCCTCTTTACTTCATTTTTATTTTACAGTAAAAAGGAAACAATGTTAGCAAATTCCTCCTCCAGGTATTTTCCTGACCTTAGGGGTAACCTGGCTCCCTTTTGAGAAGGCTCCTTTCTGGGCAGCCCTCTAAGACAGAGGCTGCTCCTGCGTCCTCTCCCCAAGTTAGGAAAACTCTAGTCCATGACTTCTGTGCCCTTGTAGTGGAGTGTCTTCTGAGGCACCTCTAACTCCTGCTGGGAACTCAGCACTATCCAGCAACATTTCTTTCTGTTTTATTTTCCCTGTGAAGTTTTGTCTCATCGCCTTCAGCAGCTGTTTTAAAGCTTACCACTCCTCTTAAAGCTTTGAAACCAAAATCTTCCCCTTCACTTTTCATGGGTAAAACACTTACTTGACACATGAAGTAGCTGTCTGCAGCCATCCTCCACAGCCAGATGCATACATCTACCAGCTCCCCTCCCAACCTCCTTGTCTTTTCTGCTGCGACAGGGATTGCTCTTCCACTTGAGCCTCATCACTTCAGTGGCTTGTGTGGCAGGCGGAATCCTTCGATGTCCTTCAGGATTCCCTGCTGATGGCCTTCAAAGAACAGGGACCTCAGTCTACAACCACTAGGAAGTCATTGAACTCTGCCAACAAGAAGAATGAGCTTGGGAATGGATCTATAACCAGGAGTCCCCAGACAAGCTGGTTTGATGCCTTTGTTTCAGTGGAAAACCCAGTCATGCCTACAGAGCTGTATGATAATTATGGGTATTTTAAGCTACTAAGTTTGTGGCAAATTGTTACACAGAACTAGAAAACTAACACATTCTAGATTATCTCTTTTTAGGAATATAGTCATTTAATTACTTCCAGTCTTCAAGGTTTACTTGCTACCCCATTTATACTGTCATCATTACTATCATCATCACCACCACCACCTCTACTAGATACTACATTTAAATCCTTTAGATTGATTGTTTCATTTAAAGCTTCATGAAAGGAATCTTAGGAAAATGTGGCATGTGAGCCTGTAGGACTGGGTTGGGGCTTGAGATTCTAACAAATTATCTGGTGATTCCTCTGCTCCTGATATAAAGCTGATGTAATTCACGATATTTGACTGGAATTTGTAGTTGCATATCTAGCACTATTGAAACGGGTAAGTCCTCTTAGACATTATTCTTACAAGTTAGGTATTGCTCACCAAGTGGTATTGACTTGATTTTAATGGAAGTATCTGAGTAATCAATTATTCTGATGAAGGAGGTGTGTGAAGGAGGTGTGGGGGAAATGTAACCTGAAGAAAATAACCTGGTACTGATTTCTGAATTCCATCTCTTCCCTGGAGATCAGAACTGCTAGAGGCAGTGCACAAGAACTTGTATTTTTAATAAGTTTCTCAGATGAATGCCATGTTACTCAAAAGCAGGGTTTCTCAACCTCGACACTTGTGGACATTTTGGATCAGGTAATACTTTGGGGCGGGGGGAAAGAGGGGAGGCAGTGTTGTGCATTGTAGAATGTTTAAAAACACCCCTGACCTCTACTCCCTAGATGCTAATAGCACCCTTCTCCCTAGTGTAACAATGAATACTGTCTCCAGATCTTGCCAAATATCCCTGGGGAGCAAAGTCTCCCTTGGTGAGAACCTCTTCTCTAAAGTTTGAGGATTACTGATTTAGGCTTTATCTAGGAAAGGAAAGACAAAGCACATGGATTAATACAGGACTCTATAACATTTTTTCTATAGAAAAATACAACAAATCTATATTTACAAAAAATGTTATAGCATAATTTATCTTGTTTAATTAAAATATCTAGGTAGAGCCCTAGCCGGTTTGGCTCAGTGGATAGAGTGTCAGCCTATAGACTGAAGGATGCCAGGTTCAATTCCAGTCAATGGTCAAGGGCACATGCCAGGATTTCAGGTCGATCTCCAGTAGGGGACGTGCAGGAGGCAGCCAATTAATGGTTCTCTCTCATCGTTGATGTTTCTATCTCTCTCTCTCTCCCTTCCTCTCTGAAATCAATAAAAATATATTTTAAAAATATCTACATAGAGACTAATTACTCAATCCCTGCTTAGTTAAGTTTTAACAACAATAATTTCATTACTAATTTATATTATCTATTTAACACTCATACCCTAATGCTGGGTAGTTCTACTTTTCCAATGTTCTGCTTTTCAAAAGACTATTGATAGAAGCTACTTTTTAAAAGTTTTTCTTAAATTTTTTTTGTCCTCTTAACATTTCTCAGGAACAATTAAGTACTCTTTCTTTCCAACTCCTCTCAGCTCCTCACACCCCCCCCCCCCCCCATCCACTTTGCTGGGTTTTTGCTTCTGGCAAGTATCTCTGCTGAATAGCTATTACCCTTTTCTCCCTACAAATAAGACAAATGAAAATCTGATACTGAAACTTTCTCAGGGTGTGGGTCAGTCCCCATCATTATTATGTGAGTGTTCTCATGGGTGTGTGTGTTTTCAATGAGGGGGAATTTATTCTGACAGCCATGCTGCTGTATCACAGACCAATAATAATGCTGCCTTTGACGTTGTATTTTATGCTGCATCTTATTCTTAAGGCAGCCTAGCAACCAAGCCAGGTGTGTCTGGGTGTAACTGCAACTAGTCATTTAGCCACTGCTGCAGCACTATTTAGCCTTTTCATATAAACAGTAGAGGCCCAGTGCACAAAATTTATGCATGGGGGGGGTCCCTCAGCCCGGCCTGCACCCTCTTGCAATCCGGACCCCTCGGGGGATGTCCGATTGCCAGTTTAGGCCCGCTCCCACAAGGGATTGGGATTGGGCCTAAACCAGCAGTTGGACATCCCTCTTGCAATTCAGGACCACTGGCTCCTAATAGCTCGCCTTCTTGCCTGCCTCATCACCCCTAACCACTCTGCCTGCCTGATCACCCCTAGCCACTCTGCCTGCTGCCTCATCACCCCTAACCACTCTGCCTGCCTGCCTGCCTGATCACCCTTAACCCCTCTGCCTGCCTGCCTGCCTGATTGCCCCTAACCGCTTGCCTGCCTGCCTGATTGCCCCTAACCACTCTGCCTTCCTGATCTCCCCTAGCTGTCTCTGCCTTGGTCCCCGCCATGGCAGCTTTGTCTGGAAAGACGTCCGGAATGATGTCCGGAAGGTTGTTTGGCTGTCCAGTCTAATTAGTATATTATGCTTTTATTATTATAGATTTTAAATAAAATTTTAAGTTTAAAATCACTTACAGCATGATTTTAAATATGTACACATTCACTCCCTGACCATCGATCACTAGTAGTTGGTTGATAATCTCATCTGTATGGTATGTGTTCTTCTAGGCAATTGTGGTTCAATATGATGCATTTAAAATTAAGTCTATCCCAGCAACTGCTAAATTCTCAAATCCAGAGGCCATGCTAGAAAAAATTATATCCTTAGCAAGGTGTTGGTAGCTTTGCTAAAGTTGGTCTGAACCCTCCTTTTTCATTCTCATGTCAGTTCCTTAGCCTTTATTCAAGAAAAAGTTCTGTGAATGGTATAAGAACATGGTCTGTAGAGTGGGACAGACATGGGTTTGACTCTAGTTCTGTGGCACCACTTCGGTAAATTACTTAAATTCCCCAAATCTTGGTTTCCTCATTTGTAAAAGGAGATAAACCAACCTGCGAGGTTTCTTGTGAAAATTGAATGCGATAAAATATGAAAAATGCTTAGCACAAAGGTAGGCCCATGGAAAATATTTTCAATATATAGTATCATATTATCATTTTACTTCTAATCTATTGCCTGAATGGCTATGTGTTTCCTAATCTTGGAGTAAACGTACAGACATGACCAGATCAAAAGTTTGTTTGTGTATTCATATTAATTCTTAAATATATATTCAGGGGTGGACAAAAATAGGCTTACAGTTGCTCATATGGAAAATAATATAATGTAACAATAAATAAATGCTAATACAAGAATGAACTGTCTCACATACAACTGTAAACCTACAATATATTTAACTCATGAATTTATGTACAGCTATAAGTCACTTGTGAAAATATTTTAGTCTGATTTTTAAAAAGCACAAATCATCTAGATACTTGATATATTATGATTCAATGTCAATTGAAGAGCTAATGGCTTTTAAAAGTATAAGAAATTTAAGCCTTTCCCTGTAGGTAGAATGGTTATTGACAAAGTTCTTGTTACCTATCTTCCAGAACTCAAACCAAAATACTACTAGTAAGGCTCAATTTGTTTTTACAGGGAGATGAATTTTCAGAAACTCACTCAAAGTTCAAAAGGTTACACTCAATAGAGTTCTAATAAGTAGATTCATTCAGGCTTTGAAATTTATTCAGGCTCTTGCAAAACAATAATTACCTGTGCGTTTCCTAAGAAAAGAGTCAGAACTTATTGTAACATTGTGTTAAAAAATATTTCAAACTTCTTTCCCCTGACATTTTTTATTTAGAACAACTGAACAAGCTCCCCTGGTGGACCACACTTTTTTGTCTGTTTTTACCCATAAAATTGGAGTAAAACTACCCATACTTCTAATTTGGGTTACATTTGTATGTTCATAACCTCATTATTAAGCCAGTTTAAAGCATCTCTGTGAATAACTCATTGAAGTTGTGTGTCTAGTAGCTTTTTTTCAATAATAAGGGATATAAATACATTATAATGACAATTCTGATTTTTTTTCTAGTTCTTTTTTTTAAATTTTAGCTTTATTGATATGATGGACATATAAAACTGTAAGATATTTAAAGGGTACATTATGGTGATTTGATATATATGTATATTGTAAGAGCATTCTCATCTAATTAACATCATCTCACATATTTACCTTTTTTTGGTGAAAACATTTCACTTTCTTAACAGATTTCAATTATATAGCACAGTGTTATAGATCCTCATATCTTGTTCTGCCTGATAGCTGAAAGTTTGTACTCTTTTACCAACCTGTCTGATTTTCTTTTTAATCTGAGAATATGTGGTAGGAATTCCTGTTTTTTATTCCAGTGGGAGGAGAAAAGTAGATGAGTCATCAGGTCTTCATATCTCCACAAGGGAACCCGTGTGAGATTTCTTTTGCTTTGTGTAGAAAACGGAAGAGGGTTTCTGAAGATCATCTCATGAAACTCAGCTACTTAAATCATGTTTTCTGCTTATTGAGAACATTTGGACTATTTCAAAGAGAAAAAAATTATCTTTCCTTTAAAAATAATAAAGATGGTATTTAAAAGACAACATTGTTCTGTTTGAAAGAGGAGCAGACTTGAGTATATGAGGGTTTATTGTGATTAAAGAGAGTGAGGATCTTCAACTGGGGAAGGATCTTAAATCTGAAAAAAAAAAAGGTGCAAATTAATACAAATAGTTAAATTGAAAAATGTAATCCAAAATACAACACGAAATTTTCATAGATTGTGCAAGCTCTTTAACACTATTTAATATTCACCACCAAGAATAACAGTATACCAATTGACTGAAGTTCTATAATATTAGAAAAAACAGAGGGAAACTTTTTGTTTTCTATAGAAATTAAAGTTGCAACATTTTTATAGCAGATGTCAAAAAATAAACATGTTTCATGAAATCATGACTTAGATTCTATAACACCAAAGTGTTGTGTGTGTGTGTGGGTTTTGTTGTTGTTATTATTGTTGTTATCAAAAGATAAATAATCCACTAGCTCTGAAAACTGAAACAAGTATTAGTTTATTTCCCCATTATTATGTGTGTAATTTGTGTTGTGTTGTAGTTTTTGTTTTGTCTTGGTTTTGCAATTGATTGAAGGATTGTATTGCATGAACCTACAGGGAAACGGGTTCCCGTTATTTGTGGGAGGGGAAGTTTCTCTGCAGCCAGGCACTACTGTATTGTAGGTTATCTGCCAATGGAATATGGTAGCCAACTAGAGGGTGGCACTAAGTTGACAAACCCTAAGAAGGCAGCCTCTCCAAGGACATCTGACAGGGTACAACTAAACTAGTGCCTTCTGAAGCAGTGACACACAGGGATATAGGAAAGTCAGAAGTGAATTTAAATCACCTCTTAGAAGTAGTTATTGGAGGTCAAAATGTGTGCATCAATACCATTGGGTTATTTCTTTTTCGTCTCCTGAGGTTGAAAACTGGTTTTGAAAATTCTCTATTCTCTCACCTCCGCTAAGAAGAACCAAACTAAAGATATTTTGGCACTATTTTGCTTTGTTTTTCTATTCCTTTTTTTTTTTTAACAAAGGAGAGCATTCCCAAATATCCATAGTGAGTCTCTTCTGATACCTGTGCACTGACAGACCTGGGGGGAATGTCCAACTGCTCAAAATAACAGCAAAGCTGCAGTGTGTAAGGACTATTAAAGGGTAGAGGGTTCCATCCTAGCCAGTTTGGCTAAGTGGATGGAGCATTGCCCCATAGATCTGGTCAAGGGTATGTACTTCGGTTGCAGGCTCAAACCCAGCCCTTGTCAGGGCTTATGTGGGAGGCAGCCAATCCATGTGTCTCTCTCACATCGATGTTTCTCTCTCTCTGTTTCTCTCCCTTTCTTCTACTTTCTCTAAAAATCAATGGAAAAGTATCATCAGGTGAGGATTAACAAAAAATTTTAAAAGGGTAAAGGGCTCCTACCCACCTCCTTTTCCTCCTTAAGATCTGATTTACTTGATGAGTTTGAGTTGCTAAGATTTAGATCCTGTCCCTTCCTCCAAGGTTTATTTTATAACTTGATAGCAAATATATTCGACCTGCTATTCAGTTGTATATTTGAATAGAGATATTTCTTGAGAAATCATAATCAACCATTTATATTTTATTTTCAATATCATGTGCTAAGTTCTCAGACGTTTACCAGGGTAGGTAAAGAATAAGTAGGGGAGGAGAATAATTGCAATAGATAAGCATTCTCTTCTCTAATTTACATAAGCATTATAAGACTTCTGGATCTTTTTATTTTTTCCAAAGTTACATTGTTTTCTCTCACTAACAGTTTCTCTATGCATTTTTCCTTTAGTTTCTCCAAGTGAATAGAAATCTCAGGAGGAATGCTTAGATGATTTATAGGTGTCACCACACCTCTGGTATAAAAATATCGTCTTCTGTGATATACCATTTGAAGTATTTTATTGTTTTATAACTTGTCAGGAAATTGCTGGAGTTTGACTCTTATTATGATTGCATACTCATGTGAGAACTCATTGATAATCATAAAAAGAAACTCACAACATAAATTAAAGCAAAAAGCAATCTTAAACCTGTCATTCAGGATTCAGAACACACAGAGAGGGGGAGAAAATCCTTCCCTGGCATACACTGCAGACCCCCCCTTTTCCAATGCTATTTGCTATTTCCATTTTAGTCCATTGTATTTCTCTTATCTGGGAGAGTGAAATAAGACTTCAAGCACAAAGTCAGCAGTTCTAGTGAAAAGAAGGATCTATTTAGAGAGTCAGTGGCTGTCTTTATGGTGGGTCCACTGGAAGTACTAAATTGTATTCTGAACTCTGGCAAGGAATAGCTGTGCAATATTGAACAGTTATCCCTGAAAACCTCAGTATCCTCAGCTGTGTCTTTTCAGATAGTAATGCCTTTTCTACCTATTGAAAAATATTATGTGGATCAGTTAGATTATATGTAAAAGTATATGAAAACTGAAAATTCCATATAAATATAAGGTTATCTCTTCTAACCCTCATTCTGAGAAGTAAATTAGACTTGAGGAAACTTTATATAATGCAATGAATAAATAAAATTAAATAATATCATTGTCATAGTTTTAGTTACCCATCTCATTTACTTCCAATACATCAGTTTAAGATTATGACTACAGAGTTAGGAAATACTCCATGAATATTTATGGTGTTATTTCAGGATATAGCCATCTAACCCCAAAATGTTGCTGTTTGGACACCATGAAAGTGGTAAACTCATTGTTTCCATGTCTGAGACAGTGGTGTTTAAGAGATCAACCGAAGGACTTGTATGCATGCATATAAGCATAACCAATGGACGCAAGACACTGGGGGGTGAAGGCATGTATGGGAGTGGGGTGGGAGGCAATGGGGGGGATATGGACACATATGTAATACCTTAGTCAATAAAAAAAGATATATTCACTGAAAAAATATGCATGCATATTCATATGTATATTTATCATAAACTTTACTGATATTACTGATGTCTAGCATATAATTTACAAATAATAATTAATATGCAATCCATTTTATTATAACTTTTACATAGTCAATTGATTTTCACAAAATGTTTTAGCTAATTTTTGTGATGTTATATTCATAGCCAACCTATTGACATAGAGTATTGTTACTATTGTAACTGCAATTGACAGATGAATGGTGTTCTGACAAGAATGCTGGTTGATGTATTTCATCTTGACAGTAAGTTCCATTATGCCCTTTTGTAGACATCGATACTGCTGTTCCTTCAAAGAACTAGCAAATATAGCAACTTTCAAGATTTTTTCCCTTGGCATAATATTCTCAAAATCTATCCATGTTTTTGCAAATGGCAGTATTTCATCTTTTCTTATGTCTGAGTAGTATTCCGTTATATATATATATATATATATATATACATACACACACACACACACACACATACACACCACATATATACCAAATCTTCTTTATCCAATCATCTATCAAATGACACTTTGGTTATTTCCATGTCTTGTCTATATATATCGAATAAATTTTTCAAATTTTTCATGTTGATACCTAGGAGAGGGATTGCTGAGTCATATGACAAGGGAGTGGGAGGTAGTAAAGGGTAAAAGGAGCCAAATATATGGAAACTAAAGATTATTTGACTTTGAGTGGCGGACACACAATGCAATATACAGATCATGTATCATAGAAATGTATACTTTAAACCTATGTAATCTTATTAACCAATGTCACCCCAATACATTTAATTAATTAAAAATAAATAAATACAGATTTTTCTCTGCACTGGATATCAACTCTTAGTGTAATAAAATTAGCATTTTAGGCACTGTAAAGTTTTTAATTATTTTTTGCTTGTGCTTTCCATCCCTCAATATACTCTTCTTTCTATATTATTTGTCTTAGTAAATTACACTTCTGCCTACCAGTCATCAAGAGAAGCCTGGATGTCATACTAAATTCCTCTTTTTCATCATTTTCACAACTTATAAATTTTCAAGACCTGGTATTTCTTCTTCCTAAATAGCATTTCCATCTATTACAATCAAAGTGCTGGAGCAATGCCTTGACCCAGGAAGCCCACAATAAATTTTGTAATAAATGTAGGATTCTGTGAGTTGACTCAGGCACACCCCACACCACCCCACCCCACACACATACCCCAAAATGAATTTAGACCTTGTGATGAAGGAGTAAGGCTTATAATTTTGGCCTTAATTGCCTGCATAGACTTTGGATGAGAAATTTCAAAAAAGACTAAGAAGTAAGTAAGTAAGTATTATGTGACTCCTTTAGCCTTGTAGCTAGCTGTATCATCAGAAAACCTTTGCAAATAGATGTGAAAGTATTTTTTCTTTAATCTAATTTACTTGCTTACTTAATACATAGTAGATAGAATGAGTGATGTTTAGGACTAAATAATTTATTGCTAATATGAGAATAGTACTCATTAATTAATAAGTAGAGCTATCAGAGTCTTTAATATGAGGACCTTCATTGCTAACTAGCACAAAATGTCCCCAGACAAGGTTCTACTGTCAAATGCAAATGTCACACAATGTTTGCTGTTTTATTCTCTACTGACTCTTTTTTTTTTTTTTTTTTTTTAGAGAAGACAGTGGCATACTAAAGGGGAATAACTTAGAAACCCTCTAAAGCAATCATTCTTAAACTTTCATTGGTCATAGTCCTCAGGGAGGTTCTTAAAAAGGCCTGGCTTCTTCTCCCCAGAAAAATGAGAATCTACCTAATAAAAGAGTAACATGCTAATTGACCATACCTTCACGACACCCACCAGGCAATCAGTAGTGAGTATGCAAATTAACCCAACAAATATGACAGGTTAATTTACATATGCAGGCACCATGGTGACAACACAAGTGTTCCGCACCACCCCAGCCACTCGGGACCTCTGGACAGCATGGGAAGGCAGAAAGGCTGCTCCTGCCAGAGCAAAGGTGGTGCCAGCAGCCAGGAGAACGAAAGCCCATTCTTGCACGAAACTTCATTCGTGCATTGGGCCACTAGTCTACATATAAAAGACAACTTGTCATGGAATTTCAGAAAGTTTTACAGTCTACAGATTAGAAAATCTGTGCTTCAGAACTCCAGAGAAGCTCAGTTTGGTGTAGCCTTAGCAATATTATCATTGTTATTAATTAATGGAGAAGGAATATTCAAACCTAGAATAGACAAGAATGCCCCAGTCCTGCAAATAAACATGCTCCTGCTCAATGAATAAGAACATCAGAAGAGGTATGGAAGTAAGGACAGAGTATAGTCATGAACTCATTTATTTCACCAGAGGATTTCCCCTCCTTTGATTTCTGTCCTCAGACTTTATTAAGAGTAGAATGAACTGTAAAGATGACAGAAAAAAACTGCATCCTGACTGATTTAGACTGAAATGGGAACCATAAAGTCCTCTCATCTAAGCTTTCTCTTTTATTATATGTATAAAAAATAAATGCTAAAATTGTGCTCATAATATTATAAGCACATTTTATGACCCCAATGGCATGAGCACACCATTGGCATTTTGCCTTGTGGTTTATGTTGTCCCCCAAATATTGTTATATAATTAGAGCCTTGTTATGTGCAGTAGGAAGATGCACGATTACTTTATAATGAAGAAGATTAGAGTAAGCTTATCAAATGACCACGTGTATGTTCATTAGGGCCCTACTCTTATTATCATATTCATAATGAATGTCAGGGAGTTGTATAGTAAGAAACTTAACTCCAATACAGTCAATACATAATTTCAAAGTAAGATACATGATCACATGTTACCCTCTAATGTATATATTATCCAAGTTTTCACATGTTCAGCAAATACATCTTAAAAACATTACTTAGTTTTTAAATAATCAGGGTAAGTATGCTATTTACATGATTTTAGGTCATTATAATATGTTTACAATGGTCAAAGAAGTGATATTAAAAGATGCAATTTCCCCTAAAATATCTGAAATATAAAAATCTTCATTCCTGCATTTAGATTGACTTTGATATGTGCATATTTCTCTTAAACTTTCTTTACACATAAAGGGATTTGGAGAATTGAGACAATTTTAAAGATGAAGTAGCCCTTATACTAGTAATGCATTTTTGCTTTAATTATCCAATGAAGAAAAAGGTATTTTTTCTTTATTTGTGATGCAAATATGTAATTGCTGGAATTCTTGAGTATGCATAACACCTTCATAGTTTTGTAGGTTTCTTTAAATACAAGTAATAGTCTCTTCACCAATTGTTAGAACAGAACTTTATGAAAGATGATTTCATAAAATGCCTTTTTTTAAATCATGCAGGACAGACATACAAATGTGAAATAAAATACTGAATAAGTGGAAATATCTGAATAATACAAAGTAAGAGAGCCTTTTTGGAAGAATAAACTTCAAATAAGGGAGGCTTTTTAAAGAAAAATCTGGAAAAATATAATCACCTCAATTTTCTATTTCACTTAGCTAGTTAAAAAATATTGCATTTCTATAAATAAAATGTTGCCTTTATCCCTATTCTACTCCCTTATTTCCCATTAATGGAATAGAATAAATTATTGGTTTGAAAAGACCAATAAGATCTAACAATTTTTTCAGAAAGAAAAATGAGAGATCGAAAGGCTTTATCACTTAGTGTTTCTATCTCAAAGAAAAATATTATCTAATATATATTTCAATAAACAAACAAAGTCAATATTCAAACTAAGTATGGAGAAGGGAAAGGGGAAGAATAAGATTATGTGTTGTTCTTGATGGATGGGGAATTACTGGAGATAAATATTTTAATTCGATCACAGATGTTCCCAGACTGTTTGCATTGGTTTCATAATGAGTTTGGCTAGGCGGGACACCATTTCGCAGAATTCCCTTCACTGTGTGTTCCTAGTTAAGATGGGCAACAAGGGAGATTGCAAGGCTCATGGAGGGCAGAGAGAAGAGCTGCCATTCTATCATTCAGACATGCTGTCATTTCTCTGCTGGCTCAGCTCATTGGGATGAGGCTACATCCAAACCTGCACTTTCTATATTTTTCCCTGAATCCTTCTTTAACTTCTTCATCTCCTGGGTTTGATGACAAAAGGGTTTCAACTTCTGCAAGACACCAATATCTTCAAGGTCAGAGGCAGCAAGAGCCGACATGGATTCAAGTGTGTTCTCATGGGCTCTAGCTCATGATTTCCCCTACTTCATATCCATCTTCCTTTCTCCACTTCCTGCCCTGTAGACTTTAAGCTCCAGCATCAGACACAAAGGCAAAAGAAACTTTTTAACAATCTTCCATAAATTGTGTAAGTCAAATATCTTTATATAAAAATACATATCCTAGTGCTTATGCTTGTATGATTAAAACTTAACTAATTAAAACACTAAATATCTTTATAATTATTAGTACTCTTTATATTTTTCTAGTTTTAAAATGATTGTATCCTAAATGCAAATAATTTGATGTTTGCATTGTCACTATCCTGAAAGTAATCCCTTACAACTACTCATTGGGTGCATTTTTATTCATAGAAGTATGTGCAGTGTTAGACATTTATATGGAGTCTGGGACTTAGGGTTGGGTTAATTGTGAAGCTCAATTAATAATCAATAGACAATCTCAACAAGTCTAACTTCCTATCTATTTAAGCTTGACAGAGATATGTTTAACTGATGGAAAATAAAGTTTCCACTTTCCAAAGAAAAACAAGATAAAAAATAAATTTGTAAGATGGAATATTGGCCAACATTTTATATAACTAAGCTAGAGGCCTGATGCACAATATTTGTGCAAGGGGCTGAGCCCTCACAGCCCCAGCTCTTTGTCCAGATGGTCCTCCAAAAGGTCATTCTGCTATTTGGTCTAATTAGCACATTAGCTCTTTATTATATAGGATTAGTGGTCAAAAAAACTGGGTGTAGCATAACAATAAGATCCACTGTGAACTTTTTTTTTAAAATACATTTTTATTGATTTCAGAGAGGAAGGGGGAGAGAGATAGAAACATCAATGAAGAGAGAATCATTATTGGCTGCCTCCTGCACGCCCCACACTGGGAATCGAGCCCACCACCTGGGTATGTGCCCCGACAAGGAATATCACCGTGATCTCCTGTTTCATAGGTGGACACTCAACCACTAAGCCATGCCGGCTGGGCCACTGTGAATTTTTTAATGAGTTTTTTTTTAAAGGACCTCTGCTTTCCATGCAAAGAATGTATTTTTTACATATAGGTATTCAAGTCTACATTGCAATAATACCCAAGGGAAGCACCTTTCAATGTAAGTTTTAGCTCCAGTGCTTTATCCCTTGAGAAAATATGTAACTAGAAATACCTGTTAATATGTGTGTAAAACTGGTAAACATTAACCAAACCAAAAGGGAAAATTTTTCCAAGTAGTCAGAGAGGAAGGTAAAAATATCACTCTCTATTCAAGCATAAGGACTAGAACAAACTAGTTACAATATGTGGAAGATAGAATAATGACCTCCCAAGGATGTCCACATTCTAATACCCCAAATTCATGAATGTTATGTTACATGGTAAGGAGGAGTTAAAATTGCAGATGGAATTGTGTTTGCTAATCAGCTAATTTGAAGACAAGGCGATTATCATATACTAGAGGCCCAATGCACGGAATTCATGCATGGGTAGGGTCCCTAGGCCTGGCTGGCAATCAGGGCCTATCTGAAAGACAACCGGCGGGGCAATCAGGGCGGCCCCTGCTGGCACCCACCTTGGCCAGCCTGGTTCCGCCCACTCACTGGCCCCGCGCCCCACGACCTCCAGTTGTCTCCCTCTGTGGTG
This sequence comes from Corynorhinus townsendii, assembly GCA_026230045.1. NCBI lineage: Eukaryota > Metazoa > Chordata > Mammalia > Chiroptera > Vespertilionidae > Corynorhinus > Corynorhinus townsendii. The sequence continues at coordinate 109,350,703 of JAPDVU010000006.1, read as the reverse complement.
CGACTGGCAGGTCGATGGCGGAGGAGGGGACGCTTGCAACCACCTTGGATGGCCTGGGGCCTGCGGGCTCAGGGAAGCTCCTGCATTGAGAGTCTTCCCCCTGGTGGTCAGTGCGTATTATAGTGATCAGTTGTTCCACTGGCCGTTTGGTCGATTTGCATATTAGGCTTTTATTATATAGGATAATCTGGGTGGCCTCAAGGACAAGGACAAGGGTCCTTTAATGGAAACAGGGAAAGCAGAAGAGTGAGAACCAGAGACAGCATCATGAGAAAAGCCTGATCATCCATTGTTAGTTTTGAAGATGGAAGAGGGGCTAAGGCCAAGGAATGTGGGGAGCCTCTAAAGCTAAAGTAGTCAAGGAAACAGATTAACTTCTAGAGCCTCCAGAAAGAACACAATCTTGCTTATAGCTTGATCTTTGCTAGTGGGACTCATTTAGGACTTCGGACTTCCTGAACTGTAAGATATTAAATTTGTGTTTTGAGACACTAAGTTAATGGTAACTTTTAAAACATTCTATCAGAACAAAATGAGTGATTGAAGTAAGCAACTTAAAAAAATGTATTGGTACTCACATCAGCTCCCTTGGCCCTAGGGAAAATGAAGGGAGAAAATAAGAATAACTGTGCAGTTAGACAAAATTCACATAAAGGGAAATGTGCCCCTATTGAGAAATCATGAGAAAATTCTGTTTTCACAGATTTGTAGCTTTTATAAAAGAAAAAAACTGTAAGAGAGGAAAACATTTAAATTAACATGTGCAACACTGACTAACTTACTACAGCTCCATGCCTCCCACTGTATTATATCTTTTGATTATGCAGAGTTCACTTCAGCTCAATGTAGATTAAATTGAATAGTGACATTCCCAACTGGACCACCAGATGGAATCACATTTTAATTAACTTTTCAACCAGCATACAGATGTGCTTCTTATGATCATTATCAAGAAATCATTTACTTTCAACAAAATGAGGAGCCCTGGTGGCAGATTGTAGCTAAGAATGACTGATTACATCATGAGATCATTAACCTTAAAATGATTTTAATCATTTATTGACAAAATGAAGAAAATGCTTATAGACCACTATTGAATGCATTTAAAGCACAATATCTTGTACCTTTTTGGAGCTTAAATTAAAGGAAATATTTACATGATAAAAATAATGATCTATGTTTTTATATTATTACTAACTTTCAAATTAAGCTTCCATACTTTAATGAAAGCATACACCACTGAATAAAAGAACATACCTGCAACTTTTTGTTGTTCATCACCATCAAATAATTCCATTTATATTTAATGCTTTAAGAATAATAGTGCCTACCTTCCAAATGTTTATGCCTTCAAAAGATTACCAGCATGAATAATTATCCTTAAGTAGAAAAAAATTAAGTGAATATAAATGAAACAAAAGACAGCTAAAATTATATGAAAAGAATGAAACAGCATATATTTATACAAGTTATTGTCTAATGTTTACTTCAGTCTTTTCAAGCTGAAAGTACTAACTCTAGTCATTAGGACTCTGGTAATTTAAAATGCTAGTATAAAAATAAAAAGCCTTTTCTAATAATTAAAAATATTTTATTTGCTTATTCCAAAATTGATAAGTGAAAATCAATGTGTAAAATACTTTTATTTTTATCAGTTATTAAGTTACTATGATATACTCAATTTCAAAGAAATATAATAAATAGAGGCATCTATATTTTAAAAGTTTCAGGCTGTGAGAGGATACAAGGCAGGCATTGCAGGAGGTTCTGACCCCGCTCAGATTATTTGGTGCCCTTTAAGGTATCAAGGTGCAAAGGTGGAAAGCATTCTGTCATTCATTCCATCCTAACTGGTAACAGTCACAGAATGTCTATTAACCTCAGTATAAAATGTTCACTGAATGAATGAAAATTGCAACTTAGGCTTCTCTCCTTCAGGTGTAATAATTTCCCTACCACAGGAAATCAGGGTGTTTCTTCTAACTCTCTGAGTGGCCACAGAAAGGACAGCTAAGCTCTCTGGACCTCAGTGTGTTCATCAGAGAAATGATCAGTTTCTGACTGTAATTAATACCTCAGCCCCTTTTTCCATAAAAAATATCTGATTTTTATACCAAAGAGGAAATGATTTTTTGTTCATATTTGGTTTGTCTAACACAGTTATGTATTATTTTGGGGGTTCTCTCTCATTTTTAAGGAGGGGGGAAAATACCAAGTTGCCTTGAGCTATAATTAGAGAACATTCTGAATAATTTATGACACATTTCTATACTCGCAAAAATTATATCATTTTATGAACATAAGAGAAAATGCCTTTTTATAAAATTTCAGTTCTGAAAAAAAAATCGAATATGGAAGCCCAGTGCTTAACACAGATAATGGTAGAATGTCTTTAGTTAAACTCGAGCTAACGTGGGGAACCTCGAGTCCCACAGAGCCCTCTGAGGCTCCCCAGAGCCCAGACTGAAAGCTAACCCAGTTCCCAGCCCATGCTGTTTAAGTATAACTTTTTGGAATTTTCAAGATAGAACCAATGGCAGTTGGGCCCCTGCCTTCCAGGCTCCCCCATCCCCCAATTGGGTGCCTGGCCCAGGAAGCAGGCCCTGAAGTATTTGTTTTTGAGTAAAAATTTTCTAGAAAGAGAAAACTGAATGGAAAAGAAAAATTAATAAGGAGCGAAAAAATTGGGGAAAAATGAGTAAAACTCTTTTAGTCTTAATAATTAATATCTTATTATCTCTTTAGAATCTCATGCCCGTTTTTGCTGTAGCTAAATGGAAAAATTAGGTCATGAGCCAAATAAATAAATTTCAGCACAGGAGTGATTGCTCTGAAATGTCACTTTAACTCTTTTACTAGGATGACTCAAACTCTTTTACTGTGAACAGAATGACTTCTCTGCGGGCCTAATGAGGCATGTTAATGATTGTGCTTGGTGTCATAACTGCTCACTCGTTTTGCCATGAGGCTAAAATAGTCATTTAAATCAAAGGCCATTTAGTTAAACTAATGTAAAATAAATTCTGAAAGTCCGCTATTATGTTGAACAACAGAATCCTTAAAAATACTTATTTCTCAAACAACAAAGGCAAGTGTAAACTAAGACATGTTTCTTTGGTAGTTCTATTATTTTAGAAGAACTCTCACTTTTTTTTTTTTTCATGTTTTGCTGCTGCTCCTGAGCTTAAACACAGACATAAAAAGCACTTGTCTTCTTAGGTATTTTTCCAGTATCTCCTAAGCTGGCATCCTACAGTGCAAAAAGTGCTGTCATTATGGACTCAAGATAGGAACGGGCAAGGAATCCAAAAGAGAAGCTGGATTTAAGCCCAGTCAACATTGCTAATGCTAATTATTCCACATTATTTTCTCTGTAGTTTATTCAGAAATGTATTGATAATTATCATATACTAATATAATTTAATATTTAGGAGAGTCTCTGGTTCTGCCTTAGCTTCATGGTGCTTCAAGTCTCTTCCCATGCAGGCCTGAGGTCTATTATGTAGAAAAGACACCAAGTAATATTAGAATTTGGAAAAAGCAACTATGCAACCTGAAGTTTGTACAGATGTGATTTCTCAAGTTCAAAATGTATATCGATAATGAGTTTGTATGTTTGCCAGTTTATACAATAACTTCCCCCAAGACAAATTTGCAAATGTTAATTGATTATTTACACAATGGAATAGTATGCAGCTTTAAAATAAGGACCTCTTACCCTTTGAGACAGCATGGAGGGACCTGGAGAATATTGTGCTAAATGAAATAAGCCAGTCAGAGTAAGACAAGTATCATATGACCTCACTTATATATGGAATCTAATGAACAAAATAAACTGACAAACAGATCCAAAGACAAGGAAACATGCAATAGACTGATGAATCTCAGAGGCAAGGGAGGGGGGATGAGAGGAAGAGATTAACCAAAGAATGTATATGCATACTCCATAGGCACAGACAATAGTACAGTGAGGGGGTTGGGGAGGGATGGAGGTGATCAATGGGGGTGGGGGAAGAAGATATATATAATACTTTCAACAATCAAGATATGTTTTTTAAAGAGAGAGGGAGAAAAAGAAGTTAATTCCAATTTCACTTTATTATTCTCAGAACAATTAAAAGTTAGTATTAGGGTCCAAAATACTTTTGGTCCTTTTTTTTTTTTTTTTTACTTGAATTCCTTTTATACTACTTCTCTCTCTATGAGTAGAAACTATATTGGTGCAGTAGAAAAAGCCATGGAATAGGGATTAGACAGACAGGTTTGAATTCTGCCTCTAGCTTTACCAGCTCCATGACTTTGGATAAAACATTTTTCTGTTCTGTGTCTCAGTGTTCATCTTGTACATGGGCTGTTGTGATGGTCCATGTGTAAACTATAGGTGAAAATATTTGTAAGTTCACTGTTAGATTATCTGTTAAGTACTATCTGAGTTGCTTTGAAAAAGCCACAAGTAGCCTTAGAGGAAAAGTGTCTGGGTCACGTAGGCAATTGCTACATCCATCACAAGATCAGACTACATAATAGGATCAAATTTCTCTCGTTGCTCATTGGAAGGGGTAAAGGTACCACCAATACATATCTGATAGTACGTAAGGCACGCTAATTTGGATTCAATGGATAATATCAGTGGCAATACCCCTTTCTTCCCTAAGAACATAAAGCCTGTGGGCATATCTTGACATAGTTATCTGTCTTCCAGGAAATTTCTCATTCAGCATCAATTTTATTGAGCTTGCTCACTCAATCTAAACCCTCTTTAAGGGTTTATATTCTTTATTATCTCCTTTGTTATACAGAAATACAGTATTGCTTTTCTACTTAGTTTTGCTGATTTTATTTTCCTTTTCAGATGCCCAATAGTCCAAGGTGAATGGATCAAATTGTTTCACCTCTCGAGTCTTTTATTTTTTTAGGAGGAAAATTGGATCTTTGCACTGTGGTTCACTTTTTATTTCTTTCTGCATAATCTGCCCAAAACGATAGCATCAGACACAGCAAGGCAGTTGTGTTTACTGCTGGTGTTAAGTTAGAAATTAAATGGACAGAGGAAAACAAGAGCCCCAGTATTGTCTGGAACTGAACATGCAGCATCTACTTAAGTTGGTGTCTGGCAGCCCTAACTTTTTAAGTAAAATGGCATAGCAAGCTTTACCTGCTGTTAGAATTACAACATTGGACACTAGCCCAAGATGTAATATCTTTGAAAGAAATACAAATATTCACTGTACATTTTGACTTCCTGACTATTAAACAGCTGGCCAGGAGAGAACAGTAATCTCAGTATAATTTCTTTATCTGGAAATTTGGTCATGAATCTAAAACCAGGGTTTCTCAACAGCGGTCCAATTGACATATTAGACACAATATATTTTTGGTTGTGAGGGCTTTTTCTTTGCATTGTAGAATACAGTACTTACATCTCTGGCCTCTATATGATGGATGCCAGTAGCACCACCATCACACCCTACTCAGTAGGGAAAACCAAACATTCTCCAAATATTGTTCCAGGTTGAAAACTACTGGTCTAAATAAAGAGGATAGTAGCCCTGGCCAGTGTTCACCTAGGGATTGCAAATTCAATTCCTGGTCAGATATCCTATGAACATATAATAATAATTTTTCAATTATATGTTTTGTACACATTATATTTACATTTGTGATTTGTCTTTTCTCCTTTTCATAACAATGATGCTTATAATATTATACCACTTGTGATGCCCCCCAATTATTTGAAAATGAAACAACTGAGGACAAAGAATTGTATTAAATTTATAATGCAACTTGAGAAGTGATATGCTTCAATACTGTATCTTTCAGACATGAATATTAAGTATCTTTATTTATTTAAGCCTGTTTTACTTTCAATAAAATTTTACCACTTTCTCATAAAGTTCTTGCTTGCCAGATGTTAGATCTATTCTTATATCATGTAATATAAAATTTTTATAGTATGTAAGTTTGCATTTTATTATTGTTTGTTCGTTTTATATTCAGAAATTTTCTAAAGCCTTTTTAGTTAATTATAGTAATTTATTTTTAAACACTTTTGAATTATTTTGAACAAATTTACATCCACTAAAAAAATGGTTGTTTGATTTTCATCCTCTTCCCCCATCTGCTTCTATTTTATTTCTTTTTCATTCTGCCTTACTGCATGGCTCAGACTTTAAGACAATGTCGTGTAAAAGTGGCATCAGCTGACACCATTCTCTTCTTAATCTTGATAAGAATGGTTTCATTATTACACATTTAATATAATATAAATATGCTGTAAGATTTTTGGGACTATTCTTATATCAGTTACAGAAACTTACATTATATTACTATTTTACAAAAAATTCTTTTTTTTTTTTTGTCTGAGGACCAGCCTCTGGGACCTAGATCTTCTGTGTGTCTCTTTGGGAATTTTATTACTGGGACCTGACAGGCTTTAGCTGGGCGGGTTTTCTTCTTTCTTTGCGTTTATTTACTTGTATTCTCTTAATGAGCAAAGAAGGGAAACACTCAGCTCTTACTATGAGCCAGCAGGCAATTATATTATCTCATATTGTATGGCTCAGCAGGCAATGTTTTATTATTACAAATCACCCCCTTTAAAAAGCTCTTTCCTTCTGTCTACTCAAGTCTTACACGCCTATTATAGGAGCTTTGGAACCTACAGCAAATTATAACGATCAAGGCCTGTGTGTTCCACGTGCTGTGTGGCCTTGGAAAACCTCTCTGAGCCTTCCTTCCCTCATCTATATAGTATGGGGAGAATAACCTACAATAATATTTTTTAATTTGTTTTTATTGATAGAAGTATTACAGATGTCCCATTATTTCCCCCATTGACATCCTCCATCCCACTCCTGCCTCTCCCCAGGCCTTCCCTGAATGACTGTCTGTCCATGGGCTGTTCATATAGCATATAAGTTCTTTTTATCATGAATTGATGTTGAAGTTTTTTTTCTATATCCCTTTTTCCTTAAATTTGTTAACATGATGAAAACAGAATTTGTATTCTTAAACTCAGTAGACTCTTATAACTAGAGAGAAATACACATTTGTCAATTTTATTATATTGTAATATATGGATGAATTTGGTGGATAGCATTTTCTTCAGAATTTTGCATCCATGGTCACAAATTAGGCTATACTTTAATTTTTTCTCTTAAATATAGTTTGGGTGTCATTGTTATGGTAACTTCATAAAATGAGACCCAGTTGTTATTTGTTATTCTTTGGAGGAGTATGTGTGTTTGAAATTTTACTCCTTAAAAATATAAGAGAACTCAATGGTAAAGCCATCTGCCATCTGGGTGTTATGTCTTTTTTTAATGTATAATTAGCTATTGATTCCATGTATTTTATAGTTATAAGGTATTTTAGCCTAGGATCCCTCAAAAACAAAATAGTTTGAGACAGTCATTCATGAGAAATAGGAGTGAGGGACAAAAGGATTGAAATAAAGAAGGATGGCAAATGATATTTGGGGTATCATTGAGTTAGGCACTGTTTTGTGCTGCTGTGTGGCTGGCCTCACAAAATATTCCCTCTGATGTTGTGTAACCACATCATATCATCAATTCAGTAGATTCAGAAGATACAGTAGACAAAATTTAATAATAGTTGTTTATGAAAAAAAATCTTAGCTAACTAGGAATAGAGAAGAGATTTCTCCAATTTAATGAAGACCATCTACAAATACAGATAACATTATACTTAGTGGTGAATATACAACTCAGTAAGATGTGGAAAAGGCAAGGATGAATGTCCTTATATTACTTGCAATCAACATGTCACTGTAGGTCCTTGCCCTGGTAAGAAGACAAGAAAAAGAAATAAAGTTCTAAACATTGGTAAGTCTGAAGCAAAACTGATTTTATTTGCAGATGACCTGATTGTTTGCATAGGAAATCCTAAGGAATACAAAAATAGATTATGGGAAAGAATAAGTGAGTTTAGAAAATGTCAATGTACAAAAGAAAATCAAGTGTATTTCTATTTACTCCCAAAAATAATTTTAAAATTAATTTTAAACATCAATATCATTTACAATAACATTAAAATATAAAATACTCAGGAATAACTTTTAAAAATAATGCACAAGACCTGTACACCTAAAACTATGAGCAAAATATATTTTCTCTGAAAATATATTTTACTACTAGAGGCCCGTTGCATGAAGAGATTCATGCAATAGGCTTACCTTCCCTTGGCTTCCAGCACTGGTTTTCCTCTGGCACCCGGGACCCAGGCCTTTGCTTCGGCCAGAGTCTGCCTTCTTCATCTTCACTGCAGGCTCCAGCTAGGGTCTGCCGTCTTCATCTTTAATGCAGCCAGAGTGCCGCTCCTGTAGATCCCTTTGCCCCCAGCCCTCCCTCTCATAGCAGGTGTCCTGCCCCGCCCAGCCACTCCGCTGGGTGGCTGCCATCTTTGACCTTCTAATTTGCATATTCCCTCCTGATTGGCTGGTGGGCATAGCAGAGTGATGGTCAATTTGCATGTTTCTCTTTTATTAGTGTAGATATTATTCTAGTCCTAGAAGTTTAGTTCTTCTTGTATCTGATTAATAATTTATAATAGACTTTTCTAATTGATTCATATATTTAATTTCTTCATTTATTTTATTAAACATTTTGAACATAATTCCTTGTCTCATACTTTCATAATTTGAAGCCTTTACATGTTAAATTCAACTGTCAGTTAATTTGTTAACTTTCATATATACTCCCTTGGTTTCTTGTGTATTTTTGAGTTTTAACTGTGAGCTCATATATCTTGGAATGTTACCTGTGGGAATTGTTTTGAGATCTAAAAGTAGGTCCCATCAGAGAAAATTTATATTTGCTTTGCCAGTACCTGAAGGCACTACTAGCTTGAGAGCACTTTAAAATAAATTCCCAGCTTGAGGTATTTTGGTCCAGCCAGGTAATTTGAATTCAGGCTAGCTATCATTACAAATTCTCAGGGGAAAGTATTTTCCCCCTCTCAAGTGCTATGCTTTATAAAAGACAATTTTCTGTATAGGCCTCTGAAAGGAGATGAGATTTTTCTAGTTCCTCATAACACTGTCAGTGTAACCCTTTAATGTTGCAGATACTATGTGTGTCTCCTATTACTGAACTATTGGCAGACCCTGAACTTTGCTTCCTTTACCTCAACAAGGTATGATACCGGAAAGTGCTGATCAAGTCCACCCAGCTTTCAAAATGTGCTCAACATCAAATATAATTTTCAGTGGTCTACTTCGCTCTCTGGATGCATGCCTTCATTTAGTCCCTGAACTCGGAGTAAGAAGCCGCAGTCGGCAAAACTCCTCCATTCCCAATGTACAGGGATGATGAGGGGCTGGTGAGGTGAAGTGACTTTGCTAGCTTATAAGCAGCAGGATATGGATGCCAGTGTCCTTAGCCTGTATTTTGTGTGTGTGTGTTGGGGGGGGGGGGGCGGGAGGGAGTAGGAGGGGGTGGGAAGAGCCCACGTCAAAATAGTAAATGTTAAACATTATCAGAGAGTGTGTTTCCAAACAAGAAAAAGTAAGTAGAGAGAGGAAGTGGAGGCAGGGAAAAAGGGAGAGTGAAAAACGAGAATGTGAGCAATAGGAACTCTCATTTATTACTAATGGAATACAAAATGTTACAGCTACTGTGGAGGATGATTTGGTCTCACAAAATAATACGTAGTCGAGTTCCAGTCGAGCACGCAGTGAGAAGCGGAGCGCGGTGTTCTCCTCTGGGATCCTGTGGGCCCCTTGGCCCCAGCTGGCAGGTGAACTGGGGGGCCCAGAGCCAGCAGAAGGCTCCATCCTGCAGACCCAGAACCCTCCCTGCGGGTGCCCACTGCCCAAGTCCAAGCTCAGAAGCAGCAGCAAACCTTTCTCTCCACCCCCACCTCCATCTCCACGACCCTTTGGCAGTGGCCTCCCTCAGGCATATCCTGTGGGCCACAGGGTCTCCAGGCCTAACCCCCAGGACCTAAGCGGAGTCCCTGCCAAGCTGCGAGAACAGCTGCAGGACGAGACCAGCTACCGAGGCCGTGCTGCCTTGAGTGACCAGTGTGGTTGGGCGAGAAGATGGCAGCACTGGAATGAGCAGAAGAAGGCCTTCAGGGCCTTGGAGGCCGAGAGGTGGGTCTGCGTGGACACAGCTTGCCCACCCTCAGGGCTTGAAGAGGCACGGATGGGCACCAGGGGTGACTCCTCTGTCCCAGATGGAGGAGACCTCACCTTGTCTTGACCCCAATGGACCAAGGCTTTAATGGGCTGAAGGTGAGCGGAGCCCCATCCATGGTGGGTGGAGCGGTTAGCGGGTCTTCGGGCACTTGGTCTTCATTCAACTATAAACTTTGATTTTGGAAGAGAAATGGCAGAAGCACATGCCACATTTGGCTAAAAGGAAGTGCCCACCACCCTTTGTGAAGATTTACTAGCCCTTTAGAGGCGCCTTTGTATATAATATGAAAATGCTGCTCTCAACTTTCTCCTGAACCTTTCAAAGAGAACTTTGCTACATCTAGGCCTTCTGGATGTAGAGATTGTCAACATATGATAAAGTAGAGTTAGAAAATCTCATGTCTTGTAAACGCCCATTTAAAAAAATATCTATGCTAATAAAAGAGAAACATGTAAATTGACTGTCACTTTGCAATGCCCATAGCCAATCAGGAGTGAGTATGCAAATTAACCCAACAAAGATGGCAGCAACCCCGCCCCCAGGCCGCTCCAGGTCTCTGGACAGAGCGCCTTATCAGAGCCTCCTTGCAGTGCTCCACACCTGCCAACTGTCCTTGCAATCTCCCTGTGGCCCAGCCCCCGGCCTCAAAGGCAGCCCTTTCATGCCTGAGGTCATAGCTCCCAGTGTCTGGCGTCTCCCTCTACCCCACCCCTGCCCCCACTGCTCTGGTAAACAAAACCCTAACATTGGAGCAGCCCTGCAGGCACGGACGCGCACAGGAGCTCACTCAGTGCACAGTTAGTGCTTCCCGGGAGCCCCGGGCCAGTCAAGGGTTGATGGTGGCAGCCGTGGTGGCAGAGGCAAGCAGCTCAGCTTTGTTTTGAATAGATGAAAGAGGCCACCTACACAGTAACCCAAATTATCAGATCTCCCTCCTCCCTGTCTCGCCAAATCAAGAGGGGAGGGGTGATGGGTGTGGAGGGAGGGCGGGCAGGCAGGAGGCGGAGGGCGGAAGAGGAAGAGGACGAGGAAGGGGGCCAGTTGCATCCCACTTTCACAATGGGAAAGTGAAATGCACTATTGTACCCAACCTCTCCAGTCCTCCCCGCCTGCCTCGCTCCCCCCACCTCTCCCCCTCCATGCCTCCCCGGGAGCGCCAGCACTGCACAGAGGAACTCTCTAGAGAAGGAGGGCAAGAGGAAGCAGTGCTGGAGCACACAGGGCTTGCCACTGCTGCCACTGCACAAGCTGCCTAAGTGAGCCTGCAGTGTGCAGGCAGTCAGAAGGAAGGCTTATTCTTACACGAATCTTCCTGCGAATCATCGTGCATCCAGCTTCTAGTATCAAAAGAAATGTCTTCTGGAAATGACTTTGAGATGGAATTGTCAGACTCCCTCTAGAGGCGGCCTGTGACATCAGGAGTGACACTTACCTATTCACTCCAGGGGTTAGAGGGCCTGGAGATAAGACCTTGAGGAGGAAGAAAAGAAGATTCTATGCCAGACTGGTCATATTTAGAAGACATTTTCATATTATAACCATTGTTTTATGTGTGCATTTTATTCTTCACTATTGTATAATAGTTGACAATGCCAAGTACTTTTTTGAAATATCTATCTTTCTATATGTTCTGAAGCCTGATAAAAATAGAGGTAGTAAAATAAGACATTTAAGTAAATATCTTGTTAAAATTCATATAAAATACTCTTATTTTGGGAAATGGTCAAACCACCTCTTTGACAGGACACATTTGTGCACTGGCTCAAGGGAGAAGGAAGGGTAAAGAGCTGGATGCCAGTGTGTTTCAAAATGAGGCAGATTAACCATTATCCTTTATGTTTATGCATTTAGTTTTATTTAGCTGTGTATATAGTGTATATAATGGAGAAATGAGTCCTCATTTACAACATCTAGTCTTTCTAGATATTAAAGAGATTGTCAGTGTATGACAAAAGTAGTCAGCAAACTAATGCATTTTGTCCATTCATGCTAAAATTTCTAGGAAAGATTGTCTTCTGAATATTTGAGCATTATAGCCTACATGGTTGGTGGAGGAGAGGAAGGAGAAAAAGATGGTCTTAGGTTACAATGTTCATATTTCAAAGACACTTACAGATTATAACAGTTAAATGTGTGCAGTTTATTCAAAACTGCTGTGTGTATATAGTGGACAAATTAAGTCCTTTTTTGAAACATCTAGTCCATCTAGATGTTTAGAAGTGCCCAACATATGTTAAATGCAGAGGTAGTAAAATATCACTTTTGTAAATATGTTTTTACTAAAATTCATAGGAAATACTATCTTTTGGGGATGGAATTATTAAACCACCTCTGTGAACAATATACTATAGTCGATATTTGTTCAGTAGTTTGGAGGAGGTGGGAGGGAAAGAATTGCAAAAGATAATATGCTAGTGTGTTCATATTTGGACATTTTCAGATAAAACCATTTTTATATGTTATGTGCATTTTGTTTTGCTGTGTATATAATGGATAAATAAGTCCTAAAATTGCAATAGCTAGTCTTTAGATGTCAAAGAGGTTCCAGTATATGACAAAGTAGTTAGTAAAATTATCGTATTTTGTACACTTTGTATTGAAATTCATAGGAAAGCTTGTCTTGTGTAAATGACTTTTGGATATGAATTTGTTCAACCACCTCTAAATATTACACACACTTGTACTTGTCCACTGGATTGGTGCTGAAGAGAAGGGAGTGAGAGGGAATGGTTCAGGCCAACGTGGCCATATTTAGTAGATACCTCGGGTTATAACCATTGTTAGTATGTGCAATTTTAACAGCACGGTGCACATAGTGGGCAAGTAAGTTCTTATATGAAATATCTAGTCTTTCTAGACATTTAGAAGGGCTTGATGTACTTAAAAGTAGTAGTAGTAGAAGAATGCTTTTTGTAAATAGCTTTTAAAACCTGATAGAAAATATAGTCCTTAGAAATGGAATTGTTAAACCACCTCTCTGAACAGTGTACTCTATGTACTTGTTCACTACTAGGTTGAGGGAGGTGGGAGGGAAGAAATTGCAAAAAGATGTTTTGCTAGCATGTAATAGAAAATTTTAGCTTATCCTTTGCCGCCCTATATGTTACATGCATTTCACTTAACTTTACTATATACACTGAGTGGCCAGATTATTATGATCTCTGAATGCATAATAATCTAGCCACTCAGTGTGTGTGTGTGTGTGTATTAGAGGCCCAGTGCATGAATTCATGCATGGGTGGGGTCCGGCCAGCCTGGCCAGGGGAAGGGGACATGAGCGGTTGGACGGCCTACCTCCTGGTCGAACTCCTGGTGGAGGGGACAATTTGCATAGTAGCCTTTTATTATATAAGATATACACTGAGTGGCCAGATTATTATGCATTCAGAGATCATAATAATCTGCCTAGTCAGTGTATATTGTGAATATACTGGACAAATAGGTCCTAATTTTATAATATCTAGTCTCTAGATACTAAAGAGGTTGCCAATGTATGACAAAAGTAGAGTTAGTAAACTAACACATTTTGTACACTTTGTGTTAAAATTCATCAAGAGGCTGTCTTCTGAAAAGGACTTTGAAAATCAAATTGTGAAATCTACCTGTAAGTGATACATGTGCCTACTCAACCCATTGAGTTGATGGTGGTCAGGAGGAAATGAAGGGTTCCAGACCAGAATGTTCCTATATGAAAGACACTTTTAGATATAACCATTGTTACATGTGTGTAGTTTATTCAACACTACTGTGTACATAGTGGACAAACTTAATTATTTGAAACATCCTTTCTAGATGTTTAGAAGTGCACAACATATATTAAAAATAGAGGTAGTAAAATAACACATTTTGTATATATCCTTTTGTTAACATTCATTTCAAATACTATGTTTTGGAAATGGGATGATCAAACCACATCTCCGAGCAGTACACATTATATTTGTACTGGTTCAGGGAGGAAGGAGAAGAAAGTGCAAAGGGCTTTATACCAGTATGTTTATAGTTAGGCAAGATTAACCATCTTCCCTTGTGCCTGTGCATTGTGTTTTACTTAGCAGTGTATATATTGTATGTGAAGGACAAACTTCTAATTTACAACATCTAGCCTTTCTAGATGTTGCAGAGGTTGCCAGTGTATGACAGAAGTAGTTAGTAAACAAATATATGGTGTACAGTTTGTGTTAGAGTCCTAAGAAGAAATGTTCTGAAAACATGAGAAGTAAAATTGTTAAAATTCTCTCTAAGCACTACCGATGCTTATTGTACTGTCCACTGTGTTGATAGAGATGGAAAGGGGAAGGGTTTTAGGCCAGAAAGTTCCTTCATATTCAGAAGACACTTTCAATTTATAGCCTCTATGTGCAGTTTAATCAAACAAATCCTGATTGGAGATGGCTGGTCTTTCTAGATGTTTGAAAGTGCACAACATATGTTAAAAGAGTTAAAATGACACCCTTTAAGTATTTTTTCTGTTAATTTATAGGAATGGTAGTATTTGAGGAATGGAATTGTTAAATTTGATGTCTTGGAGAGTATGCTGACTGTTCACAAGTGAAGGGGGAGGGAAGGAAGTACTGATAAAAGGGTTCTGTGCCCATGAGTCTTTAGAGAAATGAAAATTATCTAACCATTGTTACATATGTGCGTCTTAGTTAATATTGCTGTGTATTCACGGATAATGCCCGAAGTATTATCCTTTACTGTGGACAAGGTTCTTTATTTTGCAACATTGGAGCTTTTTAGATGTCCTGAGGTGACAGTGTCTGTTAAAAAGTAGAGATAGCCAGTTAACCAATTTGTATATACCTTTTTGTTATAATTGTTAGAAAAGAGGCATCTTGGACATGGAGTTGTTGAATCATCTGAGAAATGGACATCAGGACTTGTTCATGCAAGGGTTGTGTGTGGATGTGTTCGTATGCACATTGCGGTGATAACCACTGATGTGCGTGATCTCCTTAGACTGTGCTATAGGAATATGTTGTTAAGTACTTCAGTCAAAACTTGCCACCTTGCTAATATTTTAAAGTATAAATCATAATTCTCTTAGGCATTATAGTTTGTGTACTCTTGCTTTGGGCCTCATTTTTAATGGAACATTAAGGAAATGCAGTATTTTAATTGTAACTTTATGAATATCTTTTATCTAGAGGTCTGTTGCTATTTTTGTCCTTTATGAAATTTTTGTCACCAAGTAAGGCAGGAGTATATTTTCTTCCAGACTGAGCTGATGTAGGGTATTCTTGGTTATCAAAATACTCATAGCTTTGGGACTTTGAAATGGTAAATATTCATGATGTATGAGAAAGCATGATAGATAACTGTACCATCTTAATTACATAAAAATGAAAGCTCAGTTGTATAGATACACAGGACTTAGAAGGACACGTCAGAGTATAAACTGCTTGTGATTGTGGATGACTTTGTTCTTTGCTTGTGTTTTCAGTTTCCTATATATGCACATGTTAACTTTAAAAAAATAAATGTTACTCTAAAAGCCTAAAAATTTTTTAAAAAGACATAGTCTTCTCATAACATACAGCTCTCATGCTTATGTTTAACAAAATGAACTGAAAACTTACATCCACACAAAATCCTGTGCACAGATTGCCATAGCAGCTTTATTCACAATGGCCAAAATGTATTAATAACTAAAATGTTATTCAGTAAATGAATGGGTATATAAACTATAGTAAATCCAGACAATGGAATATTAGTCAGTATTAAAAAGAAATAAGGTAACAAGCTGTGAAAAAATATGGAGGAATCTTAAATGCATATTGCTAAGTGAAATAAGCCAGTCTGAAAAGGCTTTATGCTGTATGATTACAACTATATGAAATTCTGGAAAAGATAAAACTATGGATATATTAAAAGATCAGTGGTAACCAATGGTAAAGGGGAGAGGAATGGATGAATAGGGAAAAAATGATTTTAGGGTAGTGAAAATATATTATATGTTACTACAATCGTGGCTACATGTTACTATAAATTTGTCCAAACCCATAGAATGTATGTCACCATGAGTAAACCCTAAGATAAATTATGGACTTTGGGTGATAATGATGTGTCAATGTAGGCTCATTAATTGTAATAAATGTTCCATTCTGGTGAGGAATATTGATAGTATAGGAAATACATATATGTTGGATCAAAGGGTGTATGGAAAATCTCTGTACATTCTGCTCAATTTCTCTACAAACCTAAAATCTCTCTAAAAGATAAAGTCTATTTACAAAAATTAGAGTGCACATTGCTGAACCTTCCCAGCTTCACAACAACTCATCTTCTCTAAGGCGAAAGGAAATTGTGTGTCCAAACACTTAAATTAATAATTATTTTACATGTGGTGGTTTCTTAAGTTTTGAAGAAAACAAAATGTAGAGTTATAAACCAAAGTTATAATAGAGTTAGCTAATAGACTATACATTTTTAATGTTTTCTAAATTATCTAGAAAAGAAAAATTGCAATTGCAAACCATTGTTGTAATAATACTAGATTTTATCATTGCCTATGCATTTTTCTTTACTATAATCTTTATTTCTTCATATGTTCTTATGTTCAATTTCTGCCAATATGTTCAATTTCTGCCAATTGTTCTTATATTTCAATCTACAAAACTCCCTGAGTATTTCTTTCAAGGCCGTTCCAATAGCCATTAATTTCCTCAGCTTTTGTTTATATGGTCCAAATTTCTCCCTGATCTTTGAAAGACATTTTTACCAGATATAGAATTTTTAGTCAACAGTCTTTTTTTAAAATATTTTCAACATATTGTTCCACGGTCTTCTGGCCTCCAAAGTTTCTGATGAAAAATCGGATGTTACTTTTATGGAGGATCTTCTCTCTTATTTTTGCCTTTGGCTTTCAAACATTTCAATAGAATGTGACCCAGTATTGTTATTTTTTTAGTTCATTTTACTAAGAGTTTGTCAAGTTTCTTACATGTTTACATTTATTTATTTCACCAAGTTTGAGGCGTTTTCAGCAATTATTTTTTAAAATGCCTCCCCTCCACTTCTTGGACTCCCACAATGTGTACCTTGGTTTGCATAATGGAGCCCCACAGGTCCCTTAGTCTAACTTTACTTGTTTTCAAATTTTTTCTTTATGTTCCTCAGAGTTGATAATTTCTATAGTCCCAACTTCTAATTTAGTGATTCTTTCTTTTGCTTATTCAAATTTACCTTTGAATTTCTCTAGTGAATTTTTGTTTTCATTAATGTCTTTTTCAGCTCCAAAATTTTCTTTTCATTTCTTTATAGGTTTCCTATCTCTTCAAGGATATTTCCTTTTTTTTTTAATTTTTAAAATAAATCTTTATTGTTCAGATTACAGGTGTTCCTCTTTTTGTTTTCCCCCATAGCTCCCCTCCAACTGATTCCCCACCCCACCCTACCCCATGCCCTTACCCCCTGCCACTGTCTTCATCCATAGGAGTAAGATTTTTGTCCAATCTCTTCCCGCACCACTCACACCCGCTTCCCTTTGAGAATTGTCAGTCTACTCCCTTTCTATGTCCCTGATTTTATTATATACACCAGTCCATTCTGTTCTTCAGATTTTTTTATTTACTTGATTTTTAGATTCACTTATTAGTAGGTATGTATTTGATGTCATCTTGTTGTTCATAATTTTTATCTTTACCTTTTTCTTCTTCTTCCTCTTCTTAAAGAATACCCTTCAGCATTTCATGTAATCCTGGTTTGGTGGCGATGAACTCCTTTAGCTTTTTCTTGTCTGTGAAGCTCTTTATCTGACCTTCAACTCTGAATGATAGCTTTGCTGGGTAGAGTAATCTTGGTTGTAGGTTCTTGCTGTTCATCGCTTTGAATATTTCTTGCCACTCCCTTCTGGCCTGCATAGTTTCTGCTGAGAAATCAGCTGACAGTTGTACAGGTACTCCCTTGTAGGTAACTAACCATTTTTCTCTTGCTGCTTTCAAGATTCTCTCTTTGTCTTTTGTCCTTGGCATTTTAATTATGATGTGTCTTGGTGTGGTCCTCTTGGGATTCCTTTTGTTTGGGGTTCTGTG
Source organism: Corynorhinus townsendii (assembly GCA_026230045.1). Taxonomy (NCBI): domain Eukaryota; kingdom Metazoa; phylum Chordata; class Mammalia; order Chiroptera; family Vespertilionidae; genus Corynorhinus; species Corynorhinus townsendii. The sequence continues at coordinate 109,332,510 of JAPDVU010000006.1, read as the reverse complement.
CGCTTCCTGGACTTGTAAGTCTATTTCTTTCACCAGGTAGGGAAAGTTTTCTGTCATTATTTCTTCTAATAGGTTTTCAGTATTTTGCTCTCTCTCTTCTTCTGGCACCCCAAAAACTCTGATGTTGGTACACTTGAAGTTGTCCCAGAGGCTCCTTACACTATCTTCATATTTTTGGATTCTTTTTTCTTTTTGTTTTTCTGGTTGGGTGTTTTTTGTTTCCTCATATTTCAGATCTTTATTTTGATTCTTGGGGTACGTTGATCTACAGTTGAGTTTCTGTATATTCTTTATTTTAGACAGTGTATGCTTCATTTCTGACTGGTCCTTTTCCATTTTTTGGCATTCTCATTAAGGTCCTTGAAGGTCTCACTAAGCTCCTCAGAAGTGTCATCAAGTTTCTCAGCAGTTTTTAGAAGATTCTTGAGTAACCTTATAAATGTGGTTCTGAACTCTATGTCGTCCAGTAGTTTGCTTTCCTCCGTTTCTTTCATTCGTGACATGTTTCTTTGTTTCCTCATTTTGGCTGCTTCCCTGTGTTGATGGAGTGGCTTTGTGTGGTAGGTGACCTATAGGGGGTCAGCCTCCCCAATCACCTGATGTGGACGCTCTTGGTACACCCCTTTGTGGGCTGAGTGCAAAGTCTTGGTGTAGTTAAGCCTTAATTGCTGTTGGTACGCTGGGAGGAATTGACCTCCAGGCCAATCGGCTGTGAGGACTCGCTGTGTCTATAAGAACTGCAGTGCTGGAGACACGCTTATGGTGCAGGACTTGTTTCAGTGGGGCTTTGGTGCTCACTGAGTCTGCCTCTTGAATGTGTCACTTATGGATGTGAGGAGTTGAAATCTGATTTCTCACACTGACCACTAGGTATACTGGCTTTTGGATCTCCAATGGGGTGCAGGTCAGCTATTGTCTGAGTCCACCCAGCAGGAGCTAGAGCGAGAGCTACAGTTTTCTCCTCTTTGCTTGGGGTTTGGAGATTTTGGAGCTGTCTGACCCAGGCTGCAAGTTTGCTAGGTTAAGCTGCGATAGGGCAGGCCATTCATATGCTAAAGATGCTGCTTGGAGCTTGGGTGGGTTTGTAGGTTGTGTGGGGCGGGGTCTCAGGGCGTCGCTAGGCCAGGGCATGGCAAACAGCAATGGTTGCTAGTTAGCCGGCTCTGTGTCTCCGACTGTGTCCCGTGCCCCAGCGCAGTAAACAATTATTCTTGCACGCAGCTCTGCAAGCAGGCCCCCCTCACTTTCCAACCCGGTGGCAGACAATCCAGCTTCTCCCCGTAGGAGTTTGGGTCCCCCGCCTCTCCTCAGAAACTGTATTTCAGAGTTTTGGGGGCTTGTCTCCCCTTTGGGTTGAAAAAAACAACGCCTGCTGCCAACCCAGATCCCGCGCCTCCGTACCTCAGCTTTTCAGGGCTCGTGCACGTCTCAATGCTCTTTTCTCTTTCTTTCTAGTTGTAGAACTTCCACTCAGCCAGCTTTCCCATGGTTCTGGGTGATAGACGTTTTGTCTTTTAGTTGTAGTTTTGAAATTGTTGTGGGAGGCAGCAGTTTAGGTGTTTACCTACGCCACCATCTTGGATTCCCGATATTTCCTTTTTGTTCACAAACAATTTTCTTGGTTTTCTCTGTATCTTCTTTTAGTTATGTGAGCATCTTTAAGAGAGTTGTTTTAAAGTCTTTATGTACTAAACCTGCCATCTAATCTTTTTCAGGGACAGTTTTTGTCCCCCCCCCACCCCCCAGAATGGTAGTACTTTCTCGTGTGATATTTTGTTGAAAACTGGACCTTTGAACCTGATAATATGGTTAATCTTGAAGTCAGATTCTCCCCTTCCCCCAGGTTTTATAAGCATTTTTTTTTTAATTTTGAAAATTATTGTTGTCGGCTGTCTATGTGCTGAAGGTCAGCCTGGGATGTAAACTTAACATTGTTTCATGTCTTTACTGAGCCTGTACTATTACTTAAGCACATACAGTGACTTTTCTGATTTTCCCCATATATACAGTTGTTTTTAAATATCCTGTTCTTTGTGGTGTGGTTTCCAAAAGAGGAAAAATAAAAGAAAAATGAAAGAGGTGGGAGAGAAAGCATATAAGCTCTTTAATCCCCTGGAAGTTACTTTAGCTGGAAGGGGAGGTGTTTATAACAAGGAGGGAAGAGTGTGCAATAGTCATGGCCATGCACCTCTTTGCATGTCTGAGATCAGAAGGAGCAAATGGAGATCAAAGCCCCGATCCCCAGTATTTGGAAGACAGGGTCCTTTTTACCCACCATGGCTCCTGAAAACTGCTCCTGGACACAGGAACAGCTGCCAGTCACAGAGCTGAGCAGTGGGGCTCGGTAGCTTTTATTGTGTTAAGAGCTGAACTTGACCCAAATTAACTGCAATTTATCATCCAAGCCTTCCCCTGGAAATCCCAAGCTTTAACTAGACTCCAGAGTTCCAAAATAGTTACATCAGACAGATCCTGCCAGTATAATTATTGTCTAAAGGAAATAGATTCCTGGTGCTTTTTATATCTTATTCATTTGACCCTCACCCAATATTTGCTAACACATTAGGTATTTTTCTTTCCATTTTAAAGACAAGACAATCAAAGATCAGAAACCTTTAGTAGCTGCAAATTCGGACTCCACAATACAGACCCATTTCAATACATGGTGCTGTACATTTACCTAGACAGGGACCTGAAAAAAATGCTTTTATTCTATAGAAAAATCTGATTAATAATGTGTTATTTTTCCATATCATTTATGGGATCTATAAATATTTATTATAACTCTGCACCTGAAATATGAAAAGCAGCACCCTGAACAGAATAAGATGTATTGTATAGACTATTGTACTCCAGGAAAAAAGCCTTTGGTTTGATAATGCAATTAAAATGCTATGAAAAGTCACCAGTGTGTCCTTGAAGTCTTCTTGTCTTAACAATAAATGAATAGTAATAAATCAACCAGTGCTCCCTGAGAATGAGTTAAGTGCAGTCACTTTGGCAACTGCTCTAGCACCTGCTCATGGTATAGAAACTAATTTGAAAATGGGAGTCAGTTTTTAATAAAATTAATATTTTATGGAACAATTCTATTTTAAATACTTCTCAATAAAACTAAAGTGGTTTATTTTATATGCTCAACCAATGCTGTATTTATAGTCCCAATGTGGTATCACACAACTGATGCTCTAACTTGTGATACAAAATGCATATTTCAGCACCAACTTCTGGATATTTACTTGTTATACCTTTTTTAATTCTAAAAGAAATTACTAGTTTCAGCAGATTATTGAACACTATTCTATGAAAGGTAGTGTATCACCTTTCCATTGTCTGTTATTAATAATTGAATCTATTTAAACACAAAAGCAAATTAGGTGGGATAATTAGTAAACAGTTTCTTTATACATTACCACAGTCAGCCACAGCAATAAGCACCTCCATGTTACATTTTTCTCACACACCATCTTATATTTCTGTCCCTGTTCATTTGGTTTAGGCTGTGAACAATATTTAGAGGCTGGGAAGTTCTGTTCAATGCACTTTTTCTCATCTACTTGTCCGTGGCCAGCGTGTGAGAGCCAGGGGAATGAGTAAGAGCAGTGAAACAGTTCTGGCCTCTTTATGCCACATCAGATTATGTATAACCTTTGTCTTGACTCTTTACTGAATGCACAATGGGAGTCAACATTCCAGAGTCTGTTTCTGATGTTTCTTCCATCCAGATTCAAGATTATTCTCCTCCCCTGTTCTCATCTCCCAATAGTCTTTTTAGAAAGGGAGTCAATGATGTTGTTAGATAAATGCTTTGTTTTCCCACAACTTAGCACACGTAAGTTCTGCATTAACACATGCTTTAAAACTACACCTATCATCATAATTGATGAGCATAATAAGATAGTTATTTCTTGTAGCATCCCTTTATTCTTCAGTTTAAAGTATCGGAAATAACTTTGATGTAATGACTGCTTACATCACATATATTTAACTGATCAGCTGTGTGTGTGTGTGTGTGTGTGTGTGTGTGTGTGTGTGTGTGTGTGTGATGAGTGCAAATGGTTTGGTAAAAGAAAAAAAGCCACAGGACAAAATCAAATGAAAATACTATTTATTCTCATGACCATAGATACGGTCTTCACATTGAAATCTTACCAAAGTAATACTAAAAATAGATGAGCTAGAGATATGCAAATAAGACATTTTTAAGTGTGGGAAGGGCCTCACCCTTCCGATTCATCTTCCAGGAATAGCTCACATTGTCCCATGCAGGTCAGGTGGTTGACTCAATCCCTCTGACTCTACACACTAATGATTTAAACACCGATTCAAGCTTTCTCTTTCCTTTTTCATTAAAATCCTGTATGTAATCACACACACACACACACAGATAATTTTATCTTTGGGTCACATATTTAACTTTCCTGTGCTGAATACTGCCCAGAGCCCATATTTTTTCCCCAGAAATCCCTTTTTAACTGGAGCTGAACCTATGTTCATGCTGTTCTAGGAGTGAAGATGTCACAACAAAACACCATCATCAGATACAACCTTTGAGTGGTTTCTCGGCTCTCTTCTGAGTTAAAACAGGTCATCATAATAATATTGGCTTTGAGGAATCCAAAAGTCCTCTCCCTTCAATATAAAATCTATTCACGTGCTTACCATCTAGCATATCTTATAAATTATAGTTCTGTACTCCCACAAATACACAAATGATCCTTTAATGCTCTTGTTTTTTCTCCATCTCCTTTTCCTTCCCTTAATTCCTTCTTCCCTGTCTAGACCTGTCAGAGGCACTCACAGGCATTCATGTGTCATTCTGGACTAATAAGTCTGCTAATGGACAGATTAAGCATTCCTTTTCTCTCACCTGGGCTTCACCATGATAGCAATCATTGGCCAAGGTGCAGCTTTAATCACTGCCTTTGGAAAATTATTTTTTTTTCCTAAGTTAATTGCTCCCTGATTACCATAGAGAACAATCTCCTGACCTTGACTTTATTAGTCTTGAATTTTTACTAGCTGAGCTATCCAATCTAAAGTATTCCCATATGTTCCTCTTAGTAGAATGCAATTGCTCTCCAGGAATAATGGAGTAAATGAGAATAGCTCATAATGGATCCCCAAGGAGCTAATGACTACATTAACAGTCCCAAAAATGTACCTGGAAATGTCAGTAGGGTAATGAATGAGTTAGTGGAGCATGGTGACTGGAAAGACATGGGAGTGGAGATCACTTGCTGGCTTGTGATCAGACTGAAGTTCTCCTCACTCTGCTTCAACACAAAGGAAAAACAAACAACCGGCTATCCTACTTCTTACTGAGAGCTTGGCAATATGTATTTTCAGGGAAGAAGAGAAAAACACAACTTTAAGAGAAAAACAATCTTTATGAAGATTACATATTTTGCCTAGAGTTCAGTGCCATAAATTATGTTCTCAGAACTGGGGCCATCTCTCTTCATTCCTCCTAGCCATCTGCCATATTTCAAGGGCTAATTTATCTTGCATTATTTGGAATCCTCTTTGACCCTGTTCTCTTATTAGGATGCAATGCCCAATTCCCTCCTAAACACCAACTATGAAGAGGGTTCTCCTCCACTCCAGAACAAAGCCCAGTCTTTTCTGTCCCAACGTGATAGATGGAGAAGACATCCATTTTTCTCAAAGGAGGCCCCACTTCTACCCCAGCCCTCATTCCTACATGCATGGAGCTATCTGATTTTTCTTTGAAACTCAAAAAGACAGTCACTAGAATCAACAACACATACTTAAAATCTAAATTACTAGATCTGAACAATTGAGGCATGGGAATCCAGTAAGAATTTCTATTTAGACTATACATAATTCTAATTATTTGAAGACTAATTCTGAGCTACAAACATATTTAATTTATATTACTAATCAGAATGGATAACAAAAATGTAAATGATGTGGATTTCTATTACTTCCCAAATCCAGAGAGCATTCATTTAAAATGAGTACATACTTTTCTTAGATTAGCTTCACTTAAAAGTTCATCAAGTTCCACATTAAAAAGCAGAAAATATTTTTATTCTTGAAATGCCAGTTTTCCTAGTTTCAGTCATTTGAAGAATTTAATTTCACCCAATATGAAGAAACTATCATCAGCATTTTATTTCATCCATGCATTCTTTATCTAACAGCCAGTCCACAGTTTACTTCTAACAAAATCATCTGGGAAATGTTTCAAAATATAGATTTCTAAGTACCACCATAGATGTTTAGTAAGCTGTACAGTTCCCTATTCGTAGAAGTGGTTATAATTAGCACACAGATTCTCTTCTCAAAATCCTGGCTTTCCTCTCTCCTTTTATTCCATCTGAGAGGACTAAGATTTAGCATGGAAGGCAGGAATGGTGCACTCCTGTAGCTGAAATGATAGCCCTTGTTTTCTCCATCCCCAGGGTTGATCAGCAAACCCTGAGTTATGGATGAATAGATTACTCTGACACACATTTCTGTAAAAGAGAGCCTAAGGGGCTGGTTGGCATTAGGCACCAAAAACAACCCTAATTGCCTGCCTGCTTAGGCCTTTATTGTAACAATAGCTTGAACTAAAATTAACCTCTAGATACAACCAGCAGGGTAAGCATCCTTGAGGAAGCACATGGTTCTACAAGGTCGGGTCTTAAAGACTAAACATAGAGATTCCAGCAAAACACGCGCGGGCTCAGACTTGTTTGGAAAAATCAAGGTAGGGGCTGTCTTTGGCAAGGTCTCCCCAGAAGCTCCCGACTTTTCAGAGAATCCTCCTTACAGACTTTCCAACCAAGTCCTGTGCTTCCCCACACTCCATAAGGTGACAGTTCCTATATTTCAAATAACAATCCCTTTTTAGACTGGTCAGCTGAGTGTCTTGTTTGGTTGACTTCACTCAATTTTTATGGCAAGTCTTGCGAAGAGGAATGAGAAGAGAGCAAAACTCCACTGGTGAATTTGTTAGAGGTCATAAAGAGAATTTCCCTAAGCCAGTGGGTCTCCATGATTTTTGCACCCATCAGAAAAAAATTGTAATCAACCCTTAGTGTGCCTTTATTTTTAAAAAATAATTCAGAAATGCATTATCTGACTACATTAATTTATTATATACATTATAAACATATTCAATAATAGAAACTTGAACAGATGAGATAAAAATAAGTAGAATTGTATTGTGAAGGTGCTAATGCCACTGAGTTGTAAATTTATAAATGGTTAGAATGGTAAATTTTATGTTATTTATATTTTACCATAATAAAAAAATTAAAAAACAACAACATTTTAACACAAGTAGAAATAATGTTCTAAAATATCAGTCCACAAGTTCTGGTGTTCCCTGTGGTGACTGGCTGGACATGTGGGAGAAGGGAAAAGAGAGTGAATATACCCATCCTTTATCTCCACTATTGAAGGCCAGACCTCCTTTGAGACAGACTTTAATCCAGAAAAATCTATGTCTTTGGAGGGAAGCCGACACCTATTACTAGCTGTGTGATCTTGGGCAGCTCAGTTAAGCATCCTGATGTGAAGTTTCCTAATTTTTTTAATGTGTGGTAAAAAAAAATCACATTTATTTGTACCAAATATGTACCAGGATACTTTACATTCAACATTTCATAATTCTCAGAATAGCTTCTTTATATATTATTACTAAATTTTTTTAAATGATGACAAAGATTTTTAAAAGTTAAGTAAATTATCTAAGATCACTGTGTAAAAGGGGCAGAATCAGGATCTAAATCATGACTATAATCAGTGCGAATCCTCATTCTTCCCCAGTCTAGAGGGAGAAGGAGGTATACCCACCTGCAAGGATCTTTTAAGCAACATGTTCGAGGTAATGTGTTATGCACAGTTACTAGCCAGAATGGATCCTTTTTGAAAACTCTATAGTGGAAAGTTTTTTCATAATACACTGCATAATTAGTAGTCCATAAATGAATGAGGATTTGGGTTTACATTAGGGAACAAATTTAGGGCAACATTAAAAGCAAATGAGTCTGCCAGTCTCTTCATCTCCCTCTCTTTTATCCTCTATTCCATTATACACACACAGAGACACCCACACATCAGTAAAAATCCAGTGCAATTACATCACGAAACAACATGTAAAAGACTAATTGGGTAACAGCACAATGATAGGAAGTCAACCTCCTCATTTTACATAAAACAAACTTGAGACTCAGCAATTTTAAGCAACTTACTCCAGATCACATAATTAGTTTATAGAAAATTGAGTTCAGAACCCAGTCTCCTGACCCCCAGGCAGTGTCTTTTACATCCTACTCTTTGCTCTATAGAGAGTAGTAGATAAAACAGTAACATAGACTAGAAAAAAACAATAGAGAAGGTAGTTCACAAAGGGACAACATATTGCCTGAAGGGTGTGTGTGGAAGACAGGCGATGTGCACACTGACAGGTGTTATATTTATTAGAAATGGCAAGGGATCTTCTTTGCAGTAGATGACATGGAAATCTCCTTGGCTCTGATCACCCATTGAGTAAGGATAACTGGAATGCATTACATTAAGTGGAATAAATGTTGGGATACAATTCTCTACAAATATCTTGCATTTCTGCCTATCTTGCTGGCAGAGGCACTGTCTGAGTTCCATACTATCTTTCCAAGGATGTTATATAGTGAAGAGCTTTGGAAGAGGGAGATGGTATTTTCCTATACACCACAGGGAAGGCATGCTTACTGGCCATTACAATCTATTTGGTTTCCTAAGCTTAGGGTTTCTCTGCTGTTACACAATCCATTGAGTGTAAAGACAATAGCTGGCTCTCTCCCCAGGGTGAATTGGGTCAGGAGAACCAGCACAAGTGTTGATACTCTACCTACTGCTCTTGCTATAAGTAATAAACTGTCTTTGTCTCTGATTCGGAAGTCTTATGTCTTCAGCCAGCATCAGTGAGACAGGACCTGTACTGGGACCAAACCATATAATGCAGACAACACACATGTGCCCTGCAGTGAAGGCGGTTAGGTAAGAGCATAGTAACTTGGCAGAAGGAGGTTGGGGATGTTCCCAGTTAGGTCGTTTTTACAAAGCCACCAGTTTTCATCAAGGACTAAAACTGAACTCTCTCAGCTGGTATGTAATCATCAAGACTCTCATTTGAAATGACTGTGAATCAAGATTAGTTCAATCACGCAGCCCTGCCTGGAATGATGAGGCAATTTACATATTGGCAAGTAAATGGTAAAAGTGATTGCAACAAGAAAAAAGTGAACCGCAATTTATTATTTCTTTCACCATCATTCAGGTGTTCTGACCTATGGGTGGAATGACGAATCAGAGGGAATTCGACTCTGTTGTAAGATGCATAATGAGAAAAAAATCGGTTTTTCCCCACAGGACAAGATTTTGTGAACACCTAAAATGATGATTGTTGCAATATTTTAAAGAAAATGTACTTTAATCTTAACATGAAAGTGTGAAGTAGAACTTGTCTGAAAATGAGCATATAAAGGAAGTTTAAATGATTATTTATAACTGAAAACTTTTTCTAAGAGACATTTAATTCCTCCTGAGAATTTATTCTGAATGTCATATTAGCAAATTTTTTCATGATTATCTCTTACACTATCTTGGTTGTTAAATACTGAATAGTGTTCCATAAGGCTTTTAAAGGGGGGAGGGGTGTAGAGTTAATGACATTTCAATTTAGTGTTCTTCTCCTAAGGATATGGTGTACTTTGAAATTACTGCTCTCTGACTCTCAACACACATACAATTTTGCCATTCTGCCTGGCATAAATGTCAAGAGTAAGATGTCCTTTTCATCCTATTGAATTTTCTCACACATAACAATCAGTCTTCATAATTTGGGAATAATCACTTGTCCAATGAACTAGTCTACTGTATCCTTTTATAATTTCTCTAGTCATCTTTGTGGAGAGTTTCAGTGGCAATGCTATGAGGGGGTCTCTTTCATGCATCACAGGGAGTGTAAAATCTATTTACCACTCAATGTGTTGAACAAATATTCATTCCACATATAAATTTTTTAGACTAAAGAAATGAAAACCAAAATGCTATTTTTGACAAAAGGAAAAATTCTTTTGAAATTTTAACCATGGATTTAAGGATTTCTTTTCCCTTTTTTATACATGGTTTTAACGCGGCAACTGACAGCTCCATCAGAAAGTTAGGAAGGGGGTAGAGGGTAGTTGATGATCACGGCATGAGAATTGGGGATATTTATGATATTTGAAGTCATTTTTAATTTAAAATATGCTTCAGGTTTCAAACTATCCTGGTGCTTTCATGCCTTCCACCCAGCTGTGGCTTTTGTGTATAGGGCAGTGAAATATCTTTCTCAGGCTAAACCCGGAACAGAAGAAGGAAATTTTGTTCTGCTTTGCATTTATGAGAATGTAGGTGGTGAGTGTTTATCACCTGGCAGAAAGCACTCCTTAAAAACCATTTTGCATAAGAAAAATAACCCTTTGTTAGGCACATACAGACATTTAGGGCATGTTTTAGTGTCTAATATGAATGTACCAGGTGGCTAATAATATATTACTTCTCAATTTGAAGAAGGTTTTGTTACATAAAAATGCAAACTCTGTTGTTCACAGGCAGTAATAGATGAAAATATTTTTACAAAAATATGCAAAAGCTCCCTGATGTTAAATATATTTTGAGATCTGACAAGGCATGAATAAAAGAGAACCCCATGCCCATAAACACCCAACTTTGTTCTGTCAAGTAGTTTAAAGGGCCCCAAACTCAGTTTCGATTCCCTTGTGGAAACATCTACCATCAACGGAGAAAGATGCATTTTTGAGTCAAGAGTCTGAAATCAGAGTAAAATATGTCTTTGACATTCTTCTGCTGACTCTATTAATTAAGGCCAAATTGTAAACAGGTGCAGATCTCCTCCAGTCTTTCCTGACCCCTTTGCTGACACCGAGTCTATAGAGCAGACCAGCTTGCTGGTTACAGGCAAGCATATACCCTCCCAGGTCGTCTTGGTGCTTGCGCATCCAGGCCACCAGGAAGCCTGAACAGCTCCCAGGGACGCTTGAAGAAGCTGTGAGTCTGGGAGGTGACTTGAAAGAGTGGGCATAACCCCAGGAGTCTTCTAATTAAAGAACACTTAGATACCAGGGCTTCATTTGGGGGGCTGACCAACAGGTGACTGGTCCCTTGCGCATCCCAACTTTGCTCTCCTTGAACATAGATAGCCCTGCCTGTGTGCCTGAGCTACAAGGATGTGGTTTAAAGCAGTTTAGACACAGACCTGGACTTATTTCTCCGCTTCCCCATACATTAGGTGTGCTTTGTTTATATGTCATATGCAACTGAATGTGTTAGGTCCATCATAAATTTATTAGGCCTTTGACTTTTGTGTACTAAGAGAGAAAACTAAAAAGAGATCTAGGATCGAAAACGTTTGAACGAAGTAAATTAAATTTGTGCAAGACTTTATTTGTAATGAAAAATAATTTCTTGCTCATGAATACACAAAAACTATTTGTTGACTGTAATAGAATAAAAGCATTCCGGTTGAGTACTTTGGAATTAGTTATTATATTTCTTACATGTGATATAACTTAGCATCATTTAATATTGATTTTTTTACAGCCTTTAGTCTCTTTAAAATATTCTACTTTTTTTTATACCTTACAGCCCTTAGCTATCATAGCATCCTATTTATTTTAGGCATCACTACCCATTTCAGCATGATTCTTTGCACTCTGGGAAAAGCGATCTTGGTAGCAGTAGCATCCTTTCTTTAAATATTTCAGTCCTGGCACATACAACACTGCAGAATAGCATAAGAAATTTTTAAATGAATAAAAATATTTAAGAAGTGACCAGGGCTATTCTGGTGCAATAGCATACAGAGAAAGGTTTAGGATTATCTAGACAATTGCACCAATATATCTTTATTGAGTGTATAGTATGTTAGACACTGTTCTAGATAGTGTGGTGGAACTGTAACAATGAACAAAACAGACAGGTTCTCTGATGCCATAGCTGTCATTCTATTGGGGAAAATGAACAATAAATAAGTAATTATTTAATATAATACCATGTGTTTAAAATAGCTAGTGAGATGTAGGGTTGGGGTGATAAAAATGAAATGTGATGAGTGTGAGGGCTACTATAAATAGTGTGGTCAGAGAAGGCTTCACTGAGGGGGTGGCATTTCAGTAGCATTTTAAAGAAAGTGAAGAAGAAAAATTTGTGTTTGTAGGAAAGGTGTGTGCAGTTGAGGGGATAGCAAGGGGTCCTGATCAGGAGCATGCATGCTGTGTTCAGGACCATCAAGGAGACTAGTTGGTATTAAGGAAAGAAAGAGGATGAAACACTAGCCCAGGACCAGATCACGAGGAACCTTTTAACTCATAGTAAGAACTTTAAATTTTGTTCTAAAAATAATGAGAAAGCAATAGAGGGCTTTGAGCAGTAGAGTGATATAATTTGATTTCATATATATATATACTAGAGGCCTGGTGCACGAAATTTGTGCATGGGGCGGTGTTTCCCTCAGCCCAGCCTGCACCCTCTCCAATATGGGACCCCTCGAGGGATGTCTGACTGCCCTCTCACAATCCAGGACTGCTGGCTCCCAACTGCTCGCCTGCCTGCCTGCCTTCCTGATTGCCCCTAACCGCTTCTGCCTGCCAGCCTGATCACCCCCTAACCACACCCCTGACAGCCTGATTGATGCCTAACTGCTCCCCTGCAGGCCTGGTCATCCCCAAATGCCCTCCCCTGCAGGCCTGTCCCCCCCCCCCCCCAACTGCCCTCCCTTGCAGGCCTGGTCCCTCCCAACTGCCCTCCCCTGCTGGCCATCTGTGGCAGCCATCTTGTGTCCACATGGGGGCAGTCATCTTTGACCACATGGGGGCAGCCATCTTGTGTGTTGGAGTGATGGTCAATTGCATATTATTCTTTTATTAGATAGGATAGAGGCCTGGTGCACAGATTGGGGCTGGCTGGTTTGCCCTGAGGGTGTCCCGGATCAGGGTGGGGATTCCCTTGTGGCATGGGGTGGCCTGGGCAAGGGGCCTGTGGTGGTTTGCAGGCCAGCCATGCCACCCGGGGACTCAAGCGGAGGCCCTGGTATCTGGGATTTATTTATCTTCTATAATTGAAACTTTGTAGCTTTGAGTGAAGGCCTGGGCCTGCCAGGGCAGGCGGAAAGCTTGGCTTCCACCATTGCTGGGGGCAACTCAAGCCTCCTGCTCTCTCTAACTCCGTGGCTGCTGCCATTTTTGTTGGGATTTATTTATCTTCTATAATTGAAACTTTGTAGCCTTAATCAGAGGCCAAGGCAGGCCAGGGCAGGCGGAAAGCTTGGCTTCCTCCATTGCCGGGGAAACCCAAGCCTTCTGCTCTCTCCGTGGCCACCGCCATCTTGGTTGGGTTAATTTGCATACTCACTCCTGATTGGCTGGTGGGCATGGCTTGTGGGTGTAGCAAAGGTATAGTCAATTTGCTTATTACTCTTTTATTAGATAGGATTTACAACTTTATTGAGGTGTAATTGACATACTATAAATTGTGTTTAAAATTGGGTAAATTCTGACATATCTATAAACCTGTTCAAAACATTATTACAATAAATATAATGAACATAATCTTCTCCCCAAAGATTTTCTTGTGCCCCCATGTAATTCCTCCACACTGCCCTCCCCAGCATCTTCATTCTCAGGCTTAATCTACTTTCGATTTTTCTAGATTAGTTGGTATGTTCTAGAATTTAGACATTCCATTCCAGAATTGAATATTACAAAAAGAATGTATGCTTTTTGGTCTGGCTTCTTTCTTTACTTGGCATGATTGTTTTAAGGGCCATCTATATTGTTTTATATATCAGTACTTCCATGCTTTTTATTGCTGAGTAATATTCTACTTAATAGAAAATTCACACTTTATTTCTTGGCATGTTAAAGGACACTTAGATTGCTTCCAGATTTTTTAGATTATAAATAAGGCTGTTATGAACATTTATGTACAAGTGTTTGTATGGACATATGCTTTGATTTTTCTTGGGTAAAATATCTAAGAGTAGAATGGCTGAGACATATGGTAAGTGTATATTTAACTTGATAAGAAACTGCCACATACAAAATAATCACAAGGATATAAAGTACAGCATAGAGAATATATACTTATTATTGTTGTAAAACCTATGTATGGTGTCAGGTAGGTACTAGACTTAAAGAGGCAATCACTTTACAAATTACATAAATGTCTAACCATTATGCAGTACACATAAAACTAACATCAACTGTAATTGAAACAAGTCTTTAAAAAGAAAAAAATATGGTGCCACATCCAATTAAAGTCTTTTAAAAATTGCAAAAATAAAAAGGGAACTTCCAAAGTGGTTGTACCCATTATACATTCCTACCAATAGTATATGGGGGTTCTCACTTTCTCATATCCTGCCAATAGTTATAATAATGGTCAGTTATTTTTTTATTTTTAAATTTTAGCCATTCTAATTAGTATACATATACTAATTATATCAGTGGTATCTTGCTGTGGTTTTAATTTTCATTTCCCTAATGATGGACTGACTAATGATGTTGACCATGTTTCGTGTGTTGTCATTTGAATACCTTCTTTGATGAACAGACTATCACATTTTGCACATAGTTCTTTGTCCTTATTATTGATTATTTGTAAAATCCGGACAAAAATCCTTGATCTGATATGTAATTTGAAAATGTGTTGCTTATCATTTTTATTATTTTACTTGTGTCTTTTGAAGATCAGAATTTCTTAATTTTGGTGAAGTCCAGTTTATCATTATTTTTTCTTTTGTGGGTTACACATTTTGTAGTTTAAGAAAACTTTACCTAACCTGAGGTTGCAAAGATTTCTCCTATGTTTTCTTCTGGAAATGTTATAGTTTTAAGTTTTTCATTTATGCCTAAGATACATTATGGCTTAATTTTTGAACGTGATATGAAAGCTAGATTAAACTTTTTCTTCTTTTCTTCCTTTTCTTGAATTAGTTATCATTTCCAGTGCAGATTATTCCTTTGTGTACATTCAGGTTTCCATCTGGAATCATTTCCCTTCTTCTTGGAAGACTCCCTTTAATATTTTCTATAATGCAAGCAAGTCTGCTGGTGGTGAATTCTTTTAGCTTTTGTATGTCTGAATATGTCTTTATTTTCCTTTAATTTTTGGAAGACATTTTTGCTGGGTAAAATTATAAGTTGAAAGACTCCTTTTTCCTTTTATGGCTCTAAAGATGTTGCTTTACTGTCTTCAAGCTTTCATTGTTTCCAGCGAGAAATCTGCTGACAATCTTACCTTTGTTTCTGTACATAACATGTCTTCTTTCTCTGCTTTAAAATTTTTCTTTGTATAAGTGGCTTAAAGGAATTTAATGATGATATATCTTCATGTAGTTTCTTTATGTTTTGTGTTTAGATTTGAGTGTCTTGGATCTATGCTTTTATAATATTCATCATTTAGAAAATAATATTCTTTTTTTACTCCCTCTCTCTTCCACTAGGGGTCTCCCATTGCTTGTATATTTAGCTGCCTGGACTTGTCCTCCAATGCACTGAGGCTCTTTTCATTTTTTCTATCTATTACTCTGTGTTCCATTTTGAAGAGTTTTTTGCTGTCTTGGAATTCACTAATCTTTTATCAGCTAATCTAATCTGCTGTTAATCCCAACCAGTGCATTTTGTTATCTCAGACTTTGTAGTTTTCAACTTTAGAAGTTTAATATTTTTTTTACCTCTTTTGTATCTATTTTTTATATTCAGTTTCACCTTTAGCTTCTTGAACATATGGCATAAAGTCATAACATTTTGAATTCCCTTCATAGTAAATCTGTCATCCTTGGTATTTATAGATTAGTTTGGTTGATTGATTTTTCTCCTCAATATGAATTGTATGTATCCCCTGCTTCTTTGAATATCTGGCAACTTTTGATTGGATAAGAGACATTATGTATTGTATTTTATTGTGTCCTGGATATTTTTGTATTCCTAAAAATGTTGTTGAACTTTGTCCTTGATGTCAATGAGTTAGTTGGAAAACACTGGATCCTCTTGGGTCTTGCTTTGAAGTTTTGTTAAACCAGATAAAATAGATTTTATTTTGGGCAACTTTTCCTCATTATTGGACAAAATTTCCTTAATACTATGTCAAATATCCTGTGAATTATAAAGTCATCAACTGTGGCTGTTAGTAATAAACACTAATCCTGGCCTTGTGTGATATCAGGGCACTGTTTCCACTAACCTTTTCGGAAGGCTTCTTTAGATCGTTTTCTCTCATTCATGTGCTGATCAACACTCAGCTGAATATTTGAAGGGGCCCCTCAGTATCTCACAAGCTCTCTGCCTGTGCCATTATCCCATCTTTGATACTAAGCACTATGAAATCTCACCTCCTTGTTTTTGTGTGTTTTTTACTCCCAAAATTACCTCCTCAACTAAGAGAGCTGTTCAGTTTCTGCTTGGGTTCTCCATCCCTATGCTATAAGCTAAAAATGGTCCAGGTAGAAATCTGGAATAAATGTAGGACTGACTTTATTTGTTTCTCATCGCTCAGAATCATTATCCTTTGTTGCTCACTGTCTTGAGAGCCATTGTTTCTTATATTTTGTAGGGTGGTGTGTTTTGTTGTTTTTTAGTTGCTTCAGATGGAAAGATAAATTTGGTCCCCATTACTCCAACCTGGCCAGAAATAGATGGTCAAGTAATTCCAATTAATTCTGAACATCCAGTGTTGCATGATCCTGTGGGTGATACTCACAGGATTCCTATTTCTGAGTAGCCTGATTTACTTTTTATTATTATTATTTTTTTAAGTATTACAAATAGTAGTACATATGTCTCCTTTTTTCTTTTTTTCCTCATTGACCTCCCCCCGACCTCCCCTACCCCACAGTACATGCCTTCACCTGCCCGCCCTCCCCCCGCCCCCCAGTATCTTGTATCCATTGGTTGTGCTTATATGCATGCATACAAGTCCTTCGGTTGGTCTCTTACAGACCCCTCGCCCAACCTCCCCTGTCTTCCCAATGTAGTTTGACAGTCTGTTCAATGCTTCTTTGCCTCTGTATCTTTTTCCCACCATTTCTTTCCTTTACAAAGTTTTGCCTTTGCAGACTAGAAATAAACATATAATAACAAAACAAAACAAAAAAAATGTTTGAGTCCCAATTTCAATGTCCAACAGTTCTGTGTCCCTGTTTCAATATCTAACAGTTCCTTATGTGTACATGTCAGCAATGATATCTGGATGGTGGGCACATGGTGGCAATGCAGGTCCGACCCTCTCTGGTTTGGTCCTAGGCAACCTGGAGCAGTGCACAGCTGCTGACTGCTGGCGTGGCAAGGCGTTGTCAGTGTCTTCCATCTCTGGACTGTTTTTCCTCTTGTCTTCGTGGTTGGAGCACACCTGTCAATTCCTGATTTACTTTTTAAAGAATAATTCTACTTGCCATGAGGATAATAGATTGTATGTATGGAAGGGTATGCTGAGACATAGGGAATGTTACCTTACTATCTTTTTCCCTGAATATAATTAAAATTCTGTTTTAATTTTTTTTCATTAAATACCAATGACTCTATGAAAGATGTGGATGGTGATACCATCTTTTAAATTGAGTTATCTAGGGCAAGCCCTAGATTATTTGAGTTGCACTTGTCCATCACCATTCTAGGGATGACTCACATTAGGACAAGTAAATTTGAGTTGCCTATTAGAAATCTAAGTAGACATGGTAAGTAGATAACTGGAGATGATGAGAAAAAAAGTTGGACAGATGATTCTGAAATTCAAAACAGGGATCAGACAAGAAGTTATAAATTCAGATACTTTTATCCTATTGGTTGTTCTTAGACCCATACAACTGGAAAAGTGCTCCAATGAGTAAGTATAGATAAAAAGAAGAAATCTAAATAATAAAAAATAATTGACTTTTATTGACGTGTGATGCTAAGAATTCATCACACCACAATTAGTAGTCACAAGTAATACTCTTTGCATTGGAAAGAAAGAAAATAGAGCAGTTACACAAGTAACAAAATTATTATTTACTATTTCTGTGAACTTCAAGTGATCACTCATCACTTATTAAACATTCTTTATCATCAATAAACTTTATGTGTATTATAATTTTTAATTATTTTATGTCCTTTAAATTTGCATTTTACTCACTGTATTATCAGCAAGCAGCAGAGAGGTAGTTGGGTGTCAGGCATATAGTGTCGATAAGTATTTATTGATTGAATGAATAAATTAATTCAATAATGAATACTGAGTGAGTTCAGCTGAATAAGTACTGAACTTGAGGCAGAAACTGAGGTGCCACAAGTTAATTAGGGCCCATGAGTGAATTACTTCACTCCTTGTCATCTGTTTCATCTGTAAAAATAGAAAGTTTAAAAGGTAGCTCCAGGATATTGCATTTCATGAAGCCCTGATTGTTCATGCTAACAAACTTCCTCATAAAGTGTTACATTTAAAATATTTATTTGCTGAAGTGTATATAATTCTATGCAATAAAATGCAGTGATAATGAAGCACCCATCTTATATAAAAATTGCAGTTTGAAATTTTAACCCTGCTATTTTGGCTTCTATAAATGCTTGCTTGCTTAAATAATAAGGAAAATGAGACTCCTCCCATTCCAGAGAGGCCGTAGACTATGCCCCAGATAGAGCTGTCAGTGCTGACACCAGGCCAGGCCTTGAGATATGGTTTCATGGCCCCTTCCCAGCATGTAGGCCTTCTTTCCCAGAAGGCCCGGAAGTCTCATTCCAAATTTGGGAGACAAAAGAGCTAGGAAAAGTGTAAATAGAAAAGGTTTCCTCCATGGGGGGCGGGGGTGGTGCCAGAATTTGAAAGGCACATTTTTCTCTGGCCCTGCCCTTAATGAAATGTAACTCCCTTTCTCTGAGCATGCCTTGGTTTTTTTCCGGTCTTCTGTAACATAATGGTTCCCTGACCACGAAGAAGGCCAAACATGCTGGCCTTTTGGCCTCCGGTGAGTGGACTGGGTTTGAGGCTCAGGGGAGCCAGACAGGCCTCTGGGAGGCACCGCTCTGCTGATTTAGCAGAATTGAACCAGGGGACTCTGGGCACTCCCGGACCTCAGCCTGGGACCTGGCTGGCATCTGGAGAGAGTGGATGGACACTTCTGGACCTGTCGACAGAATTGGTAAGGTAGGGGCCCTATCAGTCAGGCCCACTCTGAGTGAGTGGAAGGGGGAGCTTGATCACCTCCCCAGAAGTCAAGGACTTCCTCAGGCAATTAATCAGGAATGAGGTGGACTGTTTAAACTCTGAGTAAATATCTGGTAGAAGTAAAAAACTCAGACTGTCTGGTGTATAAATGTAAGTGTGAGAGTCTGTGTTAAAGATAGTGCAAACCTCACTTTAGGGGGAAAACAGTAGAGAACTTTAAATTGCTTTTCCTTGATTTATAATTTTGCTGTGTTAGTTTAAAATTTTGGAATTCTAAGGTTAATTTAAGGGTATAAAATTTGTGAAGGTTGCCAATCCAGAGAAGTTTAAACAAAGGCTTGTTGGGTTAAAATTAGTCATAATTAACTGCTTTGTAGGCTGCCTTTTTCAACCCTGTTAGCAAACAGAGAATCATGTGGTCCCGAGAACTGTGACCTGCCTTCCCTTCCTGATAGATTTTCAGTGGGTCTCTGGGGGAGGAAGAGAGCAGAAAACTTCTACGGAGCATGTGTGAGAAAGGGTAGAGGTGGTGGAATTCACTCGCAGCCTGCTTAGATAGAGGAGCCCTAGGCTGGGGGACAGGGGTATGGTTGGAGATATCAGAAGTGGTGAAGGAAGAGCAGGATTTGAGATCTTCTGGGGCCTTGGAGTTAAGAAGGAAAATCTGGGAGGGAGAGCAGCTGTTCTTTAAGTGTAAAAAGCCTGGTTATACAGGATCTCAGACCGCTTGCCTTATTTCCCCTGCTAAGGGCAGAGTAAATGGTTAATGCAGAAAAGGGGGGGGCATCGGTGGGCAGAGCAGGGAGAGATAGGTTTTTGTTGATTTTGCTGGCTACAACCCGCTCTGCTGGCATCCTTGGTTTCTTACTTATCTGAACTATGCTAGACTCAAGGCTTTCTAAAAAATGCAATGGATCTTCCTCTGCCCCGTTTTCTTCTTTTTAACCCTTCCAATAAAGAAAATCTCATTGTCTGAGCCTGGCAGGGTGGGGTTACTGGGTACTTCTTGGGCCGTGCTGGAATATTCAGCAAAGGAACTTTAAGATATAATATCTTTAATGTTACAACTAGTTTAAGTTTTAAAAATCTCTGTCTCTCAAAAAGAAATATTTTTACCTGCTCTTAGTTTTATCACAGAAGGTCTAAGTCATAAATGTTAATCTAAGAAATTCTGGCTGTTTACTTTTTAGGAATCATTAAAGGATTGAGGTTTCAAAGAATAAGGAATACTAAGTAGAAGGTCTGAGGCATGGCTATGCATTTTGAAAGGACATAGAAAGAAGGTTTGAAGGCTAATTTGGAAGTGTAAAGTTTATAAAGGTTGTGCATGTAATAAGAAGGAGAAGAGAAATGTTGAAAGGAAATCAAATAATACAGGCCAGTAAGCCAGGAAGAGTAAGTAATTTACATTTTGCCTCCCTAAACAGAGGGTAAATAGTTATGCCAAAGTACTTAGGGAGGGACTGATAAAAGAAATCTAACAGTTACTATTTTGTTATAATACATTCAGAAAATATTACTTTGGAAAGTCCATAAAAAGGACTGGCAAGGAAAATTTTATCTTAAAGCAGGTCAGTATATTTTTCTTCTTATACAATTCCTCCGAAATTTGGCAATGCTTAATAAATAAATCATGGCAATACATTTCTTTGCATAAATTCAATAAGACGGGTTTCCCATAGTGGTTTTATTAACCAGAAACTTTCACTGGAGTATCATGTTTTAAAGAGCCCTGCCTGAACTCTGAAGACTTGAAGCCAATAAGAGTGCCATGGAGAAAGCCCAGTATCCTGCTTGGTAGCCCTGAAAATAGCTGGTGCTGGAGCATCAGGCCCATACCCTACCATCACTGGCAGTTGGTCAGAGTGGAAGGGGAGCAATAAGGATGCCTCTTCATCCCTGTGGGACCCCCACACACTCTGAACTGTGATGAGTAGGAGAGCTGAGATGGGCCTTGAAGCCTAGGGCATGGGCCCGGGTAGAGCCACTACAGGTGAGGACTTCACCTAACTCAGCAGATACTACAGGCAGGTCTGACAGCAGCTGGATGGCTTGGCTTCCTGGCCCTATGGGGCACATTAAGATTCAATCATGAAATTCCAGCAAAGGTAGTCAGTTACCATTCTTGTTATGTTTATGTAAACAATCAGGCCAAATTAAATACAATAGATAAATTAGTCTTGATTTGGCTCTTTTGATAAACATGGGGGTAATTTTGAGGAGAAAAATTCTATTTCAATAGAAATTATTAAAACTGGAAGGTTTCTTTCCCTTCTACCAGATCATTTGTTACTGTTTGTCTCTGCCAGGTCACAAGCCCACCTCCTTCTGTGCCCAGGCTTCATTGTCCCTCTGACAGACAGCAAGGATCTCTTGGCTCTGAGAAAAAACTCCGTCCCTCTTCAACATGAAGCAGCTACAGAAGAAATTCAATGTCCATTTTCCCTAAAAGAATTCAGAGCCAGGATCCTTGAGGTAATATATTAGGCAGTTAGACAGACATGAGCAGAGCAAGGATGATGTGCCAACTAGCACTACCAGATGTAACTAAGTCTTTCCATCTCTACCTATGTGAGACAAGGGGAGTCCCCAGAAGCAAGAGGGAACAAGGCTGCAGATGAAGCAGCCTGGGAGGCTGCCCTAAAACCAATGGGCCTCTACAGATTCTAGTAACTCTTCCAAACCCTGACCTACCCACCTCACCAGCTTACATGGAAACCCAATCTAGAAAAGCTGAAATCCATAATCAATCTTTACTCAAGTTCTTACAGGCTTTATAGTCCACCCAGAAAGCAGTCCAGAAGCATGTCCAAGGTACTCTGCCTATACCAACTTCTGATCAGGTCATCCTTTCACCCTGGTGACTGTTTGGGTAAAGAAATTTGCCACACAAGGACTGACTCCTACCTGGAAAGGACCACCTCCACAGCAGTCAAGGTCGATGGGATCCCGATGTGGCTTCATCACACCTGGCTTAAGACAGCCCAAGCAAAATAGAGAATCCAGGACTCTTCGGACCCTCTAAAGATTAGTCCTGGCCCTCATTCTGGGCCCTTACCTTATAAAGAGGCCCACTGACTTTATTCAGCAGAGAACTAATTCTATCAAGCTTAGAGTCCTCATGGGTCAATTTAACTTCCTTGCCAACAATGACCCAAAAGAGTCAATGTTTTGACTCATATACATAAAACCAGTGGGGAATGAAGCATCCATCTTATATAAAAACTGCTGTTTGAAAATTTAACCCTGCTATTTTGGCTTCTATAAATGCTTGCTTGCTTAAATAATAAGGAAAATAAGACTACTCTCATTCCAGAGAGGCCGTGGACTATGCCCCAGACAGAGTTGTCAGTGCTGACACCAGGCCAGGCCTTGAGATATGGTCTCATGGCCCCTTCCCAGCATGTAGGCCTTCTTTCCCAGAAGCCCTGGAAATCTCATTCCAAATTTGGGAGACAAAAGAGCTAGGAAAAGTGTAAATAGAAAAGGTTTCCTCCATAAGGGGGCGGCCAGAATTTGAAAGGCACATTTTTCTCTGGCCCTGCCCTTAATAAAATGTAACTCCCTTTCTCTAAGCATGGCTTGGTTTTATTCTGGTCTTCTGTAACAATATCTTAAAATTAAACACAAGTGACTTCTTATATTTCTCATCCATTTTTTAAAAATCACATTAGAAGGCCATTGGAAGGCATGAAAAATAAAATAAAATGTCATTCTAAATATAATAGTTTAGCCTGGCTGGTGTGGCTCAATGGTTGAACATTGACCTCTGCAATCAAGTTTCAATTCTAGGTCAGGGCACATGCCCAGGTTGTGGGCTTGATCCCTAGCAGACTGAGGCAGCCAATCAAAGAACATCTCTTTCATCATTGATGTTTCCTTCTCTTTATTCCTCTCTCTTCCTCTCTAAAATCATTTAAAAATACATTAAAATTTAACATAATATTTTACTAAAAATTAAAAACAGGTATTAACTGGATAGAGGCTAAATTTTTATATAATTTTTTCATTTAATTCTTACAGTAAAGGTACTTAGTAAATACTATTGTTATTTACCTTTTACAGTTGCAGAAAGGACACAGAGAAGTTAAGTTTCTCTAGATGACACAGTTAATAAATGATAGAGCCAGGACTCAGGCTTTGTGGTTTCTGACTTGAGAATCTGTGCCTCCTGTACATACTGTCTTGTACTGCCTCACAACTACAGGCTTTTATAAGTGGTTTATTTTTTAATTAATTTTCAAAAGCACTGATTGAATGTAAAATGTATTATCTCTTATCTTTAAACTAGAGGCCCAGTGCATGAAATTTGTGTATGGGAGGGGGCCACTCAGCCCAGCCTTCACCCTCTCCAATCCAGGACTCTTCAGGGGATGCCTAAACCAGAAGCTAGACATCCCTCTCACAATCCGGGACCACTGGCTCTTAACTGCTCACCTGCTTGCCTGCCTGATCACCCCAGACCATTCTGCCTGTCTTCCTGATCGCTCCTAACTGCTCTCCCCTGCCAGCCTGATTGCCCCTAACTGCTCTCCCCTGCTAGCCTGATCACCCCTAACAGCCTCTGCCTTAGTCCCCGCAAGAGAGGCTTTGTCTGGAAGGACGTTCAGAAGGATGTCCAGAAGATGTCTGGTCTAATTAGCATATTACCCTTTTATTAGTATAAATTCTCATTGTTTATTTTCTCTCACCATACTTTGCTTGTCTGTTTTCTACTTCTGTGCCACTATTTTTATCACCCATTTTTAAATATTTGAAATAAATATTTGAAAACTCTTACTAAAATAAATCAATAACTATAACATCATATTCCTAGGGACATTTATTATTTTCAACAGACTTTATAAATTAATTTGTCTTATTAAAACATTTCTTCTTATGTGGCCATTAATTTCTATGAAAAAAATTAGCTAATTTGCCCATTTGGACAACTATGGATAAAAACTTTCTAGAGTCATAATAGTTTCTGGACCCAGAGTTGCTGCTTAGTTCTATGAACTTTTTGGTTGTTAGGTGCTGCTCTTTTCCACCTGAATTCACTCCAACCTGTCCCCTGCCCACAAATTATTTACCTACCCACTGGTCCCCAAGGGACTGATCTTGGGTTTGGAGCTACCCTAGGACAACACCATTGCCAAAACCAATGAGACAGCATATCCTTAGGATTCTGTACGCAGGGGAAGAATCTTACTAATGTTTTAACATGATAAATTCTACCTACATGTTTATAAGATTCTGCTATGTATTTAGATAAAATAATAGGTTTTTGTTGATTTTCATGATGTCTGATTCTAGTTGACTTTAATTCTGTCTAGCATCAGCGTCGTAGAACAATCAATATTACCATCTGGAAGGCCACGAAATGACTCTTACCTATTACTATACATGGAAGTTTCAAGTTACCCTATACAAATAAACATTTATAAAAATTGCACATCTTGTACTGTGAAACAATTTTTTAAAATTATGAGTAAAGTCAAATACTTGTATCTATTAGATACTTAGGTTGTGTTTTTTTTTTTTTACATAAATTGAATCATATTTACCAGATTCAATAGATCTTCTAGGAACTGCCATCATAGAAGTTCAATTTTGTTCTTTCAGAAAGACTTTCAGAAAACTTGTCACAAAAGCACATAAATTTTCCTGGTTATAAATAATAATTTACTAACATGGTTTGATTTTGAACTACCAGTATTTTGATGACTGCGTATACCTATCTTCAGTATTCTTGATAAAAATTTCTGTACTTTTCCTTTTTATGTTTGTCAAAAAATTTAGAGACTAAATTGTTCCCTAGACCAGTGGTGGGCAAACTCATTAGTCAACAGAGCCAAATATCAACAGTACAACAAATGAAATTTCTTTTGAGAGCCGAAAACCGACTCTGCGCATTGGGCCACGAAGTTTCAATCACACTGTACATGCGTGCCCGCACATGGTATTTTATGGAAGAGCCACACTCAAGGGGCCAAAGAGCCACATGTGGCTCGCAAGCTGCAGTTTGCTGACCACTGACCTAGACTATCTTATTATAAGTAGAGATGTAGGAAGTGTTGCTTTTTATTCATCCCATAAAATGTGATGGAAAATTCATTAATTTTTTAAAAAATATATTTTTATTGATTTCAGAGAGGAAGGGAGAGGGAGAAATAGGAACATCAATGTTGAGAGAGAATCATTGATCAGTTGCCTTCTACACACCCCCTACTGGGGATCGAGCCCACAACCTGGGTATGTACCCTTGACTGGAATTGAACTAGGGACCCTTCAGTCCTCAGGCCAATGCTCTATCCACTGAGTCAAACTGGCTAGAGCTCATTCATTTTTTTAAAATTTCCCTCTGGTCATAGCTTCTCTCTTTTTCATATTTCAGTTCATCATTGCAGTTCAAAGTATAATTGCTTCTGATTAATCCAATACTGCTACCAAACAATCATAAATAGTGTTGCCACCTGAAGGATTTGGTAATATTGTGTATGAAATCCAAAACTGAATATGCTACAACCAAAATCAATCTAATGTTGCTTTGTATTTGTGACTTTATAATTTAGTCACATTTATAGAACCAGGAATGGGTTTTTATTTTGCTATTATAAATGCATAAAAATAAAAGCATATTATTTATGAATGAAATATATGTTACCACCATATACTTGCTATCTATTAACTTCAAGAATACCTATATTAACATCTCTCTGAAACAAACTTGGAGAATGAATAAAAGTTCTATTTAATTTATTAAACATCTATGTTATTCTGGGTAGGTACTAGACTGGATATAAAGAGAATAAAATGTAATTGAAATATACTTTCTTCCCTTAAGAAACACTTTATCAAGTAATGGAACTAGAATAAAATATAATAACTTACAACCAAATTAATTTCATTAGTAATTGCTCTTCATGTACAATGAATCTCCAGAATATTTATGCAAAAGAAGTTTGTGGACAGTAGCATAGTTAGAACTGGGGGTTAGGAGGTTTCTATATACGATGAGGTTGCATAGCAAGCATACTTTGACTTACATTTTATATTTATTTAGGATAGCTTCTACGTGTGTGGTGGGGAATTAGGCACTTCATGGAAATCAAGTGGCTAAAGCCTTGCAGAAACAAAGGGGGAAAAATAAAACCTTGCATTTTCAATTATTTCAGTTCTTTCATGTTTTATTGAAATATATACCAGAAATCCTACTTAGTCTTATACTTAGTACTTATAATATTTATAATCATTAAAAACCCTGAAAAAAATAATTGAGAACCTGAAAAGTAAAGTGACTGGCCCATAGTCACATGCTAGTGATTGTTGAATTGACCTAGAATTGGAATTAGGTACATTATCAAAAATGGATCATAAATAAATGAGAGTGAAGAGAAGGGCTAAAAATCAGTTTTTATGGTTTTTTGTTAATTATTAATATGCATATTATATATTTACTATTTGCTGTCTTATTTGGTAGTTATAAACCATTTCTACTCATCTCTCTGTAAGATATACACATGTATTTCATCGTAGTTGTCCATTCCTATACATCAACTTAAGACTTCTCTAAAAGTGATGAAGGCCACCTAGGCTATTGGTGATATCATCCAGGCAGATATCCTGTTCCACACTGACCTTATCCCAGGTGAGTTAGGGTCTCATACCTCTGCTACTGGCCATAGGTGAGATGTGAAAGGGAAGTTTTAATTTTATGGAGAAATGTTCCATAACATATGTCTGAAACTAACTTTTTCACATTTTTCAGAAATTAATTCAGAGTTTTATTTCTAATAGACTGTTTCTAACATAAGGAAATACAGTCTATACATAAATGATATATAAAGTTTATATAAAATATGACATTATGCTGCTACTTGTTTAGCCCATTATGTTCCATGCTAAACACTTTATCTAATTTAGTTCCCACTTTCAGACTTAATTCTCATAACAACCTTGAGAGGACTGTATTATTATCAGCATTCTACAGATGCATCAAGAGAAGTTGCAAGTGGATAAGTAAATTGCCCAGGGTCACACCGGAAGTGCTGTGGTTGGAATTTGAGCCCAACCATTCTGGCAAATTTACGATTGACCAGTTATAATTCTATATTAAGTAATGACATGCCAGCGCCACTCTGGATCATTTCCTCCTGGATCCAAGAAAATGCATATGTGGAAAAATGAAATTTGATTTTACTTTGGGCTCTTGTGAGGGCACTTGTTTTCCTACCCTCTATCATTTATCTAATAATCTAATAATAAGGGACAAGAATTCTGAAATTCTTCTATCATGTGTGGGTTCACATTTTTTGTTTTTAAAATAGCTTAAGAAGTAGCATTAGAGAGAGATTAAAAACAAAGATAGAAAGGATATGTTAGAGCTGCTGTAATAAATTAGACACAATCCGTCTGTGATCTTTCTCATGCATGCACGAGATTTGCATTCATGAAAACTAAGGTTAATTTTCAGGCTGTCTTCCTAAAGGAGCTCTAGGAAATGTAGCCTTAAGATTTGTAACTCTGGACTCCCTGGAGGGCCAACATTACCATATACAATGAGGTATTGTTATGACACAAGCATGGAATGGCTTGAAGTAGCTACATCACATTTAACTGAGGCTCTGCAGAAGTACAAGAAAAAGAATTACCAACCTATGCTTGGATTATAAATTTGCTTAAACATACATTTGCTTGGATTACAAAATGTTTAATATTTTTAAATTTATGCCAATAAGGAATGTATTGAGTTTCTCACAAAAAAACAACTGTCTATTTTCTCATACTAAAACCATGGCAAACACACACACACACACACAAATGAGGGTCTTAGAATTTTTAATCCTTTTCCAGAGTTTAGTAAAACACCTAGCCTGAACTTTCCTTGACAATGTCTTAAGAAACATATGGTCCCTAAAGTACTTTCAATAGACTGGAAGATAAAAAACGCTAATGAAAACATCCCATCATACAGCACATTTTAAATGGTTGGTCTGTAATATGTGGGCTGTCTTAAGTATGCCTCCAATCTTAAATTAAAACCATAGAAGAAAGCAATGTAATGCTAATACAAAATGTGGTTTGAAAGCTACTTGATAAATTTTTCTAGTAGCTACAGACTGTATGACCATACCTCCAGAGTGACCTTCTAAGATTATAATTTGATAAAAATTGCAAAAAGTAAATACTTTTTTATAAAATAACTAGTGACCCAGTGCACGAAGTTCATGCATATTAAAAGAGAATTAATTACAGGAAATATTTTAATATTGCTATTTGCCCTTTCTCTATAATAGAAGTGTCAGAGATGAAAGAAAATTAGTAAAATGCATATGAAAATCTCCCTCCTGTCAGAGTTTGGGGCACACCACAGGATCCAGAGTCAAGTCTCTGCCCACCCACATGCACCTCAAAAACGCACGAGACCCAGACCCGGCCTGCCCCACCCCCATTGGACTAGATCCAGACCTGGTCGGCCCCACCCCTGTCAAGCCCCGCTGGGTGGGGGGCACAGCCTCAAGTGGCCTGGCCCAGAACCAGGGCGGGGGCATGGCCTGAGGTCCCCCGTCAAGCCCTATCACACAAGGGGCACAGCCTCAGGTCCCCTGGCCTGACGCCCGGGTGGAGGGTGTGGCCTGAGGTCCCCCGGCCCGGGCTGGGGGAGGGAGCACACCTTGACATCTTCATCAAGCCCCATAGGTGGGGTGGCATGGCCTGAGGTCCCCCAGCCTGGACCAGGGCAGGGCACACACCTTGAGGTCCCCAGTCAAGCCCTATAGGCGGGGGCACAGCCTGAGGTCCCATGTCAAGCCCCGCATGGCAGGGGGTGCGGCCCCAGGTCCCCCAGCCTGGCGCCGGAGCGGGGGATGCAGCTTCAGGTCCCCTGGCCCAGCACTGGGGCATGGGGCGTGGCCTCAGGTCCCCTGGCCTGGTGCCAGGGTAGGGGACGTGGCCTGAGGTCCCCTGGTCTGGCACTGGGGCGAGCAGCCTGAGTTCCCCCGTCAAGCCCTGCCAGGTGGGGGGCGTGGCCTGAGAACCCCAGCCTGGCTCCAGGGTGGGGGATGCGGCCTGCGGTCTCCTGGCCTGGTGCCTGGGCAAGGGATGTGGCCTGAGGTCCCCTGTCAAGCCCCACCAGGCAGGGGCACAGCCTCAGGTCCCTGCTGAGTGCTCATTAAGGCTCATTACAGGAACTCGGCCTCTGCTGTGAATGCAGCCATCTTGTGTTATGGAATCCCTGCCTCCGCTGTGGGTGCAGCCATCTTGTTACAGTGTGTCGGTCAATTTGCATATTCCCTCTTTATTAGATAGGATATAAGGAATCCCAAAGAAGATTTTTCCCCATCAGTGTCTAAAAAGAAACAGCTTGGATAATTTGGGAAGAGTTAGTAGTCTATTTACAATAGGTGTGAGCAGAGTATGTAGAAAATACCAGAGATAGTTCAGTACCCCCTGGCTAGGAAGTGTAGTGAGTGGTTACCACCCACAGGCTTGAAGACAAGGAGTACAAGCATTTTTCCAGAGCCCCAAAACAGAGAGGGCTTGTGGAAAGGAATACCTGACAAATGCTGAAACCTCCATTTGAGGATAGAGCCAGCCTCTGGTGGTGTCTCAGGAATGCAAACATGACTCTGATTTCATGATCCTCCATTTCTATCATCTCCTGGGAGTCTGCACTGGTGGAAGAAATTGGAAGTCAGAGAACAAAAGAGCCTGAGATGAGACCCATCCAGGTGTGTTTCCTGGGCACATGGCAGCATGGAGAAGAGTGGGACATGGGTCTGTAGGGACAAATGGAAGATGGACTTCACACCTGTGACTATAACTCAAATGAACATAGATGTCTTTAATTATTGCTGAAACTCTGAGGTTCCCAGACACATAAAAAAGTCTTTAAAATGAGTAAAATGTTAAGCATTTACAGGCCAAACAGTCAAGTAACTAAGCAGGAGTGGGTCTTTATATTTTATTTTTTGCAAAATAATTTTTTAAGGAAACTGATGGTAGATTTTCCTTTGAGGACTGTTGATTAAGGAGATGATTGTGAGATAAATTATATATCTGACAAGAATTTTTTACATGGATCAGTAAAAAACATACAAGAAGTTTTGTAAATGATGTGTATATTCTTAGACTACTAGAGGAGTAGTGGACTTTCTGTTTTTAATGTGAACATAGTCATATGAAACTAAATTGTGGGAACCAATAAAAGTCCTCATGTTACACTCTTATGAGGGTTCAATTGTTGTACACTAAGAGTTTATACTGATCTGACTCTTTGTACTGTTAGGGGGGGAAAAGCACCAGTCAATCACCTTTTTATACAAGGCACTGCACAGAAACCATCACCTTCTGCATTTTGGCAGCCATTCAGTGCTCCTTATTTTCTGTCTTTCCATAACTGGAAAATGTGTGAATTAAATCATTGGGGCCTTTTTCTTGGTGCTCTGGTAATTTAGCCAGTGATCCCTTTCCTGTATTCTTTCTCTTTTCATCTAAATAAGACTCAGTTTGAAACATTTGCAGTACTGAAGTATGCAAACTTCTTTAAAAACACACACAAACATTTCCTTTTGTTCTCATGCTAGCAATTGTAATTACTTTGTCAGAATGACTTGTCATTCATCAATAGACAGTCTTTCTTTAGAAATGTACACATCAAGGGCATGTTTTTGTACAGCTTTTTTACAGATGGAAGAGAGATTTCCATAGCATGATTTTTATATTCTTTATTTCCTAGCCAACACAGTTGTTTGGGCTAAATACAATTAAGCTTTTATTCATTATCATTAGCAAGAATAACAAAGTTTTTCACTAAATTGGATATATGGGGCATGATATATTTGTTTTTAAGAGAATTCAGTGTTTTCAGAAAATTCTATATAGCACAAAATCTATAATAACAAAAGCATGAAATGCTAATTAGATAGGAAGTCCTTCCTTCTGGACAAAGCCACAGCGTGCGAGGGCCACAGCAGAGGCGGCAGAGGCCCCTGGCTGCAGCAGCAGCAGGAGGAGGCCGGGGCCAAGGTCCTTGCACGAATTTTGTGCATCAGGCCTCTAGTTTAATAATAAATGTGACAGTTACAAGTAAATGTCCTCACTAATTTTTCTTTAACTAGCAAATCTGAGTTTAATAATCCCAATAGTCCTAGTTTATATTTACACAGTGCTTTACTATTGGAAATATACCTTCTCAAAGTCTGTTGTCTTTGTTTCTATGCCATTCTGTAAGGCCTTTAGACCCACTTTGCAAATTCAGCAAGTCAGGGCCAAAGAAGATAAATGATTTTCTTATGGTTCATATATAGCTGCAATTCTAATCCAATTGCTGTAACCACAAATCCTACAGTTTTTCCACCAATCCTACTGGACTGAATTCATTCAGTGCCTTTATGTTCCAGGTACTGTACTGTCTTAGGAAATATAAACATCAAATGTTTTGCAGCTCTTTTGATCACACATACACACACATTTTCTTTTATTTTTTATATATATACTAGAGCCTGATGCGCAAAATTCATGCAAGGGGATTGGCCCTCGCAACCCCAGCTTCATCTAGTAGGTCGTCCGGAAGGACATCTGGTCTAATTAGCATATTATGCTTTTATTATTATAGATATCTATTCTTTGATGAGTAAGACTAACATTGCCATTTTTATTTCTTTTAATTTTAAATTTGATATTTTACCAAAATTGAACTATAAAGAAACAAGTAAAATATACCAAAGTTTTTTTTAAAAGGCTAGAATATCCCCAGGGGCCTGTCTGCTCTTTCAATCCCAACATAATTAGGGACTGAAAGTAGTGATTGTGAATAGATTGGTGTGTTAATAATCAATACTTGATGAGCATATTTTTGCTCATTCAAAAATATATATGTATATATATAAACATATATAGAGGTTCTGTATACTTGTTTTTAAAGAAATGAAATTGCCCTCTACACATTGTTCTTTAACTCCTTTTTATCTTCATAATATATGGTGGATGGATATTACCATTTGCCAGTAAGTAAGCATGTAACTTCATATTTGCACTATAATTTTAGCATTATAATATATCCATATATAATCCTATATAATAAAGAGGGAATATGCAAATTGGCCATCACCCCACCACAAAGATGGCGGTGCCCACAGTGGAGGTAGGGTTTCCTTAACACAAGATGGCTGCACCCACAATGGAGGCTGAGTTCCCATAATGAGCCTTAAGGAGCAATCAGCAGAGAGCTGAGGCTGCACCCCACCCACCCCCGTGGGGCTTGACAGGGGACCTCAGGCCATGCCCCTGCCCCAGCGCCAGGCCAGGGACCTCAGGCCGTGACCCCCACCTGGCAGGGCTTGACGGGGGACCTCAGGCCATGCCCCCCATCCAAGCGGGGCTTGACGGGGGACCTCAGGCTGCTCCCCTCACCAAGCAAGGCTTGACAGGGGACCTCAAGGCATGCCCCCTGACCCGGCCCAGGCTGGGAGACCTCAGGCCATGCCCCCCACTCGGTGCTGGGCCAGGGGACCTGAAGCTGCTACCCCCGCCCAGTGGGACCGGCCAGGTCTAGATCTAGCCCAATGGGGGGTCAGCCGGGTCTGGATCTTGCACGATTTTGAGGCACATGTGGGTGAGTGGGAACTTGACTCTGGGTCTCGTGGTATGCCCCAGACTCTGACAGGAGGAAGATTTTCATATACATTTTATTAATTTTCTTTCATCTCTGACACTTCTATTATAGAGAAAGGGCAAATAGCAATATTAAAATATTTCCTCTAATTAATCCCCTTTTAATGTGCACAAATTTCATGCACCAGGCCACTAGTCTATATAATAAAACACTAAGTGACCTTTATGGTGGCACAACCAGAATGACCGTTGCTATGGAGCAGCCCCCTGGTGGTCAGTATGTCCCACAGGGGGAGCAGCCACTCAGCCAGAAGCCGGGCTAATGGCTGGCGAGTGCAGCAGTGGTGGCAGGAGCCTCTCCTGCCTCCGTGGCAGCACTGAGGAGCAGCGAGCTGAGCAATAAGGAGCCTGCCACTAAGGAGCAGCAAGCCAAGTGGTAAGGAGCAAGCAGGTGGGCAGTAAGGACCAAACGATCCTGGATTTCAAGAAGGATGTCCATCCCCCGAGGGGTCCTGGACTGGGAGAGGGTGCAGGCCAGGCTGAGAGACACACCTGCCCCCCCCCCCACCGAGTGCCTGAATTTTGTGCACTAGGCCTCTAGTTTTACATAAAAGGCATCCAACAGGCTCTTATGCCCGTCTGCTTTTTAAGGGCTTTTTTCCTTATCTCCTCCCTCCTCTTTTTTAAAATATATTTTTATTGATTCCAGAGAGAAAGAGAGAGGAAGAGAAATATAGAAACATCAGTGATAAAAGAGAATCATCGATCAGCTGCCTCTCACATGCCCCCTATTGAGGATCAATCTCACAATCTGGGCACATGCCCAGGACTCTGAGTCCCTAGGCTGATGCTCCATCCACTGAGCCAAACCAGCCAGGGCAAAAACCTCTATTTATATTACAGAAGTTGAACTTTATCAGTCTTCTGTGTTGTACTTTTTCTAACTCTATTGTTGTTTATTCACTTTAATTTTTATATTTTTGAAAAATAATATAATTAATGATTACTTATAGCTTCTGGTTCCTGTGCTAGTTTTATAGACTACTTAAAATATTTTTTATTTTTTATTTTTCACATTTCAGACTATTCAATCTGGAGTCTATGATTGTACACACTATGTGATAAGGGTTGACTTTTTCTTACATGTGGACAGCCAGTTGTCCAGAAGCATTTACTATATTAACTATCCTTTCAATATTGACTTGAAATAATAGTTTTGTTACATGTGAATTTTTTATATCTATTTCTGGATTTTTATTTTTTTACTATGGACTTTACTGACCTTTTGGTTAATTCTTATGCCATTACCACATTGACTTAATCACAGTGACTTTTAATACAGGCAATGCCTCGCATAAGGAGATGTCTTTTTTATCATTGTTTTCTTGACTATTCTAAGGCATTTCTTTTTCTATGTATGTTCTTTAAGATCCTTCTGTCTCCTTTCTACTTCAGAAAGGAAGAAATAAGCCTCATTGGAGACTTCATTGGAACTACCTTCTACTTATATTTCAATTTGTAGGGGATTTATATCTTCCCATCAAAGAGTGGTGCTTTCATTTGTTCAGATCATGATTTATATTCCTCAGTGAGATTTTATAGTTTATATTTTAATAAGACTTTATGATTTCCTTGTGAAATGTGTTCCTAAACGTTTTTGTTTGTTTTTATTATTACATTTCTGGATATTTATTGCTAGAAGAGAGAAAGCAATTGATTTTGCAGTATTTCCATTAGTATAGACTAAACTGTTAAAATAAATCCAAAAATTGTGATAGCATGAGAGAAATACAAGTTTATCTCTCTCATGACAGTTTAGAGAGTATGTTCCAAATTGTCAAAGGGCTCTTCACAATGTGGTCATTCAAGGACTCAAGAGAATTCAGCTCTACTAACCTATTAAGTGGCTTCCTGGTTTGCTCTGATACTCAGCATCCTAGCACAGAGCAATACAAAGTGTGAAAGAAATTTTAGATTTATGGGGCAGGCAGGAAACTGATGATTGCTGGCTCTGTTCACATCTCACTGGAGGGCATTGAGTCATAAGCAACCTGTAACTGGAAGGGAGATATAATATGACTGGAAAGATGTCTACCCAGTTACTATTTTGTCAGTACAGGAGAAGGGAAAAGAGGTTTTAGAAAATTTGATAGACTCTGTCATAATATTATTATCCTGTACCTAGTCCTTAATTGTGGTCGTTTTCTTTTTTAATTAGAGACTCTAGGAATTTCCATAACAACATATTATCAATGAAAGAAGATTGTTTTATTGCTTCTTTTAAACTATTTTTCTACAAAATAATTCTTTTTTCTTGTTATCCTCTTTGCTAGAAACTATAAGACAGGTTGAGTAATAATAGCAAGAACAAGCATTCCTAATAGAATTTCTTTAATTAACATAATCCTAGTATTTTACCATTTAGAATAATATATGTAATAGTTTTTAGAATATTGTCTTTATCACTTTAAAAGTTTTCCTTCAATTCTTATTTCACTTAGAGCTTACATTCTAACAAGACTGCTGAGGTTTGTCAAATATCTTTTTGGCATTTAATTATAAGATTATAGCTTGCCCTTTCAATGTATCTAAAGAATTATGTTGACAGAATTCCTGATAAGAAAATGACTGGAATAAGTCAGACGTATTCTATTCCCTGTGCACATTCTGAACAAACTGCTGGTGTAGCAAAGATATATAAGCTACTATTTAGATAAAAGCAAATATTTTTAAAGATGTTTTTGTATCTGTTATCTCAAATAAGACTAAAGCACAATTTTATTTTAATTTTTATTGCTTTTTGTGTACTTTCTTAATACATTGGGAGTTTCATTTATGCAAGATTAATAATATGAATTAGGAAAATGTATGTTTCTATGGTCAAGAATAGTATAAATAAAATTGGAACTATTCTTTAAAAGTAAGATACAGCTCAATTATGAAATCATCATGCCCTTATCTTTTTATAGCATACAGCCTTCCATTGAGTTTTGCAATCTCTTCTTTGTTGTCTATCAAGTTTCCTCTTTATGTTGAATAAATCCTGGTAACTTTGATTTTGCCAGAATTTGATTCATTTCCTCCAGGTTTTCAAATTTGTTGCAATAACACTACATGTAGCTTTTATAATCTGTTTTTCTGATCCCTTCTGTGTCTTCGGTTATGTATTTGTTCTCATTTCTTATATAATGTTGCTCTCTCTTTTCCTTAACAAAGCTTACAGGAAGTTCATCTATTTTGAAATTATATTAAAAGGATTTGCTATAAAAAATATTTCTCTATCCTTCCTATTTATATTCACTTAATGTGTTTTAGCTTTTATATTTTATAACTTTCACTATATTATTTTATTTTATTTTGAACTGTGTTCTTTAATAACAAAGCCATTTACCATCATAAATGCTTATCTGGCCCTGGCCAATTTTGCTCAGTGGCTAGAGCTTTGGCCTGCGGACTGAAGGGTCCTGGGTTCAATTCCAGTCAAGGGCATATGCCTGGGTTGCGGGCTCGATCCCCAGTAGGAGGTGTGCAGGAGGAAGCCAATCAGTGATTCTCTCTCATCATTGATGTTTCTATCTCTCTCTCTCCTCTCCTTCCCTTCTTCTCTGAAATCAATAAAAGTATGTTTTAAATAAATAAATGCTTATCTGGATACAGCTTTTTCTGTGTTCCAAAGGTCTTAGTATGCTGTTTTCTAGAGTTTCTGGCTATGATTTCTCAGAGACTATTAATTTCTTTAGAAGAAGCATTATCTAAAGATTTGGTAATTAATTTTCAGGTGACTAAGATTCATTAGTCACATTTTACCCTGGCCAGCATTCTCAGTGGTTAGAGCGTAGGCTTGCTTACCAAAGAGTTGTGGGTTTGATTCTAGGTCAATGGCAGGTACGTAGGTTGCTGGTTTGATCCCTGGTCCTGATTGGAGTACCTGTGGAAGCCAACCAATCTCTTCTCTCTCTCTCTAAAAATCAATGGGAAAAATATCCTCAGGTGAGGATTAACAACAAAGGATTAGTCACATTTAAATTTGTATTTCTAACTTTATTTGCTCAATATCAACCAAAGTGCCTTATAAAATTCCTACTTAAATATTTTTGTTAAGGTATTATTTGAGGTCAAATAACTCTTAAATGTTTTATAGACATTAAAAAGTATGTTTCAATTAATGGACATGGGATTTTTATATATCTATTAGTTAAGTTTTTATTGCATTAGTCATTTTTTGCTACGTTCTTATTTATTTTTTGTTTGTTTCATTGTTTTCAGAGACTTTCTTCTATTATAAGCTTTAGTTACCCTAGAAAAAATAGTCTATTTTCTACTTAGAATTCTTCAGACCACCCTCCAAATTATCTCACTCTTTTTTTTTTTTTTTTTTTTTTTGTCTTTCCAATACTCTTGACTTTTAGCCTGGGGGTGAGCAGGGGGAAAAGTGGAATATACTGCAGAATACCATCATATCAGTGGTCTGTGTGAGACTGTCTTATTCCATTTTCTTCACTCAGAAATATTTAGTTTTTCCCTTTAGTTTACATATAAAACCTGCCACAAGCTTCCTTACTGCCCTCTTCTGTTCAATGCTATAAAATATAGAGTATTCCTATGTAGATACAAAGCCAGTCATATCGTGGCTTCTTTAACACAGACCAGACCATTTCCTTTTAAAGGGACTATGTCACTTTACTTAGATCATGACATTTAAAATATATTAAAACAATCTAGTAATGATTTTTTTTGGTAATCATTGTATTTCTTGCTCTTAATAAAAATTCAACCATGCTTAATTGAGATGAAACTTTAAAAATATTATATTATCAATAATAACCACAAAAAACTGACACTCTCAGATACAATCATATCAAATTCTTAAACCTCTTACAAATATTAAAAAGCAATTATAAAACCAAGTCTCTCTGTCTGCATACTATAAATGATCTGCTAGCCTCAGATTTTCCATGCAGACTTGTTAGAACTTTTTGGCTCCAACTTTCATTGACCTACAAGGTCACTATAATTTGGGTACCAGTAAGATGTCAGAATCAGAGACAGCTTCTGCTTAATCTAAGGTAAAGAAATTTAAACTGATCATAATGAGGTATGACAACCATATTTGACTAATCTACAAAGAAGAATATGTCATTGCAATAGTAATGGCACAAGCCACCCAATTAATTAATGGAAAATTGGACAGATTGCTTTGGAAGTTTTCCAAGAGATAAAGTGCTCCTGGCTCTTTGCTTCAAAGACAAGGAAGACCAAACGTCTTTAACTCCCTTGGGTAGAGAAAAATTTGATTTTCTGTTCTTAAATTGTATATACCGAAATCTATTCCACAATATAGGCAGAATTGCAGGACTGAGGAACTCGAATGTTTATGTGAAAATTATGAGTCTTCTAATCTGTGACAATCATGAAATTTTTTAAAAATATAATTTTTATTGACTTCAGAGAGGAAGGGAGAAAGATAGAAACATCAATGATGAGAGAAAATAATTCATCAATTGCCTTCTTCATGCCCCATACTGAGGATTGGGCCTGCAACCTGGGCATGTGCCCTGACTGGAATTGAACTGTGACATCCTGGTTCATAGGTTAACATTCAACCACAGGCCACACTGGCCAGGCCATCGTGAAATTTGAGGGAGCTCTTTTGGTGTTTTCTCTACCTGTAAATAATAATGGAAATATTATAATCTTGCAATCTGTAAAATGTTTCCAGTTATAACTTGCTTGATGTGTACAACAGTCTCTGCTTCATAGTAAGGAAAATTTGAGTCCTCAAATGTCAAACAGTATATTCCTGCTAGAGCCTTATGCTCCCACAGGTCTAATTGCAAGTCAGTCTCATACTCTTGTCACTGCCAACATGGCAACAGTGCACCTCTGTTCCTATATGGTAACTGGAATAGAGACAATAGGGAATGAAGCCATAGAAACCAGTTTAACCTTTGCGTGAGCTCATTCATTTCTTTCAATGCCTCACCTAGTTTTAGGAGAAAATGGGACCAACAGATTTCACATTAAAAGATCCCTTGAAGTACTAAATAATCAAGCAGATGCTTCCTCCCCATTAGATTGGGGAGTGCTGGGAAAGAGTATGGAATTATCGCCTAATTATAACCCTGTGCTGAACTCATTCACAGTTGTGGAGGGAGCCTTACCCTCCTTGTTCTATCTGAAATCAACACCACAAAGTCCTATTTGTTTTGAAAAAATTAGGTCATCTGATGCTAAATTACATTTCTTGCAGCACTTCTTATTTCCAGCTGAAGCACCTTTCAATTCTAGTTCCTCAGTCACCACCTCAAATACCATTTTAATATAGAAAACATAACAAAACACACGACAACGAAACTGTTCCCAAAGCCTATTAATATTGTGCGGCCTATTTACCTCTGTTTCATTGTGTCAAAATCCTGAATTTCACTGAGAAGGAAAGATGGATTGCTTTTGTTTTCTAGTCTCTAGAAGAGGAGTTGAGATGTCAGTTGAAAAGTACCTCTCTCCATCACCAGGGGAAGCTAATCAAGGAAAAATGTCTGCGGGTAGTAGATACATTAATCTCCCCCTGGACCACAGGGCCGTTATGAGGTGTAACTAATCGTATCGTTGAGACTCATCTCGCTCTGTAATAACATGCTCCACAGTGACATGAGTGGTTGCAGGAGATGGATGTTGCATGTAAAGGAAAAAGTACTGTTCAGCTGGAATATCTATCTGCAAACCTGTGCCTGACACAGTGACAGTCTGCAGTGAATGCAGCTACTATGTTTCCACAACAACACCTTTGCCATATCCTGTCATCAGCGTGTTTCTGAAACTGTCTCAAGCCATCATCATGGGGCGATTTCAGATCCACAGGTTGTTATAACAACTTAGCTCTCAAAAATGACCTCTGTCAAGGTGTCTGCTCAAGTCCACTTTTGTGCTGAGTCCAGAGGCTCAGAAATTTCTATTTAAGAGACCCCTAAAGTATTTCAGTGACAAGGTTAATTCAGATCTTTCACAACTTCTGATTTCCAGAACAAGTTCCTCCCACATTTTCTGGGCAGAAGAAAAGTACTGTGATCTCTTGCTACATGTTAAGTGTCAGTCACTTATCCACCAGCAAATAATTGGCGGAGTGGAAAGCACTGGAATGGACTAGTCAGAAGGCCTTGGGCACCAACTCCATGACTGGCAGGAACAGAATGTTTCTGGGCTTCCAAGGAAGGGCTGACACTCTTTAAGGTTACTTCCTCCTTTAAAATTGTATGACTTTTTTTAAAGTTATTTATTCAAAACCTTTTTTTATGCTTCTTGTCTACAAAACTGGAAAATCTTTAAGAGGCAAACATTGAGGTTGTAATTTTTAACTTAACTTTACATTTTAAATTTTAAAATAATTTTTAAAGTATGTTTAATTTATTTATGTATTATTTATTTATTTATTTATTTTACCATTTTTTAAATTGTTTTAAGTATTACAAATAGTAGTAGATATGTCTCCTTTTTTTCCCCCCATTGACCTCCCCCCGACCTCCCCTACCCCCCAGTACATGCCTTCACCTGCCCGCCCTCCCAATCTTCAATCTGAAATTTTTACTTTCCATCTAGATGCTTTGGTGCCATATAAATCTAGACTAAATATAAAAAAAGCAGTGCCTTAAAATGGCCAATTCTGTCCACTATTTAATATACACATAAAAAGCAAAATTAGGACTGGGGTCAATATGGTGGAGTAGGAAGATCTTGAGCTTACTTATTTTCACTACATATAAACTACAACTACATATAGAACAAATATTTCTTTTTTTTATTTTTATTTTTTTTCAATTTATTTATTTTGTTATTGTTTTAAGTATTATAAATAGTAGTACATATGTCTCCTTTTTCCCCCATTGACCTCCCCCCGACCTCCCCTACCCCCCAGTACATGCCTTCACCTGCCCGCCCTCCCCCCCGCCCCAGTGTCTTGTATCCATTGGTTGTGCTTATATGCATGCATACAAGTCCTTCAGTTGGTCTCTTACAGCCCCCCTCGCCCAACCTCCCCTGTCTTCCCAATGTAGTTTGACAGTCTGTTCAATGCTTCTTTGCCTCTGTATCTTTTTCCCACCATTTCTTTCCTTTAAAAAGTTTTGCCTTTGCAGACTAGAAATAAACATATAATAACAAAACAAGACAAAACAAAAAAATGTTTGAGTCCCAATTTCAATGTCCAACAGTTCTGAGTCCCCTTTTCAATTTCTAACAGTTCCTTATGTGTACATGTCAGAAATGATATCTGGATGGTGGGCACATGTTGGCAATGCAGGTCCGACCCTCTCTGGTTTGGTCCTAGGTAACCTGCAGCAGTGCACAGCTGCTGACTGCTCGCATGGCAAGGCGTTGTCAGCGTCTTCCATCTCTGGACTGTTTTTTCCTCTTGTCTTAGTGGTTGGAGCACACCTGTCAATTCCTCTCTGTTGCAGGAATCCATCTGGTCTTGGGGTTGTTTTCTGAAAATATACAAATATATTCTCGACCACAGGTTAATAAAGGAATCTTTTCTATATAATTGATTGGGATCCTTTTTATTTTTGTTCAAACGATTTTCCTTTGTCTTATTTAGACACCATGTGTGTTTTTAATGGCCGTCTTGCTGTTCACATTGCAAATGAAACTTAATTTGGTAAAGTAAAAATTTTCTAGATGTAATTTACTTATAGGATATTTTTTATGTTTAATTTAAACAACTAAATTTTTTTATGTAAAACTATACTTTTGATTATTTTATGTCAAAAGGAAAATAACAGGAAAACCAATAAAGTACATATTAGAAAAAGGAGTGAGATGTATGCAATATTTACTGACACTGAGAACCAGAATTTACTCAGGATTTCTTGGTAGCAAAAGCAAAAGGGAAAATAATGGACTGTGTTTTTACAGTCTAATTTTATTTCAAAGGAACTGCATTCGTTTTTTCTAGAGAAATAAGCATTTTCTGGAAATAAATACTTCTAGACTAATATATATCCTGGTGTTAATTGAAACATTTTCAAAAGGGACACTGATACGTGCTAGAGACACACAATTCAGTAAGAAACAAACCATCCTGTATAAGCAGTTTGTACATCTACCCGAACAACGCCAAGAGTATTTACACATCTGCCTTTGCTATGCTTTTCTTTTTCTCAGTGGTGAAGACTATTGCCGTATGTTTAATCAATGACTATAATTTTATTTTTCAGAATGAAAAATCCCCAGGACGATCTGCAAGTCGATCAAGTAATATCTCAAAAGTAGGTGAACTTTACTTATTTTCTTAATTGTTTATTGACGTCCATATTTACTATATAATGTCTTACCTATAATTATTCTCGGTGAACAATACACAAATATGACCTGTGAATGGTTTTAACTATTTTGAGCTTTTACTGTGTTAAAAGGCATGATTTTACACAACAAAATGAGGTAAGCTATTTTTTTCCTCGTCAGTGCTGTGTGCAAAGAACAGTTGCTGCTTTCAGAGTGTCATACAAAGTATGTTTTTCCCCTCGTGGTTCAAGCATTATAGAGCTGCCACATACCCACGTTGAAAGTATATCAACATTCATGGTATGATTTCCATGAATTCAATGTTTCAGGAGTTTGGGTTCAATGATGCTAGAACTTAACTATTCTTGTCACCAGGGCAGGTTTTATAAATTAATTTAAGACATTTGTTTGATCATATTTACTTTAGAGTGAACAGATGAAAGAAAAAAAATACCCCCTAGACTTATCTATAAATCTGACCAAGACACAAGAGTGTTGAAAACATTTTGGCATGAGAGAGATACTCCAGATTTTTATTTTGCCCCAGAAACAAAAATTAAGAGCCATTTTCTAAAATGAGGCACTATGCGATGTATAACCTTGCTGCTTTGGGAAGTGAAAAGTCATTTAGAGCTTTTGTCAAGTTGGAAATTTATGACTTCCAAAAATAAAATTCAGACAGAGTTGGATCTATCATGAATAAAACTTTTATTATAGGACCCCTCACTTGACAGCACCCTTCTGCAGCCTTGAACTTAATTTTGTATATGTAATTTTTATGTTTTGCTTTCAAGAGGGACCCCAAAATAGTAATGAACTTTTAGGCACCATGGAACCTAGATCTACTTACAATTTAAGGACATTTTTAAATTTTGGGTGGTTTTTGGCAAAAAGGACTTTATTACCCATTGAAAAATAGCAGTAGCCAGACTATCAGCTATTTTCTTGAGCTGGTTTCCCAAGATCAATTCTTCTGAGACAATGCCAAGATAGTCAGGTGACACCTGCAAATACACTGAGTTGATTGGGGGGGGGGGGGAGGGGGGCAGGGGATACATGCAGAATCCTGAGTGTAGGAAACCCTAATATTTTTCATAGGCAATAAGCATGCCTGTCCATTGCTTGATAGAGAGATTATATCTCTACTAGAGGCCTAGTGCATGACATTTGTGCACTCTGG
This sequence comes from Corynorhinus townsendii, assembly GCA_026230045.1. Taxonomy (NCBI): domain Eukaryota; kingdom Metazoa; phylum Chordata; class Mammalia; order Chiroptera; family Vespertilionidae; genus Corynorhinus; species Corynorhinus townsendii. The sequence continues at coordinate 109,289,258 of JAPDVU010000006.1, read as the reverse complement.
CAGAGGCGTTGGGGGCGGAGTGGAAGAGGGGGCAGGTCCTGCACCCTTTAGCAGTCCAGGAGCCCTTGGGCGGGGAGTGGGCCTAAGCCAGTCAGACATCCTTAGCTCTGCCTTGGAAGAGGGCCGCTACACTCGCCAGCCATCAGCCTGGCTTCTGGCTGAGCAGCGCTCCCCGTGTGGGAGCCCACTGACCACCAGCGGGCGGCTCCTGCATTGAGCATCTGCCCCCTGGTGGTCAGTGCATGTCATAGTGACCAGTCGTTCGGCCGTTCAGTTGATTTGCATATTACCCTTTTATTATATAGGGTTATTATATAGGATGCTGCAATGCTAGCCACTATACAGACATCCTTTAAAAGATATCTCAGAACAAAAGCAATCAATGGTTCTTCTTGTAAGAGATGTATAAGAGACACATAGAGAGCCCTAACCAGTTTGGCTCAGTGGATAGAGCCTCGGCCTGCAGACTGAAGGATCCCAGGTTCAATTCCGGTCAAGGGCATGTACCTTGGTTGCGGGCACATCCCCAGTAGGGGGTGTGCAGGAGGCAGCTGATCGATGTTTCTCTCCCATCGATGTTTCTAACTCTCTATCCCTCTCCCTCCCTCTCTGTAAAAATAAAATCAATAAAATATATTTTTAAAAAAGAGAGACACAGAGTATTGCGGCTCACTACATGGCACTGAGCATGTCTATTACACTCAAAGCTAGGTACCGGTATAGATGTTTGAGAAGCAATGTGGCTTAGTGGTTAAGGGCACTAACTCTGGAGGGAGAGGATCTGAGTGCAACTTGCTGCTTACTTGGACTTTTTACTGATGTAACCCTGAGACCTTCACTTAGCCTTCCTAAGACACAATTGCCTCCAGTGTGACTTGAGAATGATATCAGTCACCTGAAGGAGGTTTTAAGTGCTTGTAAATTAAAGCAATACCTTTGAAATGTCTATTATCTTAGTCACTCCATGAAGAGCCTAGCCCACAGCTAAAGAACATTGCCATCTTCTGAACTTGAATGTTAATGTTGACCTAGCAACATGAAAACAGTGCTGACGACTCCTTCCTCACACCAATTATTGTTTCCTTATCCAGGGGTGAAATTATATCTGCATTTCCAAACTGCAGTTTGAGTTTGACATAGTGCAGCTTGCTTATAACATTTTAGACTTTTAATTTGTTCTATAAGAAGTAAAAAAAGCCCTAACTGGTTTGGCTCAGTGGATAGAGCATCGGACTGCAGACTCAAGGGTCCCAGGTTCGATTCCCGTCAAGGGCATGTACCTTGGTTGCGGGCACATCCCCAGTAGGAGGTGTGCAAGAGGCAGCTGATTGATGTTTCTCTCTCATCGATATTTCTAACTCTCTATCTCTCTCCCTTCCTCTCTGTAAAAAATCAATCAAATATATATTTAAAAAAAAAAGAAAAAGTCAGAAGTATGGTTTCCTTTCTGTGAGTTCTTCCAGACTCTGCTATGTATTAATTGTGTCTTTGTGTGGGAGGCAATTAATGATAAAAATGTATGCTATTCAGAGAGAAATGAAAAGCTCTCTTTAAACAGTCACTCTAATTGTATAATAGCAAAAATCAACTATCTCACACCTGTAGGAATAAAAAGACGTCAGTGTTCATACTTTTTGTTTTTCTTTAAACCAATATAACTTTCCTTTTATTTGTGTTCAGAATGACAGTCACAAATGCTAAATACATTGTTGAGTCCTCACTACTTTTTTATGAATCACTAAGTGATAAATTGTTCAAAATAACTGTATAACTTACCAAGTTTGAAATGGGGAAAAATCTAGCAATATTGTAGTCCTTTTATTTTAAAGTGGGGGAGAAGAAAACATTAAAGTGGAACAAAAATGTTTTTTCTCTAATTTTGTCAAAATAATATTTTATGTAAAAAATAATTTTTATGTGAAATAAAAGATCATGAGCCTTTCAGGGATGTGATAATCATTATAACAGAGTAATTAAGAGCATAGTTTCCAGAGTAACTGTTCAGGAGGGTGAACTTCCTTAGTAACATTATCCATAAAAGATGAATATATAACAGTATCAATCTCTTGAAGTGGTGCTTAGAACACTGGCTCTGTGTATTAGCTATTCTTATTATGGGGCTCTTAATATTTATATTTCATTAACAGTAAGTGCTCAGTAAGTCTTTTTGTAAGCACGTAAATTTGAGACATGGGTTATAATATACGTACTGTGTTATGAGTGGAATAAGAAAAAATGAAACTTGACAGGATTAAAATGTCAGTGATCTGACAGAATTTTATTGAACAAAATTGCATAGTCCTGCTTTCTTTAAAAGTACATATATAAAAATATTATATATAAATATATATGTAATAAATTATCTGAGTTCAGTAGCAATATCATTCTTATGGTATCTCTTATCTTTTATCAAGTTTGTTCCATCCCCTATTCTTTGATATAGGGAAATTGTGTGTAATATAGGGGACTGCATTCAGAATGGGACAGCAGAAATGCCCTCCACATTATTAAGTTTTCTTCCCTACCTATTTTTTTGCTGTTCCTTCTTGAATCAGCAGACCTTCTAATTACCAATACTTGTAGAATGTTTCCCATCAGGCAGGAATCTTATTCCATACTGGAATTGATGGATTAATGAAAAAAATCTTCCGAGTCCTCAGTGATCTTACAGTAAAGGAATTAAAAATATGACATATATATATTCTATATAATAAGAGGCTAATATGAAACTGTCCCCTCGACCAAGAGTTCAAACAGCAGGCAAGCCAGCCAACCGCCCATGCCCCCTCCCCCTGGCCAGGCTGGCGGGACATGCATGAATTCATGCACCAGATCTCTAATATATATATATATATATATATATATATATATTTATACTGAGTGGCCAGATTATTATGTGCTCAGAGATCATAATAATCTGGCTGGCCACTCAGTGTGTGTGTGTGTGTGTGTGTACACACACACATATATGTATATCTTACTTAATAACAGACAAACATGTAAATTGAAAATACCTCCGCTATGCCCACAGCCAATCAGGAGTAATATGCAACTTAACTCAACAAAGATGGCGGTTAATTTGCATACACAGGTGCTGAGTGACCGGGATGGGTGGGTGGGATGCCTGTGTCATTGCCATGGCGATGACACAGGTGTTCTGCCCTACCCCCGGTCTCTCAGGGCCTCTGGGCAGTGTGGGAAGGTGGAGCCTGAGAAGAAAGAGGCGGCTCCTGGAGTGGAAAGAGGAATCTCTGGGCTGGAGCAGAAAGGGGCTGGGCCAGAGTGGAAAGGTGTGCTGGCAGCCAGGGAAAGGAAAGCCCATTCTAGCATGAATCTTCATGCATTAGGCTTCTAATATATATATATATATATATTTAAAAATGTTTTTGTGAATGTGATTTCAAGCCTGCAGGGGAGGGCAATTAGGGGTGACCAGGCCAGCAGAGGAGGGAAGTTGGGAGTGACCGGGCCTGCAGGGAAGGGCAGTTGCGAGGAACCCAGGCCTGCAGGGGAGAGCAGTTGGGGGTGACCATGCCTGCAGGGGAGGGCAGTTAGGGGTGACAGGCCTGCAGGGGAAGGCAGTTAGGGCAACCAGGCTGGCAGGGAGCAGTTAAGCATCAATCAGGCTGGCAGGGGAATGGTTAGGGGGTGATCAGGCTGGCAGGCAGAAGCGGTTAGGGGCAATTAGGAAGGCAGGCAGGTGAACGGTTGGGAACCAGCAGTCCTGGATTGTGAGAGGGATGTCCAATTGCCCATTTAGGCCCGATCCTACCGAGCAGCTTAAGACTCTTAATTTAAAAAAAAAAAAGACCTGCTGGCAGGTTGGTCCTTAGCTGGCATCTGAGAACTTAGAGTTCAGGAGTAGAGAACCATCTTAATTTATAACAATGGTTCACTGTGCCTAAACTAGGCAAACTATGTGATTTGTCCTAAATAACTGCTTTCCTAGAGGAGACTAAAATTTGGTATATACTTGGCAATAGGTACCTACATGACCAAACCCCAATAAAAACTTTAGTCATTGAGTCTCCAGTGAGTTTACCTGGTAGATATTGCAGTTCACATTGTCACAATTCATTGCTGCAGAATTAAGTGCATCCTGTACAACGCCACGGGGGTAAACTTTTGAAAGGTTGAAAATTTTCTCTTGGTTTCCTCTGGACTTTGCCCTACATGCCTTTTCCCTTTGCTAATTTTCCTTTGTACCCTTTCATAGTTATGTCATAGCTCAGTGTATGGCTATAAGTTCAATCGTATAAGCTGTCCTAGAAAATCACTGAACCTGGGCAGTGTCATGGGAACCCCTGGGGTATTAGTCAAAATAGTAGAGACAGAAGGCTAGGGGAGTTCAGAGAAGGATCACTTCCATTTGGTGAAGACAGGATAACAACAGAGAAAGTGTCTTGGAAGAGTGGTTTATAAACAGGGACTTGAAGAATGGATGTGACTTGCTCGACCTGCATGGCTCAGTAGTTGAGCATCAACCTATGAACCAGGAGGTCACTGTTCAATTCCCGGTCAGGGCACATACCTGGATGGTGGGCTCGATTTCTGGTGTGGGGCATGCAGGAGGCAGCCGATCAATGATTCTCTCTCATGATTGATGTTTCTATCTCTTTCTCCCTCTCTGAAATTTACAAATCTATATGTATACATTTTTTAAAAGAATGGATGTGACTTGATTTTGGAAAGTACATTTAAAGGGATATAAGTACAAGACATGGAAGCTAGAAAGCATGGGCTATAAGGAGAAAGGTCCCTAAAATAGTTTTTAGGAGCCTTTGTCATGGGAGCTTTGATAAAAGGATGCATTCTCTTTAGTCATACAAGTGTTCTCTGGTTTGGAAACAGAGATGGATAAGAACCCATCAAGATCCTTGAGACTTTTTTTAGTAAATATATATGAAGCTAAACATGGTTTTTGCTATTCAGGACTGTGTAAACATGATCGTGCTGTTGTGAATATGAAATATCCAAGCATGGGATAAATAACAAAGTTGGATTATTAGTGAACAATGAAAATTTTCTCCTTAGTCTTTACCTCTGAATCTTTGTACCATATATTATTCAACTACAATTATACTTGAGTTTCATAGTCACTCCAACTTTTAATTTTGCATTAGTTTATATTTCTAGATTTCTTTAGGACATACACTGAGTGGGCAGATTATTATGATCTCTGAACACATAATAATCTGGCCACTCAGTGTACTTCTCTTGAGTACCTCATTTATTTGATATTAAAGATACTATAAATCATGCACCTGATCAGTTTTCCCCTTTGTACTGGCTGATAGAAAGCTCAGGGCAAATAGGTGGTTGATCTCCAGCAAAAGCCTAGAATACTTTTGGTACCCATTTGAGATACAAATACACTGAGTGGCCAGATTATTATGTGTTCAGAGATCATAATAATCTGGCCACTCAGTGTATAAGACAGACTGTGGATCTTGTTTTTGTTTTTTGTTTTCTTATTCTGATAATATTTGTGTGCCTTGGATAAGTTAAAGTTGACTCAAAGCTACAGAGAAGCTATATAGATTTAAAATAAAGCAATGAATGTGCAATTGTCAAAATAACTTCAGTGTGAACATGGCAGCATTCATTTATCCATCACTTACATTTTTTTCTTTTTGGAAAGCGGCTCTTGATATTAGTGCTTGTTGCTTTCTAACACACATATAACTCACAAATAGGTTCCTCAAGATGCAAAATTATCCAAATTTGGACTTTCTTTTATTTCTTCTTGGGTGAGGGATCATTACATTCAACTAGCAACAGTATATTATGTATTTCACAAGAAAAACCTTTCAAAAGCAAACTGTCAAAAAGGAAAAAAAACCTTGTACTTTCTATTCAAATCAACATCTAGGATTTTCTTTTAAATAAATAACTTTATGCTTTTTCTTCTATGTAGGAAGCAGCTCACAAAATCTAATCTACTTATGAAAAGAAATTCAAAAGCCACTATCTTAACAAAATGATATTTCATTTCGTTTTCAACATTTTCTATTATATTCTCAGACTGCATTTACTTGACAGAGGTTCATCTAAATTATTCAGTTGATCTAGAAATACTTTGTATAAAGTTAAGGTAAAAATAATATATAGTGTATAAAATATTATTTCTAATGCTTTCTCTTCTCATCTTTGTACCCTAGTTTATTTAATAATAAATGGATATAGTTAATACAATTTATTCAACCAATATTTTTGTAAGGATATACTATGGCGAAGGCATTATATGAGCCATGGCATTTTAAATAGATGGCTTTCTTGGATCAAATACATACTTTGATTTTACTTCTGTAAATTTTCATTTCTTCACATTTTGCCAGACTTGCCTTTAAGATTCCAAATACTTTCCAACAAGGTCAAGGTGAAAGTGTTCCCCAAATGTGAAATGTGCTGGGAATTCTGTCAGCTTAATCTGAGCCAAACATTTGCATCCCTGAACAGGTGTTTAATGTCTTGATTTATTGAGAGATCCATCTTGGTTTGCTTATACAAGGGACCTATAAATCAGCCATACCCTCACACTACATACCTTCAGAGGGTAAACTTGATAGGTTGATGAAATAAAATGGGCTGGAGAGCTAGGAAACAACTAAAAATAAGGTGGACTAATTTGAGAACTTCGTAGAGCCTGAGTCCTGAGACCAAAGCTGAAAAAGAGCATAAATTCAGTTGATTTAGTAAAGTTGTTGGGGGAAGATTAAGAAATCCTGGGACTTCTTATATCCTGAGATTTTTTTTTCTATATATATACTCAGTCCCCAAGTGATCTCATCTAGCTTCATAATTTTATATAGCATCACAGGCCAACAGCTCTCAAATAGATATCTCTAGCCCATATTTCTGCCAGGAATTTCAGGCTCAAATATCCTACTCAAAATTTCCACATAAATGTGTAACAGGAATCTGTCGTAAGTCAGATCCTGAGATGAGAATTTTTTTGCAATGATTTACTATGGGAGTGTTTCCGGTGGGAGACACAGGGAAGGGGAGAGAAGGAATCCTGCAAGGAGACTCTACAGTCTAACATGTACTTGATGTTGTCCCCACTTGAGGCATGAAAGCAGGATGTACATCCTCCTGTACTAGTCATTCACGGACTCAGGATCACATAAAGAGAGGAAAACTTCCAGCATTCGGACTCTCTTCACATGCAGGTAAAGCTATCTAAGAAGCCAAGGGCAGTTTTCCAAAGAGAACCATAGTTGCAGGACTTTTGAAACAAAAGTGCCCAGAAGCTGAAGGAGCCACGTATGGAAATGCTGAAAAGGGCCAGGCTGGGTCTTGGTGGGACCCTGGCAGCATCCACTGCTGCCCACCCATTGCACCACTCAGAGCCATATGAACGCATTACGTCCTGTCATGGACACTTACAGATGAGGACTGGTCACAATTTCCGAGGAAAAACTTGAAAGACATGAGTTAATAGAATGAGCTCTTGCTATTACAGCTGCCAAAGCTATAGGTGGTTCGTCATCTCCTTCCACCACTCATTTTATATATCCCTCGTGCTTGATCATGAGCTCTGTTACACCTGGTGGCTTGCTGGTGAAGTGTGTCTGACCTCCAATTCTGATCACCCGGCATTTAACAGAGTGTGGTTGTAATCCACAATTTAAAATTAAACCTGGGTGTGAATGAGCAAGAAAATGCTGCAATAGACAAATTCCTAAAGTTTTCAAATATTTTCTGCTTCCTCATTATGGAGCTGCAAACTCATCTTCTCATAATGGGCAAGTATAATTGTTTGGTGAATTGCTGCTCTGCCTATTAGCCAATTAAACTGATGTTACCAAGTTCATGGGGGAAAGGTCCAGTGTATGTCCAACTGATGTCCATGGTCAGGCCTTCAGTCTTTCTGGAGCCAAGTAGCATGGCCAGAACTTCTTTCCAAACTCTGAAGAGAACTCTGCTGCAATATTATGATCTTGAACACTATGATTTTCACTGCAATGCTCTTTTGTGGACTTGCATTCTTATTTACCTTGGTAACTCATGGTATTTGCCACTTATTATGGCTCTTGCATCAAGGCTGCATGTACTGCAGTTGAAATTGCTGCAGAAACTTCTCTCTTTCCAGGTCCCATTCAAAACAAGTTGACTTCTGAGTTATCTGAGGAAAGGTCTGAGCATTATTCCAAAGTTTGGTTTCTGCTGCCTCTAAAACCCAGAGTCACACCAACCATTCTGGGGCTTTCTTAATAATAAAATAAAATGCAGAGTTTGTCCTAAGCTCTGAAGGGAGTGTCTTAACAAGCATAACACATGGAACCCCAGAAAACTTGACTGATTTTGTCAGCTCCAGAATGTTTGTAGACTTTTTCTCCTGTCCTTGGAGCACACTTATCCTCATAAGGCATTCTGATTATTGGCTTTTTCTGCTCATTAGATCTGATTAACATGATGTCCTCAATGCAATGGACTAATCTGATGTTTGACAATTGTCAGACAATCGAGGTCACCTCCAGGCTATATGATGACCTATCCCCGAGATATAACAAGGAATGTATACTAATGTCCATGCCAGGTGAATGCAAACTGTTTTTGATCTTCATTTGATGACTATGGAAAAGACCACATTACAAGGGCAATAGCCTCATGCCACATTGCCAGATTCTGTGTTGATCTCCAACAGTAATGACATCACATGCAGCACAGCAGCTGCAGTTAGAGCTACTACTTGATTACATTTGCCTTACCCACCAGGCTTCTGCAGGAAATGGACATAAATTCAATGGTGGCATGATGGAAACAATCACCCAAATATCCTCTTAATCCTGTTTTTCTCACAACAGATAAAAGGATCTTTTTCACATTTAAGTCAGATAGTGTCTTGCTCCTGGGTAAATCTTCCAATGGATTCCTGTATCAGAGTAAAACATAAATCCTTACATTGGCCTAATCTAGCCCTATGCTAGCTCCCTAATTGTATTTCTTATCCCCCTTCCTCTATGTCACTCAGTTCTCAACACACTGACTTCTAGCTGTTTCTTAAATACATGCATGTGTTTCAGGCAATTTGCCCTCCCGGTTCCTGCTGCCCATGGGGCTCATTCCCCGGATATCTGTCAGATTGGTTTCCTTGATTTCCCGCCCCCCCATTCCTTCTTAGATACCACCTTATCAGTGAAGACCTATCTCCTTTTTTTTGCTGTATTTTATTATGATCTGCAAATTATGTATTATTTGTTTAAACTCTATGAGAGCAAGGACTTTATTTCCTTGTTCAATACTGCTTCCTCGGCACATAGAAAAGTGACTGATAAGTAGTATACACTCAGTAGATATGTATTGAATGAATAGAGCCTGTTTTGTTTTGTTAGCTTTAGAGCATATGTTCTTAAACGGAATCTGTGGGTGTATAGAGTGGTGTTCCTTGGATCAGACCAGTCTATGAACTTGTTGTTACCAATACACACAAGATAGACAGAAAGTATAAGTGTTTATAAATTTCAGTCCTTGTACTGTTGATATTTGGCTCTGTTGACTAATGAGTTTGCCGACCACTGCCCTAGGGCATCTCTTTTCCTTGCACTGTTGTGGCTGTACATGGGCAAGTATAGCAACAATAGCCTGATAAGAGCTTGGTAACCAGGGACTCAGATCCTTCAGGCAAGTCACCTGGATCAGTGACTTGCAGTCACTGATCCAGGATTGTGCAGTCAGGATTGTGCAGTGAGGGAGATGATAAACATCAGGTATGACCTCCACACCAAATGAAGTAATGGGAGCTATATTTCATTCCACTTATCCTCCTCTTGTTTTTCAAAACAAATGTCACCAATCAGATTCCTGGAGAAGCTCTGTTGAGGTGGAGTGAACCTGATGTGAATCACAAGTGGACCTAGTTGGTCCAAGGAGTCATCTAGAGTGAATTCTATTGGTTCCCCTCCCAGATCCCTACTACAGGCCAGTGCCCCAGCCCCCAGCTGCTGGAGCTGTTGGCTGATAATACGCAGCTCACAGCTGCTCACTCTCCGAAGACCTGCCTTTGGCCACACAGGAACTCTCTCATCCAGGAGGCTATATACTCCCTTACCCCCAGATGGTCAACAGTACTTGACAGAATGGGGGCACTGATCCCTTGCCTCAAACTGGGATTAACAGTTGGTGTCACTTTTGTGCCAGAGCTTCCCTATAGGATCAGCTAAAGCTAATGTCCAAATAAGACAACATTCTGGCTAGATGTACCAGTATAGCTCCTTCTCTGTAACTTCTTTCCTCTTTCCGCTTATAAAAGCCAGGCCCTGGAAAATCACTTGGATGACATTTTTTTCATCCTCTTTTTAAAAATTACTTAATTAAATTTATTGGGTAACATTCCTTAATAAAATTATGTAGGTTTCAAGTGTACAATTCTAAAATACATCATCTGTACATTGTATTGTGTGTTCACCACCCAAAATTAAACCTCCTTCCGTCAACATTTATCTGCCCTTTACCCTCTTCTAACCTTCCACCCCCTTTTTTCTCTGGTAATCAACATTGTCTGTGTCTATGAGCTTCTTGTTTCAGACTCTACATATAGGGAATCTGACCTAAGCAGGTCAGATTAGGACATTTTATAGCAATTTTACATTCTTACAAAATCCAATCGCAAGCTATTTTTAAATTATATATTTTAAGAAAATTAGTCCATAAAGGATTGGAAAGAAAGAAATAGAAAGAGAACCGGTCCTTTATCACTGATAATTTGAGAAGCACTGCTCTGGAGCATACAATATGTTTTTAGAAGATCCATGGGGGAGGGGACCCTGAAATAGTTTCACATTCTTTTGAATATATATATATATATATATATATATATATATATATATATATACACATACTAGTGACCTAGTGCACGAAATTCATGCACATTAAAAGGGGATTAATTAGAAGAAGTAATTTAATATTGCTATTTGCCCTTTCTCTATAATAGAAGTGAGAAAGAAAATTAATAAAATGAAAGAAATGAAAGAAAGAAATATGAAAACTTTCCCCCTGTCAGAGTCTGGGGCTCACCACGGGAACCAGAGTCAAGTACCCACCCACCCACATGCACCTCAAAATCACATGAGACCCAGACCCGGCTGCTCCCCCCCCCCCCCCCATATGGATTAGATCCAGACCCGGCCAGTCTACCCTTGTCAAGCCCTGCTGGGCAGGGGCATAGCCTCAGGTCCTCTGGCCTGGTCCCAGGATGGGGACTTTTATAACTGGATTGATCTTCCCTATTTTTGTTAAACAAAATACAACAGCATCTATGATTTTTCCCTCATACATCAAATAGTTATAGAGTACCTACTTATTGTATGCAAAAATTATTTTAGGTGCTAGAAATTTAAAGCTGTCAGAGTTACTAAAGTCACTGCCATCATGAAATGTACATTGAGTGGCCAGATTATTATGATCTCTGAATGTATAATAATCTGGCCACTCAATGTGTGTGTATGTGTGCGTGTGTGTGTGTATATACATGTATGAGGCCTGGTGCATGAATTCGTGCATGGATGGGGTCTGGCCAGCTTGACCAGGAAGAGGGGACATGGGCAGTTGGCTGGCCTGTCTGCTGGTCGAACTCCTGGTCGAGGGGACAGTTTGCATATTAGCCTTTTATTATATAAGATATACACTGAGTGGCCAGATTATTGTGCATTCAGAGATCATAATAATCCGGCCACTCAGTGTATACTCTAGGATTACTGCACAGTCACTGGATTGTTATCTCTAGCTGAAAAGTGTTTGGGGCTTGGGGATTTTTTGTTTGCTTGTTTTCATATTTTTATCTAGGACAGGCCTCCATAACTCTCCTGGATCCCAAGAACTAAGAAAAGCCATATGTTTGGGAAGCTTTGGGTATAGTGACAGGTCAGCCTTGCCTTCAACTAAAGCATTTTGAGGATCTAGGACTACTAGTGCTGGGAGCAGACTGCGAAAGCTATTGATCTGACCATTGGTTGAGGTGGCCTCTGTGGCCACAACCAAAGGTAATAAAGGAGAACACCCTGCATGGACCATGATTTGGATACTATAATGCTAGTCAGCTTTTGTTAATGAATTAAATTATGTCTGAGGCCTCACATGTATTCTGGCAAGCAATAGCTACAGCAGGCTTTGAAATATATTCTCTCCTTTTTCCTGTAATATGGTCCTTAAACGATACAATCTTTATTTAGTTATGATTTCTTTCAATATTAGTACCATGTTTAATTTGTTCAGCCTTAAGATAAGAGGAAGAGTTGAAGATGCTTTTTATTTTTTATTTATTTATTTTTAAAATATATTTTATTGATTTTTTACAGAGAGGAAAGGAGAGAGATAGTCAGAAACATCGATGAGAGAGAAACATCGACCAGCTGCCTCCTGCACGCCCCCTACTGGGGATGTGCCCGCAACCCAGGTACATGCCCTTGACAGGAATCGAACCTGGGACCCTTCAGTCCGCAGGCTGACGCTCTATCCACTGAGCCAAACCGGTTTCGGCTTGAAGATGCTTTTTAAAATGTACTTTAACATGACCAACACTTGGATGGTTGGTGGGGAAAGGGATTCACTTCTAAAGCAAGAAATTTTGGCTTCATGATTTCCAAGGGCTGTTTTTAAATTCCACTTTTAAGTATTGCCAGGGATTAAATCTCTGAACAGAACATCTGCTAAGAAGCTGGGATCAATAACATTTTATCTCCTCCAGCACTTAGTGGATGGATATAGTCTTCTTTCAATGTTAAACCAGATTGCATTCTGTTGCCTCTGAATATCCCTTCAAAGGAGGATGACTCTCTTTGAGGAAAGTCCAGAATCAAAATAATTTTAGTTGAAAACAGTTAATTGTCAAGAAAGACTTTTTGTGGAGGTGAAACTCAGGAACAAAACTGCAGATTGACTCATGAATCAGACACATGCAGCATGGGATTACTGTTGGCATCGTTGCCCTGTGTCTCCTTAGCTGAAGAACTCTGGCTGTCACCAGGAGGGTAGACAGCTGAGACCTTCTGATCCAATGCCCAGCCAAGTACAGGCTCCTGAAGAACTCAGACAATAGGTCATGCCAACGACTCAGTGGGAGAGAGAGCAAGGGAATAGAGTGCCAAGACATTAAGCAAGACTGGCAGTGGCTCATATCAAATATCAAATAGATTTCCTGTATCAAGTGGAACAGTTCATTTTAACTTAAATTCTATTATTGGACTTGCAATATTTTTAAATTCCCTTTGCTTCCTATAATATATATTAGTAGATTTGTGAGATGAATTTAGGATCTTGTGTCTTTTAAGCCTAATGATGTGAATAGTTTTCACCCATTTTACTGATGATGGGGGAAGTCTTTCTGCAAGAGCATGGGTCCTTCAGGTCAGGATGAAAAGATTTGTTTTAGGATATCTATAGAAAAATATTCTATGCAGGTGAATTCTCATAAGCAGTAGCTGGTTTTTTTCTCTACAACAGTGCTGTTAGTATGGTAGCCATTAGCCATGGGTGGCTATCTAAATTTAAATTAATTGCAATTATATAAAATTTAAAAATAAGTCCTTTAGTTGCCTAATCACATTTCAAGTGCTCAATGGCTGCAAGTGCTTCGTGGTTACTATATTGGACAACGTAGTTACAGAATATTTCTGTCATCACAGAAAGTTTTATCAGACGGACACTGCTGTATAGAAGATATGTAAAACTCCTCTGTGAAAAGAAATAAGTGAAGGGTGCCTAGATGTTTTTAACACAACTAGAAAAATGATCCCAACCTGGACAATATGTGGTAATACTTAAAATTTCAATATGTTAGTTCTTAAATCTTGATACCTTCCATTTATTTAGCCTTGCTTAATACGAAATAATGAAGAGCAAAAACTAGTGTTCATGAATGGGTCAGACCCAGGGAATTAATGACTCAGCTCTCACTGTTGTGACTGTGGTACTATAATAATGTTGGAGGTTGTTCTTCCAGACCAGATCATAAAGCTAAAGTGGGCCAGTATTTTAGTTCCCATTAGAATTCTAAAAGGAAATGGATAATGTGGTTTTATGGTACCAGGGTGGAAATTATCTCTTGCCACTGATCATCTGTATTATTATACAAAGCAGAAACAGAAAGCAACCTTGCAGTTGTAGTTCCTTTCCCAAAGAAGGGATTTATTATAAATGAGACTGATTACATTAAATTTATTTATAATTTTTGCAGATACCCATGTATTTCAATGTAATCAATCTCTGATGAAATAGGAATATACATGCAAAGTCTAACTAGTCATAAATGAATAGTTTTCTGGGATGTTGGGGATGAGGGGGGGATAGGACATGGTACAAGCAAGAAGGATGAATGTTATCCATTGATACTCTAGCAATTATAATTTTCTCAATCTGGCCTTCTTCAACTAAAAAATGCAGTACAGGAAAAGTTAATCTGAAACCAAATTAGTATTTATTTTCTTTGAATATTTTTAGGGTCAATGAGCTATACAAAATTCCTTTAAATTTATATAATCTAGCACAGTAGCTTGATTATTACACCCTTGAATTTTTCACTTATGATTTTATTTTAGAAAATAATTTAATATTGCAGATTTTCTCACTCATAACAATAGATTCATCAGTCAAGGACTTGGATATATCCTCTTCATTCAAATTCTGTAAGTAAGAAAAAAGGGGGGGGGCATTGTTTAAGTCATTAAAAGTCAAAGAAGTCAGGGTTTTTGGTCATCTTTAACCCACTTAAACAAAAGATGATATGTTGACATATTTTCTATAGCATTACACCAACAACTCCTCTCACTGCCTTTCTCCTTTTCTGTTATTTCTTATAATATTAAATAGTAATTATATTTTCACACTTTTATGGCCTTGAATTTGTCCTCTTTTTTCTACATTACAATTGAATCCTGTTCTTTTGCTTCTCTCACCTACAATTATTTGGTTACCTGCAATCACCTAATATCTGTTTCCTTGATCAGCTCTCAAAAGCTCCTTCCATACATCCTACAGTGAGGAGAATGTTGGCAGCTGTGTTGTTAATGTAATTAATGTTCATAGTCAATTTGGAATGACTAGGCCAAATAAATCCACTTTGGGACTTGAAGTACCCAATTTGGCTGTCTTTGTTGATCAGATTAACTGGATAATGGTCAAGTCTCTATCTCACTAATTACTACAGAGACACATCATATATTCCCTCATTTGATTCTCATTGAAAAATTTACAATCAGAGCTCTATGAAGGAATAGGGACATCTAAATAGCTCCAATTTAAGCTGAAATTCAATAACCACTTGCATTGTTTTCCATCTCATCTTTCTGCTGAAGTGAGGAAAGGGGAAAATTATAATACATCTTTCGTGCTGCCACCAGGGAAAAGATGAATGAAAGGAACTCTATATCCACTACACATAAAACTCATAAACAAAATGCAACCTCTCACAACATACTGAAATCCTCAGACCTAAGAACTTTTTATTTTTATCCCTCAGACCTAAGAACTTTTTATTTTTATCCTTAAAAATGAAAATAACAATTAATTACTTTTTTTGACCCATCACAGGCCTTCAATCTGCCAGAAGGAACATTTTTGCTGGCCAAACTATAATAAAGTACTGAGCTAAACACTTAACTTTATAATGTTCATAAATAGTTCAGTAAGTAGTATTTTATTCATTAATTCAGCAAACTTACGTTTTGTACTTGTTTTGTGATAGATGAAAAATATATAGCTTCTTTCCTCTTGGAATGTACATTGAACTTGGGAGACTATTTGACAGATAACCCAATGATTACAGTTTCATATTAAATACTTTGTTGATTCCCTAACTTGACATTTTCATTCTTTCAAAATGATTCTGTTTAAAGTAAAAAAAGAAAACAACATTTTCAGATGCCTGCCCATCTGAAAAAAGAAATAAACTAAAAACATGTTTGAAAAAAACTAATAAATTTGCAGGTCTCTGATTCATGTACTAAAAGATAAATTGTACATGGTTTGGAAAGACTTTAATAGGACATTAGAGTTTGGTTTTGCAAAAACATCCTTGCTCTCAGAACAGAATAAGATTGCTAAAAACAATAAAAGTGACAGTAATTATTTAATGTTTCCATACATATTTCATTTGATTACTATACCCATGGGTTTTTCACAGTGACTTTTAATAGCAGACACATTTTCTACATGGGCGTACACTATATAAAAGAGCATTTTTCTTATGTCAGCTGAGTTTCTGACCTCCTCTTTTTGTGTAAATGGACAAAAATAATAATAATTAACATGCATTGCAAACTAAAGTGTCATGTACTGAGCTAAACACTTAAGCTAGGAAATAAGTGTTCTTTGGGTATTCACGAAAATCAGACTTTATAATGTTCATAAATAGTTCAGTAAGTATACATTCAGGATACTTGAGGGCAATTTCAAGAAAAATGTTAACAGAAATATGACCCATCCATCCATCTTTCCACATACCTTTGGCCTGCCATGTTCATTCACTTTTATATGAACCCAAATGAGGAAATAGAACAACTTATGATTTACAGAGAGATCTTTATGCCCGAGTATAAATGGAATACTTGCTTGCTGCTTAATATATAATAAAATTATATTTAAAATATGACATCTGAGGTAAAATGAAACATTTTATATTGAAAATTATTTTGTGATTAGTACAATACAGGATTGCTTTTTAAGGTTTCTGAGGTTGGAGATTCACTATGTTTTATTAATATGAATAAGGAGAAATAATGAGCACCTGAAACTTGTCATTTATTGAGCACCTACTATGTGTCAAGCATCCTAGTTGGCAGAAGAAACAGGAACCCTTGCTCCTTAGCAGTGAGAGTGTATCATATCCCTCCTAGTTTTCAGTCTTCATGCTGTAATAATGCCCAAATTCAGTTAGTCTCTTATCTTAGAAATGTTCTAAATGAGAAACAGAGAGTAATCTCTATAGCTTCCAAATTCTAGAGGGTAAATATCAAACTGAGATGTCATCTTTGTGCAAAGTAGGAAAAGGCACCATTACTCAAGATATTATACTAACATCTATCATAAAATTGTTATATTATGTACTGAAATTATTATTTTTTAAAATACATTTTTACTGATTTCAGAAGAAAGGGAGTGAGAGAGAGAAATATAAATGATGAGAGAGAACCATTGATTGGCTGCCTCCTGCATGCCGCCCATTTGGGGATCGAGCCCACAACCCAGGCATGTGCCCTGACCAGGAATCAAACCATGACCTCCTGGTTCATAGCTGATGCTCAACTACTGAGCCATGCTGGCCAGGCTGTACAGACTTTATTAAAACACAGCATTTTACTGCCATCTGATTGAAAATTACTTTACTAAACTATAATGGCAACGATGTGAATGGCACCCCTAAAGTGCGATATATAACATGCACAACTGGACATGCCAATATGAAAAGTCTTCTGAGGTTTTTCTAAATCTCCCTTTACTTGGCTTGAGATGGATGGAAGCATTCTCTCAACCACACTGAATAGCACTTCTCTGCTATCAATCTTGTCTTCCTTACATAGCCTGAAGGTAGTTAATGGCCTAGACATGTCACAAAACTGGTTTGTGGAGGCCATCTCTTTGCAAACCCTGCAAAGACATAGCAGCAACACTTCTTTAAAATATGGGGATACTGTTCACCTGTTCTAAGGTACAGTTCAGAAACAAGAATAGTGCCATCTAACATAGTCCCAGTAACATCTGGCTATTATTCAGCAAATATTTATTGAAATATATGTAATCTCAGAAACAGTGCCAAACACTAGAGCCTTGAAATTTACAGTGTAATGAGTTATTCAAATAGTCATAACATCATACAAATGCATGACAGTACACTTTGATAAGGGTTATGAAGGAATTTCAAGTCATAGTAGAGTATATTGGAGCACAGGTCTGGATTGAGATAAAGATTCAGGATTTATCTCTCAGAGATGACAATTCTAAATTTAAGAAATGATATTCACAGGGAGTAAATGTATTGCGGTGGGGCGGGGGGCGGGAAGATCAGAAGTCTACAGATAGAGTTGCAAGAAACACTTCTAGGTCCACAGAGGAAGGATGACAGGAGCCCTTGAAGCACAAAAGAAGCAGCAAGAGAAATCGACACCAACCTGGAGAGTGCTGAGCCATGGAGGACTGAAAAGAAGACTGCTTCAAAAAGAGCTGGCTTCTGGAGAGCAAATCTCCTCAGAGAGTTTAGGCAGCATTAATATTCAGAGAAGACTATTAGGTTTGACAAAGATGCAAATGCCAGTCACCTTCAACTTCAAAAAAAGAGTCCTGAGTTTTATGATAAAGATACAGGGAGGATACTATAGCTTCCCAAGGAAAAATTAAGCTGTGGTATCCAAAAAAGGTTTTCTTTTTCTTTTTTTAGGTTTAGCCTGAGCTGAGTTTTATAGGGTAAAGTAATATTTAAATAAAAAAGGAAGATAGGAACACGTTGTGCAAAACCATAGAGAAACCAAAGAGCATGACACATTTTGGAACTGCTAGTGTTTGGAGTGAACAGATTGAGATAGAACCAAGACAAATAGGGACCTGATCTTGTAAGATCCTTGGACTAAGTTACAGAGTAGAGCTTACAATGAATGTCTGAAGGAAAATTGAAAGCTTTAACACAGGGAAATAACATAAAAATATCTGGGTTTTAGTAAGAACACTGTAAGAAGTAAGGTGGATAAGTTTAGAAAAAGACAAAAAACAAGAGATCAGTTAAAAGACAATTGCAGCTGACCCAAGGGACACATGGAAATGGAAGAAGTGGAGATGAATATGAGATATCCTTTAAAAAGCCAAATATACAGCACTTGAAGAATCTGGAGTTTGAGGACTAGATGAGGGAAGAGCCTAGGATGATGTTCAGGTTTCTATCCTTATTACCAGGATGAATGCATGGGACATAGACTGCCATTTAATGCTAAAGAGGACACAGAGTAAAAGAATACAGGATCCGGCCCAGTTTGCATGACTCAGTGGTTGAGTGTGTACCTATGAACCAGGAGGTCACTGTTCCATTTCAGGTCAGGGCACATGCCTGGGTTGCAGGTTCAATCCCCAGTAGGGGGTGTGCAGGAGGCAGCCGATTAATGATTCTCTTTCATTGATGTTTCTATCTCTCTCTCCCTTTCCCTTCCTCTCTGAAATCTAAAATATATATATATTTTTAAATAATACAGGATTGGGGAGTGCTCTGACTGGGTGGCTCAGTTCATTGGAGCATCATCCTGTACACCGAAAGTTGTGGGTTCCATTTCCAGTCAGGGCACATACCCAAGTTGTGGGTTCAGTCCCCTGTCAGGAAGGGTACAGGAGGCAATTGATTAATATTTCTCTTTCACATCAATGTCTCTCTCTCTCCCTTCCTCTCTAAAATCAATAAATACTATCATCAGGTGAGGATTAAAAAAAAAAAAGAATACAGGGTTGGGATAGTCTAGGGTTTTCAGTATGCCAGTAAGCTCTAAGCAGAGTGATCTGGGCTGTGGAGAAAAATAGATGTATCCGCATACAATCCAAGATTTTCTTCTGGAAAATGATCAGGTTAAGGTCTCTCTAAATTTGGGAAAATATTTCTGAAAAACCCAGTGATCTTTTGAAAGCCATGATACAAGTTTAAATGTAATCTCATTTCACATCCTCCCAAAGCACTCTGGCAGGAAGGGAAACAATTTCAACCCTCCCCTCCTTCAACTTATTTAAATGTTTTGAGAACCAAACACTACACAGTGTTTTATGGCCACAACTCCCAAATCCACTGTACACCTCATTCCTGTTGCCCAGATCCTATACCACAATACCAAGTGCTAATGCTCTAAGTACACGACTCATTAGCCCATGCACTCATTTTTGAAACATCAGGACAGTTTGACAAATAAAAGGCACTCTTTTTCAGTGGTGTTGACTACTTCAGAAAGTGGTTTTATCTAAAAGGAGCTGCTTTTCAACTTAGTGAAAAGTTAAAAGTCCCTGTGGTCATCTAGCTGACTAAACATCCTGATAAATGAAACTGTTAATATACGGATAAACAGCAAGGCTTGGAACTAAATTTTATTAAACTTCCATGATTCCAAGAATCCAATACCAATAAAGAAAATGTAGAAAATCCAAGGTATTCCTGAAATCTTAAAGTAAGCCCCAAAGAGACATAGACAATAAAGAGAACAGTATTCGAGGTGCTGCTGTCAGCTATATGCCACATAACTCACACAAATTGCTTATTTTCTGTCCAGAAAGTGCTCCCAGATAGTAGAAGAGATATACTGAGTGTTTATTCTAAAATTACCTAGTGTGAGACTTACGGCATTTGTTTCCTTAAAGGAGTCTGCCTGACATTTGAACTTCCTTATAAAATTGCATTAAATATGTATCAGCTTGGAGGGCCCACCAAAATAGAATAATGCATTTTCAATTCAGTCTTGGTTACACTTGACCTGTTTTAGAGTGCTTTTCCAGTGAAATGGAAGCGATGCCAAAATTAATTCTATGCAAGAGGCAGAGCAGACTCTGCGTTATTTAATCATAATGCATACCATCTACTTTGCCTGAGTGTGGAAAAATACAGAGATGGTGATCGCTTTAATCTGGCAGGCCTGATAACATTGTCATAATAATCCAAGTGAAGTTCAAGTGGTTTTCTGACCTAGTTTAACACTCATGTTTCACTATAAGAAATAAGGAAGGGCAGAAAACTAAGGAGTTTTAACTTGTAGTTGCACTAATAATTCTACATCAGTGGCAATGGAGCTAAGGAGGAAGGACAGCAAACCCAGTCCTCTTTATTACCATCACTAATTTATCGCCTAAATGCCAGGCACCATGCTAGATTTTCTTTTTTTCCACACAAATTAACTCATAAGTGAGTTCATCCTTGCAAGGAAGCTTGCTCATTTTTAAAAACTATACTTTTTACAGATGAGGAAACTGAGGCCATGATAGTTTCAAAGTTATGAAATCTGGGAATCTGAAGACCATGTATCTCCCTCTCCACTATGTTCCCCTATCCAGTAATCTATCAGCACGCAACGTGTGTCAGGAGCTCTGCTGAAGGGTGGGGATATGCAGTGGATACAAAGTCATAAGCCCTGGGTAGTTACAAAATAGTAATGAGGATGTAAAGTACAGCATAGGAATACAGTCAGTAATATGCAGGGGGGGAGGTGCATTTTGTGAAGTGTATGATTAGCCACTGTGCTATACACCTGAGACTGATACAAAGCAATGTGTACGGTGATCTGTAATTGGAAAAAATCAGAAATTCAATAAAAGTACTGACTAATAAAAAAAAAAGAAAAAATAAGTTATAGTTACTGATAGAACATTCACACTAGTGGAGAGACCAACCGTAGATGAGTAAAGATATAAATAAGATGGTGTTATCATCTGGGGTAAATGCTGCTGAAAAAATAAAGAGTCGGCCTAGGGAATTAGGGGAGGAGGAGTATTTTTTGTTTGTTTTCAGTGAAACAAATCAGCAAGGCCTCTCTGAGGAAGAGATATTTTAAGGTGAGACCTGAAGATATAAAGACAATTGATATAAGTGAAAGGCTATTGTAGCAGGAAACTCCAAAATTCTGAGTGGGAATCTCAAATGACCATAGTCAATTTACCCATTTCTCCCTAAAACGTTTTGAGTCACATATTTTGAGTCTGTATCATGGGTACACATGTATATTTGTTAAGTCATGCCTTCTTTTTCAGTTTTTTCTTTGTCCAGTCTATATAACATCCTGTGTACCCATGTGAAGTTTTTGCCTTACATTCTATTTTGTTAGGGTTTAATATTACTACCCTAGCTTTTTTGTTGTTTACATTTCCCCTGATTTAAAAAAAAATCTGTCTTTTTGTTTTAGGAGTGTTACTTGCAGAAAACATTATTAAATCTTACTTTTTAAATCCAATCTGTGCATCTATATGTTTCTATTTTTAATTATATATGAAATTAATTGTTTTTCCTGTGTCTTGTCTTTTTCTTTTTTTGCCTTCCTTTGATAGATCTAGTTCATTCTTTTGGTTTCAAGCTATACATTATCCTTCTGTTCTTAATGTGAATGATCTCAGCTGAAGAACCATAGTACATTTATTTAATCTTCTGACTTCTTAAATTGAGCAATATCTACACGTTCCCCATAATAAAACCACTACTCTAGCACAAGCTCTATCCCTTTGCTATTTCCTTCTTCCTCTTCTCCTCCTATTCCTCCTTCTTGTTTTCTCTCTCTCTCTCTCTCTCTCTCTCTTTCTCTCTCTCTCTCTCTCTCTCTCTCTCTCTCTCTCTCTCTCTCTCTCACACACACACACACACACACACACACACACACAATGTTACTAAAGAATTAGAGTATCGCTTCTTCCCATGAAGAATTATGTCCTCCCATTTGAAGAATTATTCAACTGGCTATTCTTCAGTATTGAAAATTATAACTCTATGTTTCTTGTATTGTGTGTGACTACCAAAATGTTTGACAACCTGATTCTTATTCTTACACAAAAGATTTGCTATTTTTCTCTAAACAATTTTGAACACTTATTGTCTTTGATATTCCTAAATTTCACTGAATATCTTAGGTAATGGTTTTTACTTCTCCCCACATGTTTAGCACTCTATAAACTCAACCTGAAGTCTTCTATCTTTTCTAATCTTATCAGTTCCTCAATATTATCGTCCACATCACTAATTCATTATTCACCTTTATTCAGCCTGGTGTTTGTTTCTTCTATTATGTTCTTTATTTCAACCATTATATTTTAATATTTAATGTTTTCTGTCTGCCTCTCCACCTATATTGAGAGTACTCGAAGAGAGAAATGAATGTGTTTTCAATTGAGTCTTTCATATTTCCAGGACTAGAACCAGATCATAGCACCCAGAAGATACTCAATAATGTTGCAATGTATTGATTTGAGAGAGAAATGAATCAGGGTGGGGGGAGAAATAAAGAGAGAGTGAGAGAAAGAAAACACCCATTTGTTGTTCCACTTATTTATGCATTCATTGGTTGTTTCTTGTATGTGCATTGGGATGAAATGCAACCTTGGCGCATTGGGATGACACTCTAACCAACTGAGCAACCCAGCCAGGGCCCAACATCTTGACTTTAGACTTCTGACCTCTAGAACTGTCAGATAATACAATTGGTTCTTTGAAACCACTAAATTTCTGGAAATTTGTTAAAGCAGCAATAAGAAACTAATAAAGTATATAATAGTAAAAGGTTAAAAACAAACCAGCTACAAAAATCAATGCCACATCAAAAAATATGTATTAGGCAACCACTGAGATGTTGTAAAACAGCATTTTATTATGTGTTCATACTATGTTATTCAGTGGCTTCCAGGTGTGGGGTGAAGATGTGAGTAGAGATGAATAGGAAGAGCACAGTGGACTTTCGGGTACTGAAAATATTTTGTATAATATTATAATGATGGACATCCATCATTTTACTTTTTTTTCCAAACCCATAGTATGTACAATACTAAGAGTGAATGCTAAGGTAAATTATGAACTCTGGGTGACTGTGAAGGTTCAATATATGTTCATCCTTGGTTTAAAAAAAAAAGAGTGCCATTCTGGGCAGTAAAGTTGATGCTAGGGAAGGGGGAAGGGCAGAGGGTACAGGTATACAGGAAATCTCTGTGCCTTCCCTTCAATTTTGTTGTATACCTAAAACTCTTTTTAAATAATAAAGTCTATTTTTAAATGAAAAAAAGAGACTCATAAAATAAAATGTTAAATAACATTTTAATAAGGAAATTACAAATAACAAGCTGCATTGTTATTTTTAAGAGTTTGCATATATTATCTTAGTTTCTTCTCCCACAAAGTGAATAATATTAACCACATTTTATAGGTGAGTAATTAAGGCACTGAGAGATTGCAATCCTTGCCCAAGATCACAATCAGTGACAGATTTGAAAGTAGGATCTGAGACCCCCAAGTTTGCACTCTTAGCATAAATAACTCCAGACAGTAAACAAAGCACATGTATATATACCATGGTAATGCCACATGGTAGGAAACAGACGGGTTTTCTTTTTCTTTTGTTTAACTGAACAATAAACTTTAATTACTTTTGAAATACAGGAAAAATAACTTTAAAAAACTAGAAAATGAAAAAACGTTTTAAAACTCTGTTGAAGGGATCTTTAAAAAACAGTTCCTATTTTTATTTTTAGAAAAAACTTTCACCTTTTTTATTTAAAACTAAATTGCTCTGAAGATTTTATATATATAATTGTCTAGAGAATGAAATTATGTCATGACCTACTTGATTACATACCATTCATAGATTTGCAAATCTAATATATGCATATTTCTTAAAATCAGTACATTTACTTTTAAATATCAATAAAGATACCTATGAGAAAATGTAGCATTGGAGATTGAACTAAACAATTAACCCTAAAGGGGAAAATGGCATCTAGTTAGCCATGCCCCACCCCACCACCACTAACAAGTAAAGTACAAAGACATGCAAAAAACTACCAGTGAGTTTTCAATAAATATTCATAGAATTAGTGAATGTATCTTTTAGAAAAACATTCTACATCTTCAATGAATAACAAGAAGTCTTTCACTCCATAAGGCATGGCTATAAAGCTATAGAGAAAATAAGCTGAGCCAAAAAAAAAAAAAAAAAAAGTAAGGGAATTGTACAAAGATAATTTAAAAGAAAAATATAAGTAAAATGATGGAGTGATAGATGATATACAAATACTTTTCAATATATATCAAATACTTATTCTCAGTCTATAATTTGTCTTTGAACTTATGTTATTTTTTAAGGTACAAAAATATTTAAATTTTATATACTAGAATATTTCTTTGTTTTTTCTGGTTTCTCATTTGAAATATCTGACAGAAAAACTCATAATACTAATATTATTTTTAAAATTCTATTTTTATAATTTGTAATGTAAATCTCTTTAACCCAACTGAAATATATTATTCATGATGAGAGATTTGTATTTAATGATGTTTAAAGTAGTAAAATGTCTTTAAATAAATATTTCTATAGTGGTTTCAGCTTCTTATAATAGCACATTAAGTAATTTATATCATTACTCTGAACAAAGACAATAGGAAACACTGAAACATTATTTAAAAATTTTTTTTTAAATCATGTCCTTGAAGACTTTGGAAAATTAACATGTCAGGGACAAAATAACAGGCAGAGATGCATAAAGAATTTAAATCTAGAGAGGGAAGGTTGGTATGTGGGGCTACTTTTCTTAGAAGTATTTACTAATTTGGGAAGTGGTTGGACAGCTGAGAGTCTGAGAAGCCCAAGTAGGAGTCCAGGATCCGCCTGGATCAGAGGCCTCGGAAACCTCCCCTGTTCTGGTGGCCCTTCAAGACCAAACCCAAGAGTTGACTATGAGCAGGAAGTAAATAAGCCTCACAGCACCTGCAGCTCATTTCAAATCATTTCAGTGCCTGAAACTAAATTCATAAGATTTTGGATTACTAGGTGCCTGAAATGAGCAAATACAAATTCTCACTTTGCCTGCCTCACTGATTTCTAAGAAGCCTTATGAATACAATGTCTAATGAAAAGGGATAGTTAGGAATCCAAAATGATAAGACCCTAAAACTAAATCAAGTCAGGATTCAATCAAAAAAGAGCACCTATGTATGCTGATACCAACCCTGGAAGATCTGAGGGACTGAAGATCTGAGAAGCTACCCCTGGAAATTACAGCACTCAGCCAGAGCACCAAAGTAAGAGTCCTGAAAGCTTTCTCAAAGCTTCTGCAATTCTCAAGAAGTTCTCAGAAGCTCCCACAGACTGCCACAGTCTGCAGAAGTGAAATGGGTGGATCTCAAAGGCTCATCAGAATCTCCTGGCAGCCCACATCTTTAGCCACAATAGCCTCTGGGAGAATAATGGCTTCTTTTTCACGCTCCAAATCATGTCCAAGAGTCTCTCACCTGCAAGTATGTAGGGAAGGGGATTTTGAAAACTGAATCATTTGGCTTATTTTCTTAGTTTCTAGAAGATAAATAGAAACATGAGGGAATTTCTTAATGAGCAATGGAAGAGTTTTGAACTGTAAGAGAGCACTTTGACAACATAGATGGATCTTGAGACTATCATGCTAGGCAAAATAAATCAGACAGAAAAAAGTCAAGAATTATATGTTTTCATTTATATGTGGGATATAAAACTGAAAGCAACAAATGAATAAACAAGACAAACAAAAACTCACAGGTACAAACTGTTTACCAGAGGGAAGGGGAGTGAAGTGGAGGGTAAAGAGGGTCAAATATATAGTGATAGAAGATTTAACTTCAGGTGATAAACACACAATGTGATGTATAGATGATGCACTATAGAATTGCACACTTGAAACCTATATAATTTTATTAACCAATGAGTTTAACGAAAAGAAATAAAAACTTTAAAAGAAAGCACTAGTCATAAAAGATTAATTGATTGGATTGCATTAATATGAAGAAATTCTGCTTTATCAAAAATTATAGGGTATGAAAAGATGTTTTCAACATACACAAAGATTTATTTCTAGAATATGTATAAAGAACTATGATTCAATAAAGGGGAGAAAAGGTTAACCTGGGAGCCCAATAGAAAAATGGCAATTAAAAGCAAGTCACAAAAGAGACTATTCAAAGAGTTAATAAACGTATAAAAGATATTCAAGCTCATAAGTAATTAGAGAAATGCAAATTTAAAGCATAATGAGATCCTATTACATAGCTATTAGAATGGCTACAACTTAAAAGGTTGAAATACTAATTGTTGGGAACCAAGCTAGTGGCATAGGTAAACACCTATACTTGCTGCCTCTCACAACCACATCAAAATTACAACTACCACCCAGAACCACGGGAAAGCTGGCTTACTGGAAGTTCCACAACTAGAGAGGTGAAGAAAGCACAGTGAGACTGGTAAGAGGTACGGAAGTGCAGAAAGTGCTGGCAACTGGATGTGCTGCTCTTTTAATCGGGAGGGAGATACAAGCTCCCCCTTGCTCTGAATTCCAGTTCCGGATGAGACTTTGGGGGACCCAGACATGTACGGGGAGAAACTGGACTGTCTGGCATCGAGATAGGAACATGAGGGCGGCTTTCTCTCAAAGGTGCTCATAGCAATCATTGTTCCTGCATGGGGGCATGGGACGCAGAGAATCAGGGACCCCTCTGGTGCAGGGTTGACTGGCAGCCATTGCTGTTTTCTCTGCCCTGGTGATTCCCAGAGACCCCGTCCCACCCAATTTACAACCCCACCCAAGCTGTGCCCATCAGCTTTTGCATATGAATGGCCTGTCCTTTCTCTGCCTAAAACCTGTCAGAGAGTCCCAGAGCTTCCAAAAGAAGGCCCAAAGCCCGGCGGCAGCAGCTTTTCTTGCTTCACAGCAGGGCCTCATCGGGACACTTCTAAACCCCATACAAAGAGGAGGAATCTGCAGATGTCTCTGTAGTTCCTGCTGAGCAGCCCCAGACAGTGGCTAACCTTGTACCTCCTTGGAGATCCAAGAGCCAGTGTTCCCAGTGGTCAGAGTGAGACCATCCAGATTACAACTCTTCACATCCATAAGAGAAACACTCAGGGAGCAACAAAGCCCCACTGAAGCAAGTCCTGCCCCATAAGGATATATCCTGCACAACAGATCTTCCAGTGTAGACACAGCTGGTCATCACAGCCAATTGGCCTGGAGGTCAATTCCTCCCAGTGATACCAACAACAATCAAGGGTTAACTACAATGAGACTGTGCAAACTGCCCACAAAGGGTGCACCAAGAGCATCCACCTCAGGTGACTGGGGAGGCTGAGCCACTGGGCCCTATAGGACACCTACCACACAAGGCCACTCTATCAACTCAAGGAGACTTAGCAGCTATCCAGCACATAGAAACAAACACAGGGAAGCAGCCAAAATGCTGAGACAAACAAGTCACAAATGAGAGAAATGGATGAAAGCAAAATACTGGATATAGAGTTCAAAACCACGGTTATAAGGTTCAAGAATCTTCTAGAAATATCTGAGAAATTTAGTGAGACCCTCAAGGATATGAAAAAGGACCAATCAGAAATTAAGCACACTCTGACTGAAATAAAGAATAATATACAGAGATTCAACAGCAGACTAGAGGATGGCAAGAATCAAGTCAAATATTTGAAATACAAAGAAGCGAAAAACACCCAACTGGAAAAGCAAAAAGAAAAAAGGATCCAAAAATATGAAGACAGTGTAAGGAGCCTCTGTGACAACTTCAAGCGTACCAACATCTGAATCATGGGGGTCCCAGAAGAAGAGAGAGAGCAAGATACTGAAAACCTATTTGAAGAAATAATGACTGAAAACTTCCCCCACCTGGTGAAAGAAATAGACTTACAAGTCCAGGAAGTGCACAGAACCCCAAACAAAGAGGACCACACCAAGACACATCATAATTAAAATGCCAAGAGCAAAAGACAAAGAGAGAATATTAAAAGCAGCAAGAGAAAAACAGTTAGTTACCTACAAGGGAGCACCCATACAACTGTCAGCTGATTTCTCAACAGAAACTATGCAGTCCAGACGGGAGTGGCAAGAAATATACAAAGTGATGAATAGCAAGAACCTACAACCAAGATTACTCTACCCAGCAAAGCTATCATTTAGAAGTGAAGGTCAGATAAAGAACTTCACAGACAAGAAAAAGCTAAAGGACTTCATCACCACCAAACCAGAATCAAATGAAATGCTGAAGGGTATTCTCTAAGAAGAAGAAGAAGAAGAAAAAGATAAAGATAAAAAATTATGAACAACAAAGTGATAACAAATACATATCTATCAACAAGTAAACCTAAAAATCAAATGAATAAAAAACCTGATGAATAGAACAGACTGGTGAATGTAATGGTTCTCTTGTGGGATGAAAGGATGTAGGTATATACAAGTGGTCTTTGGGCTGCCTCTAAGTGGGTTATGTTCTATCTTTTGACCTAATTATTCACTTTGTGATAATTAGTTGAGCTTTATAGATAATTTTGGACTTTTCTGCATATTATTCTACTAAAAAGAAGTGACCTAGAGAGTCCTCACACGATGGTTGATAATTCTTTCATTGTATCATCAACTAAAAGGAGGCGGTTAGAGAGAAATAATGTAAAGAAATCTTGCTTCTGATATATTTGGTTTTGCCTTTGAGAGATATTATCGATACTTACGTTTTCAACTTACCTTATTTTGTTTTTCAGCCTACTCTAATCTCACACTTGGCCCTTTACTGGTACCATGTTTTAATGGTAATAGACATGCCCTCCTGTTTACCTGCCCTTCCCCTATGTATCTGGTGAAGTCCTGGTCTTTCCTAAAGTCTACCTACCTCACTTATTATATACTCTAACTTGTCTTGATCCATTCTGCCTTCATGTCCTCCTCTTCCTTCTTAGAATTAGTCATTCCTCTATGCTATTTTCTGTAATATGCTTGATCCTATAGGTATAATATCAAGCGGTATATACATTAATTGTGGGCATATCTGCTTCACTCATATGACTATGGCCACTTTTGAGGGCAGGTATATATGTCTTAGTCATTTTCTCATACTCACACTTATCTCATTGCCTCACTGAGATTAGGATCTCAATACTTTTGTTGAATATTCTTACTTCCCTATTTCATTGCCAGCTGTCAGTAAAGTTGAGAAATCTGGATCTGTTTGGAGTATACCCCCCCCAAAATTCTGCAAATAATAGTTTGTTATATCACACAAATATACCACACAGAGTGATATAACAATATCATGAGCAATTGGTCAAATATTTATGTCAAAGACATAGTTTAATCACCAAACTGCCACTACTCTTTCTCACTGGAAACATTTGACAGATTGCGGTAGGGATTGTGTATACATTCATTCTAACACAGGCCTTTCAAAATAAGCTTTTAAAAAAATCAGGGCCAGAAAAATTATACCTCTCAATCAAATTTTAAAATTTTTGTAATAATGGACATCATGCAGCTGTAGACCCATGTAAAAATATCCTAAAAGTAACAGATATCCTCAGGAATTTTCTCACATAATTCCAATCTTACTTGAAGATTAAAGAAAATAAATGTGTACTTTGATTTCAATAAAAGCTTTTATGAGGCAATCAGCAGGACACTATTTTCAACATCTAATTTATGGGGCATTTAGGTTGTTGTTCTTCAAGCCTGCAGTACAGGAAAGAAAATCATATGAAGGTAATGACTGATAAGTGTGATACTTTTCCCTACTTGGTGAGTGCTGTGGTAGCAGCCCTCAGCCTCAGCCACACATGCAGCGTGAGCAGTTTGTGATAATGTCACAGCTTCTGTTCACCCCTCAAGTTCAGCAACTTCACCACTAACTTTGCCAGAATTTGGGCAGGTATTCACACTGCTGGGTTTCTATTTAAAAGTATGTGTACCTAACAAATTACTGGTTCTTTAAAAAAAATGGTGTTGAACACATTTTATGTTTATAAAATTTCCCCATATTATATTAGTCACCAAATATTAAACAATGATATGACAGTGGATGGATCCCTTCTCTCAGAGAGCTGAGAATTCTTGGAGTCTCAGTATGACACAAGAATGCCAAAAATTCAGGGGTTTGTATTATCCATGTCATTTCTATTTGCCAGATTAAAAGTAGAATTTTTAACTTTTTAAATTATATTTTAAAAAATAAAAATAAAAAATAAATAAAATAGGAACACATAACGGTGGTTAGAAACAGGAAGCATAAAGCAGAACCTTGAAGTCTTTTATGAAAACAGGCCAAAAAAGAAAATTCTGAATATTCTGTCTTGTGACATGACATCTCTTGTCTGATTCCACTGCTCCCTGGAGAAAGTTGACTGTGAAGACCAGTCTAGATGCTCAATGCATTCACTGAGAGTAAGCATAGCAGTCAAGTTGGGGAGAAAAGACCACCCCTGTTTAAAATGACTGTTTTAGGTTTATGGCGATAAAAGTGATCTAAATCTGAACGTTACTTCTGCTGCAACATTTACACAGTACTGGCACAAATTCTGAGTGGTTTATTTTGGGGAGTGTGTGTGTGTGTGTGTGTGTGTGTGTGTGTGTGTGTGTGTGTGTGTTGTGATTACTAAAAAGAGGAAGAATTGGTTAGGAGCTATTACATGAGAAACTATTTTTAATGCTCAAATGTTTTTTTCAAAATCAATTACAGAATCACCTATGGGATAAAGTTCATGAAATAAAAAATATATATAAAGCTGTGTGTTATAATGCCAATGGTTGATGAAACAAAATGATATTTTATGGCTCTCAGAAGACATGGACAAAATGGTTCAGATGCTCTGGTTTACCTCATTCATTACTTTAGAACTAGATAGATTCAGATATATTAAGGACTTTGGTCATTTATTGATATGTTTTCAATATTTATAATGATGCTATGCATAAATGATGCTTAACAGAAATTAAGCAAACTAAGAATTTAACTTACTATGTGAGATTTAAGTCAGCACTCTACCTACAGGTTCTACCTACCTTAAGCCCTATATTTACTGTGCCTGCTGGATGCATGGCCCTTCAGACGAAATATTTCTTTATTTCAGTCAGCTTATTGCATGAAGCATAAACATGAATGTTTGCCTGAGGGGCAGAGGTGGGTTATCCACATCAAACCCATTGGGCAGGTTTCTGATGGGTGCTGTGGGTTATCCCCTCAGCACCCATCAGAAACCCTCACCTCTGAGGGATTTTCTTAATGTGGTCACTGGGTTAGTAAAACTGCTACCTTTTAGTTTGTAAAACATAGTTTAATATGTTTTTATGCAAATTTAGAATAAAATGCTAAGTATCTTTGAGACTTTATAACACAGATTCATTGTCTCAGACAGAGGGGTAGCCATGGTCTGTGCTTCCTACTTAGGCTTTCATCATTCTTTTTCAAGGAGAAAAACAATATCACAACAAAGGGAATGGAGATGCATAAAGGCATGAATTCACACTTCACTTTAATAATCTTCAATCACAATGCTGGCTTACCAACCAAGTTTTTCTTTAAATGTTATACCCTCTCAAACAATAACTTCAAGGGAACACTGAGTATTTCTATCACATATATAGAAATTGTTATGGTAGTAAATTATAATGTAAGTGGAAAACATCATTAGATATCTTTACTACCTGGAAATGCACTTGGAAGAAGTTGTGTCTGTGTGTGTGTGTGTGTGTGTGTGTGTGTTGGAGATAAGACTGGGCAGTTCCTTTAAGTGATCCTGTCACATGAACATACAAACCTCTCAGGAAGAGGCTGTGGCTAACACAGTTCTCACCCAGAGCAGTACTCCATTTGAGCAGCATTTTTAGCTTCTCTCTTCAATTATATTCTTGACAGAAGCTTTTAAGCGATTTAAACACATCGCAATTTGTTTCTGTACGGTTACTTTAGTCTGTATTACTAAATATTATGACATCAAGAGTGACATGAGAATTTTACTGTATACTGAAACTTATAACAGAATCAATTCTCGTTAATTCTGCAGAATGTTCTGAAGTTGTTGGCATCAGAGCTATAGCATCCCATAACTAATGGGACATATAGACAAGGCTGCATTAGGACTCATGGCCCTACACACTTTTGCCTTGATGAGTCCCTTCCTCCAAATGAATAAATAAAATTAGATTTTATGAACATGTTAGCACAAAGACAAATATAATCTAGTCTGTTTTTATTGTTCTGTTTTTTATTATATTGATTTTAAGGAAACTAAAATCAAAATGCTTTCACAAGCCTTAAAAATGATCATGGGCTTTAAGCCCTGTACCTATTGTGCCTGCTAGATGCATTGGCCCTGCAGATAGAATATTTCTTTATTGCATTATGTCAGGAATTTCAAACATGAGTTTTATGTTCAATTCACCTCCATTCAGGATTATATTGGTTCATCACTATGTCTAAGAACTCCTTAGTTCTCTGGGGGTGCTGCACAGACGGAGCGGGATGGGGGAGGTCCCCTCCCCTGCTTCAAGGAGAACATTTTAGTTGAACCCATTTTATATTTTAGGTCCTTCAATTTTTAAAGAGGGAACTTACTGCTTTTTAAAACTTTGAAAGTCATTGATATGGAATCTGTATTAAGAAATAAAATATATTATTTCAAAGTATATTTTTAATATATATATTTTAATTTAAATCTTTATTGTTGAAAGTATTACATATGTCCCTACTTTTTTCTCCCATTGACCCCTTAGCCTGCCCCCATCCCCTGCCCTAGGCCTTCACCACCCTATTATCTGTATCCATGGGTTATGTATATATGCACACAAGTTCTTTGGTTGATCTCTTACTACCCACCCACCCACCTCCACCTTCCCTCTGAGATTCCACAGTCTGTTCCATGCTTCTATGTCTCTGGATCTATTTTTTTTTATTTCAGAGAAGAAGGGAGAGTGAGAGAGAGATAGAAAGATCAATGATGAGAGAGAATCATCGATCAGCCCTGACTGGGAATTGAACTGTGACCTCCTGGTTCATAGGTCAACACTCAACCACTGGGCCACACCAGCTGGGCCAACATATCTTTTCATTAACTTGTTATTTTATACGCCTCTTGAAGTTTACTGAGTAACATGGGCTCAGTAAAATCTCACACATGATGTCAATACTAAGTACAGGAGTATATATTCTCTTATCAGGGAGAAACAAATAGAGATGATATTACACGAGTTCATTGCTTTAAACTCCTTATTCTTTGGTTTATTAAGCAAAACATTTTTGTCAAAGTTTTTCACCATTGTAAGTGCCTTTGAGTTTCACTGCCTATAAAAAATAAGGTAATGAGACTATTCTGTTGCTTTTTTTTTAGTGTCCAATTTCCAGTTAAACTATGTAAATAAGTGTATCACAGCTGATTGCATTTGTCAGCTGTTTGATGTTTTTGTCGTTTTTGGGGTTTTTGGTTGTTGTTTTTTTTACTACCCTATTTTGGCAAGTATATATTTTTTTTAATTTTATTTTATTTTTATTGTTTTAAGTATTACAAATAGTAGTACATATGTCTCCTTTTTTTTTCCCCCATTGATCTCCCCCGACCTCCCCTACCCTCCAGGACATGCCTTCACCTGCCCACCCTCCCCCCCCCCGCCCCAGTGTCTTGTATCCATTGGTTGTGCTTATATGCATGCGTACAAGTCCTTCGGTTGGTCTCTTACAGCCCTCCTCGCCCAACCACCCCTGTCTTCCCAATGTAGTTTGACAGTCTGTTCAATGCTTCTTTGCCTCTGTATCTTTTTCCCACCATTTCTTTCCTTTAAAAAGTTTTGCCTTTGCAGACTGGAAATAAACATATAATAACAAAACAAGACAATTGTCTTGGCAAGTATATTGAAGCCGTGACCTAGCTGTGTTCATAGCTCAAAGCTCTGATGAGCAATCTAGTAGCAAGAGATTATTAGAAGAGATAAAAGATGCGGAGTGGAAGATAGGTTTATAAATATGAAAGCCTAAGGGATTTTAGCTTCTATTAATATATATGTCCTTGATAGTGTTTTTCATTTATTTTTTTAAAATGTATCTTACCTAATAATAGACAAACACCTAAACTGACCATACCTCTGCTATGCCACCAGCCAATCAGGAGTGATATGCAAATTAACCCAACAAAGATGGCATAGCAACAACGCAGGCATTCTGCCCCATCCCCATCTCTCAGGGCCTCTGGGCAGTGTGGGAAGGCAGGGCTGGAGCAGAAAGAGGTGGCTCCCAGAGTGGAAAGAGGCATCTCTGGGGCCTAAGCAGAAAGGGGCTGGGCCGGAGTGGAAAAGCGGTGCCAGCAGCCAGGGAAAGGAAAGCCCATTCTAGCACTAATCTTCGTGCATTGGGCTTCTAGTCTTTCTATATGATAGTAGATGTCAGCATAAGTTTTTGTGTACAAGCTGTTATCCTATCTAATAAAAGAGTCATATGCAAATTAACCATCACTCTGCTACACCCACCAGCCATGCCCACCAGCCATGCCCACCAGCCATTCAGGAGCAAGTATGCAAATTAACCCAACCAAGGTGGCTGAGGACACAGAGAGAGCAGGAGGGAGAGCAGGAGAGATGGAGGAAGCCAAGTTTTCTGCTCATCCTGGCCAGCCCACTCCAGACTACAAAGTTTCAATTATAGATGATACATAAATCCCAACAGAA
Source organism: Corynorhinus townsendii (assembly GCA_026230045.1). Classification (NCBI taxonomy): domain Eukaryota; kingdom Metazoa; phylum Chordata; class Mammalia; order Chiroptera; family Vespertilionidae; genus Corynorhinus; species Corynorhinus townsendii. The sequence continues at coordinate 109,254,122 of JAPDVU010000006.1, read as the reverse complement.
ATGGCTGCAGCCACTGAGCGAGCAGAAGGCTTGGCTCTGCTCCAGGCTACAAAGTTTCAATTGTGGAAGATAAATAAATCCCAGATACCAGGGCTTCAGCTTGGGCCGCTGGGGGGCATGGCCAGCCTGCAAACCACCACAGGCCCCTCGTCCAGGCCGCCCCACACCCCAAGGAAACCCCCACCCTGATCCAGGACACCCTTCAGGGCAAACCAGCCAGACCCTACCCATGCACCAGGCCTCTATCCTATCTAATAAAAGAGTAATATGCAGATTGACTATCACTCCAACACACAAGATGGCTGCACCTATGTGGTCAAAGATCCTGCACCCATGTGGACACAAGATGGCCACCACAAGATGGCCAGCAGGGGAGGGAAGTTGGGAGGAACCAGGCCTGCAAGGAAGGGCACTTGGGGGCAATCAAGCCTGCAGGGGAGGGCAGTTAGGGATGACCAGGCTGGCAGAGGAGGATAAGTTGGGGGTGACTGGGCCTGCAGGGAAGGGAAGTTAGGGAGGACCCAGGCCTGCAGGGGAGGGCAGTTAGGGGTGACCAGGCCTGCAGGGGAGGGAAGTTAGGGGCAGGCAGGCTGGAAGGAGAGCAGTTAGGCATCAATCAAGCTGGCAGGGGAGTGGTTAGGGGGTGATCAGGCTGGCAGGCAGAAGTAGTTAGGGCAATCAGGAAGGCAGGCAGGCGAGCAGTTGGGAGCCAGCAGTCCTGGATTATGAGATGGATGTCCGACTGCCCATTTAATGGGAGATTGGAGAGGGTGCAAGCTGGGCTGAGGGACACCCCTCACCTGCACGAATTTCATGCACCAGGCCTCTAGTTTATAATAAATGTATATTTAATCAGTTGTGCCTACATACTAAAGCCTCCATAAAACCCAAAAAGGAGAGAGTTCAGGGAGCTTCCAGACTGGTTATCCAGAATGCTCCCACATGCCATCATGGCACACCCCAAACACCATGAAAACAGAAGCTCTTTTGTTCAAGACCTTGCCCTATGTGTCTTTTTTCCTGACTGTTGATTAGTCTCCTTTAATATATTTTGTAAAAATCAGAAATCTAGTAAATAAATGGGTTTCCTGAGTTCTGTGAGCTGCTCTAGCAAATTAACCAAACCTAAGGAGGGGGTGTCTGGAACCTCTGTTTTATAGTCAGCTCATCAGAAGTACAGGTAACAATCTGGACTTGCAGTGGGCATCTGAAGTGGGGGCAGCCTTGTGGAACTGAGCCCCAACCTGTGGAACCTGATGCTATCTTTGGGTCTATGTGGTCAGAATTTAGTTGAATTGTAGGGCACCTAGCTGGTGTCAGAGAATTGCTTATTGCTGGGTAGGAAACTTACCCCCATCCAACACACACACACACACACACACACACACACACACACACACACACACACACACACACATGCAGGCACATTGGAATTAGGTCCAGAACTCTTAGCTTGTACTTAGTGTATATTGAAATCACCAGGTGTTAACAGTAGAAGAAAGTGGGGGGAGAAGGGGTAGGCACAATATGTTAGAGAGAACAGTAGGCCAGGAGAGAGGTGATGCAGGCTCTGCCACTTACTACTTGCTCTTGGGGTAATCATACAGCTTCCCCAAGCCTCCACATCCTTGCCGGTAAAATCCATCACTGGCCAAGATGAAAACAAGACTATTAGAGACCAGCAGTGTTACAGACAGGATGATCCAAAATCCCTCCTAATATTAAAACTTATAAATGTTAGATAAAAATGCAACAAATATCCTTATCAATGTGAGCAAGAAGGCAAGATACATCTCCAGAGATCAGACAGAAAAAGGGAGCCATACCCAGAGACATCGGACTGAGAGTTGACTGTGGCTGCCCTGGGGAGCTGGTCAATTGTGATTCTCTAGTTGGTGTCACTCAGGAACAGCAGACGGTGGTGGGCTGCATGGGATGGAGCATTAAACACCTCTCATCGCCTGCATTTAAAAAGGGGGCCCCTTTAATATGCTATAGTCTCAGTGAAAGTACTAGAAGAAAATCTAACCACCCACACAGAGAGATAAAAAGAAAGAAGCTTGTCCTTTTTTTTGGCCTGAATTCTGTGTGTATAAGAAAACAAAAGTCCTCTGAGAAATGTAATCATAGATGTGTACTACATTCCAGTTAGGGGGCTCAAATTTGTATTATCTGCATGTTGTAGGATCCCCAAGTTCAGAAACACACTTTTTTCTAAACCAGTGGTTATCCCTGGCAAATAAACCCTCCTCTGAAGGGTACTCCCCCCACTAAAGGAGAACAGGTTCCCTACAAAGTACAGCCTGTGAAGGTGCACTTACAATTCAAATTGTAAAAGTCCACAAGGTGAAATCTCCATAAGGAAGAGTGAGTAGCATGTTGAAAACAATAACCACAAAAAGGTATTTTCTTATTTCAAGTGCAAATCCTCAAGATAGGTCATTTGACATTGAAAGCTGGCATTTGCAGCAATTGGTTATGTGACTCCAATTCCATCTAAGTGCCAGTTCACTCACCTGCTAATGGACACAGACACCAGGGGGTGAGGGCATGAGTGGGAGTGGGGGGTGAGGAGACAAGGACACATATCTAATACTTTAATCAATAAAGAAAAGAGAAAAAGGAAAAGAAAGAAGAAAAAGTTAACGATTGGAGTCGTCGACTAAAACCAGTGTGTCTAATAATTAGGAAGCGGGTTGTACTACTTCAGCTATTCAATTTGCCTTCATACTCATGGAGAGATGCACTCTGTTTTCTTGAGGTGGAAACTAGAGAGTGAGCATTAAAAATAGTTATGTCAGAGCACAATGACAGAACCAGGTATAAACAAGGAGAGACTCCACAGTGTATCATAGCAGGGCTTTCAGTTAGCTATGTTTGAGAACAAATGCCGAGTTTGGGTTTTTATTTGTTTTTAGCACCATGCACTTTAAGACTGGCTAAGGGATGATGACTTGCTTCTGAGGTTCTGTGGATGAACCCTCAAGGTCCTGCTGTGGGGACCAGAAAGGCTTAGTTTCCATGCTGCCGATGCCATTTATGTCCTTAAATAGCTATTTAAAATTTCACCAGATCAATCTCTTTGACAGATAGATTAAGATAATTAAAATATGGATTATCACCGATTATTTCCCCCAGTATCCTTTCTTTTGTACAATATATTTTATTTATAACTCTTTGCCTATAAATATCTCTTCCATTATTGCATTAGGCATTCCTGTGGGCTTAAAGGAATTTAAGGTTAGAGTACTTAAATTCCAAAACTACCCCAGGAAAATGTTATTTTAATATGATGTAAGTCAATATGTGGCCTCTGGTAGCCTATTTCAGTGCAGAAAATTTTTTGTTTTAATAGAATATCCAGTCTAATGGAGCATATTGTTATCAAAGAAAAACACATTCTCAGAAATGTGCTGAAACAGGTACATAATTTATCAGAAATTAAGTTAAATTCAGAATATTCTGGAAAAATGAATCACATGAGGCTTGAATCTTGTGTTATGCATTTAACTTAAGTAGCATTGTTTGCCCTTTACAACCACGACAATTTTAGAAAAGCCAAAAATATAGTCACATTGGAAAAAGGGCTGCAGTGAACTCCAGCTTTTATATGCATCTTTCCAACAATGGAATTTGTAACAATACTTTAGAGTGTAACACAGAGAGACATTTTTTAAATTGTTATAATTTTATGTGTTTTCATGTTTTTCTTTACTTTGCCAAAACATCTAAGCTCCTACAATCTTTTTCCCCCCTCTCACAACCATTCTGCTTTGAGTTTCCATTTAGTACTAGGGCTATAATTTCAATATATACTCATTGTGGTTTTATGTGTTTCCTCTCTTTCTTCTTCATGATAATTTTCAGCTCTTTTATTATTTTTATTTCCCCTATAACATTACATATTTTCTCTTCTCTCAAACTTTTTTGAAAATAACTGGCAATGAAGGTGGCCTTTTGGGTTTTTCCCCAGGGATTTGTACTTTTACTATAAACCAGGTTTCAGAAAACTTTCTGTAAATGACCAGAGAGTTCATATTTTCAGCTTTGCAGGCCACATAATACATTATAACCACTTAAGTCTGTCATTGTAGTGTGAAAGCAGCCATAGATAATATGTGTATGATTGAGCTTGGCTATATCCAATAAAATACTGCTTTTGTAAGCAGTATTTTATTGGATATAGCCAAGCTGTATTGGATATGGCCACTGTTTGTTGGTGCCTGCTATAGACTATAAACTCACAAAATAAGTAAAATCTTCACTATTAACTAGAAAACATGCAAAAAATGCCACAATATGGCCGCCACAAGGTGGCTGCCACAAGATGGCCAGCAGGGGAGGGCAGTTGGGGGTGACTGGCCTGCAGGGGAGGGCAGTTGGGGGTGAGATCAGGCTGGCAGGGGAACAGTTAGGCATCAATCAGGCCTGCAGGGGAGCGGTTAGGGGGTGATCAGGCTGGCAGGTAGAAGCGGTTAGGGGCAATCAGGCAGGCAGGCAAGTAGTTAGGAGCCAGCAGTCCCAGATTGTGAGAGGGATGTCCCCCTAGTGCTCCCAAATTGGAGAGGGTGCAGGCTGGTCTGAGGGACACCTCCCCGCCCATGTGCATGAATTTAGTGTATCAGGTCTCTAGTATATGATAAATACATAGAATAGGCCCTTGATTTTCAGAAGGAATATATATTAAAACCTTTGGTAAAACCCAGATTTATGAATATAGCAAGAGTTAATTTCGGCCCTAGCTGGTTTGGCTCAGTGGATAGAGTGTCAGCCTGCAGACTGAAGGGTCCCAGGTTTGATTCCAGTCAAGGGCACATGCCTGGGTTGCTGGCTCAATCCCCAGTAGGGGACATGCAGGAGGCTGCTGATCAATGATTCCCTCTCATCATTGATGTTTCTATCTTTCTCTCCCTCTCCCTTCCTCTCTGAAATCAATAAAAAATATTTTTAAAAAAAAAAGTTAATTTCCATTACAAACCTCTTTTTTCCCCTACAAATATCCATCATTTTCTTATACTATTATCAGTCATAATAACAAAATTATAGGAACAAATAACTTCAGTTCTTTGTTCTCCCAAACAGTATTATTACTTGATTTCCCTATGCTCTCTCAACCAAAGTTAAACTATCATTTTCTTCTTCAAAAGTGACAGTTTTGATGAAATAACAACTCAGATGTTAAGAAATATTTTTTAGATTCTTATAGCAGACACTATTTAGAAATTAACATGTAGAAAATGCAAGAATGACATATTATGACATTAAACAAATGTATTGTATTTGTCAGATGCTAAAAATGACATTAGGGACAACTCGGGGATTGCAGTTATAGGTTGACATGATAATGAGATTTTGTGTTAAAACCATAAAAATGCAAATTATACATAAAAGAAGTATGAAAACTGAGACTAATAATGTAGTGTTTTTACATTCTCTTGTCTTAATTGCCCATTTGTACCTCTTTGGCATTTTAAATAGATAAGTAAACATTCCCTTTGATATAGATAATATGACTTTAATGAATAAAGGATGACCCTAACAATTAGCTCAAATATTGTATTATTACTCTAAAGATCTACCGATCAACTATTCCAAAACTAAATGTGTTTTTGCTTATATAAAATGCCAATAATCTTGTATAAAAATCCAATGTATGCAGTCACTTAGAAGTTGGCGAGCTGTTTAATTTGGTGGATATAATATAAGGTGGCAACTCAAGCATTAAATATACTTTTTGTGTTTTCCTGAAGTGAATTTTTTATAAACATGGGAAAATTATGATTGGACCTACTTGAAATTTTTTTCAGGATATAATTATCTATAGCTTTGGCCCATGGTGTTGAAATTTGAGATCTTAACTGTCCTTTTCTCTGTACATACTTAAGTGCACCTCAGAAGCTTCTTCTGATAGCTCTCGGTCCTATGTGTATGTACATCTTTGACTAATTTTCTTTTGGCTACTTGCTGGCCTTTTATTTAGGCAGACATTTTGAATATATTTATATATATTCCCCCAAAAAATGTATACACATTTTAACGGCTCAATTTTGAAAATGAAATGTATTAGTATTTTAATAAACAGTGCCTTTATAATTGCTCAAAGTGTATGTGTAGATGGATAGATAATAGATAGATAGATGTAGATAGGTGATAGATAGATGATAGATAGATAGATAGATAGATAGATAGATAGATAGATAGATAGATGATACTGGGAGACACAGTATATATAACATATTAACTCATCTGTAGCTTTTCCTCTGAAGTTAATTCCTGAATTAAGCCAGATAGTAGAGAGTAGTTTAGATCCCATATTTTGCTCTTCTGTAAGGCTGCTTTTCATTGGTATATTCTAAGTAAATCCAGGCCTTCTTGTCTCCTATTTAAGTCCTGTGTCAACACAAAATGTCATTCAAAAGAAATGCAATTCCAGTTCTGAAAGCACTGGTGAACGTTTATATGGGTTTCCTTGGAGTGGTCTATGGATTGGAGGCAGAAGTGCAGTTGAAGCTGGAATCAGGGCAAAGAGCACATAGCAAGGATTCCTAAAAGACCCTTTATCCCCTAAAGACTCTCATTTAAACAGTGGCTCCTCTTCATCTCACCACAAATCTCCTAAAGCTGTTCTCAGCTCCCTATCACTCTGCTCTTACTCCCTCTCCTTATTGGATCTTATTTATATTTCCTTTTTAGACTTCCTTTGTAGAGACATCGATCCCACCTCTCATTCTCCCTGTGTCACTGTCTGCTATTCAGATCTCATGAAGACCTGACAGAAAAGCAGTGAGGATTTTAAAAGGGAGGAGGTAGAGGTAGAAGCTAAGAATACTTTATAATGAACACAATAATGAATTTCAAGCACATGTGCATTATTATTTTCTGATAGTAAAATGTCAAAGTGAAAGTTTTCCTGTGGCACTGAGTTTTACTTTGACCTTATGCTATTGGAAAATAATAATGGGCGTGTGTTTGGAACTCAGGATTGTATTTATTATAAAAGTTGTGTTGAACAATAAAATGTTCGTCATTATTTCACTCAGACAGGAACATTCTTTTTGGTCTCACAACCAGCAATTGTGCTTTATCTAATGGTTCGCTTTGTTTTTATCTTATGGACAGTACATGTGATTCTTTGTATCAGGGACTAGAGAATTTAGAACTTCATTTGGCTTACTGCTCTAGCCAGTGTATCCAAAGGTATGTCTATCATCTTTTCTACTCTCAGTTCTTCTTTGCCCCATTGTCTTATGTTTAAAAAAAATTAATTGTGGTTAAAATACACATAACATAAAATGTGCTATATTGACCAATTTTAAGTTTACAAGTTCAATAGTTTTAAGTACATTCACAATCTCTAGAACTCTTCATCTTGCAAAACTGAAACTCAATATCTAATAAACAACAACCACACACACACACACACACACACACACACACACACACACACTACTCCACAGCCCCTGGCAACCACCATTCTACTTCTGTCTCTATGAGTTTGACTACTTCAGGTGTCCTATATAATAAAGAGGTAATATGCAAATTGACCATCACTTCAACACACAAAATGGCTGCCCCCATGTGGACACAAGATGGCCTCCACAAGATGGCCAGCAGGGGAGAGAAGTTGTGGGCAATCAGGCCAGCAGGGAAGGACAGTTAGGGGTGATCAAGCCAGCAGGGGAGGGCAGTTATGGGTGACCAGGCCTGCAGGGGAGGGCAGTTAGGGGTGACCAGGCCAGCAGGGGGGGGCAGTTAGGCGTCAATCCGGCTGGCAGGGGAGTGGTTAGGCATCAATCAGGCTGGCAGGCAGAAGCAGTTAGGGTCAATCAGGAAGGCAGGCAGGCAAGCAGTTGGGAGCCAGCAGTCCTGGATTGTGAGAGGGATGTCCCAGATTGGAAAGGGCACAGGCTGGGCTGAGGGACACAACCCCATGCACAAATTTCATGCACCGGGCCTCTCTTCTCATATAAAAGTGGAATCATACAGCATTTGTCTTTTTGTGTTTCTGGCTTATGTCACTTAGCATAGTGTTTTCAAGGTTTATTCATGTTGTAGAATGTGTCAGAATTTCCTTGCTTTTTGAGGCTGAAGAATATTCTATTTTATACCATAATTTGCTTATCCATTCATCCATTGATGGACACATAGGTTGCTTCCACATTTCCACATTTTGGTTTACTGTGAATAATGCTGCTAGGAACAATCATATATAAGTTTTGCTATTGGTGGGCATATGCTTTTATTTCTCTTGGGTAAATACAGAAAAGTAGGATGGCTAGGTCGTATGGTAGGTGCATTTCACTTTATGTGAAACTGCTAAATGATTTCCCTTTTCTCATTTCCTCCAGTAATGTACAGAAGTTAGTTGTTTTGTATTCTTGCCAGTGCTTGATATTACCAGTAATTTTTTTTTAATATTGACCATATTACAGATTTCTCCCATTTTCTCCCTTTTTGCCCTCCTCCACCCAAACCCCGGCCCCCACCCCCGGCCTTCCCCACACTATTATCTGTGTCCATGGGTTATGCATATATGTGTATATGTTCTTTGGTTAATCTCTCCCTGTCCCTCCCCCCCGCCCACCCCGCCCCGAGATCTGTTATTCTGTTCCATGCATCCATACCTCTAAACCTATTTCATTTGTCAGTTTATTGTGTTCAGTAGATTCCACATATAAGTGAGATCATGTGATATCTGTCTTTCATTAACTGGCTTATGCCAGTTACCATAATAGTCTGTAAATCCATCCATGCTGTCTCAAAGGGTAAAAGTCCCTTCTTTTTTACAGCCACATAGTATTCCATCATGTAAATGTTCATTAGTATTAAGTACATTCTCACTGTTGTGCAACTAATCTCTAGAACTCTTTTTTATCCACTCATCAACTGATGGACACTTGGGCTGTTTCCAGATCTTAGCTATTATAAATAGTGCTGCTATGAACATGGGGGTGCATATATTCTTTATGATTGGTGTTTAGGGATTCTTAGGATATATTCCCAGAAGTGGGATTGCTGGATCATTCTAATAAGTGTGTAGTGGCATGTGCTTGTGGGTTTAATTTACATTTCACTGATGATAAATGATTTAGAGTATCTTTTCAAATGTTTATTGAAAATTCATATATGTTTTTAAGTGGCTGCTCCAATACTTAGCCTATATTTATCAGGTGTTTGTCTTTTTAATTACTGAGTTTTAAGAGTATAAGAATTATTTATATACTCTAGATATAAGTTCTTTAGCCAATATGCATATCACATTTTCTCTCTCTTTATAATGCCTTTCTAAGAGCAAAAGTATTTTATTTATATAAAATATAATGTACTGACAATTTATTTTATGGTGTGTGCTTTTTGTGTCTCATCTAGAAAATATTTTCCTACTTTGAGGTCACAAGGATGTTCTTCTATTTTTTTCTCAGAATTTTATAATTATAGTTTTTTTGTTTTGAATAAATCATTTTAAGTAATTTTAATATGTTATAAGGTAAGTATTGAGATTAATTTTCTTCAATGTGAAAATCCATTTGTTCTAGTCCCATTTGTTTGAAAGATGTTCCTTTCCTCATTGAATTGCCTTGGCACCTTTGTCATGTATCAGTTAATTATATCTGTGACTCTATTTCTAGATTCTCTATTCTGTCTCATTGATTAATTTGTATTTATTATAGTTTGGGTGCTATTATAAGTGGATATTTTGTTTCTTTTTTCCATAGACTAACTTTATTTGAAAACACTTATCATCCTTATAGCCTAATAGAACCTTCTCTGATTACATATCAAAATTATAGAACCCCCCAGCCAGTGTGGCTCAGTAGTTGAGCATTGACCTATGAACCAGAGGTCATGGTTTGATTCCAGTCAGGGCACATGCCCAGGTTTCTAGCTCAATCCCCAGTATGGGGCATGCAGGAGGCAGATGATGAATGATTCCCATCATTGATGTTTCTATCTCTCTCTCCATCTCCTTTCCTCTCTGAAATCAATAAAAATTTTAAAAATGTAGAACCCTACTTAACCTGACACTGAAGTTTCATCATTGTCTAAAATCTTCCTTTACAGATTTATTACTGGTATCTTATGTTTCCAATAAATTTAATTACTCATTGCTCCAAATATATACTTCAAATTTTATATAAAATTGCATAGTATACTCTAAACTCACATAAGAGGATCAAGGAGTGGGTGCGAGAATACAGTATGTAATGAGGATCACTGAAAAGCGTCCTAGCATAGGAGAAAGACTTAAAGATTAAGTAAACTCTGTGTGGTTATGGAGGGTTAAACTAGAATTAGTGCTGGAAACCACAGAGAAACACTTCAATGTGATGGTAGGATGATACTGTTGGACAATATAGCTAGAGAAATACAAGGGAAGTTCCCAGGAGACAGTGAGTTCTGCTACTGACCAAGCAGGGGCTGTATGACCACCTCCTGAGAGTGCTATAAATGGGGTAATAGTGTCAGCTGGTGTGAGGCCAAGTCTCCTCTATGGAGTTCTCCATAGCCCTGAGATTGCATAAATATATTTCCTAAATTTATTTTTTTTAATCATTAAATGTCATTTTCACAAACAAAAAGTGGCTTTTGACAGTTTGGGGCTTATTTTCTCTTCCCTCGAGCCAGTTTTAGCTTTCATTTAATACTTAATTCTTCAACATGTTATTCATGAACTACTGCTGAAATTAATGAAGACTTTTAAAAAAAGGAAGCTTCTGCAATAGCAGTTCCTATCTAAAGTTCCAGAATCATTCTTCAGGAGGCATTGTTAATGTAATAGTAAATAAGAGAAGCCTTTTGTAAATGATTGTGCATGATTATTCTTTGTCACATCCATAACTTATATACTGAGCTCCCCACAACTGGTCAGGACAGCAGGAGGCAAGAGCTTTAGCGTCTTTTGAAACAGTAATTAATTTTCAAAATACCAAGGCTAATTGGCAATAGTTAACATTGCCCCCAGAGCACAATCATGGTCTGGATGCCATAGAGACAAGTTGTCTTGTGTTGCCTATAAATGGATTCTCAGAAAACCTAATTTGAAATTACTGCCTTTAATTATATGGCGGATATAAATAACTTTGATAAAATTAGTGCAGCTGGCCTCCTATTTGTTTGCCCATTTGAATGCACTGTACAATGTAATTATCTGAAATAAACATCCATTACAAAGAATGTTATATTTCAAAGAATATATTATTCTGCTCATCCAGTCAATTGTTATTTTCCCCTTCCCAACTGCATTTCAATCTTGCACCTATTAAAGGGATGAGCAAATTACCAAACTCTCATAATGTGCCAACTAGCAAATTAAAACAATTCATTGTTACTGAATAGGGCCATGCATTTAAGAAATTTTAGTTTCTTTTTATTCTCAATTATTATGTTTTTCTTTTAAACAGACTCTTCCAGCTTCAAAATTGGTGAAAGACATACTCTTCTTTATATGATATAGTTATATCACTTCCTCAACAAGAATCCCTATCTTTAAAAGAAAACAAAAGATATATCTTTAAGTTGATGTGTTTTTAACCTCCAAAGTCCAAGAAAAGGGTCTCAGATATTATATAAAATTTGGCTTCCATTCATTTATTTTGTTATAGAGCAGAACTGCCTCCTTTACAGGAGAGAGGGGAGCCCCCTTTCATCTTGGTTCACTGGATGTGATTGTCTGTCATCTTTATCTCCACTGCAATCAGGACAGGATTTACCAAGGTCAATTCAACTCAGTCCAACTATTACCAAGCACAGTTCAACCCCACAGCCCTTTATTAGCTACCTGATACATACAAGTCACTCTGAAGATTTCCAAAGTGAAAAGACATGGCCTCTCTTATAAATCTGGTAGGGAAGCAATAAAAAAAAAAATTTAACTGTAGAATGTCCTGGCAGTTTGGGTTTGATCAGACAGGAATATAACTGATAAAATAAATGCTAGAGCAAGAGTGATGCCAGCAGAAAAGTTTTATAAAGGCTCCTGGAGTTCAAAATGGCTGTGCATAAAGGTGGAGAAATTAACTGGGCCTTGAGGAGAATTCCAAGCCTTTTCTCTTGCTGCTTCCTTCATAGAGAAAGGCATGGAAATAAAAGTATGGGACTTACTGGTGATAACAAATAAGCTAGAAATATAAAAGCGAGCTTTGGGAATTTAGAAAACACTTTGCTCTATCAAAAAAAAAAATCAGGTTTTCAAGAATATTATCATTGGAGTCTCAGAAGAAAAAAAAAAAAAGGTAATATGAAACTTTAAGTAGAATAATGTCCCATTTGACCTAAGCCAATAATTTAGGTTCTTAATTTTGGATACATTGAGTCACTCACTGGGGCAGCTTTTAAGAACACAGATCATCAGGTTTGGTGCCCTGAGTCCCATTCCTCAGAGATTCTAAAATTAGACCCAGCAAGAGGTATTGAAAAAAAAAAACACTTCCCAGTGATTCTAATTTTCAGCCAGGATTAAGAATCATTGACTTAAGGCTGTTAAGTGTCTTCTCTTTGGATGAGGGGATATCATTGAGTCCATATGTGTGGATAAAACATGATTTATTCAGAATGAATAAAAAAAATTCTCATAATCCAAGGTTACTATTCTTTACAACCCTTGGACATGCTACAAAGCACTTACCTGATCAATGATTTTATGACATCCTTCTAACAATCCTTTTATGTGGATGTCATATTGGCTATACATAGTTGAAGAAAGGTAGTGGAGTTCAAAGAGACAAAACAAGCAATGATTTTTATCACTTAAATTGTGTGTTTCTTTTAAATCTCTTCACCTCCCAATGTGCTTTCTTTACAGTCTGGAAATGACTTGCTACACAGCAGCCGCAACTGGCAGAAAACTAGGCACCAGAGAAGAACAGTGATGTAGTGTCATACCCTTTAGATGGCAGGGAAGGGATCCAGGTCCTTGGTAATTAGTTTGGTGAATAATTGCATTAAATACATTTCAAGTCATTCTTGGATGTGTCTCAGCGACTTTTATGCTACACATTCTTATACAAATCAATAATTTATGTATATGTATTCAGGTTATTTTGACAAAATAAGTAATGAAATGGGAAAAAAATCTCATGTGTCATGATTCTTGGCATTAAAAGATGTCATTTATAACATCACTAGAGGCTTGGTGCATGAAAACTTATGCACTGTAGGGGGAGTCCCTCAGCCCAGCCTGCCCCCTCTCACAGTCCGAAAGTACTCGGGGGCAGGAGGCGACCCAGCGATCAGGGGAAGGTGACGCCCCATCACACCTCTGTTGCTGGCCTGGGCCGACCCTGGTTACCTGAGCCTTGGGCAGTCCTGGGCGGCTAGGCAGCTGCCATCCAAAGCTTGCCTACGCTTCCGGCCGGCCCTGGTCAGCTGGGGCTGAGGGGACTGGGGGACTCTGGAGGCAGGTGTGCGGAGTGGCCAGACCCTCCTGGGGGTGGGCCCAGCCGTGCTGTGTGCCTGTCGCCCCAGTGGGGACTGAGGGGACTGGGCACTACCATCTTGTGGCTGTGGGTGCTGCCATATTTGAGAGTGTGACAGTCAATTAGCATATTCCCTCCCTATTTGGCTATGGGTGCTGATATCTTTTGTGAGGGTATGATGGCCAATTAGCATATTCCCTCTTTATTAGATAGGATTAGTATTATTAAAATTAAAGATTTTAAATATTACAGAAATGTGTAACCTGAAAAGTAAGTTTCTCATAATTCTACCTCTCAAAGGTAATCACTGCTGTTTGGATGTATACTTCTCCAAATGTGTCCTATTCATATGATAACATACATCATGAAAGCATTATTTACCCCCACATGAGATCATACTATATACTATTTTGAGACTTGACTTTTCACATAAAAGTATATCCTACAAGTGTGTGTGTGTGAGATTGTGTGTACATGCGTGTGGTGTATCTCATTTCATTGAATGGCTTTTGTATTTCATTGTAGGTAACTAAACATTTGGGTTGTTTCCAATTTCTGGCTGTTACAAACAATGTTATAATGAACATTCTTATTATAATGAAAATATCTTTGGGCAATTGTGCAAGTGTTTTAGCAAAATTGATTCCTATGATTAGAATTTCTGAATTGAATAGCATAGACATTTTCTGTTTTAATAGAGTTTACCAAATTGCCTTTGAACAACTTGTGCCAATTTACAATGATATACTTGAACAATATATGGCCACGCTTGGGCTCCCACAACTCAGTACACTGGGTGTTATCAATCTTTAAATGTGCTGATCTGATACGTGAAAGTAAATACATTGTTAACTGAATTTGCAATTGTTTTCTCATTATTAAAATTGAGCATCTTTTTTACATCTGGCTTTGGCCATGTAAAATTCCTTCTCTGTGTTTTACTCATTTTTTTCAAAGTTCAATCAACTCTTCTTCTTTACTTTGTAAAAGATCTCTGAATAATAGAGAAAGTAGCTATTTGGCTATCAGTGCTGTACCTTCCAAATCTCAGTTGCCAAAGTGAGCTTTCTAGTGCCCAGATTTAATCATTTCCATTTGCTGCTGCATATCTGTCAATTTGTTTGAGGATATAACCCAAACATTTCAATGTGGTATATAGTACCTCTGTCTACTCTTTTATCCTGATTTTGTATTACTTTCATTCACTACCTTCCCTCCAGTCCTTACAAAACTCCTGTGTTCCCCAGACAAGACACATTCTTTCTACTCTGTGTGCTTCTATACCCTTCTCCTTGCCTGGACTGCCCTCCCCCACTTTAGAGGTCAGGTGACATCTACTTTAAGATGTCCTTTGTGACATCTACTTTAAGCCTCTGCTTCTTTTGGCATCAGGTGTCCGTCCTTCATCAGAATTCCATCACTAGACTCTCAGGATATACTAGACCATTAAAATCACCTGTTCATTGACATCTCTTCTCCAACTAAACAAGAAGCCCCCTCAGGATACCATCTATTTCTTTATTCCAAAAATTTATCATTGAATCTTTACATATCCTTATATTCTCTCTCTCTGATTCTAACTCTTCTGCCTCCACCTTATAAGGTTCTTTGTGATTGCATTGGGCCCACCAAGATAATCCAGGACAATGTCTCCATCTCAAAATAATTAATTTCCTCATATCTACAAAGTTGCAAAGTGCCTTTCGGATATATACTCACAAATTCCAGGAATTAGGATGTTAACATCTTGGTGTTGGTTAGCAGGGGGCGGGGGGGGGGGGGGGAGGTTGCAATATTATTCAGCCTACCATGCCTCCTTTTGAAAGTTTTTCTGACTTCTTGTATTGATATTAGTTTATCTTTCTATGGATCCCACAATATCTCAAATATGGGAATTTTTAGAACAACTTTGAAACTTGGGATTAATTTTTCTACCTTCACTCTTACTTTCTTGGTGGCAAAATTATGTATTTAATCTGGGCAGTCAGACTGACCTAAATCTGGAACTAGGACTTCTTTGATTTCATCCTTTGTAAAGGAGAAGTGTATTGCTAGGTGGATAAGAGAACAGATGGAGGGGGGAGAGTCCTCATCCCAACCTCTGCTCTAACAGCTACTTGTAAGAAATAGCACCAATTTCTCAGTTTCTTCATCTGGAACATAGAAATAATTATAATATTTACTACACACATTTCTTGTATTAATAAGAGAACAAATATAAATTATTTTAAACAGTGCCCTACCTGGTTTGTCTCAGAGGATAGAGTGTCGGCCTGCAGACTGAAAGGTCCTAGGTTTGATTCCAGCCAAGGGCACATACCAGGGTTGTGGGTTCAAACCCCAGTAGGGGGAGTGCAAGAGGCAGCCAATCAATGATTCTCTCTCATCATTGATGCTTCTATCTCACTCTCCCTGTCCTTTCCTCTCAGAAATAAAATATATATATATTTTTTTTAATTTACTTAAAACAGTGGTTGGCATATAATATTCACTCAAAACTGTTATTATTTCCCACTTGAGAGATTATTACAAGAGTTAAAGAGAGTAGAAAGTGCCACAACACAATGCAGGGCACACAGTAAATTCTCAATACACTCTAGATTTTTTTTTAAGATTTTTTTATGGATTCTTAGAGAAAGGGGAAAGGAGAGGAAGAGAGAGAGAGGGAAAAATACATTAATGTGAGAGTGGAACATCAATTGGCAGCTTCCTACCGGGGATCGAGTTTGCAACCTGGGCATGTGCCCTGACCAGAAATTGAACCATCAAACTTTTGGTGCACGAAGCAATGTCCAACCAATGAGCAGTACCAGCTAGTGCTACACTCTAGCTTTTGATTTATCATCATCTGTATTAAACACAATAGGTTGAAGAAATCAAATAGAGTGAAGCAATGTGGAGTTTAGTGAAATGTATTCAACTTTGTGCCAATAATCTGAATTGTTTCAGGCTCTCTTATTCTTAAACTCAGTATGGTCACAGGGTTAAAAGATATGAAAGGTCAATAATGTTGTGACAGATGGATTTTATTACTTTTTATGATAAAGTAGAGATAACTGCAGGCCTTTAAATATTAGTGTTTTCAAATATATTATCTCATGGGGCCCAGTGGTGACAATGCCAACTCCAGGCAATATCTAGCAATCTAATGTCTATTTGGTTATTTAGGTTTTCTAGATTATTATCATCATCCTTGTCATATAATAGCCTTTATGCCCTTTATATCATAGGATAGTCAGGTGTTACTCATTTGCTTCCAAGGCAAATTGAGTCATTCCACTCAAATGTTTACAGTAAGTAGAATAGAAACTTGTATAATCCTCTTCCTCTCTCATAAATGAAGCAACAGAAAAGTGCTACAGCTTCTCAACTTTTTCAAGTTCCTCAAAAAAGTTTTACTTTTGCAAAACGGACTTCTAACTTCCCATATTCTGTGAGCTGTGTTATAGTCAACATGACTTGCAGCCACGTTTGTTGTAATTTTTTAAATATGTGGAAAAAAAGAAAGATATCGACCATGTATTACCTTAACCAAGATGCCAAATTATCTAACTTGTTTCTCCAGGCAAGCAGCCCAACCACAGGGACAGCTCCCAGGAGCCAGTCAAGATTGTCTGTCTGTCCATCCACTCAGGACATCTGCAGGTAAGTGCTCAGCAAATGACTCAATGTTTTTCAGACCAGTGTTTTGTATCCTTGTTTTACATTCTGACTGTGTGGCTCTTGCTTCTGCCTTATGTTGGCAATGGATAATTTATACTGGCTTAATTTTTTTCCTTTAGTGCATTTTCTTTATTTGATCTTTATTTACCAACTTCTGGTCCATGCTATCATTTTCATTGGTCTCTCTCTCTCTCTCTCTCTCTCTCTTTCTCTCTCTCTCTCTCTCTCTCTGTTTTCCCATGGCTTTCTGTCCATTCCCATTTCCCATTCTTTGCCTGCTGCTTTGTCTAGATCTGCCATCTTGCATGACATGTCAGAAGATGCTTTTGAGCAATGCACGCCTGTCATGGTGCTGAGCCCTGCTAGGAAGGAGTCTGGTAAGAAATCAGTAAAACAGGCCTAGGAGGAGGAAAAGGGCCTCTGAGAGATAAGAGTGTGCAGACGAACAAATAAAAGGAAGAAGAAATGATTTTCAACTCCAGATCTCAAGCCCCAGGTGGAGTGAGCTTCACACAGATTCCTCAGAGTCATCTCCTATAGATGAGAGTCCTTGGATGTAGGCAAAAAGAAGAGCTCAAGTGAAATTCCAACTGTCACAAAGAAGAAGAAATAATAATAAATCATGTGAAAGCTCGGAGGGGTCTTCTGCTCCTAATGGAATTGATCTGGTAAATTTGGGATCCAAAGGTAAAACGCAACAAGAACTGACTGAATGTGAGAGTTGCTCTTTAAACTTCTGCAGAGGAAAAGGCCCCTGGGACCAAGAGTGCAGTCTTTCCCTGCCTAGAGGAACCCTATGAGATTAAGAGATCCGCAAGGCACCATGAAGAAAGCAAAGGCAGATACCACCACAGAGATCCACAGCTCTTGCATAGTCTTAGGCAAAATGAGGCAATCAAGAAAAGATTTTCAGAAACAGATTCCAGCACTGAAATATTGGCAGTAACAGAAGGCAGCAAGTCTACGAGTGATGCAGGGTTCCAGGAGAATGACTCTGTTCAGAAGCCTCCTGCCAGCTAACATGACGGGTCTGATAATTTAAAACTATGCAGGTCAGTCACTATAGAGTAAGACTTGATGCCATGCAAATGTATTTCTTTCTGCTGTGAGCTATGTGTGTGTTTGACACTTAGCCTTAACGCATAACGTTTATTCATGCTGTTGTCTGATGGATATAAGGTGGTAAAATGAAAAAAGGTGCATCTGAGAAGAACAATAGAATTTGATTTCCCCTTTTTCCTTTTTGTTAATTGAATAATGGTTCATCCTAGTAAAGGGGCTGACAAACCAGTTAGTCTTGTACCCATTCTAGTTAAGACAAGGCTAACCAAGGGAATATGAGTGAGAGCATAGGAAACCTTAGATTCTTCAATGTAAATCTGGCGAACTGTTAGCACCCCAACAGAAAAAAATATTCAAGGTAAGGGGTTTTTAAGGTCAGAATTTCATATCAGAAAAAATCTCCTCCACAGTTGGTGCTAATTTGTTATCTAGTTGTTTGATTCAGCAGGGTAATTTAAGACTGAAAGGACACAGAAACAGGTCCTGGACATACCAGTGCGGTTGCTGGAGCCTCCCGGGAAGGAGACCACATTGACTGTACTGAAAGGTCTCAAACATGCAGGCATTTCATAGCTGTAAAGCTGCTTTCTTGCACTTTTTACCCAACTGGACACATTTTCATCACTTATTCACTTAAGCCTCAATTGTGCCTCAGGTTTTATTCTAGGCTTGAAAATATCATAATGCCTGAGCTTTGTATAGTCTCTGACATCATAACTTACAGCCAGAGGAGGATAACAGATACAAAAGTCTTTCAGACTGTGATAAGGAATATGATAACATAACAAGGAAGCTTTACTGATTCTGGGAGATCAGAGAAGAACTCTCTTAAGGAAGTGACAAGCTGACCATGCCTCAAAGGCTGACAGGAGTTGATCATGGAAAGAATCCAAGGAGACCATCCAGGGAGAGTGCCACTATGAAGCCAGGATGAGGGGAGGAGTTTAGCAATCCAGGGAACTAAACGCTGGCTGTCCTAGGCCAGGGGGTGGCGGGGAGAGGCATGGGTGATAGTGATGAGAACTGAGAGGTGGAAGAGGCATGCAAAACATGCTAAGGGATTTAAAGAGAAATGACATCATTTGATTTGTATGTTAATGTGAGTTTCTTGTAATCTTTTGAATATGATTTAAGTGTGGCTTGGCTAAAATGTTGGGGGATAGAATAAAACACTCTTTCCAGTCTAGACTAAGAACTCCCACTTGCAACCATCTATTGCCATTTTCCCAAACCTCCTTCCAACATAATTTAATGAAAGACAGTCAGAGAAGCTGGTTGTAGGCTTAATGGTAATTGGGGGGAAAAGTAATGCTTGCAATTAAAGTCCTAGTGGCTGTTTCTCCTAACTCAAAAGCACTGCTCTGGAGAAACATTTTCAAAGACAGGATATTTCACTTAGATTTCTATTAATGAAAGTGAGATTGATGGGCCTATTTTCTTGCTGTGAGTTATCATCAAAATATACCCACTAAGCAAATAGTAGGGACAGCATATTGTACTAGATGCTGAAGCTAAAAAGTGGCAAAAGATGTGATTCTTCCCGTAAGTGGCCTATTATCTATTAGGAGAAATTGAACACACACCTGAAAAGATGAAAGTTCAAGGCAGTTCAGGGTGAATTTAAGAAGAGGAATACTGTAAATATTTGAAGAAAGGAAACTTGCTGAGAGCTGGAACAATCTGGAAACCCCTTAAGAAGGGGGATTATTGGGACTGAGAAAAGTAGAATTTAGTTTGGCAGAGATGTAAGGATGGCATTCCAGGCACTCAAGGCAGGAAAAATACTATGAGCTCAGACTGGGATGCGGGAATGACTAAGCACTTAAAAATGTTGTGTGAATTTTTGTGACTAGTTTGGAAGGTTTGCATAGATAGATAACAACTAAACTTTTTTAAAGAGACATTATAAACAAAACATGCATATCCTTCCAAGGAATTTAATTCTATTCTGTAGTCTTATTTTCAAACTGCCTCTTGGTGCCAAAGAGGCAGCCTGGAAAGTTGAGGATAAAGTAAGAGGATTGTACTTCCTTTAGCCCATCTTCAACCAGAGAAGTTTCATGATAATCTCTCTTATATAATGGGGTTGCACATCGTATTCCTTTAAGGAGAAAAGAAGATGCCACTGCAAAAGTTAATACAGAATAGCCTTTGCTAAATAAAATAGGCTCGGTGAAGAACAACATACACAGAGTAGTCACAGTGCCCTGAGGGTGTCCTGGGAAAGGAACCTAGATGTAGGAGAATGAGTTGGGATGAGGTAGAATTATCCTACTTTGAGATAACTAGGACTAGGATGATACAGGGTAATGAAAGGGGAGGTAACACTGGCATATTGGCATCCTACCAGGTGAACAGGAGCAATCTAAACGCTTGGCATTGGTGAGAGCATAAGACAAAGGCACCAATGATGACTCCAAATCTTGGAACTTAGGAAACAAGAAATGCTGATGATATTGGCAAAGGCAGAAGAGCTCAGAGGGAAGCTGGTTTGGGAAAGAAATGATGAGTTCAATTACAGGCAGGCTATTTGTTATTGCAGTGACATTCAAGGGTCAGCTGTCCAGCAGACAGTATGAGACATGTCACTGAAACTCAGGAGAGCAGTCAGGGCTGGGTCTGTGTACTTGTTCAAGAATTAGTGAACTATACAGAGACCAACACTAAACAATCGCATTTTTGCAATTGTCATTAATATGATATTTTAGCACAGGGCAATAGCACAAAGATATTCAAAATGAAAATATAATTATGGTCATAGAGGACATATATATTCTCAAGGAGGTGATTGTGAGGCCAGGAAAGTGAATGAAATCTGTAAATGAGGTCATATGTAGGGGGGGAAAAGCCTCTAGATCAGTCACGACCCACAGGTTGAGAACCGCTGCTGTAGAGCCTAAGACCATCGGAAAACACAGATATTTACATTACAATTCATTAACAGTAGCAAAATTACAGTTATGAAGTAGCAACGAAAATAATTTTATGGTTGGGGGTCACCACAACATGAGGAACTGTATTAAAGGGTCGCAGCATTAGAAAGGTTGAGAACCACTGCTCTAGATGGAAACAGCCTGAGCACCAGGGTCCCTGTGAAGGGGAGAAAGATGACCCTGAGAGAAGCAGCAATTGCCTTGAACTTGCAGTCCAGCTTCAGAAATGCATAGGCAGGACCAGTCTCAGCCACAACCACAAAGCAGAAGCTTCCGAGCCCTTCCTCCTTCTCTGTTCCAAGCACAGAGTCCCCACATGGACACTATGCTCCTTCCCACCTCATCAAAGGCCTATTTAGGGAAAGTTTCTCTCAGCCAGTTATAACTTGCAGGAAATTTAAATCATCACAGTTGTGCAATGGGAGAAGCTTTTCCTTTTTTAATAGAAAAAATTTACATTTAGAAAAAAACATGAATTAGCTCATGTTAGCTCATGCTTGAACTTTTTAACGGCCCCTTAATAGCCCTAAGTGGCAAGTTCAAAATCTTAATATAATTTACAAGTCCTGCATGATCTGTCTATCAGATCTGCCTCCCCAGCTTCAATACACATCATTGACAATGGCCTGTGCATGCTGGTCTGTCTTCAATTCCCTGAAAGTGGCCAGACCTGTCTCTTTTAGGCCTAGAATGCCTACACATTATCCCCTCTGCCCTTCACCAGACTAACTCCTTCTCATCCTTTCCTGATGTAAGTGTCATTTCTTTAGGGATGCCTTCACTATGCTCTAACCAATATTCAGGTCACATGGGAGTCAATTTCATGACATAATTTTAAATTGCTAATGTATAGATATTTTTGTGATCGACTGTATCAGATTTTTTCACAGCAGTGTTCATAGTGCCTGAAAGATAGCACACACTCAATTCAGATTTTGAATGAATACGTTTAGGGCTAATGAATTTTTTTAAAGGAGTCGTTCTTACTGTGTGAAATCATAGCATTAAGGGGTGAATTACCTCACCTTCTATGGAGCCAACATGTAAAGAATACTCTACACCAGCACTTCTCAAACCTTAGTGGATATCAGTTGACTACAGGGCTTGTCAATGTACAGATTGTTGGATGTACCCCCAGAGTTTCTGATTCACTTACTTTGGGGTTGAGCCCATGTATTTGCATTTCTAAAATGTTCCCAGGGATACAGATGTTGCTGATCTATGGACCACTTCTTTAGAACCTCTGTTCTATGCTACAGATTCTCTCTAGGCTTTAAGTGAGAAAAGAGTAAAAGTAAATGAACAGATGAGTGTGAGAAGCATACTTACAGTTTTCTATCATATTCTATTAAATTCTGATACAAAGCATAATTCAATTAGTTTTCTGTATTTCACCCTGTCATACCAGGATAGTTTGGGTCATCTCACTAAAGCCATAGACTGACAAAGTCTTAACTTTACAAGGAACTCAGATGCAATGGTTTGGGTATTGTTTCCCTTCAAACCCACTTCCTCATCTTAACTACCCCCATTTCTATCAGTGACTCCACAAATTCCCTGCATTTCAGTTTTAACTATTTTCTTCTGCATTTAATATATCCGGTCTCTAACTAAGTCCTGTCATTTCTCCCTCCAGATATTGTTGTTGATCTGTGCGCCTTCTTTCTCATTGTCAGTGTTTCATTTTGATCATATTCTCCACAGCCACTCCTCAGCCTGCTGCCTGCTTTAGTCAGGACTCTTCCATTAGATTAAAATGGACTGAAACCAATTCGAATGTGCTAAAGTGACAAAGGAAGTATTAGCCACAGAAATAGAAAGTCCAGGTATACAGATGGCTTTAGAGACTCTATAAAGTCAAACAATGTGATCTCCATCTCTCTCTCTCTCTCTCTCTCTCTCTCTCCTCATCTCTGTCTTTTCCTAATTTTCCCCAACAGAGGGAAAAGGCCATGTGGATAGGAATAGCTTCAGGCTTACATTTTACCCATCAGTGACATAACGGAAAAGAGGAATGTTCTCTTCCAGCAGTTGCTCATAAAATCTCAGCCTGCCTTAGGTCACATCCTTGGGCTAATCATAGTTACCAGAGGCAAGAGGCATTATGCTTTTAGCAAGTTCTTGGATAGGGAAGTTGGATTTAAAATGTGGCTGTTGGAAACCCCTCTAGAACCTTATGAATTAGGGATAGAACATTTCAACAACAAAAAGAGCAGCACCAGGACCGGAAGACCTGGAAGAAAAATTATGAGCAAAAAATATATATAGTAGTATTCAATCACCATCAAACTCATGTCTCCCCCAAAAAAAAAAAAAAATATATATATATATATATATATATTCTTCTCTTCAAATGCCCATATTTAGGCATGTTATCCTCATTTTTATCCTTTTTTATGAAGCTTCTCTGAACTGTTGTGGTCAACAGTGATCTTTTTTTATTGGAATTCCCATAACCTTTGTAGTAAATATCACATATTTAGTATTCAGTTTTCCTCTAATAGCTTCATGTGTGTTAGCTCTCTTTTCCCTATAGAATAAACTCCTTGAAGATAGGTAGGGATCATGTCTTACACCTATTTTGTACATTCCACGGTGCTCAAAATAATTCTGGACTTTAGAAATTACTCCAGTAGAATTTTGGGGGTGGCTTTATAATCAGTGAATGCTAAGCCTTGCAGAATCCATGGGCATGATAATGGGAATTGGGTGATTCAGGAGAAAACAATTAAGTAGTAATGAATTACATCAATGGTTTCTCTAAAAGAAGAAGAACCTCAAAGTAAATAATAACTCCTAGTAATGTTCTAGTTCTAGCTTGGGTTGGTTGGTGAGTTTATATTTTCTTCCTATAGCCTTCATTAGACATATTATCATTAAGAAAAAAATGTTTTGAGAAATAATTGGATGTGAAAATGGTAAAAAATAGTCTGTATTTTGACTTCTTTAATTCTATCAAGGTCCAGGAACCATGAAGTGGGTGTGAGAATATGTATAAAGCTCTGGATGTTCATAGCAGGAGATCCTTTTCAAGAGCAATTGAATCAGGCACTATGAGAAAGCACTAGCATCTGTGAGATTGATGTAGATAACTTTTGAATAATAGGCTTGAGCTTAAAATCAACCTTTTTTATCTCTGCCATCATATCTGTGTACTCATTCACTTCACACATGGAGCAACTATTTCTTGGGAATTTACTCTGTATTTAGGCAATGTTCTAGAAGCCGGACATTTAGTGGAAAGTACAGTAATGATTCCTGACCTCATGAACTTATAGTCCAGTTGGTAAGACAAATAATTAAACAGGAAAATGTAAAAAAAAAATCATGAATGAAGCCAAAGGAACACATTGCATCTAGTAGCACAAAGCAGGTTTCCCTGAGGAACTAACAATTTGAGAAATCCAAAGGAGAAGTAAAAGTAAGCCAAGTAAAGAGAAGAGATCATCTATTCCAGGAAAATGATGTGGCATATGTGAACACCCAAAGATGGTATAAAAGGATCTCAGTGTGGCCTGGCAGAGAAGAGAAGGAGGGGAATGGTAGACCATCATAGAAGTCTTTATTAACCAGTAGGAGACTGGACTATGTTCTAAAAATAAGGAGAAATTTCTGTAGACTTTTAAGCAAAAGAATGACCCTGATTGTGTTTTAGAAGATCACTCAAGCTGCTTTTGGAAAGTTGATTGGAGGGTGCAAGACTGAAGTCAATGGAGACCAATTAGAAAGCCATTGTGGTGTTCCAGGGGACAGGTGATGGTGACTGGATAAAATTAAATAGATGGATTTTTAAAGTATTTTGAAAGGAAATCAAATAGGACTTGATGATAAAATACATATCTATATGATCTCAAGTTTCTGATTTAGAGAACTATGTAGATTACAGTGCCATTCACTATTGAGAGAATGAACACACTGCTTGAGAGAGATTTAAAAGGAGAAGATGGAGCTCAGTTTAAGACTGATAGTTTGTGATGCAAAGCATATATCCAGAGAGAGATATTCAGGAGGCAAGCATATATAAAGGTCTAGCATTCAGAATATGTATCTCAACTTTAGATGAAGATTATGAAGCTGTGAGCATATAGGTGGTGATTCTCAAAATCTCCCGTGGAAAATTTGCAAACTGAGAGGATGAGGGCATGAAGAACCCTGTGGAATAGCAACATTTAATAGTTTTGGAAAAGAAGAAGGAATCAACAGAGAGATGAGCAGAATGCATAAAAATCACATGAAAATCCAGAAGTGTGTAAAGGAAAGATAAAATGTGATAAATGGAGGGAAGGATTGATTTGGGGGGCTTTTTGGTTTGTCTTTTAATGTAGAGGACCCTTGAGCTGAAAAAGGAGAGAGAGAGAGAGAGAGAGAGATCATTGAACATGCAGAAAACAGAGGATTTTTATTTCTTTATTAAGGTCCCACAGAGAAGTTAGTAAAGGATGGGACTCAAAACTCAAAGTAGAAGGATCACATGGCAAAGAAAATAGGTATGTCTTTTTTTGCAATAGAGGTAGATTAGGATATGACAAATGTGGACAAATATGAATCTATATATTGTTAGAGTTTCTTTTTGATGGCCTTGTAAAAAAGGGAGGTGGTTCAGGGTCAAACATCCAGTGTAATTTGAATTTCAGATAAACAACAGATAATTTTTTATTAGGACATATAAAAAATATATCTGTTGTTTATCTGAAATTCAAATATAACTGGGCCTCCTGTATATTTTTGCTAAGTCGGCCAATGCTAAACATAATCATATAGAAAAGCATTATTAAAAGTTCTGTTGAGGTTCATAACTATGAATTTATGTGGCCACAGACTGCAGGAAGTATAATTTACCTCCTCAGCACATCATTTAAATGTAGATACAACCATAAAAGGCAATTGAACATGGATCTAAAGTTCTATATATATAATCTTGAAATTTAAAAACTAAAAAAAATATGTTCTACAAATAAGAGTTTTGAAGTAAAATAACATTTCAATGAGTAGTTTTATTGCCAATATTTATTTAGAGAAAAAATGCTTCTCTTTACCTTAATATTTAAAGCAATTATCATAGTCACTGGGAAGATTGGGTTCCTAGATGCACAGATCACCTCTATCACTTTCCCGTCTGCTCTTGGAAGACCTTTGAGACACCCACACATATTATTACCTATCTCTTTCTTGGACATATTATTCCTGGGGCCATAAATAAATTGTATTTTGCACTTTGGTATAATTGGGCATACTAAACAGAAATTAACAAAGAAAAGATAAATATAGCACAATAAAAACAGCTTTATAATATGTAAATACAAACTTATGTATATGTCTAAAGGAGCCTCATGCTTATTCCTTCTATAGCTCTAATTATGAGAACATTTCTCCTAATATTTAACCAGCCTGTATTATTGTATTTTCTACCTGGTAGTCCTAGATTGATATCCACTCAGTAATAATTTTTTTTACTGTTGTAACACATTCTGTTACTTATTTTTATTACTTTTCCTTTACAAAAAAAAATGAGACTGATGTTCTATTTTCAAAGTCCATTCCATGAGTAAAACATAAGCTGTTCAGTCTTCAATATTCAGGTGAGCAAGGTCCTCCTAAGGGAAAAGCATTCATTTCTCAAATTTATTCTTTTCCTTATGCCTTTGCCTTTCTTTTGTTGAGTCTTGTAGGAATTAATAACAGCCCTTCTCCTGCTCATTTTAATAACAGCTGAGTTGGTAGGAAGTATAGGTATGAACACTGTTGGTAGCCTGCCGGAGATGAGTTACTTGTGATGACTCAACATAGACTCACAAGGTCTCACTTCCAACTCTGGCTTTCTCTCCACATGAAATGTTCAAATTTGCAGAAGGTAAAATGTTCCTCTCTTCATTTCCATGATAAAAAATAGAAAATGGATGAGCATTATAAATGTATGTAATACTAGTATGATACAAGGTTTTAGAACTATTTTCTTCGTTGAAATTAATAATTTTATTTATTGCCATCCTCAGTAAAAATTCAGATAGATACTATGCTACTTTATTTTACAGACTAAAGTTTCTCCAACAAATAAAAGGAAAACATTTATAACAACACATTTTAATGTTATAAACATTTAGTGTGATTTCACACAATCTACTAGCATTTATCTCAGTAATTTGTATTTTGACACTGATATATGTACACACACACACACACACACACACCACAAAACTTATGAGAGAAATAAAAAGATTTGTAGAGATGGCATTATTTTTTTTTAACATATCTTTCAAAGACATGCCTTGTCCTTGGCAGGTTTTTTTTTCTCTCTTATAATTGTTCTCAATTTTGGGAGATAATCTTCTCAGGAACGGAATGACAGTATCATCAATAATACTGATTGTCTTGACTGGTAAATGATCTTACATGACCAAAATCAAGTGGATTTGATTCATTACCTTTTAATTTGAGAAAAACAAGTCATTCTGATTTTTGGAAATAGCATGTATTTATAAGCCAAATATTTAGCAAGTTGTCTTTTAGAAATGAAAAAAAGAAAAAATAGATATTTCCCTGTTTATACAATTATCTTAAAGTAGATTTGAGGATCAGGGATTTTCCAACCTGATTTCAGGCAAAAAAAAAAAAATAGAAGCATGAGGATCCTTTAGACATATAAATAATTTAGTATTTACATATTATAAAGCTGTTTTTACTGTGCTATGTTTATCTTTTCTTTGTTAATTCCTGTTTATTATGCCCAATTATACCAAAGTGCAAAATACTAAATAAGAAGGAATATCAATCAGATAGAGTTTGTCTACTCCTTTATTTTATGTTTTGAACTTTAAAGAAAACACAATATTTGTTCAGGGTTACAGTTAGTTTGAACTATGTGCTTCCTTTAATAAACGCATATGTGTTTGACAACTCCCTCTCCTCTCACACAAATTCATTTTTAAACTATTAGGTATATGCTAAATGTATGTATCCTATATATTTATGCAAACAGAAAATGGATAGTGTGCATTTTAAAATCATAAATATTGAGTACAGTGCTTTCTGCCTCCCAATTATGATTTATATCTGACAATTTATTTATAGCTTGAACATTTCCTCCATTTGTGATTACCATTTAGGTCCTCATCTTCCTTATAGCTGCGCACAGTGGGTATACAGTAATTTTAAATCTTCTGCAATGGTCCTCAGATGAAGGTAAATTTAAATACCAGTGTCTGGTATGGTTCAAAAATGTAAATGCCCCTGGGACAGCCTGGGGGAGGTGGCATTTGTTTATCACACTCTGACAGTCTTACACTCAGGGCAGTACTCTCCTTCCCACCTTTGTCATGCAAGGACCCCAAGAGTCTATTAGTTCCCCTACATTCACTCCCAGGTTCATGCAGAACTGAAGAGGCCGTAACCCAGGAGTCCCTGTGTTTGGGAAGGTTCTGGGAGGTGGATTTTATCTTAGACATTATGCTGAACATTTCCTTATTTCCTTCATGGTTATCTAACAAATAATCAAAACCTCTCTGTTTTCTGCCTCACTTGATGGGCTTGGTTTTATCTTGGCCCTTCTGAGCCTCGCTTTAACCAACTCTGACATCTTTATTCCACACTCTTTAATCTAAGCTAGCTTACAACTCTTTGATCTAAGGTGCTCACAACCAAATGAAAATGTTTTACCACACTGCAAGATAGTAAAAATTAAAAATAAAAATAAAAGAGGAATAAAGACAGAAAAAATAGCTAGCATGAAATGTAAGTCATATATACTATCAAAAGGTCCATGCATCAGAAGAGTCCTGGTTGCAATCAGCAATCCAAAGCTTCGGATTTCTACCAGATAGACTCACCGCACCCAGTGGTTATCACTGGGCTGCATGTAGACTCACCTGAGAAGTTAAAATAAAAAACAAACAGTTGCTGTCAGGACCCTTTCATATCCCCCGGAAGTGATGTCTCATCATGGGTCTAGAGATGATTTTAATGAACACCCAGGGCTGAGAGTCCCTGATTTTTAGCCCAATCTCAAGCGAAGCAAATGAAGCCAGTATGATAATATATTGCAAGACCTATACTTGTGTAGGAGGTCCATTAGGCAGCACTTCTATAATCTGGACACACTAAAATGGATCCTGGGGGTGAGCAACAATTTCTGAGGTCATTTGGGACAGTGATTCTCAAACTTGACAACTCTATTGGTGGATAAAAGATATAGTTGCTTTTAACAGCTTCCACCTTGGATTGAACCTCAAATTTCTCATCTGTGTGCAAGTTTTTGACACTACAGTTTAAAAATACATGCCAAAAACTAAATCCATGGCTCTCAAAGTACAGTCCCTGCACCAGTAGCATCACAATTACCTGGGAACTTGTTAAACATGCATTATTGGGTCCTAACCTAGACCTATGGAATCAGAAACTCTCTGAGTGGGGCTCAGCCATCTGGGTAGTAACTGGCCCTCTATGTGAGTTTGATGCACGCTAGAGTTTGAGAACCACTGAAGTAGAGACTACAGATAAGAAAACAGGCAGGGCAAGAGAGTGTGTTCATGCTGCAGGAGGGTAAAAAGAGGTGCATTAGAGTACCAGGGAAAGGGCTTGATGTAAGTCTGTGCATGAGGAACAGCCAAACAGCAAGCAAATAAATGACATGATATTTGTTGGTATTTGATGATTTTCTATTTCCTTTTTAAAAATTACTTGATATACTAGTACTATATGTATAGACACACAGACATACATGTCTGTGTGTCTATATGTTTCTACAGTTGGCTCTCCATATCCATGGGTTTCACATCTGAGGATTCAACCAACCATGGATCAAAAATTTTGGGGGGAAAAAGTTATGTTGTTGCTGGCAGGTGCTATGTAGTTAGGCCTATCATGGTTGTGTCTGTACTAATCATGTACCAATTTTTTTTCTTGTCATTATTCCCTAAATACAGTATAACAACTATGTACATCACATTTACATTGTATTAGTATTATAAGTAATGGAGATATAGTTTAAAATATAGGAGAGGATTGTATAGGTTACATGCAAATCTATACCATATTATATAAGGGACTTGAGCACCCATAGATTTTGGTATCCGTCAGGGATTCTGGAACCAATTTCCCACAGATTCCAAGGGAGGACTATATATACACATATACACACAGGGAACATATATGTGTATAAACAGGGTAGGTTTGCAGTTTTGAGTACACGAAACAGAGTATTATTATTTATTAATTATTGTATTGTTTTCCATATGAACAACTATAAACCTCCTTTTGCCTTACTCTGTAAACGGAGAAAATAGAAGGCCAAATATGAGATGGATTGACTCCATAAAAGAAGCCATAGGCATGGGTTGTCTATAGGAGCTGAGCAGGGCTATTGAGGACAGGACATTAAGGATGTCACTGGGTCATAGCATTGTCAGGAGTTGGAGCCAACTCAACAGCTTGTAATACACACATATGTGCATGTGTATGTATTACATATACATTTATACACACACACTCCACCATACTTGAGGTTTGCACTTTAGCACTTGCACTTTCCACTTTTGTAGTCTGTGCATGAAAATAAAAAGGCTACTTTACCTTTCATTAAACTCTATATTGAAGTTGCACATTTTAAATTTTTTTAGTGTTTTTATTTTCAAACAAGACAACTGCTTTAGAGACATAATAGAAAGGCAAAGATATCAGGGAAGAGTTATATGTAATGACTGCACCTGGCATATATGATTATTTAAGTACATTCACATTGATGTGGAAGAAAAATGATATCGATTTATCATTTAGATTATTTCATAGTGGAAAATTTTGTCCAAGAAGGAGAAAGGTCAAAGATGACAAAAATTCAAAGATACAAATGTAGGCTAGGGAATGATTCAGTGGACAGTGATGAGAATGGAGGTTTAGTCACACCCACAAATCCAGCCAGTTTAAATACTAATGATGCAGTTGAAGACACCCCTTGCAGCTAGCAAGCAACAGGATAAATAGGTTTTAGCTTCTAAGAAACCGAAGCAGGACCTCATATACCTACAATGGAATGTCAGAATACCCATACTTGCATAGACCATAGATGTAGACCATACCTGACATGAAATAGCAAGTTTTATATACTTAAATTCAGATAATACAAGTTATTCCCAACATTGGTATATGTGTATAGAGTGAAGGTGGGGGACAAAGTATTCTTCATACTTTTCTGTCTTTCCAATAGATAAGTATTTGGGGTATAGAATGGAGACTTGCAAAAAGGATTAACACCCGTGTAACCAAAATATTAAAAGGGTGACACCTGAAGCTAAACAGGAAAGCAATGTGCATGGCCTGATAACAGACAAGGCATTTTCCAAATTGTTCTAATATTTATAACTTGGTTAATTTACTAGAGGATAAGAGAAAATAAAGGGAAGTGGAGCTGGAAAAGTATTCTTCAATCTCTCAATTTTTCGTTAATTTTAGTATTTCCTTTACTGCTTATTACAGTAATTGTGGTTATTGTAAAGAAAATTTAAAATAAAGAAAACTCCTATTTTAAACTTAATTACACAGATTTTGATATATTTCCTTTGAATCATTTTATGCATATAAGTTTAATAGGATTATACAATGTTTTCATTTATGTTTCTTAATCATAAAATATAAAGTTCTACACATAGTTTTGAAGAATGAAACCTGTCAGGGAAAAAAATCTTAAAGGTTTTTGTCTAAATGGAAATTGTTTTCTCAGGATTCTGAATAAAATATAATTTTATTTTTATAAGGCTTTTTAATCTAGTTCCACAAAATTGTACTTTGTGTCTGATGATCAAGAAACAAATGATTGGAATAAACAAATGGAAATAATTCTGGATTTACTTACATAGTAGGAAAATATGAATTAGAAAGAGGAAGTAAGGAGCTACATTATTAATTTACACATTTGTAACTCTATTGCTAGTTGTAAAATATATTTAAATATAATTATTCCTTGAATAATGTTATTGGTAATTCTACCACTGTTAGGAAAAATATTTTTCAAATATAATTTTTTTAATTTAATAAATCTTTATTATTCAGATTATTACAATTGTTCCTCTTTTTTCTTCCCATAGCTCCTCTCCACCAGGTTCCTACCCCACCCTCTGCCCTTACCTACCCCCCCGTCCTCATCCATAGGTGTACGCTTTTTGTCCAGTCTCTTCCCACACCCCCCACACCCCTTTCCCCCCAAGAATTGTCAGTCCACTCCCTTTCTATGCCCCTAATTCTATTATATTCACCAGTTAATACTGTTCATCAAATTTTTTATTCCCTTGGCTTTTAGATTCACTTGTTGATAGATACGTATTTGTTCATAATTTTTATCTTTATATTTTTCTTCTTCTTCCTCTTCTTAAAGAATACCTTTCAGCATTTCATTTAATTCTGGTCTGGTGGTGATGAATTCCTTTAGCTTTTTCTTATCTGTGAAGCTCTTTATCTGACCTTCAATTCTGAATGATAGCTTTGCTGGGTAGAGTAATCTTGGTTGTAGTTTCTTGCTATTCATCACTTTGAATATTTCTTGCCATTTCCAGCTGGCCTGCATAGTTTCTGTTGAGAAATCAGCTGACAGTTGTATGGGTGCTCCCTTGTAGGTAACTAAATGTTTTTCTCTTGCTGCTTTTAACATTCTCTCTTTGTCTTTTGCTCTTAGCATTTTAATTATGATGTGTCTTGGTGTGGTCCTCTTTGGATTCCTTTTGTTTGGGATTCTGTATGCTTCCTGAACTTGTGAGTCTATTTCTTTCACCAGGTGGGGGAAGTTTTCGGTCACTATTTCTTCAAATAGGTTTTCAGTATCTTGCTCTCTCTCTTCTTCTGGGACCCCCATAATTCTGATGTTGGTAAGCTTGAAATTATCCCAGAGGCTTCTTACACTATCTTCAACTTTTTGAATTCTTTTTTCTTTTTGCTTTTCCGGTTGAGTGTTTTTTGCTTCTTTGTATTCCAAATCTTTGACTTGGTTCTTGCAATCCTCTAGTCTGCTTTTAGGTCTCTGTATAATATTTTTTATTTCAATCAGTGTATGCTTACTTTCTAGTTGATCCTTTATCATATCCTCGATGGTCTCATTAAATTTATCGGCCTTTTCTAGGAAATTCTTGAAAAACCTTATAACCATGGTTTTGAACTCTATATCCAGTCATTTACTTTCCTCCATTTCCTTCATTTGTGACCTGCCTCTTTGTCTCTGCATTTCAGCTGCTTCCCTGATGGAGTGGCTTTGTGTGCTAGGTGTTCTAGCAGGGCCCAGTGGCTCAGCCTCCTCAGTTATCTAGGTGGACACTATGGTGCACCCCTTTGTGAGCTGTGTGTGCAGTCTTGT
Organism: Corynorhinus townsendii; assembly: GCA_026230045.1. Taxonomy (NCBI): domain Eukaryota; kingdom Metazoa; phylum Chordata; class Mammalia; order Chiroptera; family Vespertilionidae; genus Corynorhinus; species Corynorhinus townsendii. The sequence goes on along the minus strand of JAPDVU010000006.1, from coordinate 109,220,721 downwards.
TGTAGTTAAGCCTAGATTGTTGTTAGTATCACTGGAGGGAGTTGACCTCCAGGCCAATTGGCTGTGAGGATCAGCTGTGTCTTCCTGGGAGAGCTTCTGTGCTCAGCTTGGATGGGGCGGAGTCTCAGGGTGGAGCAGACAGCCTTGGTTTCCCGTCAGCCTCACCCTACAAGGGCCCTGTGTCTCAGTGTCCCGTGGCAATGGCTGCCTGCACCTCTGAGAGAAGGCTGCCCTCGAGTTTTGCCCCCTGCCAGACAGTCCAGTTTCTCCCCGAATGAGTCTGGGTACCCAAAAGTCTCACCCGGAACTGGATTTCAGTGCAGTCAGGAGGTTTTGTTTACCTATGCCACCATCTTGGTTTCCTCAAATATAATTATTCACTGAAATATTTTAAATTCAAGATAGTACAAAATTACTTCCTTCTACTTTTCAAAATGACTGTCTCCATACAGTGTGACTAAGGGAAAAGTTAAATTATGAACATCATGGTTTCGAAATGGTACCTGTGGTGACAAACAAATGCTTAGATGCCCTATAAATAGATTAATCTTGAGCATCTGTCCTGAGGAGCTTTAACTAAAACCCTAAAGTCAGTTTAATCTGTCCTTTACTCCCATTCTCCCATAGTTCATCCCCTTTACTTTTCCCAAATTGATGCCTGAGTTTTACCAACTTTACTTCATAGTCTCTTGTTCTCTTTTTCTATTTTCACAACTATTACACTAGTTCTTGCTTTTATTATTGTTAACTTTAACTTTCATAATATTCTCTTCTTTTTCTTTCTAATACCTGAAGTAACACAGCTAGATTAATTATTTTTGGGGGAGAGACATAGACAAGCTGATTGTATTTTACTTTTTTAACTATGTTTTTATTGACTTCAGAGAGGAAGGGAAAAGAAGAGAAAGAAAGAAACATCAGTGATGAGATAGAATCACTGATCAGTTGCCTCCTGCATGCCCCACACTGGGGATCGAGCCCGAAACCTGGGCATGTGCCCTGACTGGAAATCAAACTGTGACCTCCTGGTTCATAGGTCATTGCTCAACCACCGAGCCATGCCAGCAGGGCTCAAATTCTTTTTTATTAAATTATTTTTTTTTATTTTTATTGTTGAATTACAAATGTTCCCCATTTCCTCCCCATTGCTCCCCTCCAGTTTCCACCCCACCCGAGGCCTTCACCACACTATTCTCTTTATCCATGGATTATGCATATACTAGTAAGCATAGAAGTTCTTTTGTTATTCTCCCGCCCCCTCCCGCTCTACCCCCTTTTCCTCTAAGATTTGTCATGTGTTTCCATACCTCTGGAGTTATTTTTTTTTTGTCAGTTTATTTTGTTCATTAGATTCCACATATAAGTGAGATCATGTGATACTTGTCTTTCTTTGACTGGCTTATTTCAGTAGTATAATACTCTCCAGGTCCCTCCATGCTGTCAAAGGGTAAGATAGCCTTCTTTTTTATAGCTGCATAGTATTCAATTGTATAAATGTACCAAAGCTTTTTATCCACTCATTTATTAATGGACACTTGGGCTATTTCCAGATCTTAGCTATTGTAAATAGTGCTGCCATGAACATAGGAGTTCATATACTCTTTCTGATTGGTGTTTCAGGATTCTTAGACTATATTCCTAGGTATGGTATCACTGGATCAAAAGGCAGTTTTATTTTTGTAACGTTTTAGGAAATTCTGTACTGTTTTCCATATTGGTGCAAAAGTCTACATTCTCACCAAATGCTTTAGTAAGTTGCTATTACAATTGAATAGAGTTAAAGCTTTTTATACGTGTGTGTGTGTGCATATGTGTGTGTGTGTGTGTGCGTGTGTGTGCACATGTTGCCACTGGATGAAGAAAATGTATTTTAGGCTCTCCAAATCTTACTTTATTTTTCAGCATGACATCCCACCCTAACTTTTCTCTTCCTTTCAAATTTGGCCACATACTTGACCAGATTACCTGGTCAATTCTACTTCTGAGCATTCACTGAAAATACCTTCTATATCTGGAATGTTCTACCAACTTCCATCTCCATCTGCCAAAATTCCACCCAGGATCCAATTTCATTTCACATACTGCATCTTCCATTAGGCTTAACCACTCCCTACCCCCAATCTGTACTTTATCTTTACCTCCCTTGCATATAACAGCACTTGATATGACACACATCACATTGTAACTTGGACTCTAGGTAGTTGTGCAATTGTCCAATGTATAAACTATCAAAGTATAAGCTCCATGAAGGACACAAAGCATGAGACTTGTTTATCTTTTTATTTATTACAGCACACTATCTGATCTTACACATAGTAAATTTCTTGAGATAATGATCAAATAAATTAATAAACACATGAATAAATAAGTGAATGAATGAATGAAGACCTACCATTCTTCATTCAGAGTTCTGGAACTGCCCAGCCCCTGTGGCTCATTTGTTGAGCACCAACCTATGAACCAGGAAGTCACAGTTCAATTCCTGTTCAGGGCACATGCCTGGGTTGTGGCTCAATCCCCAGTGAGGACTGTGAAGGAGGCAGACAATCAGTGATTCTCTGTCATCATTGATGCTTCTGGCTCTCTCTTCCTCTCCCTTCCTCTCTAAAATCAATAAAAATATATTTTAATTTTCTGGAACTACTGTAAAACATCGATATTTTGCCAAGACACTCAGTTGCCTCTATAGAATTCATATGCAGGAGCATATTTCTGATTCATTCAATGCATTCTTGGTTGTCTGTAAATAAATTACTTTGTCAATTACCCATGAGCCTTGAGACTTCCTTTGATGTAATGCTCAGCCAAATAAGATTAATGAATGAACAAAAAACAGAAGGAAGTCATGGTTGAGAATGAGGTTATGAGGATTCAAACACTTAGCAATCACAAAGGAGGAGCTATCATAAAATCAATTTGAATTAAGAGTCTCTGCCATATAGAGAGAAGAAGACTAAAAAGTTATAATGATATTTTTCTGATAGGGGTGTTATTATGTATATACCAAAGCCCTACTCTGTATCTGACCAAATATATTTATTTATACCTACACAGAAAGCAAATGAGTGTGTATTATCTGTCCTTTTGTTTTCTCTTTCCACCTCAATGTATGCAGGTAATACAAATTGAGCCTATTAACTTTAAAATTACTTGCATAGAAAATTTTGTCAATCTTACAAACAAACCCCAAACACTCTCAAAGTTTACATATAAAATTAATGTTTGTGATGTGTGAGAATGTAGAGAAAATCATTATATATGGATTATCTCAAAGGGAACATTCCACATTTTGATCTCTCCTGACTTGGAGGATTTGGACAGTTTGAGCTGACTCTAAGACTAGTGAGAAAGATCTAGTCTGTTATTGGTACTTGTGGCTGGGACTTGAGGGGTGACACCTGCCATCATACAGGGGGGAAACAGCTAATGTACTCCATGAATTCATGGAGTCTTCAGAAAGTCCCCAAGGAGGGCCTAGCCCCCTATGAGACTGAATCACTAGGCTAGATGATAACAGAGGAGTCCATGTGAGAATACTCAATCCCAATCAGGATTTAAACCTCTGGTATCAATAAAATGGAACCATAACCAGAGGTGATGAGGGCCACAAACGGAGCAATTTACTAGTAAATAGAATATTCCCAATCCATAGCTGCGCTCACAACCAGGATAACCTTTGAAGACAAATAAGACTTGGCCTCCTCTGCTTTCATTATTGGCACAGCAAGGTGATCATTTTCCTCTCCATGTTTTGCATCAGTGTGATATCTAGTGGGAAGAAAATGCAGCTGATTAGTTGTGACTTTGGATCGGCTCCAGGATCGAGCTAGGAGCCCGGGACATTGCTATGCCATTGTCTTTGGTGTTGATCATTCCCTCCAGCCTTTGCAGATGGTCTGAAGTGTTGACCAAGTCAGTGGTGACAAATTAGGGCATGAAATTAAACTCAGGAAGTCATTCTATGTAGCAGGGTTTTGTTGTGTGTTTGTTTTTTAGTTGAAAATATTCCTTTGAGAAAAGTAAACACTTTAAAAAATCACTTGTGTGTGAAAAGCTGTCACTCATCTGTAGATGTTAAGAAGATTATAGATTCAGAGTGGCCAATCTTATGATTATAAAAATTGTATTAGCTGTCTATAAAATATTTTATCCTTATATCATAATTATATCTTTAATTAGAGTACATAAGATATTTTTAATCTCAAGCTGAATGGTAACTTATAATGCTTAGCTTCATTTCTTTAAAGAAAATCTTAAAAAATCTGATTTAAGGTTGTTTGTATTTTGAAATCCAAAAACGTATGCTCACTCCATGTTAATCAGAGTTGCTGAAAACAGCTGTTAGTAAGAATACTATTATTAAATGCTATCCATGTTCTTCTCTACTTATTAAATAAGAGTTACTTCTCCTTTCTTTATCAGATCAGTTTACTTGACTTCCTCTGATGCTCAGAGAGGGTATAAAATTGGTATACCTCAGTTTAGTTCCTCAAATGTTAATGAAAGAGTAAAGGGTATGTGCAAGGATCATGCATTTCTCACTTTCATTATAAGTGAGTTTTCCCGAAACATAAACAAAGTGCTGGAAGTTGGTAACAATTTCTGAGAATTGCGAAATCATCTCACTAAGCTATCTCTTTTGGTTTGTGCTCTATAATACCTTAAACTATGTTCAAGTAACACCTTCAGCTATACCATTCCCAGGCCATTTATGGTCTAGTAATTTACCAACTTTACCCTGACTTTTTAACATTCTTATCATATAAATTACTCTTAATATCATGCTGTTCTTTCCATACAAAGAAGATCCTGCCCCCGAAAAATTAATAATTAATAGGAATTTATTCAGCTCATAATAGCAGAACTTAGATTAAACAATTAACAAACAACAAAGAAAAGGACTGTATGGAACACAATTTAAGAACAATGAAACCCCAAGAAATTGAGGGAGCATTGTAGGGGAAGAAGATTTAGAGGCTGTTGCATTAATGCTGTGAGTCTTAGGATAGCTTCAGCTTAGATGCCGTGTTATCAAGAGAGGGAGGGTATCAAGGATATGAGATTATATTTGGGGAAGTTCTCAGAGCCACACATCATCAGAATGCAGTAGGCTGGCAAAATAACTGTTTGAGCATTACCTTTAAAAAAATACTATTTCTCTTTATTGACAATTAACGTAATCCTTATAAATAGTTCTATGAAGTAGATGCTGCTACTTTCTTATTTTATTGATGAGGAATTTGAAAATACAAGTAACTTAACAAGCATACATATGAAGAACTATGATTCTAATGCTGATTGTACTTGTTACAACCACACCAGCTTTTCCCAACATTCGTCACATTGGGACACAAACAGAATATGACAACATTTGTGAGTTAACTGGGATTAATAGATAACACACCCAAGGCCTTTACACTGCCCTCTAGGCTCAGAGGAAACAAGATCTTGGCACAGTGGTAATTTATTTGTGGCAAAAGTTATAGCTTATGATCTGGTAAATATTGTAAGTGCTATTATGTCTGTGTATTAGGGATTAGTGGGAAATAATGACCATACAATAGTATGGTCAAGGTAAATTTGGATTATGGAAGGTCATATTAAAATCGGGTGAAGTAATTTAGATTTGATTTGATTGATGATAGAGTTCTTAAAGAGTGGCCATATATTAAGAATAACTGTATGTTTTAAAAATGGCTTGGAAGGAGCAAAACCTTAAAGATAGTTTGTGTCAAAGATAATTGATAGTTGACCATTCAAAACTACTAGAGAGGTGACAGTGAGGATGAAAATGAGGAAGATCTGAAAAACACTGAGGAAGAAAAATATTGCCACACTGATAACAATTTCAATATACAATCTGAAGTACGTGGAAGGTTCAAAGATAAAGGCAAACCAAGAGAACGGGATATGTATAGAATGACATCTTTGGGATGAAAAGCTATTTTGGAGAAGAGGAAATAAAGGAAAGAGTAAGTGTCCCTTTGAAGATACACTGTTATTAAAGTGAGAAAACTGGTTGGAGTTTTTTGCTATTAGAGGGGCAGAGGTTGTTTTTGGAGATGGATGTTTTAAAATCACAAATCCAGGAGCAATGCTTGAAGTTGTGGGCCTAGATTGCCTTCCTACAAAAGGATAGTCAGTACAGAAGAAAAAAAAAAGGCCAAGTACAGAATTTCCAGGATTAGCAGAGAGGAAATGCTGATAAAGAAATGGTGGTGGTGGTGTAGAAATCAGTCTGTGGGAAGGGGCGAGTAGCAGATTGCAACATTGGAAATGGAATATGAGGTTGTGTTCCTTTAACACAGTGATTTTCAGCCTTTTTCATCTCATGGCACACATGAGCTAATTACTAAAATTCTGTGGCACACCGAAAATATGTTTTTTGCTGATCTGACAAAAAATGCATATAATTTTGATTGATTCACACCAGATGGCTATTGTTGTGTTGGCTGTTGTCATTTTGTTTTATTTGAAATTTAAGGGAAAAAAGGTCAGTGCTTTTGACCAAATAGTCAGATATTGCATGTTTTAAAAATTCTTGTGGCACAGGTTGAAAATCATTGCTTTAACACTATGTCAGCCATATTGTGCTTGAGTACTTTCAATGATGGGAAATTTACACTCTCCTCAGGCAGCTTCTAACATCTTTTGAAAGCTCTCTTTGTTCCTTTGACTTTTACTCATTGGATGATGTTGTAGAACAGAACAAGACCAGTTGCCTTTCACACAGCAGCCTTTCACACATCCAAAGAAAGCTGTCATGTAATTTTCGCTTCCCTCCCTTTTTTTCCCCTCAGATGTCAAATGTGACTTAGTATTTCTTTTTATTTGTCCCCAAATAACTACACTCATATTTTAGAAGGTTGTCCCTTTGACCTATAGTTTTTAATTATTGTAGAAGAGTCTGAGCTATGAATTTACATATGTTGAATCCCATATTATTCCCCTATCATGTCTCACCATCAAAGCTCACCTATCAAATTTCCCCTCATTTTCACCTTCTCAGGCTCCAGAATCATATCATTTTTTTATCTGTCCTCTGTAAGTATTCACTATTCCAAAACCTAAAATCATCTTTTTAAAAAAATATTTTTATTGATTTCCAAGAGGAAGGGACAGGAAGAGAGAGACAGAAAAATCAATGATGAGAATGCATGCCCCCTACTGGGGATCGAGCCCACAACCCGGGCATGTGCTCTGACCAGGAATCGAACTGTGACCTCCTGGTTCAAAGGTTGGTGTTCAACCAAAGAGTCATGCCAGCCGGGCCTTACAGTCATCTTATATGCCCTTCTGATTCCACTTTTCCTAAATTTAAGGTTAGCAATGTAAGAGCAATGTCACATGAGTCAAAAAGAGATAAATTTGAAGTACAGGTAAGCCAACAATGCAAAAAGATATAGGAAAGATAAAGAGCTTAGAAAGGGTTCTTAAACTTGGCTATAAGGAGAGTGTTGGTAGTTTAGCAGAAAAGTGATCGAAGAAATAAGGTAGATGGAGAAAATGTTTCCCTTTCTTACATCTCAGCTCTTTATGATGAAAAATGACAGTCTGTAACCTGAAATGCAGACACGAAAAATTGAGTTGCTTTTATAAAAAGCTTGTGATGTATTGCATCTGTTACCTAGCAGCAATTTTTGTTGATGTTATTATTTATAGATTGACAATAAGGCCTTAATGTGGCATGACATTTATACTTTGCAATATTTTCTCATATATCCCACTTTATTTGAGCCTCATGATAGCCATGTAAGATTTTTAAATAAAACCTACTGTTTAAAAAACTTCTCAGAAGCCATCCCATGTATAGAAGAGCAAGGCTAAATTTAATCCCAATTTTACCCTAACACTGTCGAAATGTACTTCCTGGACTAGTTTTATTTGAGACATGTCTTTGACTTGACCCACCTGGGAATTCAAATGTGTCAGTAAATAGCTCACCTGTGCAGAGTTAGAATTCATGACCTTGGTTTTACAAGCATTTGCTCTAAGCAACTTACAAACTATCTTCTAAAAACTATGAGTTCCAAAGAACTGAAAGCAATAACATATAAACTAAATTAGGAGTAGTCTCAGTAGTATTAATCCCATGATAAAATTAATAAATTAGCCATAATAAATTTAACAAATGATTGCCTACAATGTGCCGTATACTATACTTTCTTATTTAATCTTCATAATTCCTGGGATGTATTTTTAACCTCACTTTACACATGAGTAAACTGAGAACTTCTCTAGTTCCTGGAACAAATAGCAAGGATGTAAGTCACAATTTGATTTGCTTGTTGTGAGTCTCAAGCACCAAACTATTCCATATTATTTTTCCTATGACAATGAAAAAAAAAATACAATCAAAGGGATATGAAGTCAACTATGAGAAACACAAATACTCTACATATAAACAGTTTTTGTCTCATTTCCTCCCACTTTCAAAACCAGTTCTCCACCAACATTGTGATTTTCAATCTCTCAAACCCATTCTTTTCTCATAATACATTAACCATGCAATGGTTTCACTCGCCTTCCTGCTCTGTGAGAGTCGACCCCATGGCCAATGGTTTTCACAGCATGATCTCTGATGCACCACAATGCTTCACTCGGTTGTTCTTCCCTTTTCTGACCCAGTGATCTCGAGATGTGGGATTGTGCTACGACCTGTAGGGTTGCTGTCTGACTGCTGAACACCACCAAGTCACAATGTAGTGTTAATAACATCTACTATAAACCCGTGCTGTCTCATCTCACCAGGGACCCCACGGCTGCTCCACATTTCTAATATTCATGCTTGGCTAATTTTCCATTACATTCTCCAAGTGGCACTTTCTAATTATTTACAGCCTCTATAAGACCTTAACCTTATTCTGTCTGCCATTTGTTTAGTCTACATGTTGTGTCCTATATCACGGAACATACTCAGACCTCCCAGATGCAGCCACTGCGATTTCCTCTGCCTCCACCACCTTTGACGTTCACTGTCAATTTTTTCTACCTCTTGCTCACAGGAAACTGTGTCTGCTTCCTTGCAAAGATAATCCTCTACCATACTTTCTTGCCTCATACTGTCTGAACTTCTCAAAAACCTTCATTTAACCATGGGGCATTCTCTTGTCTATGTGCTTTTTTTTTTTTTTAAGGAAACCCTCTCTTTGGCACCTTCGCTTCTGCTTTATGAACAAAAAATATATTAAAAGAAAATGAAATTAAAATTAAAAATAAAATTTTTGCCCTGACTGGTTTGTCTCAGTGGATAGAGCGTCGGCCTGGGGACTGAAAGGTCGCAGGTTTGATTCTGGTCAAGGGCATGTACCTTGGTTGCAGGCACATCCCCAGTAGGAGGTGTGCAGGAGGCAGCTGATAGATGTTTCTCTCTCATCGATGTTTCTGACTTTCTATCCCTCTCCCTTCCTCTCTAAAAAATATCAATAAAAAATATATTTAAAATAAATAAATAAAATAAAACTTTCTCTACTCTGCTCTCCTTTCATCTCTCTGTTGTATTTCTCAACAAGAGAGAGAAATTATACCTCCTCACCCATTTACTTGAGCACTAATTTCTCACCCAAAGCTTTATACCTTTCAATATGGCTCTGACCAACATGTCTTCTAGTCACTTTTTTTTAGCTTAGTAAAGTGAATTCAAATAATGAATGCCAAACTCTGAAGTATGATGATTAGTTCTGAATAAAGAAAAACATCCAAATGAAACCATTACAAAGATAGCATTATTCATAATTACTGTGCTTAAAGATTATTTAGTTAGAGAGAAGTATGGAGAAAAATGTAGGTAAGGAAGTGAGGGGATATACCAGAAAAATTTGCTAAAAGAGAAACGGAAGTATGGCATGGGACATGGGAAGCGAGAGTTGACAGGCCTGCACGTGGGATGCCGTCTGAAGATTACAGATGTTGACTTCCTTCAGGAGGCACATACTACAAATGTGCAGACTGCCACAGCCAGTCACGGAAACCCAGCAAAGTCCTCGGGACCTCTGCACACTCTGTAGGCCAAGGGTCCCATCTCCTCCCCAATGTCACCACCGTGTTCCAGATTCTTAATACAGAGATAATTGGAGTACCTGCCTGCAAATCCTTTTCTCTCCCTCTCAATTTACCCTACATGCTGATGCTATTATCTGAATTTTATTTGCATATAGCAAGAACCAAGAAAATGTGAGTGAATACAATGACAAAGGAGTAAATAGGGGAGAAAATTCCCAAAGTTACATAATCACTATGGCCTTCATGAATAATTTTTTCGCTGATGAATTATTTTTTTAAACTTATGCAGAAAAAAAATTATTCTACCAAAACCAAGAAGCCTCGGTAAGGGAAGGGGTGGGGAGCAGTGGAGGTCATTTTGAGATAAATAAGATCCCCCCCCAAAAAAAGCTTAGTTTTCTTAAAACTTAAACATTAAGGAACTTTAAGTGCACACACACACACAATTTTCAAAATTTAATTTCAATAATGGTATTTTGTGGTCTGCTCCTCACAGAAAGCTAGAAATAATGTAGAAGTAGAAATAATATACAAGTTATAAAATGTGAAAGTCTCAATATATGCTGATTAAATTCTAAGCAGCCAGATCATATGCTAAAATGCCAAAAAAAATGACACCAATGAAGTTCACCAATGATTTTATAGAATCACTCAAATCGTAAGCCATAATTTCCCATAAGGTAAACATGCATCAAAATTATGAATGTTTTACAATGCAATTTCATTGTTGAAATCATTTTGTGCGTACAATTAGTCTTTTGGAAAAAGCATGTTTATGTTTCCATTTATAATTTAGCAATTGTAGTTTGTGCAAAGTATATCAATTTAAGAATTGTTTAATTCTTTCTGTAATGGCATTATCACATTATTTTTTATTTCTAGTAGCTACCTGAAGTTTATAGTTAGCTCTTAAATTCATTTAGAACAATCTCAACATGCTTCGAAAGAGTCTCCTGGGATCCAACATCATTTGGATAATTTGGAAAAAAGTTCAAAATGTTAAAATAATGTAAAAATGAATCTTGTGAAATGGGAATGAAAATGAATTAAGCTCTTGATTTTTCCAGTGGGAAATAATCTTAATTTTATGAAAAAAATGCTGTGGTACTTTAGGTAACAGTTTCAGCAAAAATTTTTTAAAAGGAGTCTGTAAGGTACAGTAAGTTGGACTATACAATCAGTAAACAGTTCAGATCAGTTTGAACTCAGGTCCTTGTTTAAATCCACTTATGAATAGATTACGGTTTTCATGTCAGTAAAAAATCAGAGCCTCAGAATCATCTTGACAGCTGTGCAGCATTTCACACAATCTTATTTTCTTTTTGACGTTTTAAAATTAAATGCACTGGGGTGACATTGCTTAATAAAATTATATAAGTTTTAAGTGTACAATTCTGTGATACATCATCTGTATATTGCACTATGTGTCCACCAGTCAAAGCCAAATCTTCCGTAACCATATATTTGACCCCTTTTACCATTTACTACCCTCCCCACCTCACTCCCCCCTGCTAACCACCATACTGTTATCTGTGTCTGTGAGTTTTTGTTTTTCTTATTTGTTCATTCATTGCTTTCAGTTTTATATCCCACGTCTGATTGAAACCATATGGTCCTTGCCTTTTTTTCTGTCTGATTTATTTTGCTTAGCATAATATTCTCCAGGTCCATCCATGTTGTCACAAATGGCAGTGTTTCATCTTTCCTTATGGCTGAGCCACATTCCTTTTACACAATTTTTTTTAATGATGAATTATCAGATGGCATTAACTGCTAGTTTTTATTTTTCAAGTGAGAAATTGTGCCCCCTGTCCCTGCAGACTGTTCATAGTTCAGCAAGCTCCAATGCCAGGTCAGGAGGGACTTTCACTTTTATTGTGTGCTTCTTTGTGTAACCTTTACTTCAACTTCTGTTCCTTGCAGAATTTGAGGTAATTTTTTATAACCTGGATTTTTATTATTGTTCATGATACTTATGCATTGTCTTTAACTCATAAACACCATGTTTAAGGCGGGAGTAAGCAGGCATGTTCTGTAAAGAGATGGATAGTAAATATGTTAGTCTTTGCATCATGTTGCATATGGTCCCTGCAACAACTCTCAATTCTGCAGTATAGTGCAAACACAGCTCTAAACACTACATAAACAGTGTGCATGGGTGTGTTTCAATAAAACTTTACTTATAAAAACATGCAGCAGGAAGAACTAGGCCATAGTTTGCTGACCCCTGACCTAAGGGAGTATCTTTGTGTGGAGGCAGGGAGAGAAGAGTTTCGAGGACTTAAGAAATATCAACCTCTCATTCCCTTTAATTCATGAAGTTTCAAAGGCTCCAAGGATAGGTATTACAACAAAATGAAGTGCTACAGCAACCCTATTTGCTTTCACTGGTTGCTTTTGTAATAAGTCAAAGTTGATGGAACAGTTCCTTTGCTCAACAGTCTTCTACTGAGCCTGATGGTGCAATCAACACTCTATTGGCCATGGGTGTGATACAGTGTAAGCTAAGCCTTGATTCCTACAACCTACACCTCTGGAACGAGGAGGTATTTCAGGCTTTTATATTAAAAATTGGTTCTCAACTAATTTTCAGTTTGTCCCCACCACATCAGCCATTTGTTCGCGTTGCTAAACACGTGTGGACTGTTCCTTCCTAACTCGGTCCAGGAGAAGGCGGACTATGCTCTCATCCCAGCACTCCCACCCTTAGGACTTTAGAAATCAGTCTTTGCTCTTGCTTACTTTATTTTTACTTAAGAAATGGAGATTCAAGTACTACTGCCCTGTGTCATACTTCTTTATTTTGAGGTTGGGGAAGTGCTGGGTTTCGATTCCTGTATCTTGCTGCAGTAACCAGCTGAGCAGCCATTTCATTTCCCTTGGGGAGGCAGCTGAGGTAGATATAAGTGTATTTTAAAGATCCACTCTTTAAAACTCCTGCTTCTGGAGAACAGAGCACACAGACTGAAAAGGAAAGAGCAGTAGCAGCAATTTAAACATTCTTCCAGGGCGCCACTGCCACTGGGCTCTAAAAGTAACTAAACAGATTTATTTCCAATGTCCATTGCTGGTTCTGAACAGATTTTAAGCAGATATTTCTAATTAAAGGTGTTATCAACTTTAACAGTTGATTAAATCATAAGAATTTATTGAAGGACTAGGACTTAAATTCACCACATTGAGGCTAACTAATTATGTTTTAAAATTTGAAGATGCGAATAATGATTTCATACACTGTGAATCTATGGCTCTAAAATTTATGGCAATTCAGTAAACTAGTTGAACTCTGAATTCCTTGGAAGATATAGTAATGAACATTTTTGAAACAATAGGATTTACTCCACTTGAACTTTATGCAGCCAGTAATTTTTGTAACTTTTAAACAATGATGGTTATGACAGTTTAGGCCATTCATTGTGACCAAATTTGTGTGCATCTTTCTAGGGAAATATTTATAATACTTCCTAGGTGAGACGTTACATATTCACTTTATTCTTTGGTAATACGTTACATTTTTCAGAATTTTTCCTCATTGGTAGGATACCCTATGTCTACATTATACACCATGCCCCTGTAAAAGTATCATCAAAATAAAAGAATGAAATTATCAGATTACAACATTCCTTAGAAGACTTAGAATTTAGAACTTTTATGTATGAAAGCATATGTCACAGACACTGACCTGTTAAACAGATTAAGCTGGGACACACCTCAATAGTTGTGCTGTTAAAATTGGCTTTAGTGTAGAAGCGTAGCAGTGTTCATGCCTCCTAACATGACTTAAGAGTTGAGCAATGACTGTGCAAATGAAAGAAAATTAATATCAGTCATAGATGCAGTTCTAGCCTCAAGTTGGAATGAAATGGTCATGCCTTCTAAAGCTCAGGGTGCAGTTCCTAATACAGCCTGGGATGAACGAGGAAGGAAATCCATTGGTGGGAGATCTCACCCTGGCCGCTGTGTCCTTCCCCAGGATCTGTCACTGCGAAGGGGATGAAGAGAGCCCCCTCATCACACCCTGTCGCTGCACGGGCACCCTGCGCTTTGTCCACCAGTCCTGCCTCCACCAGTGGATCAAGAGCTCAGACACACGTTGCTGTGAGCTCTGCAAGTATGACTTCATAATGGAGACCAAGCTCAAGCCCCTCCGGAAGGTACAGTATTTGTAGGAGTTGTTTTGGAGGCGAGAACTTATAAAGCTGGCTTGTTTTAAAAATCCATTTGTTTCCCCAGCAAGGTTTTGCTACTATGCTAATATCCACGAAGAGTACATGCCTCGTGTTGGAGTCAATGTGTAAAATGCAGCCAAGCGTTTGCAGATAATGCTTCCTTCTCTGTTTTATATTCCAGAGCCTCTGATTTTTATATCACTCTTCAAACTAAAAAAAAAAAAAATAGTGTGTGTATGAATGTATATTTGTATATGTGCCTGTGTGGATATGTATATACATATCCAAAATATTTTACATATATAATATGCATATCCAAAATATTTTACATATATAATATGCAAAATATTCTTGTAATTCAATGTAAATTAATTAATGGGAACTGGGAGAACATTTTCTTTACTGAGGTCAATTCCCAAGAAGGTCAGATAATAGATTACATTAAATAATATGAACCCATCGAATTTCTTGAAAGTCAGGCATTAGCTAATAGAAGAGAATTATTTTTTTTCTATATGGTGTGGACTCTTTTTTGTGTTTACCTTTATTTGGGGATTTGGTGTGGAGGTTCACATATAATTAGAGTACATAGAAAAAGTATTCTTTTATATAATGTTCACCAAACTCTAAGGCAGAGGTAAGTATACTTTTACCTATAAATTTAATCCTCAAATTCCTCATTTATGTTATATTTTTCTAAAGAATAAATAACTATATGAATAAAATATAAAATTAGCATCTCACTCAGAGCTAGTGGAGGAAAACTTGTAAAGAATACAAAGAAAATGAACTTCCTGTAATTCATGCTTGAGGGCTGGGCCCTTAGATTGTTGCATGGAACTTATTCATCTGTTTACCCAACTGCAGCCTGACATATATGGATGCCTCAATTTCCAAATGAGAGTATAGAGACCGATTAAATAATGAATCTGCCTGCCTACAGCTGCTTTTTCGTTTGAATTATATGCAAAGGAAAAGTGTATAAAGAGAACATTGCTTGGAAATGAACATGATGGGTTTGGAGTTGAGCAGAAATGTAAAGCAAACAAGAATATTCCAATAGGCATCTGACTGGTGGCTGGCCAGCTCAAGTCTTCATTAAAAATCTGTAAATTATGGAGAGACAGAGAAGAGCATCCCCTGCTTTTATGGGAGCCTTAGTTTTAAAATTCTGCAAGTAGTTTAGAGATGTCAAAACTTATGCACAAAATGCCTCTGGGAAGCACATTGTCTTTAACATCTAGGGTGGCCTGAGTGCAAAAAGATGACACTGTGTTCCTCTGGTCCCAGAGCAATCACACGACAGAAGCAGAAATGGGCCCTTACCCCTTGCCCTTTGCTTTATCCACTGACCAGATGCTGTGTGTTGTCTGGAGAAGCTACATGACACATTGTGCTCCCTGGAAAGTTGCAATCTAGAATAATAAAATATTCACATTTTTCTCTTCTTCCTACTGTCTACCCTCTCCCCCATTTTGTGTAATAAACAATACATGATGCTATATATAACTTGAAAAGTATTCTTATTCTACCTTCAGCTTTTATAGAATCATTCCTTATATACAACTCTGATCCTTTCTTAATATTTTATAGCCAATAATTTACAACCCCATCAGGAAATTCTATTTTTGCCTCAACTAACCTGTTTACAAACTAGAGAAATGCAGTGAATACATCTACCCTTTTTAATGAATATGAATATTCATTACATACTAAAGTAATAAATATATTCTTAGTAATGAATATGTTGTGGCAACCTACTGGGCACCTACTATCTGTTGATTAATGAAATATCCTAGTTTTCTTATAAATATTTCCTTTGAGTGGTCATAAATATTAATGAAGGACAGCATGTCAACATCCTTCATTTTTAATAGCATTTATATATCTGCAGAGGATGTTAGAATCTCATCCAGAAGTTGCTTCCTAACAGCCCACTGATGTTGTTTTATTTGATCCACAAAGATTAAAATTTGAATTAATTACCAATATTTAAATAGGTGATTATATTATGTAAAACTCTACACATTTTGAAAATCACAGTATCTGGTTTTACTGGAACCATATTTCCATAGGACAATAGCCTGGGAGCTAGATGATGGCTAGTCCTTTCAAAAGGCTATTTGCCTGTAAGTTCTTCACATTTCTCAGCCCTTTCTCTTTTTCCAATCCTGAGACTTTGTGTGGTCTCCACTCATCTGAGTACTCTGTGGCTCCAGTGAAGGTATTTGAATTTTTTTTTTTGCATTTTAATTTCTTTATTGATTGAAGTATTACATATTTGTTCTCATCCTCCCATTACCTTCCCAACCCACCCCCACTCATGCCCTCACCCCCCTGTTGTCTGTGTCCACCGGTTAGGCTTATATGCATGCATACAAGTCCTTTGGTTGATCTCTCCCTCTTACTCCCACTCTCCCCCACCTTCCCTCTGAGGTTTGACAGTCTGATTGATGCTTCCCTGTCTCTGGATCTGTTTTTGTTCATCAGTTTATATTGTTCATTATATCCCATAGATGAGTGAGATCATGTGATATTTATCTTTCTCTGACTGGCTTATTTCACTTAGCATAATGCTCTCCAGTTCCATCCATGCTGTTGCAAATGGTCCAAATTCCTTCCTTTTTTACAGCAGCATAGTATTCCATTGGGTAGATGTACCACAATTTTTTAATCCACTCAACTGCTGATGGGCACTTAGGCTGTTTCCAAATCTTAGCTATGGTGAGTTGTGCTGCTATGAACATAAGGGTGCATATATCCTTTCTGATTGGTGTTTCTAGCTTCTTGGGATATATTCCTAGAAGTGGGATCACTGGGTCAAATGGGGTATTTGAATTTTCAACTCCTGGTCTAACACATGACTCCTAGACATACATTCTCTTCCTACCTCTGTGGTTTATGGGTTAAAAGCCTAGAAAACGTATTCCGAACTTTCACTTTCTTAAACTTGTGGGGCACTGGATTAATACTTAAATGGAAGTATGCAAAATATTCAGATTCTGAGGTGGTACAAACTGTATAGATTTGAGGCATTTCAAAACTATTCTCGATGGTTTGTTTTGATGGCACTAAGATTCAGCAGCTATTTTTTGGATATTTTTAAGTGGTCATCAAGAATGACAGGCATAGCCCTAGCTGGTTTGGCTCAGTGGATAGAGTGTTGGCCTGTGGACTGAAAGAAAAAAAAAGGTTCCCAGGTTTGATTCTGGTCAAGGGCACATGCTTGGGCTGGGGGGTTGATCCCCAGTGGTGGGGGGGGGGAGGGGGCATGCAGGAGGCAGCCAATCAATGATTCTCTCTCATCATTGATGTTTCTATCTTTCCTTCTCCCTTCCTCTCTGAAATCAATAAAAATATTTTTTAAAAAAGAAAGAAAGACAGGCATAATAACCCGTGGACACAGACAATAGGGTGGTGAGGGCCTGGGGTGGGGGCGTCGGGAACAGGCTGGAAGAGGTTAATGGGCGGGGGGGAGGAGGATCTACTTTCAACAATGAATAATTTTTTTAAAAAGATGACAGGTATAACATTTGGTTAGAATACATTTGAAATACATCCAATTAATTGCTATCAATTCAGTAATTCTATTACAGTTATAACGTTCTGAAGACCAGTCACATGAAACAATTACTATAGCTAATGATTCTGAATTTCTAACATTAGCCAATGGAAGTGGGATATTCTGTTGAGATGAAATAGCTTCTTAAAATAGAAAGGTGCAAAGCTTCATAATCTGATGAACATTGTTGCTTAATAGTCTCTAAAGATATCAGCAAAACCTTACTTCATTAATTGCTAATAATACTACATGAAAAGCTATAGTTAATAAATTCCTCAAGGTATGCTAATGTTTCCAGAAGAAAACCTTTAAAGTCTAAATAAAATCAAGAGCTTATTTGAGAAAAAAACAATTTTTATCATCTTTAAGTCAGTAACACAGCTACTTATATAACATTTAAGAAATGTCCCATTGCTTTAGCTGGTTTGGCTCAGTGGATAGAGCATCAGCCTGCGGACTGAAGGGTCCCTGTTTGATTCCCATCAAGGGCACATGCCCAGGTTGCAGGCTCGATCCATAGTAGAGGGTGTGCAGGAGGCAGCCAATCAATGATTTTCTCTCATCATTGATGTTTCTATATCTCTCTCCCTCTCCTTTTCTCTCTGAAATCAATATAAAGATATATATATATTTTAAAGCAAAAAAAAAATCCCATTAACCTACTGAGTTACCTGCATCAGAAATAATTCCTAGGGCCAAGAAAAAAAAGCCAAAAATATAGCAAGCAGAATGACAACTCAGTGAAATTTCAAAACGAACACAATATCAGTTAGGAAGCATAAACTAATATCTTGTTCTGCAGTTGAAGAATTGCAACTTCAGGCTCAGGTTTGAATCACTCCTGAGTGGGAGGAACCAGCTGCTGGATCTGTAGCTAAGCTTGAAGACAGCAAATGCTACTGACAATTTATGTCCTCCCCTAAAATGTTTCTTCATATAGCTTTCCATACACAACTATTTGACAAATATATACCACAAATATTCAGCTCTATGTATCCATTTATTCCTTGCCTCATTTCTACAGATAAAATGAGGCAGTGAATCAATTACCTTTGCTTTAGTAACAATTAGGTTGAGCCATATGCACTTGTCATTTTTGCAGATCAAAAATAATTGAATATTGGAAAGCTCATAATAGATAAGTTCTGTGTGAACTTATACTTATTATGCCAAATAAAAAGGAATAATCATTTTGGTATTTCTACATTTCCACCATAATGACTTACGGTGATTTAGTTACAATATCATTTTTTTAAATAAAGAACTGTATATGGCAAATACTATGTTAATTCCTTCCTTTCCTAATTGTAGCATCCCATCTTTTAAAAGAGCCAAGAGCCTATATAAGCTGCCCTAGTGAGTCAACTGCTCAAAGGTTATTACTGATTCTCTGCTAAGCTGGAGATCTTGCAATTCACAGTGTTAACATTGGACAGGGCAGGAAATGCGATTGGATTCTTAGTTAGGGTCTTCTGGGACTCTACTGAATAATGTTGCCTAATCATCTAAGAAATTTAAAATACATCATTTACTTAACCATTGTGGGGGATTTGTAATTTCACTAATACAACCACCACATACTGAATTTCTGCTATGTGCCAGATATTTAGAACAGGCCACTTAATTGATTTAATCTCCATTACAATCCCATTTTTATGTAGGTATGCATAAAACCCATTCCACAGATGAAAAAAAAATGAGACACGGTATCAAACTTATTTGATATCATCACCCCAAAGCTCCCTGATGCTAAAGCTTATACTCATCACACTGACTTACCACCTTAAGTAGCTGAAATCCTGTCCCTTCAAGCATCAAAACTGTAGCCTTTGTGTAAATCATTACTAATGGCAATTTTTCAAAAGAAATTTTTATAAAATAATTTTTTTTCTAAAAAATCTTCCTTCTTAAACATGCATGTCTTACCCAATGTATTTTCCTAACACCTAGTTACATCATTACATAAACATCAATTGTTTTGCAGGCTAAAAAACATTAACAAACAGCCACAAAAGCTTGAAACACATATAAGGCTGTTCTGCTTCCACCAGTCTGCTGTGATTTGAAAGCCTTTCTATCTGCTTTTCTTTGTTTTTCTGTGTTCCCTGCTCTCAGAGCATCCACTGTCACTTCTTTGTTCCTCCGCTAGCCCGTATTCAACATTTTAAATAGCTACTGCTTTTCTATTTCAAATAACAACAAATATCAAGAGTTATAGAATTCCATCTAGAAAAAGCTGAAGTCAGTTCTAGATGAACTTCGGCAGGATTCTGTTTTGATCATTGGGAAGAGTTTTATGGGCATGAACATTCTGGCGTTATTCTTGGAATCCTCAAGTTCTCTTTGACATCCTTCTTAATTTCCAATTTTACTAAAATTACTGAGGATTCCAGGATTTTTTTTTAAGCCTTTAGCAAATGAAGATTTCCATTGCCTCCAGGCTGTTTCCCCCTAATCAGAACTCAGTTTGGGGGAGTAAGTTTGCTGTTTAATTTCTTCACAAATATAGGAAATAATCTGTTCTACTCTGAGGCCAGACAAAGCTTTCTGTATATGTATTGTAAAAAAAATCCTCATAATTTGCAATGCAGGCTCATTCTCTCATCTTTTTGCTATGCTTCAATTCCATTGCTGTATGAACCCTAAGGGTAGTCTAAGTGATTTAGAATAATCTTAGGAAATGATTTTATTTTCAAACTCACACTCCTCACATGAATAAGGTAAGTTTGCCACAACAAATTCCTTGCTGGTCAGTGGTGCTGTGTAGAGCCAAGCACTTCCCTTTACCTTCTCACTGCTTTGTTCAATGAGAAAGAGGAACCCAACGGCCTACTTAGCTGATTGCTGTGGGAAGGGAAAGGATGAGTAAACTACAAAATAACAAAAAGAATATCATTACAAGAAAAGTATTCAAGTCGATTGAATTATTATCTTTTCCACTAAAATGTTTTCCTTGTTTTTTATTTGTTTTATTGCCTTAATGCACTCATGCTGTCAGGACTACAATTGATAATTCAATAAAAATAATATTCCAGTGTGAGTAGATAACAATGCCAGTATATCTTATCTCAAACAATTATGAAATGGAAAAACAAGTGGCTAATGTTTTTTTCTAGTAGATACTTTGGACTTTTTACATGACCTCATCCTTTTGTCTTTTCAGGAAATTCTATACTAATAGGTTGATTAGTCTTAAAAATTTCAAAACAAAATTGCCTGATCAGTTTGGATCAATATTATGATATCATTTGTGCAAAATAGAAATATATTCTTCTCTGCATAACAGAAGAGCTTATTCTTTTATGAAGCTTCTCCCATCAATAAACATGGTACAACCTCTAAGCAGATTTGAGCCCTGAGCAGCAAATTGTGTTCTGAATAATTTTTCTGAGGAGGCTCCAATAATGCCCAGTTCATACATTTACCCACTGTACTATCCACTATATGCCAGTTGTGTTCAGTAATGAACCAGATAGGAAAAAACACTACTCCCAGAGAGCATATAGTACACTGCAAGAAAGGTGAAAAAGGATAAATTACTTATAAGATTTTGTAATAAATTTGAAGGGCATGGTAGTGGTGTGAGAATCAAGAATTTTCTGTAACTTCAGAGGGAATGCTAAATAAAGGTAATTCAAAGAGAACAAGCCACCGCCACCATATGTTTGGTCTTTACTTATGAGACCAACCACATAAACAGATTTTTTTACAATAACTATAAACACATAGCAAGATGACTGTCTTTTCTCTTTTATTCTCCATGCGTCGTATAATATAGGCTAATCAAGAAGGTATTCGTTAACAGTTGGGCAACCAGCACATTAGGGAGAGAGAATTGGAATATAAAGCAGGACTTGATAGAGGATGTCTCAAAGGAAACTTAAATAAACAATCTCTGAATAATCATTGTTGGCAGAAACATTTCTCTTCAGTATTAGTTATTAGTAAGTCCAGTAATATATTACTTCAGCTCTGTTCCTCTCTTTGAAAATTATCACTTGAAGGACATAGCTTCATTTGCTTGGTAAGAATGTCAACTTATGTCACTGTTCCAGATCTGGAAAGGAACACTTAGCTTACATTAGATATACTATTGAAGTATTTAACAGGATACAGTTCTCCCTTGGGGAAATCCATTTTTGTTTTGACAAGGATAAGTGACATAAAAGAGAACTTCTTTTATATTTTGTGTATTTTGAAATTTGAAACATAAACTGTGGTTAAAATAATGGAATCAATATTACAGTGATCCATATGGAAAGCATAAAAGCATCAAATTAGAATTTGCAGAAGCATATGTACATCCATGTGTGTGCACACCCGCACACACAGTTACAGATAAAGATTTCCCTAAAGCATCATCTTATGTTTGAGTTTTTTAAATGAGAAAGAAGTTATATGTCTTTTATTTTAATTTTTTAACATGATATAATGATTGAGTTTTAAATTACTTTTATATTTAAATTTTCCTCCAGCTAAAGATTTTTTCCTTCTTCAGTTGGGATTTTATTTTAAATTTATTATTCTAATTTCTCAAATCTTGGCATACATCTTAAGAAAAAATTTTCCTAAATTTTTGGCTTAATTTATTGAACCATAAGGCACTGAAAATCAATATGGCTTTCTTTAAAGCAAATATTTTAGACAAATCAAATTTCTTTCCTATTGGATTGACAAGAGAGAAATGAGGAATATGTTGATATGATCTATTTGGAATGATGGTGTCTAGCTCCACTGTACCTCCATCAACATGTTTGTGTCATATTATATAAGGAGCAAGATTAGTGAGATTTCACTCCAAACAAATACAAATCTCTCACAAGTCTACTTCCTTCCAACTTTCTATTTTTCTCTAAATGCTACCATCAAGTGACTCCTTTTGTTTCTCCCATGGGCACAGTACCCACAGCTTCATCATACCCATATTATTATCTTGCATACAAATGTTTTACCCCAAAGTAAGCTATTTACCCACTCAGCCACAGGCACAGCAGTGTAGATTGAAGATCTAAGCAAATCAGTTTAATTGAGTATAAGAAAGATATTCTATTGAAGGCTAGGATTTCTGTAAATGTAGAGCTAGTTTAATACAAGAGTTGATATTTTGATGAAGTGTTTTTATTAATGAACAAATCTAACAACTTTTGAGCTACATCTTTTTGGCACTTAGGAAAGCATATCTTCTAGAAGAATGATAATCTCCTGCTGGCTCTATTCATAGACAAGACCTCACCAAGCCCAGCTGTGTGTGAAAGGCCACACTTAGAAGAGTTCATTGATACCCATTTAAGATGACTCACTACTGAAGGGAGGTAAAGAGTTTGAAATGAATTAGTTGTAGTATTTTAAAAATATACTTTAAAATGGTATGTGAGCCCTAGCTGGTTCGGCTCAGTGGATAGAGCATTGGCCTGTGGACTGAAGGGTCCTGGGTTCAATTTTAGTCAAGGGCACATAGCCAGGTTGTGGGCTTGGTTACCAATAGGGGGCATGCAGGAGGCAGCCAGTCAATGATTCTCTCTCATCATTGATATTTCTCTCTCTCCCTCTCCTTTTCTCTCTGAAATCAATTTTAAAAATTCTATAAAATAAAAGCCTAATATGCTAAGTGTCTGGTCGTCCATTCAACCAATCAAAGTGTAATATGCTAATGATATGCTAAGGCTGCTCAACTGCTCACTATGACATGCACTGACCACCAGGGGGCAGACGCTCCAACCAGTAGGTTATTTTGCTGCTGGGTTCCCGTGGATCGGGACTGAGTGAGACATGCCCTGGAGCCATCCCCCAGTCCCTCCCTGGCTGGTCAACCTCTCATGTCCTTCCCTGGCCCCGATCATGCATTTTATATTTTTACTAGAGGCCTAGTGCACAAATTTGTGTACCAGTGGGGTCCCTCGGCCTGGCCTGCACCCTCTCGCAATCCAGGACCCCTCAGGGGATGTCAGAGAGCCAGTTTCAGCCTAATCCCACAGGCCAGGCTGAGGGACCCCACTGGTACACAAATTTGTGCACCAGGCCTCTAGTAAAAAAATAAAAACAAATGAAAAAAAGTGGTATGGGAGATTATTTTAGTAACTCTGGACAGGATTAATATAATTCCAACTATTAAATTAAAGTAGCCGATGAGAATTTTTAGGTTAAAAATCTTCATTTTCACAACTGCTTCCCTGTTCCACTAGGGAACAATTTAATAAAAAAAATTAAGATGAAAAGGTGGTCTAATGAGTCTCAGGAACAAGAGCTGGAAGGATTCCCAAAGACAACCCTCTCCAGGTTGGCTGAGAAAAATCACCAGCAATGTCTGTGGGGAGCTGCTCAGTCCCACAGATCATTCATTTTGTATCAGAAACCAGAGAGGCAATATACGTGAATGAAACAGTCTGGTTTTATGATGACATATGACAAATAGCACACTACTGGGAACAGGACAAGGAGTGGTAGGCACTATGGCACTCTGGAATAGGTGTGCATACTCTAAAAGGAGTAGTAGCACCTGATTCACCTGAGCCTTCTGGCACTGAGCACCCTTAAGCAACCGATGCTTCTGTTTGGCATTCAGCAAGGAATTCTTCACCCCATGATGCCCAATAAACATGCCTGACAGCCTCTGAGCTTCCTTGGGCCACCACTCACTGTGTCAGCCACAGGCCAATTAGTGCAACCATATGCTTTACCTGGGGAAGATGATCTCAGGAAGCCAGATAAGTATGTCTTCCTCCAGGCACCTTGGCCTAGAGGGGCTGGCTGGCACTGATCTTCAGTATGACTTCTGACTCAGCCACACAGCTGAGGAAGGTCTGTAAAGTGAGGCCTGGTCATCACAAAGATATTTCCAAACACCTTTAATAGGTAGACTCAAATCAGAAAGACCAAGCTTAGAGATTAACTTGTTTCTGTAAGAACAATAATCCTCCACCTTTCTTTTTTTTTTAACTTTTATTTATTTATTTTTATTTTGTTAATCCTCACCCGAGGATATTTTCCCATTGATCTTTTAGAGAGAGTAGAATAGAGAAGGAAAAGGAGACAGAACATTGATGTGAGAGAAATACATTGATTAGTTGCCTCCTGCACGTGCCCCAACCAGGGCTGGGCCGGGGAGGAGCCTGCAAGCGAGGTACGTAACCCCGAACAGAATCGAACCCAGGACCCTTTGGTCTGCAAGCCAAAGCTCTATCCACTAAGCCCTCCTTTCTTTATAGCCCACATCTTCTGTCTTCCCATTGAGGATTTATTCACCCAAATTTCTGAATCATAGACAGTTATCAGGTGACTTTGGGGAAATAGCAGAAATTCAGCTCCCAGCTTACCTCTTGATTTTAGCTCAATAAACATCCCAACCAAAATCATCACACCTTAAGTGTTCCTGCTCCTCACAGGCCATCATTTATCTATCTCCTTTAGAAATCAATCCTGAAACAAAACTGGCTGGTGTGGCTCAGTTGTTTGAGTGTCATGTGCACCTGGGGGTTGCCGGTTTAATTCTTGGTCAGGGCACATGTCCAGGTTTCCGGCTCAAACACTGGTGGAGGGTGTGCAGGAGTTAGCCGATCAATGTTCAGCTCTCACATTAATGTGCTCTCTCTCTCTCTCTCTCTCTCTCTCTCTCTCTCTCTCTCTCTCTTTCTCTCTCTCTCTTCCTCTGCCTCCCTCCTTCCTTCCCTTTCTCCCTCTCCCTTCCTTTCTCTCTGAAAGTCAACTTTTAAAAAATCTTTAAAAATAAATAAAAATTATGCCCAGTCAGTGTTGCTCAAAGGTTGAGCGGAACCAGGAAGTCATATTCGATTCCTGGTCAGGGCACATGCCTAGATTACGGGCTTGATCCCCAGTAGAAGGCATACAGGAGGGCAGACGATCAATGATTTTTCTCTCATCATTGATGTTTCTATCTTTCTCTCCCTCTCCTTTCTTCTCTGTGAAGTCAATAAAAACATATTAAAAATAAATAAGTGACCCCCAAAAAAAGAATATTTGTATGGAAGTTGTGATGGTTAGCTTGTCAATTGATACAGTGAAAGGACTTAGCTAAGAGCATAAATTATTGCTTATAGCTTGGATTCTCTATATTCTTACCTTGATTGAGAAATCTTAATGATTATGACTGAATCAGAAGTTGTCTGTGATGGTGATGCCTACTTTGGCATGCTTCCCAAACAATATGCCTATTTTTCTGCTTGCTCTACAGTTAGGGAGTCATTGTTGATGTCATGCCTAGTCATTTGTCTCTTCTAAAGATACTTCTAAAAAGCAAGTTTCCATTTATCCACTGCCACCCTTTAAATTATTCATAGATTTGGAGTGAAGGTTTTTTGCCATGAATGGACACAAAGCCTCGTGAATCACAGTGGCCTTTAATGTAGGTGATGGGTTCATCTATTATGCTTGCCTATTATCCAGGAGAAAGAAAATAAATGTCACTTGGAACAAAAACATTGTTCTTGTACTCAACTGGCACACTCTGCTAGGTTACTGAGGCCCTGCACATGTGGCAGCTGTCGCTGTCCACCCACTAACACCATCTCCACTCAGAGGAGCTTGTGCTAATGTTTCCCAACTTTGTAATTACAGAGGCAACTCCTCTGCCCTAATGTGTGTCCTTCCAGTCCCAGTTCCCTTCTCTGACCTTAAAGCCAGGAAATACAAACGGAAGGCCCAGCTACACGGTATGTCTCCTGCACCCAGGACCCATCTCTGATAATATCAGGTGGATCATAGCATGAGATTATGTTGGGGGGGGGGGGGGACCCTCAAAACTGCAGTCTAAGCCAAAGAAAGGCAGAGCTCCGTTTACCTTTCAAAAAATCATTTATGAAAGAAAAATGCAAACTCCTCATTTAAAATTGCTTTATGGTGATTTTTAGAAGAAGAGTATCAACACTATGTACTAAGAACAGTATCACCAAACAAACTTGTTCAATAATGTAGGTTTTCAGTAACAGGCTTTGTCTTAGAGGCATGACACTGCAGATAAATCCCTCCTCAGCCCTGCCAGAATAATTGGATCACAGGACACATATGTTAGCAGGTTTTGTTTTCTATTCAACTAATAATCAGATTTGTTGTGGTCATCCTTATGACGCTCATTATTTAAGAATATGCAATACGGCAAGTGCTATTCCCCACAGAGGAGCTTTGTGGGAGACTCAGGTGGAAATCAAGATAATCTGGGCAACACACACTTTTCTTAGCAGAATCAGCTTTCAGAGAATAAGCAGGGACTCCTGAAATCCTGTTGGGGGTGCAATGGTTTAGGGGAGAGACAGACAGACTCTTGAATAACACCCGTGCACTTTCTGTTTTCTTCCTGCTTTCCTGACTGTCTCACCTACCTAGATTTTTCATCTATTTCCTAACAAGGTTCATGATAAAAAGTGAGAACTGATATTTTATAGGTCAGGTAACACTGCCTTGCAGCGGGATTAGTTTTCTTTTAACCTAATTTGATAGATAGTTTCCAATCTTGACATACTAGAAGGTCCTGCATTGCCATGGATTTCTTCATGCAACTAACCCATGTTGTCAAGGCAACCCACAGCACTGTGTTCTCCACTCTGCAAAAGCAGTTCCAATGTTGCAAACCTTAAATCACAATCATCTCTCATAATATACGGGGTCAAAGACATTCCCTGCATGCCCAAAATATTACTTTTTTATAAGATACCATGTCATTACAGTGAAAGAATTTGACTTGAGGGGTAATGTGTATATTAAAGTGTTAAAGTTAAAATAATTCCCTAGCATATATGTCCTATCTCTGCATTTCCAGGAGATGTGAGGTTGTTGACTACAGGCTATTACATGTTTGAAGCTGTAGGAATGTCAGCATATTTGACTAATTTCTATGTCTATTGACTGCAATCACCAGCTTTTCCATGGTTTGTGAAATTAAGTCAATTAAAAGCAAAGTACTTGCTGGGGTTAATATCACCCACCTGTTGTTGTATATGTTTTCCCCTTTTAAGTGTTAAGACCCGGTTTTGAGAGTTCTTTCTGTGAAAGTGGGGGAACTCCACAATTCTCCAAAAGCTATTCCCACCTCACACCTGAATTCAGAGACTGAGACCTGGGCTCCCAAGTGGTTGGTTTGAAAGAAAAATCCCATCAGAGCATATTTTGTTTGTTTGTTTATTTTGTTCATTAGATTCCACATATAAATGAAATCATATGGTACTCATCTTTCTCCTTAGCATAATACTCTCCAGGTCCATCCATGCTGTCACAAAAGGTAAGATTTCCTTCTTGTTTACAACTTAGTAGGATTCCATTGTGTAAATGTACCAAGGCTATTTGATCCACTCAACTATTGATGGGCACTTGAACTGTTTCCAAAGATTGGCTATTGTAAATAGCACTGAAATGAACATAGGAGTGCATATATTCTTTAGAACAAGTGTTTTGGGTTTCTTCAGATACAGTACCAGAAGTGACATATTGGTAATACAACTCCCAGGCTACATTTAACTTACACAGTGATTGGAAGTGATCCTTAGTCATTCATCGAGTACTGTTGATCTGGTTTTCCAGTTAACTTTTCAAACATTTGTAGGACTTTCAGCCCCTTACATTTTTGTTCAAAGTTGATTACACAAAAAGTTGATAACATAAAGGGTGAAACATAAACTCATGTTTCATTTCATGATTCCCAAAGGTTTGAGACTGTAAACATGTGGCTTTAAAGGAAGTTTCTGTATGGGCCCTAGTGGCTCAGGGCACTTTCGTGTTGCACATTTACTAGATATAATGTAGCTCAGCTCCTTTCAGCTGCCATTCTTATTTCAATAACCTAAGACATGTTATTCATATAAAATAGTACAAATTATCACATCCACTATTGAAGAATTGGCATTATTTTCTTTCCATTATTGTGAGTTGATAGATCAGGCATTCAAATGTCAGTCAGTTTAAAATGCCTTATAGTTTGCTTAGCTCAGCCCTCTCTTGCTACAGACTTCAAGCATCATTACCGCTCCATCACCATGCACAAAGGATTTGAGCTTGCTTACAAAAATAAACACCAAAAAAGTCAGGTGAATGGCTAAGGAGGTTGTAGTAAAAGAAAATGAGTGGAATACAATCATAAGGCAAACCTAAGGAAGATGCATACAGTAGGTCTTGTATACTATTTGAATTGCAAGTGTCATTTACCTCCAAAATGCTTAGCAGTCGAAGCAAGGAGGGAAATGTAATCAATAAATAATGTATAGTATATAAATATAAATATTTCAGCAAATACACAGATTATGAGGTCAATGTGGTCCTAGGGAAATTACCACTGGAATTGTCATTAAGCAAATTTGATAGAGGTGTAGCTCATTTATAGTGATAATACACTAAGATGAATTCTCTTAATGGCCAGGATGTTGAGCCAGAGTTTACTGGTTGCTTACTGATGTCAAGTACTGTGCTGTATGCTTTGTTATAAACCTAACCTCATTTAACCCTCTTAAGAAACACAAAATAGGTTTTCTTATAGGGTCACAAATGAGGAAACACATGTGAAGCACAGAGAGGTTAAATAAATTACTTAAGGTCTTAGTTTTTATGCAAAGGAATTAGAATAGCCAAATCAACTTCAAAAAGCACAAAATTGAAGGAGTCATCTACCTGATTCAAAGACTACCAAAAAGCTACAAGTAACCCTATAGGAATTAAGGCAATGTAGTGTAATTGTCATGACTGACAAATACATCAGTGAACCACACTAGAGAGTCCAGAAATAGACCCATACATATACAGTCCAATAATTTTTTGACAAAGAAACAAAGCAATTCAGTGGGGAATGTATGGTCTTTTGCTTTTTCCCCTTGGCTCCAGGTTTCTTTATTATTCACATCTCAACAAGTCTTATTTCATTACATCTTTGAAATTGTAATATAATTTTTTTGTATATAAGGATTTCTTTTTATTATTATTTAATAAATAGTTATTCAGATTATTACAATTGTTTCTCCTTTTTCCCCCCATAGCTCCCCTCCACCCCGTTCCCACCCCACCTTCTGCCCTTACCTCCTTCCCACTGTCCTCATCCATAGGTGTACAATTTTTGTCCAGTCTCTTCCTGCACCCCCCCATCCCCCTTTCCCCCTGAGAATTATCAGTCCACTCCCTTTCTATGCCCCTGATTCTATTATATTCACCAGTTTATTCTGTTCCTCAGGTTTTTAATTCACTTGATTTTTAGGTTCACTTGTTGATAGATATGTATTTGTTGTTCATAATTTTTATCTTTACTTTTTTCTTCTTCCTTTCCTTAAAGAATAGCTTTCAGCATTTCATATAATACTGGTTTGGCGGTGATGAACTCCTTTAGCTTTTTCTTATCTGTGAAGCTCTTTATCTGACCTTCAATTCTGAATGATAACTTTGCTGGGTAGAGTAATCTTGGTTGTAGATTCTTGCTATTCATCACTTTGAATATTTCTTGCCACTCCTATCTGGCCTGCATAGTTTCTGTTGAGAAATCAGCTAACAATCTTATGGGTGCTCCCTTGTAGGTAATTAACTGTTTTTGTCTTGCTGCTTTTAATATTCTCTCTTTGTCTTTTGCTCTTTGCATTTTAATTATGATGTGTCTTGGTGTAGTCCTCTTTGGATTCCTTTTGTTTGGGGTTCTGTATGCTTCCTGGACTTTTAAGTCCTTTTCTTTCACCAGGTGGGAGAAGTTCTCAGTCATTATTTCTTCAAATAGGTTTTCAGTATCTTGCTCTCTCTCTTCTTCTGGCACCCCCATAATTCTGATGTTGGTACGCTTGAAGTTGTCCCAGAGGCTTCTTACACTATCTTCAACTTTTTGGATTCTTTTTGCTTCTTGCTTTTTTTGGTTGAGTGTTTTTTGCTTCTTTGTATTTCAATTCTTTAACTTGATTCTTGCGTTCCTCTAGTCTGTTGTTGGGTCTCTGTATAATATTTTTTATTTCATTCAGTGTATGTTTAATTTCTAGTTGGTCCTTTTTCAGATCTTTGAGGGTCTCATTATATTTATCGGCCTTTTCTAGGATAATCTTGAAAAGCCTTATAACCGTGGTTTTGAAAACTATATCCAGTCGTTTGTTTTCCTCCATTTCTTTCGTTTGTGATCTGTTTCTTTGTGGCCACATTTTCCCTGCTTCCCTGAGTTGGTAGGGTAGCTTTGTGTGCTAGGTTTCCTATGTGGCCCAGTGGGTCAGCCTCCCAGTTACCGGAGGTGGACACTCTTGGTGCACCCCTTTGTGGACTGTGTGTATAGCCTTGTTGTAGTTAAGTCTTGATTGTTGTTGGTATCACTAGGAGGAATTGACCTCCAGGCCAGTTGGCTGTGAGGATCAGCTGTGTCTACGCTGGGAGAAGTTCGGTGCTGGAGACAGCCTTACAGGATTAGACTTGCCAAATTGCAAAAGCTTCTGTGCTCAGCTTGGATGGGGTGGAGGCTCAGGGCGGAGCAGACAGTCTTGGCTTTATGTCAGCCCTGCCCTTGCTCGCGCCGCCAGACCTCTGGCTTCCCCATCTCCCGAGCCTCCGCCTGAGAGTCCAGATTCCCCCCGTAAGAGCGTGGGTCCCCAGGGGCTCGCCTGGAACTGGGGTTCAGTGCAGTCAGAACTGGAGTTCAGTGCATTCAGGAGCTTCAGACTCCCTTCTGCTAGGGAAAGCCTATGGAAACCTCCACCATCTTTGTGCACACTGGCGTGCGTGCCTCCAGATCCCTGCCAGCCACAGCTCCCCCCAGATCTCCGAGTCTCTGAGTGCCTTTCTCTCTACCTGACAGTCCAGACTCCCCCTGTATGAGCCTGGGTCCATGGGGTTTCGCCCAGAACTGGGGTTCAGTGCAGTCCGAACTGGGGTTCAGTGCAGTCAGGAGCTTCCGACTCCCTTCTGCTAGGGAAAGCCTGTGGCAACTTCCACAGTCTTTGTGCGCACTGGTGTGTGCGCCTCCAGTCCCTGCCCACCAGGGCTCCCCCAGTCTCCCCTGGGTCTCCGAGTGCCTTTCTCTCTACCTGACAGTCCAGACTCCCCCTGTATGAGCCTGGGTCCACGAGGTTTTGCCTGGAACTGGGGTTCAGTGCAGTCCGAACTGGGGTTCAGTGCAGTCAGGGGCTTCCTTCCCCCTCCCACCAGAGAAAGTCAGCCAGGCTCTCAGCCGCCCTTCCTCTCTGTGCGCACAAAGACCTTTTGCCGTACCTCAACCCTTTGCCATTTCTCCAATTTTCCGTGAGCTTTTCTCTTTCCTTCTAGTTGTAGAATTTCCACTCAGCCAGCTTTCCTGTGGTTCTGGATGGTGTCTGTTCTGTCTTTTAGTTGTAGTTTTGAAATTGTTGTGCGAGGCAGCAGTTTAGGTGCTTATCTATGCCGCCATCTTGGTTTCTCTGTAATATAATTTTGGTGATTAACTTTAAAGTGATGTTACTATGGTCTTTTTAATAAATGCAAAGAAAAATGAATTATGATCCATTTTCACTCCCTATATAAAAAATTAACTGAAAATGTACCCTATAAATGTAAAACCTAAAGCAATAACACTTCCAGGAGAATACCTTTATGACTTTGGATTGGCAATGATATTAGGATATGACATCAAAATAAGATCCATGAAAGAAGTCCATGCTATATTGGACTTTGTCAAAATAAAAAATATATACTATTCAAAAGTCACTGTTAAGATAACGAACTGGCAAGCCATATATTGGGGAAATATTTTCAAATTATATATCTGATAAAGAATCCTGAAAGTTTAACAGTAAAAACAATCCAATAAATTAAAATGCACAAGAAATTTCAATAGACACTTCATCGAAGAAGATACACATCTGGCAAATAAAAATATAAAAAAGATGTTCAGCAGCATTAGTCATTAGAGAAATGCAAATTAAAACCACAGTGCTACCACTACATACCTATTAAAATGGCTAAAATTAAACAGACTGATCATACCAAGAGTTGGGAAGGATATGGAAGAACTAGAATCCTCTTAATGTTTCCACACACTGTTGGTGGAAACATAAGTGGTCTAACCACTTTGGAAAACAGTTTGGCAATTTTTTAAACAGGTAAATGTATACCAACCAGACAATCTAGCCATTTCACCCCTGGATCTGTATCCAATGGAAATAAAAGTGTATGTCCATAGAAAGACTTATACATGAGAGTTCATTAGAGCTCTATTTTTAATAGCCCCAAACTGGATACCATACAAATGCTCATCAAGTGAACAAATAAACACATTGTAGTATAGCAGTATAATGGAATACTCCCAGCAGTTAAAGGAACTAATTTATGGTGACAAAAAGCTTATCACTGGCTGCCTGGGGAGGGGACATGGTGAAGGGTGGGAGGAAATACAAAAGGATAAGAAGGAATGGGAATGATAGATATGGTCATGTTCTTGAAGGTGCTAGTTTCACAGGCATTTAATACTGTACATGTCAAAACTTATCAACTTTTTACACTTTAAGTATAGGGAGTATAAATGTCAATTATATCTCAACAAAGTTGTTTTTAAATTATATAAACGGAAAACAGCTTGGGGCTTGGTGTCTCACGATTGTTCAGTTCTTGCTTCTCCCCACTAGTGAAAGGATATCCAAGGGCACCCCTC
Organism: Corynorhinus townsendii; assembly: GCA_026230045.1. Taxonomy (NCBI): domain Eukaryota; kingdom Metazoa; phylum Chordata; class Mammalia; order Chiroptera; family Vespertilionidae; genus Corynorhinus; species Corynorhinus townsendii. The sequence continues at coordinate 109,187,417 of JAPDVU010000006.1, read as the reverse complement.
CCACCCCTTCCATATGTACAGATGTCCTGGGCCATGGCAAAAGGGAGTGGCCAGGCCGGTGACGCAGCGAGGTTCTGAGAGCAGTGCTGTGGCACAGAAGGGGACACTCCTGCTTGGTAGCCAATGGGGGAATCAGTGGGTGGAGATTCTGGGCTCCAGGACACAGGTGCAGACAATCAGTGGTTTTAAAGTTAAGGAAGGATGGTCTTTGAGAGGTGACTCAGACCCTGGGGGGCTCTCATCTGTTAACATCTCTCCAAGTAGTCCTCTGTTAGACCCAGTCTCCAAGTCCCTCCTGAGCAGTGAGAACGCTTTCTGCTGCAGGAGCTTGTAGATGACCCGTATTGTCATTTAGGCTCCCAGCATGGGTATAAATTTCCTCCTCCCTCCATTCTCTGACCTCTTCTCAGCACAAAAGAAACCTGCCTTTATACTTTCCTAATTGTCAATGTCAAACACTCTCTATTTCTTCCCATCTCCATTCTGCCAGTGCTCCAAAGAAATAAAGATATATAAGACTTAAATTTCGATTCAGGCCTGGCCAGTGTGGCTCAGTAGTTAAATGTCGACCCATGGACCAGGATGTCACGGTTCAATTCCTGGACAGGACACATGCCCAGGTTACAGGCTCAGTCTCCAGTGTGGGGCATGCAGGAGGCAGCCAATCAATGATTCTCTCTCTTCATTGATGTTTCTCTCTCCCTCTCTCTTCCTCTCTCTGAAATAATAAAAACATTTTTAAAAAACTATAAAAAATTTCAATTTGATCTGAATGTTTACACTCTAATGTATGTTATGTGCACATGAAGAAAATTTAAGGTATATATTGCAGATGAGATTATAAATGATTTTATTTGTTTTACTTTTCTGTATTTTCTAAATGTTCTATAATGGACATCCTATATAATAAAGAGGTAATATGCAAATTGACCATCACTCCAACACACAAGACAGCTGCCCCCGTGTGGTCAAAGATGGCTGCCCCCATGTGGACACAAGATGGCCACCACAAGATGGCCGGCAAGGGAGGGCAGTTGGAAGGGACCAGACCTGCAAGGGAGGGCACTTGGGGGTGATCAAGTCTGCAGGGGAGGGTAGTTAGAGGTGACCAGGCTAGCAGAGGAGGGAAATTGGGGGCGACTGGGCCTGCAGGGAAGGGCAGTTGGGAGGGACCCAGCCGGCAGGGAAGGGAAGTTAGGGGGTGACCTGGCCAGCAGGGGAGGGCAGTTGGGGGCAACTGAGCCTGCAGGGGAGGACAGTTGAGAGGGACCCAAAGCCTGCAGGGGAGGGTAGTTGAGAGTGACCAGGCCTGCAGGGGAAGACAGTTAGGGGTGACCAGGCCTGCAGGGGAGGTCAATTAGGGACAATTGGGCTGGCAGGGGAGCAGTTAGGTGTCAATCAGGCTGGCAGGGGAGTGGTTAGGGGGTGATCAAGCTGGCAGGCAGAAGTGGTTAGGGCGATCAGGCAAGCAGGCAGGCAGCAGGCGAGTGGTAAGTAGCCAGCAGTCCTGAATTGTGAGAGGGATGTCCGACTGCCCATTTAGGCTCGATCCCACTGGGATTGGACATCCCTCGAGGGGTCCCAGATTGGAAAGGATGCAGGCTGGGCTGAGACACATACACATACACACACACACACACACACACACACACACACACACACACACACGTGCATGAATTTTGTGCACCCAGCTTCTAGTAGTTAATAAAATAATAAACTATTGTGAAATAAAAACTAAGAGAGATATACAAGCAGGCTTTCATGTTGAAGGGAAGGTGGCTATGTATAAAGAGAGTTCTAGCCATGCTGGTGTGGCTCAGTGGTTGAGCTTCAACCTATGAACAAGGAGGTCACTGGTTTGATTCCTGGTCAGGGCACATGCCTGGGTTGTGGGCTCAATCCCCAGTATGGGTTGTACAGGAGGCAGCCAATCAATGATTCTCTCTCATCATTCATGTTTCTATCTTTCTCTCCCTCTCCATTGCTCTCTGAAATCAATAAAAATATATTTTAAAAAAATAAACAAAGTTCTAGAAGGTAAAAATAAATGGGAAAGATATAGGGTGAAAGATCATAGAAAAGTATTATTTTACACTGCAGGAGGGACATTTTGTCCTCTTCAATAACAGAGAAGGAAGTAAGAAGGGTGTGATGCAGTTATAAATACATGTTTTCTCTGAAGACAGGAAGTTATGGGAGTTTACCCATGAAAGCACCAATGTTTTCCAAAACAAAAGTCATATTTAATAAGATCCATTGTCAGGATATCAGTTCTTTCCCTGACCTGAGGAGAAAAGCTAGTAGCAGGGGCTACTGGGTAGCCACCCTCTCTCCTGCTCATCCTCCAAGCAGCTGAAATAATGATCTTTCTAAAACCCTGGTCCTTTCTGCCTTACTCCTTGGAGATTTGCTTAAACTCGGCCCAAACTTCAAATCCATGGTCTGGGACCATCTACACCTTACACCTGCTTTCTGCAAGGTCCTACAACTTACGTTTCTTGTTTCAACATACTCCGTCTATACAGGCTGCTCCACATAATCTCATCTCTGCAGATATTGTCCCCAAATTCATTCATCTCTGCATTTGGTGAGTCCAGTTGCAGGAGAGGAATCCAGTCATAAAGCCAGAATATCCCATCTTCTCCCCAGCAACTCCCCAGTGCTCTCAGCTCTCCCATCCCCCCATGTCCTCCAAACTACAGAGAAGGTGTTCCTATTGTCTCACTCAAAGACATCAGCCAACGCCATGTCCCTTCTGGTCTTGCTTTTTCACCCTGATTAGTCATAAAGAAATTTCCATAGGAAAAAAACTCCATGAAGGAAATACAGGAAGAACATTTTCTACTTCTCTCTGCACATTAGTTGCTCCATGTCATTCCCATGCCCCACAGCCCTGTGCTACGAGTCAAGGCTCTTCATCATCCTGGCTGCCCACCCTTCCCACCTCACCTCCTGCCCTTTCACCTCATGCTCCTTTTCAGTCTTCACAGTTCCCTCAGTCAGGTCTCTAGCCTACACAACTCCAGGCCTTTTCACACAACCCAAAGTTCACTCTCTTCTTTCCCCCTTCGTCATGCTCAGTTCAAGCATTGTAAAGCTTTTATAGTCTTTGATAAAAACGGGATGTTTAATGGGAATATGATACCTTCCTGCTCCATTTTCATGTGGGTAACTAAACTTCACCTCTATCTTTATAATAAACTAGTGGCCCGGTGCACGAAATTTGTGCATGGGGGGTGGGGTGTCTCTCAGCCCGGCCTGCACCCTTTCCAATCTGGGACCCTTCGGGGGATGTCTGATTGCCAGTTTAGGCTCGATCCCACAACCGGCAGTCAGACATCCCTCTTGCAATCTGGGACTGCTGGCTCCTAAAGACTCACCTGCCTGCCTTCCTGATTGCCCCTAACCACTCTGCCTGCCTGTGTGATTGCTCCCAAATGCCCCCCCAAGCCTGTTCACCCCCAACTGCTCCCCTGTTGGCCCAATCGCCCCCACCTGCCCCCCTGCTGACCTGATTGCCCCCAACTGCCCCCCCCCACCGGCCTGCTCACCTCCAACTGCCCTCCCATGCTGTCCTGATCGCCCCCAACCACCTCTACTTTGGCTCCACCACCATGGCTTTGTCCGAGAGGACATCCGGAAGATCTCCCAGAAGGTCTCCCAGTCTAATTAGCATATTACTCTTTTATTAGTATAGATTTTTAGGATAATACTAGATTGGTTTACCATTTACTTTCTATCCTTTGCAAGAATCCAATGACACTGGAGAAACTCACTACTGAATCTGCAGTGGGGAAAGGTGTTCATAATCAGAATTTTAGTAACTGGGAATGAGGACATAGAGAAAGAAGGAAGGCAAACCCAATTTTATTGGATTTCCAAAGAGACCGGCAAAAAAATGACACTATTAAATAAGTAAATAAACTTCTTTTTTTTTTTAATTTATTTCAGAGAAGAAGGGAGAGGGAGAGATATAAACATCAATGGTGAGAGAATCATCCATTGGCTGCCTCCTGCATGACCCCTACTGAGGATCAAACCTGAAACCCGAGCATGTGCCCTGACCTGGAATTGAACTATGACCTCTTGGTTCATAGGTCAACACTCAACCACTGAGCCACATCAGCTGGGCAATAAATGTTAGAATAAGAATTCCTCTCACATTCATGTCTCACACATAAGCTTGGAGGTAGTAATAAGGAATCTGTTCTAGAATGTCACCTGTGCCACAAGAAATTACCCATAGAGAGCAAACAGACCTAAAGGATCATTACACAAAGCAGGCTTCTCGGCAAGAGCCCTGGGAGGTCCACAACAAAATTGCTCTGGTGTCTCTGAACTGAAATGGGATTCTTAGCCACCCAGAAGCTTCCCTTGCTTCCAAATGACTTCGTCAAGGGAGGGAAAGTAGATTTGGGGCTGGTAGGATGGGACACGGTTGTCTAGCAGAATATTGGGACACAGTTGAACTTGCCAGGTGAACATGCAGGAGCCTTACCCATCCTCTCCCACCACGCAGCAGGCTGAGAACCAGCATTTAGGATTTGGAATCCCATCTAAATCCTGCAAATGAGGAGCCAATGATGGTTACAGAGCCACTCTTTGTTTTCCAAACACGTTGACAAGGAGAAAATTCTGAGATGTCCTAAATTAAATTATGGCCAGCCAGAGGGCGGAAGGAAGAGACCAAAAAGGGTTAATCAGTTAACCTCTGCAGGGATCAACTAACAAAAGACTGCCCATAGGCCTTTGTGAGTGTTGGAATTATTAAATTAACTCCCAGGTGGCTATTTCCCAAATGATCTAAAAAGAGAATAGCCAGGCACAGTTGAACCCCAGGAGCCTCCACTTCTTAGGGACACATTAGCTTTTGGGCCCTGCTGTGCCCATTCCGGAACTGCCCACGTCACTTGCCCCATCCCTTTTGTCTACAGCTAATGCAAATCCTCTCAGAATGGCTTACATCTTCCTCCCCCTCCTTGATGTAGAAAATATTTGCAGAACTTCCGGACCACGGGTATGTTGTTATTTCTACCTAGCCATGCTGCTGCTGGTTAGACTCCCTGCCCCCAAACAGGTCTTTTCCCCCCCAATTACAGTTGACATTCAATATTATTTCATATTGGTTTCAGGTGTACAGCATAGTGGCTAAACATTTATATAACTTACAAAGTGATAAGTCTAGTATCCAGCTGGTACCATCCATGGTTATTATAGTATTATTAACTCTATTCCCTTGCTGTACTTTACATCCCTATGGTTATTTTGTAACTATCAATCTGTACTTCTCATTCCCTTCACCTTTCTCGTCTTTTCCCCTAACTCGCCACTGGCAACCTTCAGTTTGTTCTCTGTATCTATGAGTCTGTTTCTGTGTTGTTTGTTCATTTATTTTGCTCTTTGGATTCCACATATAAGTGAAATCATATGGTATGTGTCTTTCTCTGTCTTATATCACTTAATGTAATACCCTCTAAGTCTGCAGTGGCCTAATAAACCCTTCCTTTACAAAGCTGTTCAGCCACGCATGTTAACATTTTTGTTTAGCAATGTTGAGCCCCTGAACCACAAGTTTCATTTCCAGCCTGAGGAGAGAATATGTACCTTCTGCCCTCCCCTGACCCAGTGCTTCCCTTCCCTATTTTGTAAGAAGTTAAGTTGCTATTAAAGCAATTCAAGGGAGAGCAGTTTAAAGCCAGGGCTTTTAATCTGGAAAGTGTCCCGACCTCTTTGAAAATCCAATCAACATTATGGACCTCTCACCAGAAAAAGAAAATGCAAACCATCTTTTTACATAAAATTTAGGGAATGTATACATCTGGAAACTTGGAAGAAATCTGCTCTTAAAAAAAAAAAGTCTTCAGTTTTAGGGAAAAAATTTTTTGTTAATCCTCATCTGAGGATGTTTTTTTCATTGATTTTTAGAGCATGGAAAGGAGGGGCAGAGAGAGACACACACATATCCCAATTGGTTGCCTCCCGCATACGCCGGACCAAGGCCAGGGAATGCGCCTGCAACCCAGGTACATGCTCTTGACCAGAATCGAACCTGCAACCCTTCAGTCCATGGGCTGATGCTCAAACCACTGAGCTAACCCAATAGGGCTAAGACAAAATTCTTAGCAAAGGCTGAGTCTCTAAAATGCCAAATCAAGTTTAAAGGCCAATCAAGTGTATATCAAGCCAATTAATTAAGCTTGATGTCAAAGTACCGATAAGACTGATTTTAGTATATAGACTAAAACTATTTGTTTTATTTGCATTATGTTTGAATTATTATAACAAAATTTCAATTGGTAGTTAGATTAAAGCTTTATTGGTTGCCATTTTAGCTGAAGTTGCCACTTAATAGTAATATATAACTTAAATCTGTTTATGAGATTTATTTCAAAATTTTATATCTCTAAAAGACTGACAGCAAAATAAAACAATAACAACAAAACTGAGCCCAATCACATTACTTGCAATGTTTAATAGTGTGACAGCACTATTAAAGCAGGTTGGAAATAGGTAGCAAGAATTTTTTTTCTTTTAGCCATGAAACTAAGCGTTGACAATGGGACTGTTGGTAAAATTGTATAACAGAGATTCCATGGAGAAACTTCTCTTTCCTTTGCTGCTACCCAAAGGAATATTTTAGAAAAACAACTAAACACACACATGCATACACACACCCCTACAATGAAAGACCAGTGGGGAAAGGGATGGAATCAAAGCCCATCATCTCTCATTGAAGGGCAATTATACAGCCCCCTGTTCCAACAAACACACGATTATGACACTAATGTAAACGTCACAAAATCAGGAATCTTGCCTGTGTTGTTCCCTGGCTCCTAGGAAGCATCTGGTATGTTGTGATGCTTCACTAATGAGCTCCTGAATGGAAAAAAAAATCTACTCAGTAAACCTAGAGGAGAAAAAAACATCTGCCAATCACTTACAATGCTACCCTGGGCAAATCCATCCCGTTTTCTGGGCCTCAGTATCTTCTAAAAAAAAAAAAAGAAGTAAAATTGGGTCTTTTTAGGCATGTTCTGATGTTCCCAGTCTCCAGGATTTTGCTTGGTGGTTGGGTACTTTTTCTTACACTGCAAGGCTCTTATCGTTGTAAGCAGGAAAGTTGACAACGGGCCCGTGTAGACCCCACAGGTGCTGTGGGTATTCACGAAGCAGCAGGAAGAGAGGAACACACAATGGAAATAGAAATGGGCTTGAGAAAGGACATCGCAGATGGCAGTGGCAATTCCAACGGTCCCAAGCAAGGCCTTCAATCTCGAGAGAAGAGGGAATATGCCATCTAATGAAATGTAATCCAATTATTCTTCGTTTTCTTTATGAAGTCGCAGTCCGTAATTAGGTATTCCATGGACAGCACCATCAATTTTCCGCTGGTTCAACGTGCCTGAAGCAGTCACATACTGGTATCTCTTCCAGGGAGAATATTTGTCACCATAACCTTCAAAAGAAAGCAGAACACCCAGTGTTAGTGAGAAATTTTAAAAGAAACTTTGTTTAAACCCACCTATTAAGTCTTTAAGTAATTTGTGTTCTTACACGACAACATATTCATCAACCTAGATTTGGGTGAGGTTTTTTGTGGGGTGTGGAAATAGTTTCACTTTTGTAAAAAAAGGATTATAAATTGGAGCTTATCTCTAAAATATTTACCTGAATTTTTCTCTCCTCAGGGAAATAGCTTGCAAACTTCAGCATACGTAAAAATCACTTGGTGAAGTTCATTAAGAATGCCGATTTGTAAACCCGCCCCCAGAGCCGGATCTAGACAAAGCCTAGGAATTTGCTATTTTCACTGTTACCATAGCAATTTCAATGCAGATGTCTCTAACTACCACATAGCATCTCCCTGCTAGATAGACCTATAAAATAAGTATTTGTTCATCTTTCCTTTTTTTCTCCAATCATTATGTGTGATATTATTGCACCCTCTAGTGGGCGATTTTACTCGTTGTTTTTGGAGGGTTTTCTTCATTTGTCTGTTTTTCTATATTATAAATACCTGCCTCAAAACTTTTAAGAAAGCCCATCTCATAAATTCCTTGAAGGGAAACCATGGGAAGTCAAGGAAAGGTTTATAGGAAAGTGGTTTCATATAATGTCAGATTCACACATATTTAGATATATATGTGGTACATAACTTACATACATTTTATAGAAGAGAAAATGTTAATCCTGATAAGGTCGACTGAAAAATAGAGCTAATCTGTTTTTTTACAAATATTTTAGTAACTTTGAATTCACTGGCCCCAGTATTTTTTAGAGAATTTATATCTGTCAGCTTGATATTCTCACAGGACAGTCTCCAGCACATCAGAACAATAACTTAGATCTTCCTGGGTGCTCCCTCTGGGCACCTTTTAGTACCTGGTGGCCCTTATGACCCCTCTACATGTTGGCTTCTAATACCCACAGCTCTTTTCAAGATCCCCAAAGCTTTGGGTGCCTGTTTCACACATTGTGGCCACCATCTCTCTGAAAAACCCTGCTTATCAATGCTAATGCTACAAGGAACATAAATTCAGTTCCTCACAAGCGCCCAGCAGGTACTCTGAATGAGTAAAGTGGTCAAAGAGAAGAGTGGGACTAAGGCAAATGAGTTTGTTCTATTTCAAGGAATTCAAAAGTAGTTATAATTTTCTAAAGCCCCCCTCTGGGTCTAACAAAACATCTGTGAATCGTGTAAGACTTGGTTTCATAACCCAGTTTGGAATTCCTGGTTTACTTGAAGGCTTGCTCTGGGCTAACTATTGGTGGGTATTGCCTCGTATACTTTTATCCACAGCCCTGTACCAAGGGATAGTGTCATTATCCCAATTTTACCAATGATAAAACGAGAGCCTGAGGTAGGTCACCTGCCCTAATGGCCTCTAACCCCAACCCCAGTGCCCCAGGGCCTCTCTGAGTGTGTGGCTTCTGGCCTGTCCCACCTGGTCGTCACTGTGCTGCTTTCCTCACCACCACCCTGATCCCCTGCTTCTCTCCACATGTCCCCGCTCCCCCTGTATCTTTTTGTTGTTTTTTTGTTTGTTTGTTTGCAACATCTTCTATGGTCTTGTGGCCTCCGATTCTACTGTGTCTGCATTTGGACAACTTCTCATCTGGTAGTTGAAACCTCTGCAACAGCACTGAGCCACAGTTCTTCGTAACTGATAGCTCCCACTGTCAACAAGGGTTTCAATACAACATGTGTTTACTATTTCTTTAAGTAAGTGCACCCACTGCCCTGTCACCCAGAATCACAGCACAGAGCGGCAGCGTCAGAGTTTGAACCCAGAGCCCTTGTTTCGAAGAAGCACGCCTTGGATTCCAGACAGAGCACACTGTGACGCTGCCCAGTTGATGCCCAGTGGTGGGTTCAGCCAGGCTCCGGGGTGTGTGCATTGGGTGGGAACTAGCTTCCCAGAGAGTTCTGTTAGACAGCCAAGGCTGACAACTCCTTTTCATTCTAAAGGACTCTCAGAACTGAATAACCGTCATCATTATCGCCCCCCATGTTCAGATCAGGCCGGTTACCCAGCGTCTCTGGGTACCACAGGAGACAGACTGAGGGGTGGCAGAATGTAGCCTTTGACTTCAGGTTCCCAACTATTCCTTCTCTTTGCAGGAAAACTTAGACACCCTTTCTCAGTAAGACTTCCAGGTACAGTGTTCTCTCTCATCCCAGCCTGGGTATCAATGGCTGCTTCTCAACCCCAGGTCAACACGTGCTCACACTGCACAGATGGTAGTTTACATCCTATAGGTACCGAGACTTCACAGATTCATCTAGGCAGGCAGTCCAGCCCTTACTGCTCACGCTTCCTGTTTGTTTGGACGTGGGTCCCAGTGCTGGTGCAACGCAGACCAGTTCCTCTGTCCTGCTCTCAAGAGAAGCAGAGCAGCTGCATTCAACCCGAAATAGGACATCCCCTCTCACTGGGCCATGCAGGAAAGATGCTAAATCATTATTATTGGTAGAAGAGAGAACTTTAGGGGAAAGGAGTTGTTTCCAGGAGGTAACCAGTAGGCTCCCAGCACGTTTATGTAGATAACATTTGAGGTTTGGGCTCTTAGTAACAAAGCCTCACACCTGTCAGAATGGCTATCCCTCAGTAAATCAACAAACAAGTGCTGGTGAGGATGTGGAGAAAAGGGAACCCTCGTGCACTATTGTTGATGGGAATGCAGACTGGTGCGGCCACAATGAAAAACAGTATGAGGTTCCTCAAACAATTAAAAATGGAATTGCCTTATGACTCCACAATTCCACTTCTGGGAATTTATGGGAAGAAACCCGAAACACTAATTTGAAAGCATACATGCACCTCTCTGTTCATTGCAGCATCATTTACAATAGCCAAGATTTGGAAGGAGCCCAAGTGTCCATCAGAAGATGAGTGGGTAAAAGAGTTGTGGTACATTTACACAATGGAATACTACTTAGCCATACAAAAGAAAAAAACTTACCCTTTGTGACAGCATGGAGGGACCTGGAGAGCATTATCCTAAATGAAATAAGCCAGTGAGAGAAAGACAAGTACCTTATGATTTCATTCATGTGTGGAATGTAATGTAACAAACAAAGTAGAGACAGAGTCATAGATAAAGAGCAGGCTGACAGCTGTGGAGGGGGAGGTTGGGGTTGGGTTGAGGGTGTGAGGGGATTGAGCAAAAAAAAAAAAAGAGAAAGAACTTAATGGACTCAGACAACTGTGGTGATTTCGGAGGGGGGAGGTAGAAGAAGGCATAGGGGGGTAAATGGTGATGGGGGAAGAAGAAAAGAAAATGAAAACAAAGAGCTCCATGTACGTTGCTATTTGTAATTCTACAGAGAGACAAGTTTGCATCTCATACAATTTATGATTTTTGACCCCCAGTAATTAGAGAACTGCCCCCCATCTCCCTCTCAGCCTGGCTTGCTTGTTTCCCACCTATCATCAGATGGTAGCCACTGTTTAAAAGTCCCCCCAGGGTTCTTTAATCCATTTCTAACAGGGACATTATTTACTCTAGGCATCTTTATGAATTTAGGATTCATTAGGTCTCAAGAATTACTACTTATAAATGTTTAAAGTCTGTTGTTTGGTTCACTCTCAAAGTATTTGAAATTATAACCAGTAAAACTAGATTTTTATAGGCTTATATGTACATAGAAACTAATTTGAACAGTGGAATTAAAAAATGAAACTATTTGTTTAGTGTTTAATGAGCTAACTCCAAACAAATTCACTGATTTTGTGTTTACTTAACCTGAACTATTACAGGTTGATTAAAGCCAGGTAATAAAACTGGTCTGTTGATTTTCCTTCCCTGGACTACTGATGATTTTATGTCAGGGAGTAACAAATGCTACTTCTAATATAGACTCCATTGAAGTCACCATACAACTCTGCCAAGCGTCATTCATTAGACAGGTGATTCTCAAAATTTAGTTCCATTAGAATCACCTGAGGGCTAATTAAAACACAAGCTGCAGCCCTGGCACCAAAAGGTTGCTGGCTTGATTCCTGGTTAGAGTGCACATCCGGGTTCCAGGCCAGATCCCCAGCGGGGAGCGTGCAGGGGGCAGCCAATCCCTGTGTCACTCTCACATCGACGTTTCGCTCTCTCCCTTCCTCTCTCTCTCAAGACCAATAACATAAAAGAAATAAATAAAACACAAACTGCAGGGCCCCACCACTAGAGTTTCTGATTCAGTAAGTCTGATGTGAGGCCCAAAATTATTGCATTTCTAATATTAAAAGACAAACTACGACATATTAAAATTGTAAGAGTTGACTTGAGTAAAAATCTATTGGAATCAGACAGTGCCAAACCTGAAGTAGTTGGCAGTGCTGCAGCCATAGGAGCCAGGAGAAAGACTCCCATAGAGAAAGTGCAGAAGCAGAGCAAGGAAATTATTTGACTGGTTACAGTTTCAAGTCTGGTTGGCTCTTTGTAATTGGTTCTCCTCAGGTTTTTTATTTTTTAACCTCCAGGTATTTATAGGCCTAGACTTTTTATTATCATTATTGATTGGAGAGAGATAGAGAGAGACACTGATTTGTTGTTCCACTTATTTACACATTTATTGGTTGATTCTTGTATGTGCCCTGACCGAGGATCAAAACCTCAACCTTGGTGAATCTGGGACGATGCTCTAACCCAGTGGTCGGCAAACTGCGGCTCTGTTGACTAATGAGTTTGCCGACCACTGCTCTAACCAACTGAGCTACCCTGCCAGGGCACAGGCTTAGGTTTTTGTTTGCTTATGTAGGCCGTAGGCCACCTCAGGATTAGTGCCACCTCAGCCCAATGGGCTCCTTATTTAATCAACGTGAACAAGAACCAAATTAATGCTTGCTTCTGGGGAACACTCGCTACAAACCACTGCGCCAGACCCATGGGGCCTCTGGGAACTTCACCAACTTTATAAGCCCCAGAATGTTTTTAGGATTTACTTGTTATCCTCTAGCATAATATATCTTACTTAAGCATATATATAACAAAATAAACCTTAGACTCTGTTCTATCTATTGTTGGCACTCCTATGCAGTTAAACTCTACCATAATGTGATAAACAGGGAGGGTCAGAATATTTTAAACAGTTAAAATGTGATTTTGCATTTATGCTGCACTGATGAAATGATCAGGAGCAGCTGGCTGGCTGGGAGCACCTGAGTCTGGATGAAAATGGAAAGACAAAACAAGAAAGAACCCCAAAGATCACTATTGCTATTAGCAATAGTTTGGGCTTGGCGCCACCTTGTGGTAATTGTTTGCTCTAGCAGTACATAGATTTGCTGATAATGCTGGTTCCTTTGGTTGTTAACGGAGCTGGGAAATGTACTGGAAGTGTCAGGGAAGAAAAGAGAGTGGATATAGTTAAGCAGTCCCTATCTCCTGTATTGTGCAAATAAACTGCCTTTGTTCTTCATTGGTACAAATATTTAAAAAGTATTCTCATTAAGCAGTATTTTTTGAATTTATATTTCAGGACAGAATATGAATACAAGTAATTTAACTTAGAAAACCTGCACCATTTGATTTAGCTAGAGCAAATGGAAATTTTCACAGGAACAATATTTGCCACAATGTATACTCCAATGTGGAAATCTTTTCAGAAAAATACAGTAGCATACATACTTCTTTTTTCCAATAACAGTTTATATTCAATATTATTCTGTATTCGTTTCAGATATACAGCAGAGTGGTTAGACAATCATGTACTTTACAGAGTGGTCTCCCCGATATTTCAAGTACCTCCCTGGACCCATACATAGTTATTAGGATATTATTGACTATATTCCCTATGCTATACTTGACATCTCTGCAACTATTCTATAACTATTTCTAAATGTATAACAAAGTTCCGTTTAATTCTTCCTACTGTTGAGGGGTTTCTGCAAGGGACCAAAGGCCAAGAAAAATAAACCAGCTACCAAAGACCCAGAGACTATACATCCTAAAGCAAGGTCGGAGACCACTATATAAAACTGGCTTTGCCCACCTTAGCTTGTGCCCCACTGTGAAGGTGTAAAGAGACCTTGGTGACTGATGGGGACAGTGGGGGAGCTGGCAGTGGGAAGGGTTATGGAAAGCTGGGTGGTGTGCTGGGGTGCATGCCCTGCCCTCGCTTAGCATTTCCACCAACTTCACTGACACCACTTGGAGAGACATGTGTCACCTTAAAACAGAGGGATTTGAGGGCCGATATTTTACTCATAACCTAAATAGGAAAGGTCATGGCCCTGGTTCCCTGTGGGTGGCAAGGTGAACATGAGGTTGCTGTCTTGTCAGAGAGCCACACTTCATCCACTACAGGGCAGAGCCAACAGAGGACCATTTCAAGGAGGCGCTTGAGAGTTTGCATCTCTAACAGGTGCCAGGTGGTGCTGCCAAGCACCCTATGAGGCTCTGCTTTCTAATTAGCCCTGCCTGCAGAGGTCACAGGGGTAAATATCATACACGCGGTCATAGGGCATAAGCACACAATATTTTATAAAACCTGGCAGGGGAGCACAAATGCTTATGTGCATTTTATCACTTTCCTATCACAATATTTTATGAACTCTTATTGAATGTCAGCATCCCAAATATTAAGATAAGGCCCTTTCGTGACATCTTTGCTAAAATAAGAATTCTGTCCTTGCCTTCTCCATCCATTCCTCCCTATGTAGACTTGTAACACTTGTTCACATTTTGTATGCAAACCTGAAAAGGCAAGAATATGGATGAACATTGCATAAAATACAGTAAACCCTTGATTTTTCAGACATCAATTTAACATACTTTGGATTTAACAGACAAAATTTCCAGCCCATGTGTCATATGTGAAAATTAACACCCTGTTAATTTTAAAGTGCTTTTAACCAAGATTTTCTTGTAATTAAATTAACACATTACATACTAGTATATTTTTGTTATTAATTCACTGCTATTTTTTAAATATATTTTATTGATTTTTTTACAGAGAGGAAGGAAGAGGTATAGAGAGCTAAAAACATCAATCAGCTTCCTCCTGCACACCCCCTACTGGGGATGTGCCCGCAACCAAGGCACATGCCCTTGACTGGAATCGAACCCCGGACCCTTCAGTCGTAGGCCGACGCTCTATCCACTGAGCCAAACCGGTTTCGGCAATTCACTGCTATTTTTAACAAATTTTAGCAAATAGGCCATATGTTGGAAAAAATGCTTTAGTAATTTCACTGACATAAATAAATGTTACCTATCTGCAACTATAGTCTACATATTAAAATCCAAGAGTCACCGGTTGTGAACAATGTTTGGCGAATGATCAGCTGAATGATTATCAGGTAATCACACCGAGTGATTAGCTCGTGATCACACTGAATGGTTGCCACGTGGTGACACCGCATCACATGCAGGATAATTGGTTCTGCAGTCTCCTCTTGTGGCTTTCTGCCGCAGTTTTTGCATGTGCCCACAGTGTTCCCACGTGCACTAAGCCACGCCCCAGCCGTGTACATTTGTTTACTCTCAGTGACTGGTGGGTACATGCATTTACTAGATCTATTCAGAATAAATTTAAAATTACTGTAATACATATAGAAAACTTTTCTGTGAAATTAAACTTTCCCTGTATACTTCATTTTAATTACACAAAAAGGTCTACATACGTAAAAATAGGTAAACTAACTAATTTGTCATTTTTTACATATGCATGTGGAAAACCTACTTTATTATATAACGGACTTTCAGCTTTAACCGACAGCCCCTTGCCGGAATTAGTCCACTATGTCTGAGATTTTACCACACACTGGTTTCTGGTGATGCCTTGTGCTGACCATAGTATGCAGTAACTTGATCGTGCAGAGGAGGGCGCGGTGGTATCACATTTCCCTGTGCGCTGTCAGTGAATTCCTGAATAGTCCCTGCAGGATTTATAAAGTGGGAAACTTCGAAGGTCCCTTCACACTTCACTTTTTAAAATACTCCTGAGATTAGGAAGTGACAACTTCAGAATTTCTACTGTCTGGAACTAGAAGTCTTTACCTGACATGGTCCATCCTTGCCAGCCCCTGATACTTTTCTGTTTGAGGTTCATTAATTTGGAAGAATGTGTTCCAGCCACAGCAACAAAATTCTCCTCAAATTTAAGAAGACCCAATTTTTATGGATTTTTTTTTTCCTAAAACCAGTTTTACAATTGAGGGCTGATTTGATATGCATACTTTGTTCCTGAAGGTATTCTCGTTCACTTGGAACACTTAGAGAAAACCGCTTTCCTGGAGCAGCCTGCACTGTGTATTTGGTCCTATTGAATATTGAGCTGATGCAAGAAACAGTTATTAAATCACAAAATGCTATCACCAAATGATAATCAATTCTATACTTACACAGATTACTCAGATTAACACTACAGTAGATCAATAACAAAACGAATTTTTAAAAACCAGGCTTATCTGTGAAAACTGAGATACCCATACTAAGATTTTTTTTCAATTCAGTATTGTTTAGTTAAAATAGATTCCATATTGAAGCATGTGGCTTTCCCCTAGCCCCGTTACTAAGATCTCTCCATTATTTACGTGGCCTACTATGCAAAATGCAGTTTGATGAAAAAGAAAGTACAAAATGAAGTATGAATTATTCATTGGCTCTAACAAACCCTTATAAAGAAAACTGTGTGCTGATTGGCCAGTGAAGAGAGAGAACCCGATGGTGTTTATAAATAAAACATTGTTTTCTCCAAGAAGCATTCTGGAGCCTCATGATCAGACTTGAAGTATTGTGCTCTCCTCGAAAAGAAATGATAGGATCTTCATCGTCATCCTGGAAGGGAAGTTAGGAAGCATCCACCTCAGTCACTGATCAGCAATTGCTTTGACAGCAAGTAGCAGAGTTATGGGAA
Organism: Corynorhinus townsendii; assembly: GCA_026230045.1. NCBI lineage: Eukaryota > Metazoa > Chordata > Mammalia > Chiroptera > Vespertilionidae > Corynorhinus > Corynorhinus townsendii. Next base: position 109,171,063 of record JAPDVU010000006.1, on the reverse strand, counting down.
ATATGGCTCAATCAGATGGAGCTGTATTTTCCTCCCACATGAATGGCAGCAGTGGAGGGGCTGTTGCTCACAGGGCTGAGGTCTAAACAATGCGCAAGGCTGTTCCTTGAGGTTACAAGATGATTGCTGGTACTCTTACTGGTAACGATGAATTGCATGTAGCAGAGGAGAGGAAATGAAGGAGAGGAGGAGGGGGCAATTCCAGGTCTGGATGGCAAAAACTCCATGTGCCCATAGACAGCCGCTCATATCTCATTGTTGGAAAACAGCCAGTGTCCACCTCTGCAAGGGAAGGTTGGAAAGCAGCTCTGCTCTGGGCACAATGCTGGCCCTTGTAGAATTACTAGTCCTATATAATAAAAGCCCAGTGACGGAAGCGGTGGAACAACCAGAACGACCAGAGACCAGGGTGATGAGGCAGGCAGGCGAGTGGCTAGGTGCGATCAGGCAGGCAGGCAGAGTGGGTAGGAGCAGTCAGGCAGACAGGTTTTCCGTTAGGAACCAGTGGTCCTGGATTTTGAGAGGGATGTCCGAAAGGTCCCAGATTGCGAGAGGGTGCAGGCCTGGCTGAGGGACCCCCCCTCGATCCCATGCACGAATTACATGCACCGAGCCTCTAGTCTGTTAATAAAGGAAGAAAAGAATGGCATCCTCTCCCCCAAAGTGCTCTGTTGTAACCTCGGACACAATTTGCATCTTATGATGAGGCAAGTGGGCCTAGAGAGGTTAGAGGACTTCACCCATGTCTCAGAACCAGGCTTTATGGACCATAATGTATGCCCTCTTGTTTTCTATTGGATTGTGCATGAAATTTTATGTGGGAGTGGTGGTATTCGAAGTTCTAATGGTTTTGCTTTAACAAGAGCACTGTAAATAAAGAATATAAAGAATCATAGATTACTAAAAGCTTAGCACATGAAATCACCTCTAATAAGATCATAGTGATCAGATTTTCCTACAGAAACAATGCAAAGAAAAATAAAATCACAGTTCCTCACCCCGAAATGAAGTGATACTCTAGCTGTCAAAGCATTGCAATTTCATTTGAGGGTCTATTTCTTCCAAGTTAAAAGGGACTTGCCCTGGCTGGTGTGGCTCAGTTGGTTGGGCGGGGCCCTGTACACCTAAAGGTTGCTGGTTTGATTCCTGGTCAGGGCTCAATCCCTGGTAGTGGGTGTGCAGGAGGCAGCAGATGGATGTTCTACTCTCACATGGATGTTTCTCTCCCTTCCTCTCTCTCTCTCTTAAAAAAAAAAAAAAAATCAATAAAAATATTTTTTAAGTTAATAATGGACACATTCCCTCATGTAACCCTTCATGTATGACTCTAACAATAGTAACCCCCCCTCCTCCTCTCCCAGATGGAAGCAGCAGCCCTCAACTCCCTGCACAGGGTGTGACTGGGGGGCAGCCATTGTAATCGTGGCGACTGAGGAAAATCAAGACTGCTCGAAAAGGGGCCTCGGCTGGTTTTCTCACATTGCCCAGATAACAAAAGCAGTGTTTTCTGGAAGACTTGTGAACCCATGTTGACTTCCTCTCACAGATATCATCCAGCCATTCAACTATTTTGTTGGATTTATAACATTAAAAAATGCAACACTGTCTCAGGTTACATATTCATCCAAGAAGAGATTATTTATTGCTACTAGTATTTATAACCTAGTGCCGCAAAGAAGTGAGATGCAGAACCCTGGAAGGAAATTTTTTCTAAAAATATTACAAGTATCCTATTCATGTTACGGGGCAAGGAAACTATAGGCTAGCAAAACAGAAATGACTTGATTTAGTTCATTTGGACACTAGGAAAACATCATTTTCATTGTAATATTCATCCAGGTTACCTATAATGCCACAGGTTATGATTTCAAATCTTCCTAAATGTGAAGACTAATTTGAACATGAGTGTCCTCTGGCAAGGCAAACATTTCATGTTTTCCCTCCAATCCTGATCTCTGTGTGGGGTGTAAATGGGGGCCAAAATGTCCTCGTTAGAAATTCAGTCTCATGCCATTTGTTTCTGATTGTAGTGGGAGAAACTACAGATGACCACGAGTGAAAGGAGGAAAATATTCTGCTCTGTCACATTCCACGTCATCGCCATCACCTGCGTGGTGTGGTCCTTGTATGTATTAATAGATCGGACAGCGGAGGAGATCAGGCAAGGCAATGACAATGGTAAGAGCACCCCCCCTTTTCTCTTTCTCTCTCTCGGATTCTATGACAATACCCAGAGTTGAGTAGGAAAACCAATTCCCCGGTTTAGATCTTCATGTGTGATACACTAGCAAACACCAGTACTGGAAACTGAGTCTTCTCCAAATGGGCTCCGGCTCTAAAGCATTAGATGTATGGGGTCCCGAGCTGAGAGGCGAGATAATGAAGTCCATGGAAACCTTGGTGGGGAGAAACACTTGTATGCCATCCACCACTCCAGACTTCGCAGGAGCTGAATAGGGATCAGGTTCTTCCTCCTTTGCAAAGGCGATAGTTGTAAAAATGGAAGGCCTTTTATTTTATTTAGTTCATCCTAGTCACTGCTACTTTTAGAACATGAATAGATGATACTCTGGTAGAGAATGTTATAGCTTTTTAATTAATACTGTGCAATGTGGTAGGATTAGCACTGTGGTTTGAAATTTTAAACATACTAGGTTTGACTGTCAAGTATGCAAAGAAGGGTGTTTAAAAGTCATTAAGGCATATTCTAACATTTAATGTGCATAGGTGGTTTAAAATTGATTGTCTTCACTTCTGAAGGTACCAGCTGTTTCTCACCGGGCTCTAAGCGTTACAGCAAACCTCAATCATAGCCGGTAAAATAGTGAGAAATAGTCCCCTAAACCCCTCTTCCTCGAGGGGGAAGGGGAAACACAAAATTAAACCCCTGGTTAATTTGAAAGGAGAAATTCTTCAGATGGTAACTGTGTCTTTGCACGGTTGTGAAATGTTTATTCATATCCCTCAAAAAAGGAGGAACATAAAAGAAAGAAAAAGATGAGAGGAAGTGAGGAAAATAGTTTAAAAGGGAAAGCTTTGTTACTTCTATATTTCTTTGGTTTCATAAAAGCGGAAAGATGTTGCATTCTCACACTTGCCCTCATGGTGGCAGCAGCCACATGCGGCTCGTGAGCTGCGGTTTGCCGCTCTGTTGACTAATGAGTTTGCCGACCACTGACCTAGACTCTCTATTCCAATTCCAGGCTGTTGTTGTTCCTTGAACCTAGAAGGTAGGGCCTTAAAAAAAAAAATCCATGTTCCCTATATTTACAGGTACTGGCCCAAGCCAAGTCACAGAAAATGCTCCAGAAACACTGCCTTGTATATGTATGGAGAGACAAAGAGGCATTCCACCACCATCCCCACCTTCCTATACCCGACATACGACCTCATGACTCCAAGGTTTTCCTAGCCATCGAGGGCAGACTTGACAACCAGAGACTTCATATCTGTAGATGTCTAACTTGGAGTTCTGTGTTTGAGAATCATGAACTTGCCCAGTGTGGCCTTGCCCTCTCCCAGGGGTCACACCAATTTGGTCCAGGTATACGAACCTGCAGGGCTTTCTGTCCTCCTTCAGCCATGTGTGAAGGGGAAATTAAGAACACCTTTTTTTAAAAAAAAAGAAAAAGAACTGCATCATTTCAAAGTCAACATATTTTCCACCCATCTTAGAAACCTTCAAAAATATTTGAAGAGGGATGAATTGTCCAGAATTGAGGTTATAAATCAGCAAAATCTTTTGAACTGTATTAACAATTCTGAAGGGGGGGGGGGCTTCTTGTTTTTTTCTTTTTTGTTTTTGTTTTTTCAATATATTTTTATTGATTTGAGAAAGGAAGGGAGAGGGAGAGATAGAAACACTAATGATGAGAGAGAATCATTGATCAGTTGCCTCTTGCATGCCTCCTAACCAAGGAATGAACCTGGGCAGATACCTGGGAATGGAGCTGTGACCACCTGGCTCATAGCTCAGCGCTCAACCATTGAGCCACACCAGCTGGGCAAAACCTGGTTATTCTTTGAGATTAAATATGCATGATGCCCCAGATAGCTCTCTCACCTCATTCTTTCTCTCTGTCACCTGTGAAGGGTAAAAAAAATAAATAAATAAAAATACATGGTACTTGAAACTTTAATATCCTGAATTACCCATGTTGCCAACTCTAATGATAGAACAGTTGCTCTTTGTATCTTATCTTCACATATTCTGGAAGAATCCTCCAGTATACTCTTTATGCGTTGAAAACAAAACACAGACCAAGAAAAACAACAGTTTCATACTACCTATTAAAAAAACTGTAGGTACAGACTTTATTGTTGCTCAGAATTTTTAAAAAATATATTTTATTGATTTTTTACAGAGAGGAAGGGGGAGGGATAGAGTTAGAAACATCGATAAGAGAGAAACATCAATCAGCTGCCTCCTGCACACCTCCCAGGGGGATGTGCCGGCAACCAAGGTACATGCCCTTGACTGGATTCAAACCCGGGAACTTCCAGTCCGCAGGCCAACGCTCTATCCACTGACCCAAACCAGTTAGGGCTGCCCAGAATTTTTTAAATGTATACACCATGAAAGACGAGCATAACCAACTGATTTTTTTTCCCATGCCTGACTCACTCATGAGCCTCTACGTATCCCCAGGGCAGGGGCCATGATTCATTATTCAGAGAGCGCTTGGTATTAGTAGAGGCTCCAAAATTTTTGCTGGCTGCAGCTGAGTCCAGCAGATAAGAACTGTGGCTCTTAACATCTGTTTCAAGTATGTGTTAAAGATCACTTCCCTGCAATCCATAAAATATTTTTCAGCATTATTGTTTAAACTATTCCTTTTAAAATTAATTACATGTGTTGATATTGTTACCAATTCAAACGTGATAAGCACTGATTTGGGCTGGTTGTCAGAGGTCAGGGTTCTAGTGTTGCCTTGGTCTCTGGCTAGTTATGGTGAACACAACCATTAGTCACTCTGAAGTTCAGTGTCCTCATTTGTAAAACTAACCCTAAGCTAAAAGGTTCTTTTTATGATTTATTTTTCAAAGACGCCATGAACCTGACCTTGCCTCAGATAAATGGAAACATTTTGTTTATACAATAAGGCACATATATCATGCCTGTTTACTCACTATGAGTATTACCCTTGAAACAAGTGAAGGAAAAGGTTATAAATATGTGAAACTTCTCCTTTCTTACTTTCTTTCTTTTTACTTCTTTGTTTTTTAAAGTAATATACCAGCTGGAGAGAAGCAACCAGGATAAAAGTGAAGAAAACCACCTCCCAATCTTATCAGCCATACACACCGTTACACACATTTTGTAACTATAACCTAAGCACCCAGCTAAAAAGATCCCAAGTTAACAATCGGGTGCTTTTTCTAAATATGCATTGGTTCTGCGGCTGTGCAATGAGACAGGTTCTCTTCTGCTATTGGGGACTCAGAAAGGCTTTTCAGACACACCCCAGGTGCCTCCAGTCACATGACCTGCTATGTAAGATAGGAGAATTGGAACTTAAAAGTTGGAAGAGACTTTAAAGGTCACTCATTTAAAGATGAGGAAATCAGCCCTAATTGGTTTGGCTCAGTGGATAGAGCGTCGGCCTGCGGACTGAAGGGTCCCAGGTTCGATTCCGGTCAAGGGCATGTACCTTGATTGCGGGCACCTCCCCAGTAGGAGGTGTGCAAGAGGCAACTTATCGGTGTTTCTCTCTCATTGATGTTTCTAGCACTCTATCCCTCTCCCTTCCTCTCTGTAAAAAAATCAATAAAATATATTCATAAAAAACAAAGATGACCTACAGCTATATCATAAACACCCACCTGGGAGCTTGTGGTTTACCCGATGGGACTCGGGACTTATAAAGGAGTCCGAGAGGGGCCAGTGGGTACATTCCAGTTTTCAAGCCATTGTCATTGTGGCCTAAAGGTTTAGCATAGTGTTTCCTATCAAACACAATACACAGAGTTGTCACTTAAGTATTTCAGGACCTTTGGCTAACCTTTAGTGAGATTTCTGAGCTTTTCTCCTGAAGGGAATTAGAATTGCCCAGGGGCACACAGTGAGGAGGTGTAGTGCCGACAAATGCTAGGGGCTTGGCTGGCAGCCATCAGGACTTTCTCCTTCCCAAGATTCCTGGTTTTTGTTGCCTGGCGTTCAGGTGGGACATCCAAAGATTGAAGCTCAATGCAGTAAAAATGTCTTAATATAGGCACAGTAAAAGTTTTGCTCTTAATCTACAACCCATTAAGCCAGCCAAAGATGGGTAGCATTTAAATTACTCAACAATGAAAACGATTTACATTCTTGTAGCAGTTTCTGTGTGTCAAGAACTATTAATTCATTTAATCCACACTAAAACCCCATGAGGTCAAGACTAGTATTACCTCCATTTTTAAGGGATCCATCCTTTATCTTGTATAATAAACATATCAATGATTTTTTACACTGAAAACATGTTTAGATGACACTATTTTGGCCATATTGGGGTGGGGGAGAGGAAAGTGGTGGTTCTCAGTAACAAAATACAAAATTTTTATTAAATTTTGACTAAAGAGACTGCAATCCTAAATCTTATGCATGTCTGCACTTAGGAATTCTCTTTCTCCAGTGAGATATGGTATCTTCTTACTTCTCTCTCTCTCTCTTTTTTATAAAGGGAATGAGGGTGGGGAGGCAGGCTTGTGTGTATAATCTCACAAATCTACCTATTACTTTACCTTGTTAAAAGGATTTTAAATTCTGATTCTTTCACTCAGTATGTTCACTGTCTTCCTTAAAGATTTAGCTACAAGGAATAAATGTCAAAGTACATATCAAAAGTCTAATGCAGTATCTGATCACTTGATAATAGGTGGAAAAATATGAGAGATTACAGTGATAGGAAAGAGAATTTCTTCACATACAATTTTAACATCTTCAGAATATTTGAAAGCAATGAAGCAATTCAGGTTATAATTGTTATCCACAAAATTTAACATTTATATAGCAATCTATTCCTTACCCACAATTATTTTAAAATGTTTTTATTGATTTCAGAGAGAGGAAGGGAGAGGGATGGAAACCTCAATGATGAGAGAATCACTGATCGGCTATCTCCTGCACACCCCTTACTGGGGATGGAGACAGCAACCTGGGCATGTGCCCTGATGGGGGATCCAATTACGACTTCCTGGTTTATGAGTCCACACTCAACCACAGCAGGCAGGCATGGTCTTTTGAAGGGGTCATGGAGAAAAAGATTACCAAATCCATTGTTAACATTCTCTCTCTTGCTTCAAGGTGTCCTAGAATGGCCATTCTGGACAAAACTGGTTGTGGTGGCCATCGGCTTCACAGGAGGTCTTGTCTTCATGTATGTACAGTGTAAAGCCTACGTTCAGTTGTGGCGTAGGTTGAAGGCCTACAACCGTGTAATCTTTGTGCAGAACTGCCCAGATACTGCCAAAAAGCAGGAGAAGAGCTTCTCGTGTAACGTAAACACGGACACCAAGGATGCGGTCGTGGTGCCTGTGTCACAAACGGGTCCAAATTCCCTGCCCTCCTCAGAAGACAGCCCTCCAGATGTGATGCCCGTGTGATTGATGCAACAGGTGGGAGTTCCTTCAAACATCTTTCTAACCCTCGGCCACAACAAATGACAGAGATGATCCTGAATTACTCACTTTCTGTATCTTCTCCTCTTTCTCTCACTGACTCGTTTCCCTTATTTGGCTTAGAAAGGAAAGTAGGAGAAGACACCAAATGACCAAGACCCCATGAAACAGAGTCTGAAGTGATGCAGAAACGTGACAAGTTTGCTGAAGAGTAGTCTCTGAAAGGATTAAACGTCGCCGGAGCAAGGAATACTTTCAGGCAACGTTCATCATCAGACCAAATGGGCACATGAGTCTTCACAGTAGCAGGGGAGAGTTTAAGAATAAAGACTTGAATTGCAATGTGTATTTCTTCTAAGGTCTCATAATATTAACTATCTCATCTGGAAATAGCAAGTATATTTGGTTTTAAGCTTGAAATTGTCCACATTGTCCCTCAGGCACATCAGGAGCACACTCGGAGGATGCATCTTTGATATTCACACTTTGACAGAGAACAGAATTTGATGGCATTAGTGCAGTACAGTTGTTTTGACAGATGCATGATTTTAAAAGACACAGTATACATTTGAAGATATCAATACTTGGAAATCTATTTAAATGGTGAACAAAATTTTTCAGAGATTTTGGGGGAGATTATTTGGCTGCTAAATAACCACAGAAGTTGAAATCAAGTCTCAGGTTCCATATTTTATTTGGACCCTCTAAAACAGCGTAGTCTAACAGAAGTGTAATGTGAGCTACAAGTGCAGGCTACTCATGTAAATTAAATTTTTTTAGCAGCATTGGAAGCTTTTAAAAGAAATAGGTGGAATTTTGAGAATGTCTTTTATTTTGACCCTATATATTCAATTATTTCAACATGTCATCAATATTAAAAATTATTGACTCTGGCTGGGTAAAATTATTAGCTCAGCTGGTTAGAGCATGGTCCCACAGGTTTGATCCCTGGTCAGGGCACATACAAGAATCAACCAATGAATGCATAAATAATTGGAACAACAAGTCGATGTTTCTCTCTCTAAACTCAATAAAAAATTATTGAGGTAGTTTCTATCTCTTTTTATGAACCAAGTCTTTGAAATTCAGTATGTATTTTATCCTTACAGCATATCTCAATTTGAATTAACCATATTGGCTTAGCACAGCCCTAAACTTGGAGACAGTCTCTGATTCATTCAACAGTTGAATACTTCAGAACAGCAGCTTAATTCGCTCTTTCACTCAAAGTGTCACAAATGTTATAATTTTACAAAGCACTAAATCAAATTAAATAGGCTGGCTGAAAAGTTAGATCAAGTCACCAATCGATGAAAAAACAAAAGTATAGAAAGATACAGCAATCTGCCTGGGGCAAGGTTCTGAAAGTAACTTGTTTGCTATGATGAAGCACTTCTGAAGGGGGAATAACAACTAAGTATTTTGTTATTAAGTCAAATGTATAAGGCTTAAAAAAAAATCCATACAATGTGTCAACTTGACAGATGAATAGTTAAGCATTTAGACTCTATTTTTAAAAGCTGGCAGTATTTCCCTTGCTCAGCGGGGAAGCAAAAACATTCGACGGATTCTGTGATAAGTTTAATAAATTGAGTTGTTTAGGTTTGACAGTTCAGTTGATTATTGTGTTCTTTGCATATTCATGTAAAACTGAAGTGTGAATGATGTTGCAGTGAGCTAGACTAATGATTATAGATATAGTGGCCTGTCAAACAATGATGTCTTACATTTTAAAGAGGTGATTTATTTTTGTTAGCTGTCATATTTATTATTGTAAAAAGGCAACTGTGATGGCCATAAGAACCAAAGCATGAGTATTGCATTGCACAAATCCGGGTATCACATTGACGTACTTTGTAATTATCCGTGTGCTTGTTCTTCACTGATTATCATAGGAAAAAGGGGAAAGAAATAACCTTTTAATGAGAAAGTTGATATGATTATTAGTAGTGGCTGACACTGAGTCCAACAGTCCTGATTCCTATGTCTACCCTGTGTGTGTGTGTGTGTGTGTGTGTGTGTGTGTGTATCCATGTACATACATGAAAAAAATATTCTCATTCAGGCAGGAAACAAAAGTCTAAAACTCATCTTTTTTTAAAAAAAAACATTTTTTTTTAAATTGATTTCAGAGAGGAAGGGAGAGGGATAGGGAGAAAGAAGCATCCATGATGAGAGAGAACCCTTGATCAGCTGCCTCCTGCACGCCCCCTACTGGGGACCGAGCCAGCAACCCGGGCATGTGCCCCAGGTCAGAATCGAACCCGGGACCTTTCAGTCTGCAGGCCGATGCTCTAGCCACTGAGCCAAGCCAGCCAGGGCACTTTGTTAAGACGTATTGTAGGGATGTGGAATAAAAGCAAAGAGAAAACAAAGTTGAGGTAATTAACCTGGACCAAAATTTCTGTAGGAATAAAGACATAAGCGGTGTTAATAAAAAATAAGGACCTTAAACAAGCTAAACTCCATGTCCCCCTCCACCCAAGGGATTAACCTTGATTCAACTGAACTGTTAATTTTCCTAAGCTTTTTACTAATCCATGTTTCCTATGGTTTAGAGACGGCAACATGCTGTTTACAAATATTCGCGGGTGGAAAAATCTAGCCACCAGCAAACAAAGAAATGATTTCTCTTTTGTTTGCTCTGGAAAGAAAAGGATTGTTAGCACCACAAATACTGTGTATATACTGTGCAGACCTAGGCAAGATAGATCAGTGCATAGCTCATTTCACAGTGGCAGATGACTGGCTAAAATAAGGCCTCATGTATTAAGGGCTTCCCTCAACACTAAGGACACATTTCTGGGATGAAAAGTGAAGGTGAGCATTACTGTATGAATGACAAAAGATGACAGGGTATTATTTTAAAACCATACCTAAATTCTCAACATGAAATTGTACAGGCTTTGACTTTTTTTGAAATGAGAAAATAATAGAGCTTCCTAGTAGGTTAAAAGTCAATATTTTATTCTGCTATTCCTCTGACCGTTTTGAACCCTGAACTCCTGAATTTAAATCTTTTAAAAAATTTTTCTGCAATGGCTATTTATGGTTCAATCTACTAGTAAATAGCTATGTGCACTTGAAACCTAATGTGGATTATTTTCCTCTATGTTCTGTGTGGCAATGGTGCATCTGCCCTTTCGAAGGAGTTGGCTTTGTAACAGGGCCTATGTGGACTGGACATGCCCTACAAAGAGAGGAGCTGCTCTCCAGGAGATGCTTCTTCTGAAGCACATTCCCCTGCTCAAGGAAGAAACAAAATGGGATTGAAACAAAGGACTGACATTGAAGAATGAGCTGACAGTTCTGTTCAAAACTGGATTTTTATAATCATGAACCTGTGTTATTACCCATCCTATACATCATAGATTTATGCTGTTAATTTTTTTTTAAAGAACTGCCACTTTTATTGTATAGGATCAAAGATTAAATTATAAAGGATTGAGATTTGGGTATCTTTTTAAAAGTAAAGTGCAAAGGGCCATGAAGCTTAAGTACAAATACAAACCAAAATAGAAAAGAAAAAGCAAACAAAACAGAAATGATCCCATCAACCTGAGATAGCAATGGAGAACTGAAAGAAGATGAGTATATATACTGAATGCCCCAGGATTAAATCTTCACTCTGAGCTGCTGGTACATGTGATTCTAGTCCCAGAGATGGCCCCATAGTTACATTTATCTTGTGCAAAAGGTCCTTGGGTTCTCCTCAAACAGTGAGGCTTTGTTTGGGAAATTAGCTCATCAGAGCAATGACATTATCATCATTGTCACTTGGGTGAGATGGGGAAGATTGTCCCATCTGCCTGGCAGTTTACCTGGCCTTGCCTTGCCAATGAATATTTTGGAACAAAGTGGAGCTATTAAAACTCATTATTATCATTATTGTAGCTGTTATGTAATAATGGTGTAGGACTCATACTTTAAGAAAGATGAAAACCTTTTTTCTTTCCTTAAATCAGCCCAAAGGTGCTATTTTACATATCAATACAGTTGAAAGGACATCCTGTTATTTTGGGCTGTTTCCTCATATCTGATGAAAGCCCGCTTTGAGATTGGATTTTGCATTTAAACAAACAAGAAACAATTATTTTGACTGTGTGCAATTTTTGAGGTTGAGCATTTGTACTTTTTTGGTTTTACCTAATTCTCTTGCATTAACACTTTACTGTTTTGTGAATAATGTGTATTAAGACATATTAAGGAAAAGAATATAATTATCTGTGAAAGACTTTGTATATTAAACAAGTGACTCGTACCTTTTTTGTGGTTTCCATATTTTTTATTAACTTACCAGAATTACTGCTGATTTGTATCTGCAACATTCAAATGAGGGAGTTATTCAGATTTTTCAGTGGTCTGGGTTTTTAATCAGAGTGTGAACATATTTTAAGACCAACATAGACTAACCCATGACACTGTAGAGACTGATAAACATGCACTAAGGAGGGAAAACAACAGAAATAACTATACAAACTTTCAAACCCTGCTTTAAAAATGACAGCACAGGCAGAGAAAACAGCAAGAGCCAAAGTCCTGACTGGGAAATGTCAAGCAAGGTTCAGCCAGTAAGGAACCACAAGCCCTTGTTAGGGTCAGACAGTTCATTACTTAGAGACAGCAAAAGAAACCCGAACTATGGAGCCAGCTGTCTATGAGTCTTGCCCCAAGGGAAGACACAAAAAGAAAAGGGCCAGATGACCGGATAATGGAATGTTTGGGCTGGGGCCCACTGTTACTGAGATGCTGATTCCACATGCAGCTGAGTGATTTTATAGCCTGCAACTACACCCCGAAGAGATGACAGGTGGAAACATTGCTATCTCATCACAACCCAGGAGGCAATGACAAACTGGGCCACAGGTCATCTCTGTAAGATAGGGAGGCAAAAGTGAAGTGGCTGATGGCAATTTCTCCCGAGCATCCCCTATCGTGTTCCAGGAGGATCACGGGGCATTCTTCTAAAGCTCGGGTTGGCTGTGATCAAACCTGGACCAAGTGGCCACACTCGTGATCATCAGGATGCCAGCACAGAGCTGTCCCACTGTAGGAAACAGCTTGGGCATTTTAGGAATGGGCAGAAGGGCAGTATGTCTGAAGGGCTAGTGGAAACAAGCTGAGGTTGGAGAGGCAGTCAAGAATCATTGCAGGCCTCTTTGGCTGCACTCCAAACCTGAATTTCATTCAAAATGTGATGGATGTCATTGTAGGCTTGTCAATTGTAACCAGTGTACCATTCTGGTGAGGGATGTCAATAATGGGGGAGGCTACATGTGTGTGAGCAGGCAGGGGCTATATGGAAGATCTCTTTTACTTTTCTCTCCATTTTGATGTAAACCTGAAATTGCCCTATAAAAGTAAAATCTTTTTAAAAAGTGGTTAGAAACAAAATCATGTATCAAAGAAACAGACACACCATTAACAATGTGATGGAATGATACTGCAACAACACTGCACGAAGGAGCAGCTTATCTTAGTGTACATTTTTAAAATGTGCAGCTCTGGAAAATGGGTTCAGTGGAGCAAGAATGGTGGCATGAAGGCACCAGGAAGCCAAAGGCATGGTGGCTCAGGGGAGGGTGACCAGTGGAGATGGCCTGACATGGGCTGACTTGACATTCTTTTTGGAAATAAGGAACCAGAAATACCCACTAATCACATTAGGCTGTGGGGAGGGCAGGAAAGAAAGAGAAGAATCAATGATGATTTAAATGTTTTTTTGTTGTTTTTTTTGGCTTGAGAAATTAGGTGAAAAACTTGGGGAGAATCAAGGTTCCTGAGAAGGCAATAGGGAGTGGGATCCAGATCAGGAGTGGGAGCTGGCCTTTGAAAGGAGAAAAGCTACTACACCCATTAAATCTAAAGAAAATAAGTTTCTGTTTTCTCAATTATGTATAAAAAGTTAAAAGCTGAACACTGGAAAAGGTAGTATTAAAGTCAAACTAGAAAGCATGAAAAAGCAGTAAAATATCTCATAGTTGAAAAATGAGCTTCTTGGGGGAAACCCAGTAGAATTGCTAAACTGTGTTGAGAATCCACTTGAGATTTGGAAACATGAATGGGAAAATGGTCTGACAGTCTCCAGCAAGGCTGAGCTGCTTGGGAACAGGTAGAAGGGGACAGTTACATGAGCCTTACTTGGTTTAGGCGTTGAAAGAGGAACACTGTGCAGTCGGGCAGGAATTGAGAGCACATGCAAGGAAGCCACTAGGAACTTCATTCAGCAATGGAGAGGGATAGGAGACAGAGAATGGAGAACGAAAGGCTCAAAGTCAAGTTTATAGAAACTTCAGGTGCTAAGGATCTGGGTGGGTGTGACCACCTAAAGGCCTCTGGTGGGAGAAAGAATAAGACTGAGAAACTTCAAGAACACAGTGTTAGATCTGCTCTTCACAAGGCTACTGGGATCACTAATTCTTGAAATAGGAGAGAAAAAAACTGAGCCAAGAGCTAAAATCTTCAAGGAATGAGCAAAAGGTTCTTCTGGGAGGTAAGAAAACAAGGGGGAAAAATAACAGAACTGCAAGGAACTAAGGGAGAAATTACTGAAAGTGGCAGTAGGGCAAAGAGGACACCTATCCAACCTCTGCCCCTGAAATATAAGGGACAGGAGTAGAAAAAGCTTGTACATGAGGCTAGAAAACTAGAAAAACACCTAAGTTTGTAAGGCGAGGCAGTGACTAGGATATTAGGAAAAGAGACCACAGTTGCTCTGAGCTTAGAAATGTATCACTGGCCTATGTCCATGGAAGTTCATCTCCCTGATTTAGAGCAGCAGTTGGCAACTATGGAAAGCAGGCCAAATCCATCCTGCAGCCTATTTGTGAGTGGCATTGAACTAAGAATGGTCTTTACATTTTTAAAGGGTGGCAAAACACACACACACACACAATTACACAACAGAAAAAGTACACCTGGCCTGTAACACCTAAAATATTTACTATCTGGCTCTTACAAAACAAACAAACAAACAAAAACTTTGAATAGGCCCTCATTTATACAGAAGTGCTAACAAAATGAGTTACTCTGTCTCTGTTCCATGACTGCAGAAGCCATCGTATAAAGACAGACTGATCTAAAAGAAATCTAGATAAGGGAGCACAAGTTATTACTGCAGAAAGAACATGTTCCATAGATAATGACTAAGTATATCACTTAAAAGCATTACTCCAAAGACAAAGTATGTCTTAGGCTACTTTGGTCCAGCAAGAAGTGACATGGCAAGTGTGGTTCCAGATGATAAAGTCAATCATTCAACAAATATTTATCTGTTCTAGTTCCAAGCACTGTATCTTGTTACTTTTTTTTTTTTTTTTTTTTTTGCTTTGATAGCATAGGGAAAACTAGGAACAAATGCTTGAGGGGAAGAATAATATGTCATTTCACAAGTTACTCACCTGACAGTATGGCTTTTTAAATATCAGACTACATAGCACACTTATTATTCTCTTTACTGTAATTTATGACTCAGTTTTTATAGCTGTTTGAGACTAAATTCCTCAAAAAAGGAAATTTCCCAATGATTAAAGAGATAGAGATTTTCTTATGTATCCACTAGTGGCCCAGTGCACAAAATTCGTGAAAAGGGACGGGGGGGGGGGGTGTCTCTCAGCCTGGCCTGTACCCTCTCACAATCTGGGATGCTGGCTCCTAACTGCTCACCTGCCTGCCTGCATGATCGCCCCTAACCACTCTGCCAGCCTGATCACCCCTAAATGCCCCCCTCGCCGGCATGCTTGCCCTCAACTGCCCCCCCCCGCCAGCCTGCTCGCCCCCAACTGCCCCCCCAACCAGCCTTTTTGCCCAACTGCCCCACCTTGCCAGCCTGACTGCCCCAACAGCCCCTCCCCCCCAGCCGGCCTGCCTGCCTCCAAATGCCCCCTTGCTGTCCTGCTCACGCCCAACTGCGCCCCCCCCCCGCAACAGCCTAATTGCCCCTAACCGCCTCTGCCTTGGCCCTGCCACCATGGCTTTATCCGGAAGGGCATCCAGAAGGTCTCCCAGTGTAATTAGCATATTACCCTTTTACTAGTATAGATAACCCATAGTTTCACACAGATCACTAAAGCAAAAGCAAGTCAGCAGCAGTTATATCACTGCAAATGAAATAATTAGAAGTGAAATTATGAAAATAAATTTTATTTTTAATTTTCAAAAGTAAAAAAAAATCTATAACATTTTTAATAAATTGTTAACATAATTTAGTTGATACCTAGTTAACCTCATATGGCATTAATGTTTTATTCCTTTATTTTGAAAAGACTCCAATACACTTGCATTGCATCCTTCAGAAATAGACTAAAGGCTATTTGCATGCAAGTTCTATGAAGAACAACCTTCTACTACATCCATGATATTCATGACACTTGAAATACTGAGTTATACTAGTTGTCATTTAACCTACCTCTTAAAAGAAAAAAATAACACAATTGAAAAAATTGGTTCTCTAATCTTTAGGTCTGTTTCCACAAATAAAACCTATCACTTTTCATAATGAGAAAGCAGAAAATATACAACCAAAAAGAGCTAACCTGAAATCATTTATTCAATTTATCAAAAGATAGCAGATTATGTGTGAGAGATCAACCTAAGAATAGTCACTGCATTTTTTTTCTTACCATTTAGCTCTGGCTCAAAGATAATAAATAAAAATAATGTACAATCCATTAGTGTATAAGCATCCCATATTATATTTAGATTTAATGTTTAAGAGGAACATTAGTAAAAGGCAATATTGCCATCATCACTACTGAAGTACCAACAAGACCCTTTTAGAAAACAGGCTGCTGTCCATGCCCCCAAATGTAAGATTAGGTGATCCTAAGTAAACATGAGGAAAAGAACGAAAATTTTGTCCTTATTCATAATGCTCCTTCCTGGCACAGATATTAAGATAAAATCTACCTTAAAGGTCACTATTTTGTTTTATGTCACTGTTTCTATTTTAGCAATTTAATGTAAATAAAAAGCAATATTCATTTTTAAATAAAAATCGTAACATTGTTTTACAAGCTCCTTGTAAGATGAGCTACATAGCAAATTCTTGTATCTAGACAATTCTTTAACATAATCAATTCAAATATAACTTGAGGTTCTCAAATGACCTATTTTCAACTCAAGTAAAGAACAATTAGGCCACCGCAGTCATTTCCTCATCTGAGTCACTTGATTCCTCATGTAGCTGTAGCTCCCCTAAATCTTTGTCCACAGGTGTAGTAGTTTTCTTCTTGTGCTTCTTGGGAACTGCATCATTAGCACACATTTTCCTCATTTTAATGTTTGGCAATTTCTTCAGATCAAAATCCCATTCCCTATGCAAAAGAAAGAATATAGATGGTTGGCAGGCTGTGAGATAGGAAGCAAGAAAAAGTCAATATTCAAAACTCTGAAAGTAGCAGAACAAAATTCATAAATTTACAGCAGATTCAAATGCACTAGGAAGAAACAATATAAATGCATTAGAGAGAATCCCATATATTCAAAACTCCCAAAGCAATACAGGAAAATGTTACACAAAAATTACAAGGAGGCTGTGTTCCATGCTTTTCCTCTCCCTAACCTAAACACTTCCGTCAATGGAGCTCTACAGTATCAAGAATCTCACAAGTAGGAACTATATCATACCTGGCAACTCTCCAAAATGCATATTGAAAAGTGTGTGAAAAGAAAAGTTTTTCTTTTCACACACAGTGGTAACTCACAGATAAGTTTCAGTCATCAAACATCTTTTATGGTTATAATAGAAAACTGAGTTTTTCAATCTCAGCATTTACTGTGACAATCCTACATTTACTTACTTGAAGGGCAATGTGAAGATTGTTTTGAGAACTGAACTCCAACAATACTAAAAATAGTCTATGCTAAATTCTTCTCTCTTTTCTGGCTTTCTTTCAGAGAGGCAGAACATACTTGTTTTAGAAATAAAGAGCACATTTATATATCTAATTAATTAATATTACAGGCAAATAAAGTAAGTAATCCTATATCATAAAGAGGTAATGTGCAAATTAATTCTCATGCCCTCACAAGATGGCTGCCTATGACCAGGCCGGCAGGGAGGTTAGTGAGGGACAACCAAACGACTGAACAAGCAGGCTGCGTGGGGTGACCAGGCCGGCGCGGGGGCTGTGAGGGGCGACCAGGCCAGCAGGGGGGGCAGTTGGGGCGAGCAGACCAGCAGGGGGGGTCAGTTAGGGGCAACCAGTCCAGAAGAGGGGGGCAGTTGGGGGCAACCAAGCTGGCAGGAGGGGCAGTTGGGGATGATTAGGCTGGCAGGGGGGCAGTGAGGGGCAACTGGGCTGGTGTGGGGGGCAGTTGGGGGCGATCAGGCCGGCGGGGGGGGGGGGGGGGGGCAATTAGGGGCGACCAGGCAGGCAGGCAAACGATTAGGAGCCAACAGTCCAGTATTGTGAGAGGGATGTCCCTAGGATCAGGCCTAAACCGGCAGTTGGACAAGGGTCTCAAACTGGAGAGGGTGCAGGCTGGGCTGAGAGTCCCTCCCCTACCCCCCGCCCTGTGCACAAATTTCGTGCACTGGGCCTCTAGTTAAGGTATAAAAAGAATCTTAAACTCTATGTATCTAAATTATAAATACATATACATGAGCTAAAACATAAACTACTTCTTAAATGATCAGTGAACTCTATTAGATCCAATATTTTGTAAGTACTAAATAACAAGTATTTTTCTATGAATTCAAAAGTATAAAATTATAAAATGAGCTTAAAGGTATCAAATATGACTGGACTTAATTTACCTAATTTCAATTAACATACAATTTCAGACCCATCAACATGATCTAGTTAAGATCAAAAAAGTTAATAGGAAACATTTTTTTCAAGACAAAGAAGCCAAGTTGGAAACAACTGAAATCCTACTCAGGGGTCTTGCTGGTCAGAGTGCTGTTAAAGAGACCACCTGGTTCAGAAGACTCAGCCTTCACCTGGTATTACTTTCCATTAACCAACTTCTTCAAAAGAGGATCCTCAAAACAGTGTGGGATGTGACTCTGAGCCATCAAATCAGTTGCTTTATTTCTTTTTAAAAAATAAGAATTGGTGAGGAATAGTGAGATCAGGTTCTTTTATATACTACAGTAAAGCATTTTAAAATATTTTGAAAAGGAAATAAGTCTCATGTCACTAGCATTTCAGTGTTTATCTAGTGTTTCAAATAAACACAACTTAGAAAATTCTACTTTGTCTGATAAAAGAGAAAAGGTTAAAAAAACAACCCGACTTTCTGTCAGCTCTGATGTCTACAATGAAAAAAAGAAATTTTATGTCTCATGTATTTGACATGCTGTTTCAGGGAATAATGAAAGTGACAGACTCACCTAAAAGTTTTCAGATTACCTGCATTTAGAATATCTGGGATCTCTAGGAAAGAAAATAATTTATATCCATTAGGTAATGTTTTCTAAATTACAACATTTTATAGTTTCCTCATTTATTATATCAGATGTCACAAATAATTAACAAACAGCAAGATCATCCAAAGCAAAACAAAATTCCAAAGCATTGTTATGCTACAAGAAAGTAAATTTTGCAAAAATAAAAGGCTTAGCTTAAGGTAACTTAAGAATGCTATTAAATAATAAATTCTAGCATAGAATCTGTAAAAGAAAACAAATCTACAGTAATCCTCCCTTATCTGCAATTTCACTTTCCAAAGTTTCAGTCACCTGAGGTTAACTGCAATTTAAAGTTATGAAATGGAAAATTCCAGAAACAAACAATTCCTAAGTTTTTAATTTCGAGCCATTCTGAGCAGCTTGATGAAATCTCACAATGCCCCCCTCTGGGCCAAATGGGATGTGAACCATCCCTTTGTTCAGTGTCTCAACCAACCTGCTGTTGGCCACTTAGTAGTCGTTTTGCTTATCAGATCTACTGTTGTGGTATCCCAGTGCTTGTGTTCCGGTAACCCTTATTTTACTTAATACTGGCCTCAAAGCGCAAGTCGTGATGCTGGAAATTCGGAAATGCCAAAGAGATGCCATAAAGGTCTCCTTTTAATGAAAATGTGAGTACTGTCCGTCTAGCAGATTATGCTGCCAGACCATCTGATTTTTTAAGGCAAGCCAGAAATCTACATTTTTCATGAGAAATCACCAGATTTTTTTTTATACTAACAATTAATAAGCCAATCAATACCATTTGCAGGCTATATTCAGGCTTTGGGTTTTCATCTGTCTGTGGGCTTTGTGAGCCTTAAGTACCTTCTCCTTTTAAGTGTCTTTCTTCAGACAGTGTTGTAAACTAATGACATACTTGTCCTTAGGAATGGTAAGAAGTACTAAAATGCCCAGAATGAATATTGGATTTCTATATTTCTCAAGAATAACTGCAACAGCCACTGCTTGGTTCTACAAGAATTACAAAGATGACAAGGACACAGTTATCACCTTCTAGAGAAGCTTAGAGTTGGAGATGGGCAGGTAGTAACTCTATAACAAAGCAAACAGGTACGTGCCAGAGGCGAGGAAAAACTTTACTTTCACAGTAGAAAGAAATGATATCACTGTCACAATGGACAGTTTTGGGGAATGTAGAAAAAGAATGAGTTAAAAATGATTCCATATACTCACAAAAAAAGAAAATCAAACTAAACTAAATATAATAATAAACCTTTGAAGTGCACTACAAATCTGACATTGCTATGTATGTTAGAAAGAAAAAGGAGCATGGCAGTGAACACACCGAGACCATAGCCTTCATACTGCTGTCGCTCCCGCTCCATCGTCTGTTTGATGACTGTCTCCCGGGAACAGTGCCGCCTTCCCTGCCTGCCTTTGATGCTGTTATGTAATTCAATCTGCTCCAGCTCACTGCTGAATCGATTTAAGTACCTGAAAAATAAGAAAATGACCTGAGTTACAAAGTCTGCATTTTTGGCTTATGATATCTCATTGAAAATGTAATTCCCAGCCTTCACCTGTCTAAATCTTTACTGGTAATATTCCGCTGAGTTCAAGTCCTTACACCTCAGACCTTCCCTGGATAACTCAACCATTCTCGAAATTTTTTGCAACCAAATCACAGCCTGCTATTAAAGTATCTATTAAACTACAGGTGCTCATTTTCAACCACCTGCTGAACATCTTTATTTGAAAGTCCTGTAAAGGCTTAACACATCAAAACTGAACTTGTCCTCATCCCTAACCCCACCGATCCCTACCAAGCCTGCTGCATCTCTTTAGCTCCCTATCTCAAGAAACAGTACAACCATCCATCCGACTGCCCAAATAAGGAATAAAAGTGACCTCCTTCATTCCTCTCCCCCTCTCCACCTTTTATGCCATATCTGTTTTCACTAAAGATTGAGACTTCTCCCTTCTTTATATCTCTGGAAACCTTCCATTCCCTTCCCCACACTGCTACTAACCAAGCAGAGGCTACCACCATCTCTTGCCTGGAGTATTTGTTTTGTAAGCCTCTCAACAGTCTCCTGGCTAATGCCATATCTCTCAGTCCATTATCCTCATTCTCACTACTGCAACCTTTCTAAAGTTTAAAAATGATCGATCATCTCCAGTGCTTGCTGTAAAAGCCTCCCATGGTTCTGAAAGTCCTTTGATAAAGTCCAAAATCTTACAATTATATCTGAGGTCTTTCATGAGTTCGTTGTCACTTATCTTATCATACCTGTCACAACTCCCTCCTTGAACCTGTTATTTCAGTCATATTAGATGCCTGCCAGATCTCTATATAAGGCACTCTCACCTGTGGGCCTTTTAGGTATTTGTCTCTGCCAGAGGCTCTTCAATCTGCCCTCAACCTGCTGACCCCTACCCTTCAGCTGTCACTTCAGATGATACATTCCCAAGAAGCCTTTACTGACCCAAAGAAATTGGATTAAGTACCACTGTGAGGTACAGAACAGTTACAACCTGCTAAAGTGAAGAGGCTAGGATATAAATCCAAACTCCTTTTTATTATAAAGCCTATTTGCTCTTCTATAAATCCACAACACAACTGTCTCTTGAAGAACCAGAGTGAAAAATTCCCTTTTCTGACCCTTTTCTCATAACATGCCCAGTGTTTACCTTTCAATTAATTCACAAGCATCTTTCTTGGAATATCCTCCTTTTTGGGGATCCAGATGATTTTGAAACCACTGCAGTTTTTCACCTATAACAAAAAGTACCAAGATAAACACCACAGTCATCATTTAAGTAAAGCGGTATTCATTTTAATTTTCAACATCAACATGTTTATAACAGTATCACATTTTATTTCCACGCTAAATATAAAACCTCGTGTGGGCTCAAAGCTCATTAAGCCAATTTGTAAGAAATTAAATTGTCACATTTTAATTTGAGGAAGAAAAAGGAGAGGGATGGTTTTCTGTATATATTTTTTACCCAATAAGGATGCAAAAATTTTTTTTAAAGAATAACAGAACATAAAGTTCAAAGTATTTAAAAAGCAAAGGGTAGAACTTGTCTAAAATAAAATGAGAACATTAGATTAATAATGAAAATGGTGTCTGCAGAACATTTTATAAGCAGCAAGCACTAATTCAAGAGCTTCATAATCCTATAATTAGTACTATTATTATTCCCACTTACAAATGAGAATGGTTAAGTAACCAGTTTAAGGCCTCAAAGTTAGTAAATACATTAAGTGTACAAGATCTGCCAGATACAAAGAGCTAATGGACCTCATTCTTATAAGTAAATCAGATCATCAGAGTCACTTGCAGTCTTTTCTCAAAATTAGAGATGAAGAAATGGTCCTAGCCCAGAGATTGATAACCCACTTAGAAATACTACTCCATTACCTTATAAAGTGTTAGATAAGGGCTCAAATACCTTTAATTTTAGTAATAAAGCCTAATAGTCACGATTTTGAAATTTCAGGCTTATCAGTAAAAATTTACTAACAGTAAATTTGACACTCCTCCTCCCAAAAATGAGATTGTGATACTGAGATATAAACTGAATATTTAGAAACATTACATATGGACTGCTGTTTCCAAAATACTTAGGCCATAATTCTAATGGTTAGGGAGCTAGAATTAAACTTCAGCCATAGAAAGATAGACAGACAGACAGACAGACAGACAAAGGTAAATAGGTAAACAGGTAAGCAGGTAGGTGATTATAATCTAAACAATTTTTGAAAAACAAAGTTAGATATTATTAACAACTAGAGGCCGGATGCACGAAATTCGTGCAAGGGGCTCGGCCCTTGACGCTATGGCTTCGTCCCGAAGGACATCCAGTCTAATTAGCATATTATGCTTTTATTATTATAGATGTTCTAAGAGTTTAACAATTGATTTTATTTTATTCTGTTTTAATCAAGCCTGATAAAGAAAATTCACTTAGATAAAAAATAGTATTACACTAGGAAAGTCAAAAGAAAAATAGGTATAGGGCAGAATTTCACTAATCTCTAGCAAAAATGTCAAATAAGTAAATCCACTTACCAATAAGATTGAGACGCAATGCCTTTTCATTCTTCAACCTTGGAAAAAAAGGTGCATAAATATGTTAGAGAATTTCCAAAGCATGTTTTTAAAATCTGTCAAGACAACAAAAAGAAAAACTGCCTCAAGAACCTTAATTCAAAGATCATTTTTTCATACACATGAAATTAATTTTGTTAATATGGAAGCACTGAACATCATGCTTTTTTTTAAATCACTGGAATGAAATGTTATTAGAAAATTTTTCTTAGCTCTTCAATGACTAAAGGATATGTAACATAAGTTTTATACAAATAGAGAGGAGAGCTTGACTAGATTATGAACTTGAGATGGATTTTGTAGAATATTGTGCACAAGAGTCATGATGTAATTAATACCTTCTAGAAGACTTGAGTTCTGTCACCAAGACCAAAATATATTACTGACACTTTTAAACTTCCATAAGAACAAAACAGAATGTTTACTGTTCATAAATGTGAAAAAAATTATAAAAAAGAAAAAGAACTCATTTATTCTCAGAAAACAGTTTAGACAGTGTGAATCTCCTTTGTTGATATTCTAAATACTAATTCACCCAGAAGAGAGCTTTATATAGCTAGTGTTTGCCACACTACATGCCACCCACTAAGAATACTGTCCCAGCCCTAACAAAGCTGACCAGATTTACGCTCCTACTTTAAACAACTGGAAAACTGGGTAATAAAATGAAGCCTCTTTTTATAAAAAAAATTTTAACCATAGAATGGGAGAAAATATTCACAACATAAATAATTAACAAAGGATTTGCATTCAGAATATACAAACAGTTCTTCCTACTTAATGAGAGACAACCCAATATTAAAATGCACAAAAGAGAGAAACCAAGATGGCAGCATAGGTAAGCACCTAAACCGCTGCCTCGCACAACAATTTCAAAACTACAACTAAAAGACAGAACGGACACCATCCAAAACCACAGGAAAGCTGGCTGAGTGGAAATTCTACAACTAGAAGGAAAGAGAAAAGCTCATGGAGAACTGGAGGAACGGCAAAGGGTTGAGGTACAGCAAAGGGTCTTTGTGTGCGCAGAGAGGAAGGGCGACTGAGAGCCTGGCTAACTTTCTCTTGCGGGAGGGGGAAGGAAGCCCCCGACTGCACTGAACCCCAGTTCCGGGTGAAACTCCATGGACCCAGGTTCATACAGGGGGAGTCTGGACTGTCAGGTAGGGAGAAAGGCACTCAGAGACTCGGAGATCCGGGGAAGAGCCAGGGGAGCCCCGGTGGGCAGGGGTCTGGAGGCGCGAGTGTGCACAAAGACTGCAGAGGTTGCCACAGACTTTCCCTAGCAGAAGGGAGTTGGAAGCTTCTGACTGCACTGAACCCCAGTTCTGACTGCACTGAACCCCAGTTCCAGGCGAGCCCCTGGGGACCCACACTCTTGTGGGGAGAATCTGGACTCTCAGGCGGAGGCTCGGGAGATGGGGAAGGCAGACGTCTGGAGGCGCGCACACACACACCTGCACAAGGACAGGGCTGACGGGAAGCCAAGCCTGTCTGTTCCGCCCTGAGACACCACCCCATCCAAGCTGAGCACAGAGGCTTTTGCAATTTGGCAAGTCTAATCCTATAAGGCTATCTCCAGCACCGAACTTCTCCCAGCCTAGACACAGCTGATCCTCACAGCCAACTGGCCTGGAGGTCAATTCCTCCCAGTAATACCAACAACAATCAAGACTTAACTACAACAAGGCTATACACACAGTCCACAAAGGGGTGCACCAAGAGTGTCCACCTCAGGTAACTGGGAGGACAACCCACTGGGCCATATAGGAAACCTAGCACACAAAGCTACCCTACCAACTCAGGGAAGCAGGGAAAATGTGGGCACAAAGAAACAGATCACAAACGAAAGAAAGGGAGGAAAACAAACGACTGGATATAGAATTCAAAACCACGGTTATAAGGCTTTTCAAGAATATCCTAGAAAAGGCCGATAAATATAATGAGACCCTCGAAGATATGATAAAGGACCAACTAGAAATTAAACATACACTGAATGAAATAAAAAATATTATACAGAGACCCAACAACAGACTAGAGGAATGCAAGAATCAAGTCAAAGAACTGAAATACAAAGAAGCAAAAACACTCAACTGAAAAAGCAAAAAGAAAAAAAAAATCCAAAAAGTTGAAGATAGTGTGAGAAGCCTCTGGGACAACTTCAAGCGTACCAACATCAGAATTATGGGGGTGCCAGAAGAAGAGAGAGAGCAAGATACTGAAAACCTATTTGAAGAAATAATGACTGAAAACTTCCCCCACCTGGTGAAAGAAATAGACTTACAAGTCCAGGAAGCGCACAGAACCCCAAACAAAAGGAATCCAAAGAGGACCACACCAAGACACATCATAATTAAAATGCCAAGAGCAAAAGACAAAGAGAGAATATTAAAAGCAGCAAGAGAAAAATAGTTAATTACCTACAAGGGAGAACCCATACGATTGTCAGCTGATCTCTCAACAGAAACTATGCAGGCCAGACAGGAGTGACAAGAAATCTACAAAGTGATGAATAGCAAAAACCTATAACCAAGATTACTCTACCCAGCAAAGCTATCATTCAGAATTGAAGGGGAGATAAAGAGCTTCACAGATAAGAAAAAGCTAAAGGAGTTCATCACCACCAAACCAGTATTATATGAAATACTGAAAGGTATTCTTTAAGAAGAGGAAGAAGAAAAAAGTAAAGATAAAAATTATGAATAACAAATACATATCTATCAACAAGTGAACCTAAAAATCAAGTGAATTAAAAACCCGAGGAACAGAATAAACTGGTGAATATAATAGAATCAGGGGCATAGAAAGGGAGTGGACTGATAATTCTCTCGGGGAAAGGGGTATGGGAGCGTGCAGGAAGAGACTGGACAAAAATCGTACACCTATGGATGAGGACAGTAGGGGGGAGGTAAGGGCAGAAGGTGGGGTGGGAACCGGGTGGAGGGGAGCTATGGGGGGGGAAAAGGAGAAACAATTGTAATAATCTGAATAAAGATTTACTTAGGGGAAAAAATAAATAAATAAATAAATGCACAAAAGATTTCAACAGGTTTTTTTTTCATCAAATCAAAGGCATACAAGTGACCAATAAACATGTAAGATTCTTAACACTGTTAGCCATCAAAATTACTGAGTGTGCAAATTAAACCACACTGAAATACTACTTACACTGAATAAATTTAAAAAACTGATAATACAATGTTTTTGAGAGGATATGGAGCAAATGCAACACATACACTGGTGGTTAAAATCTAAAATGGTACGATCATTTTGGATAAGACAATTTCTTACATATTTAAATATTATACCTATCACATGACCAACAATTCTTATAAACTTAATTTCTTATATTCTTAAACATACATCTAACATTTACCATATTACCCAGCAATTCCAATGCTAGGAACTAAAAGAAAAATTAAAATATATGTCCATGTGAATGTTAATGGCAGCTTTATTTATGATAGTAGGGGCTGGCAAATATTTTCTTAAGTGGCCAGACAATAAGGCTTTGCGGACCATGTGGCAACTACTCGCCTCCGCCACTGTCGCCTGAAAGCAACCATAGACAATGCAAAGGAATGGGCATAGCTACTTTCCACTAAAACTTTTTTCATATAAAAACCAGTGTTGGGCCCTTATTTTGCAGACAATATTACCTACAATATTATTTCATTTATATGAAACATTTAACAAAGACAAATCTCATCTATCAAAATAAAGAGCAAATCACTGGTTGTCTGAGGCTGGGGTGAAGATTGACTGGGAAGAAGCATAGGGAATCTTTTGGGAAGATGAAAATACACTATTCACTAACCATGGGGTTACACCAGTTTATTATCAAAACCCCAGACCAGTACACTTAAAATATGTCTGTTTTATTATATGTTATTTATACCTCAAAGTTGATTAAAAAAAAAAAAAAAGATGCTTTAAAACTGTGTAGAGAATGACTTTGAGAAGAATTCATTCCTTTTAAATAAGCCTGGAAGGAACAATCTAGTGAGAGGTCAGGTTGAATGAACTCAATGAGAGCCTGAAACCAGAAGAGAATGAGGTGGAATAAAGAAAAGTAGAGAGATATGAGATTAATTCTCAAAAGTACTAGTAGATGTTTCCTAGATTCTTACGCATTATGCTTAGTTTCCCTTTGTTAACTTTTCATATTAAGTCATTTTCATTTGGTATCTAGAATTCCGTACTACATACCCTGCGGAACAAGACATGACGATACATAATGAGATACTGCTATGCTGTGAAATCCTAAAATAAAACTAAAATCATTATACAGAATAGCCATTTGCTACTATTGTAAATTAAGTATTGCTTGAAATGTGCTGGTCTTGAAACCACACCGGTTTCTTTTAATATGAACAGAAGCAGTATTTCACATAGTTCTAAATTAGAGCATTCAAACACTGAAGATGAGAACATGTTTGAACTCTTAATTCTGTTACTATTCACTCTTGCAACATCTTTAAGTAATCAGAAGTCATCAATAAGAGTCGATCTGATCAACCCAGCAGATCTGGTTCTATATTCTCTACCACTGGACAAAGGCAATGCACCCTAACAGATGTCCTCCCAGATCCCTGCCCCCTCTACTTCTCCCTAAAGAGAAGTCTTAGGAAGTGGTACAAAGAATCCTGGGTTCTGTGAAAAAACTATGGATATTCCAAGCTGACTGGCTACCTTTGTTCCTTAGCAAACCAGGTGTCTTTGGTAGGCAGAGAGTAACAAAAGGTGGTAAGATCTTAAAATGGTCCCCACTGATTCTTGCCTCTTCATATGCATGTCCTCACTCTCCAACTCATAATCCTTTTATTTTTTCTTCACTGCACTCATCATAACCTATTTAAATTTATATGTCTGTTTTAGGTAAAATCTTTAAGTGCTGGATTCTTGTTCACTGTTTTATCTTTAGTGCATTAGTGCACAGAACTTACTTAACATATCTCTTATCTATCTATCTATCTATCTATCTATTTATTTATTTATTTATTTAATCCCCACCCCAGGATATTTTTAGAGAGAGTTGGAGGGAGGGAGGGAGGGAGGGAGGGATAAAAGAGAAACATTGATGTGAGAGAGAGACATAGATTGGTTGCCTCTCGCACACACCCAAGTGGGGCCAGAGATAGAGCCTACAAACCAGATACATGCCCTTGACGGGGAAGGGGAATCAAACTATGACCCTTGGTGCTCAGGCCAACGCTCTAACCACTGATCACACTGGTCAGGACTAATATAATTTGTAAAGAAAGAATACTAATGAAGAAGAAATATATAAATGGGTTTTTCACCAATGCACAATACAAATAATAAAAAGATACTTACTTCTCCTTTTTTTCTTGTTTGTGGGACTCCCTCGTAATTTGAGCTGCTTTTCTACTATATGGATGGATGACTTTTTTTTCTCGGCCTACATTCTTTCCCTTTAGCGCTTTAGGCTAAAAGGTAGAAAAACATATGACACATATAAGTCAGATATATAACTGATTTATGTCAAAAATTTTTCTTCAGAACTAAATGTTAAAAATAGTAATGTAACAGGAATACTTTGAGCCTGAAACACTACACCAGGATTCAGAAGATAAGCCAGATCTATTAAATAATTCAAACAGTCTGTTTCCATGGTCACAACAGAAATGATATATCCAGAACTATTCTCCATGATGTAAAAAAAATAAAGAAACAAAAAGGGTCAATAAAGCCAGCTCTTCAACTGTTCCCTTTTCAAAGTAGGTACAGAGAATGCCTGTAAAAAGTAGAAGCTGGAGGCTCTGTTCCACAAAGCCCTCAGAGATACAGGCTACTTCCATCTTATGACCTAATATCCTTAGGCTATAACTCCCTATATATATCTATACAGGGTGTCCAAAACAATGTATACACACACTTTGAGTAATGTAAAGGCGGTGTTTATTAAAATACATTTCCTTTTCATTTAACAGCTATCAGCTGTTAAAGTGTGTATACATTTTTTGGGGACACCCTACAGTTCAAGATGACTTAACAACAAGTCTAAACTCCAGCCAGTGAGAAGTAGAAAAGAAAATCAAAAGGCATACCCCTTTCCTTTAAGAGCAAGATCTGGGAAGTTGCAGTCTTTTGCTTGCATACCACTGATCAAAATTTAATCAGAGTTGTATAAGAGAGAGTAATAAATATAATCTTTATTCTCAGAAAATATAATTGCGGTAGAAGAGTCTATTAGGAAACAGCTAGCAGTCTCTAACATACGTAATATTCAAAAAGGTCAAATGTTTCTCAAATACCCTCTTCAAAATATTATCATTGCTTTAATTCAGCTTCATGACCTTACATGACTAGGATGGCCTTTAGGTTCTCACTGCTAGTCCTTTTTACATGGAAGTCACAGAGCTTACTTTCTGCACTCACTCACTCCACTAGCTGACAGTTAGGTCCAAGTCCTTAACAAGGAAAACAATCTACCCCGAACCTACTTCTCCAGCACTATCTCTCTTCCTTCAAAATGTCCACCATCCCATTCTCACTAAACATTCTGTTTTGTAAGTTCTTGAAACTGTACATGTCACCTCTGCCTACAAAATACTTTGCTTTGTCCTTTCATAGGACACAGCTCACAGTAACTGCCTTTGTAAAACTCTCCAGACAGAATTAATAAAAGGACCACCAATTCCTCATTCACACATGTACCCATTCCTTCAACAAATATTTACTAAAATTTTCCACAAAGACTTGTTGCTTGCTTCTTGATAACCCTGACCCAGAATGGCACTGTTATTGGTTACAGGTAAAAGGGAAGAGTAAAACCATCATAAACAGTATGTGGATTCTTTTGAGTGCCTCTGCTCGTGTGGAGGTGAGGGGCAGGGAAGAGAGGAAGTTGTGATAAAAAATTTACATGAAGTTTACCTAGCAAATATGTATCAAGTAAAAACTTTCAGAACTCGTGGTAGGTTGCCTCTAAGATGGTCCCCAATGAATCCCACCTCCTGATATTCATGTTCATGTCTAATCCTCTCCCTTTGAGCATAGTCCTAGCGATTCACTTTTAGTAAACAACATTTGGCATAAGCAATGAGATTTCAACCCCAAGGTCAGGCTTTGAAAGAAAGGACTTTGGCTTCTGTCATGCCTACTCTCTTGACTTAACTGATGGAAACCAGCTATCACGTAGTGAGTTGTCCTATGGAGAGGCCTATGTGACAATTACCTAGAAGCTTCTAGCCAATTACTAGTGAAGAACTGAGGCCCTCAGTCAGGTGGTCCAAGAGGCGCTGAATGTACCAAGAACCACGTGAATGAGCTGGGAAGTGGATCCTCCCCAGTTGTTAGGTTAACCAGGGATGGGGAACCTTTTTCTGCCAAGGGCCATTTGGATATTTAACATCATTTGTAGGCCATATAAAATTATCAACTTAAAAATTAGCCTCCTATATTTGGTCAAACATTTAATTAACTCACCCCTAATACCTAGGCAGGGCCAGACCAAATGCTTTTGCAGGCCTTATACGGCCCTTGGGCCAGACAGTCCCCACCCCTGTTAAACGAAAGCCTCAGATTGTACCTTGAATACAACCTTGTAAGAAACCTAGAGGCAAAGACATGGTAAACCATGCCCGATCCCTGACCCACAGAAACTGTGAGATAATAAATGCTATTGTATTAAGCCATTAAATTTTGGAATAGCTTGTTACCCAGAGAGATAAACTAATTCAAGACCAAAAACCAAAACAACAACAAAAACAAAGATGTGCTCTTTAAAAAGATGCCTTTGTTTCATATCCTAACAAATAAAATGAAAGTCATAAAAAGAAAAAAAGATGCTCTCTGAAGCTGCTAAAACTTAGCAACTACAGTTAGGTCCATAAAAATTTTTCTTTAAAGATTTAAAAAATTTATTTAGAACAAGAAATACTTTGATACCCTTAGAGTATGAAAATGTCCTCAGAGCTTTAGAAGATCTCAGATAAAGAACCTTCGAGACTTAGTACAAAGAAACTGAACATGTATTCTGACTCAACTGTGCTTTAGGATTCCTTATAACTTATTCATAAAAAGGTTGCCTCAAGGCAGGGTATGTATATTTAATAAGGCACAGAAATAACACTAAATTTCAAACATTTTCCTATTTTTCAGTATATCAAAATTTAAAAAAAAATATAAACACAACAAAATGTTTCAACAGGAAAACTGAACTAAAACCCTGTCAATAAAATGTTAATCTATTAAGCAGTCTATTCAATATCTCTTAAGTAAAAAGCAATTAGACTCTATTGGTGAGGGGTTCTCCAAATGAATTTTGTAGAGCATCTGATGATTCATGAATAATACAGAACATAAACATATAACAAAACTAGGGGAGTTGAAAGTGCACTTTCAATGGAAGATTAACATTTTATTTTTTTAAAAGTACCAAATTTAACTTTCAAATAGATAGCAAAAATAAAATTTATTTTCATAGGCTAAGCTAATAGATTGTTCTGAATAACTGACTACATCGTACTTCAAAACGTTTCTGGCCCAAGTAGTCTAGTCAGAAAACTTGTACTGAATGAAAGTATCTTTTCCCCACAATCTTTAGTGATTACTTCAGAAAATTCTAACTATTCTTTGAATTCAGAATTGAGAGTTACAGAAGAAAACACAGTTTACTCAAAAAAACAGCAACAGAGAGGTATTTCAGGGCATAAGCCATGAGATTTCAATGAGGTTAGGTTTTGAAAGAAAGGACTTTGGTTTCTGTCTTGCCTACTCACTTCACATATTCCTATTAAAATAAAAAATAACACATAGAAACTGGGGGTAGAAAGATGGTTGTCAGGGGCGAGGTGGGGAGTGGGGGGAGAAATGGATAGGTGGCAATAGATACAAACTTCCAGTTATAAGATGATTATGTTCTGGGACTTAAGGCACAGCATGGTGATTACAGTTAAAAATATTATAGTATATACTTTAAAGTTACTAAGAAAGTAAATCTGAAAAGTACTCACAACAGGGGGAAAAGGGTAACATGTGAAGTGGGGGACTGTTACCTAAGCTTACTGTGGCAACAATTTCACAATATATACAACAAATCACGATGTATATCTTAAACTTATATAATGTTATGTTAATTGCATCTCAATATAGCAAATAAATAAAAAAACAAGATGTTTAGGCTGATTTGCTGTTATAACTCACATTTATAGGTGTGAAACCAACAGCACACAATTCTTGTCATTAAGGAATATTTAGGTAGCCAATTATAGTTAGTGCCCACAGTAATCAAGGGAGGACAATGGCATATGTTTTAATGGTTTATAACCTAGCCAAGTAGAGAAGCACATTTAAATTCTTAATAATGGGCTTATACAAAAAAAAAAATATATATATATATATATATATATATATATGTGTATATATATATGTATCTGTGTCTGCCTAGTAGCCTAGCACACACGAAACTTAAAAGCACTAGAACCTTTTTTTAAATAAAAAGTGTTGCATGGGATGAATTTGAAGATTCATGTTAGTTAAATTATGATATGAGGAAAAGATATGAACGTGTGAAGCTCTAGGAAAGATTCACAATAAACAAAAATAAATGAACAAGAGTAGACAACTACAAACTGTATTGTTACTATTGACTACTATTATGAAAGTTAATTACAACTAACACTTACTAAACACTAGACATCGGGATAATTGGTTTACACAATTCTCTGAGGTAGCCACTATGGTTTCCCCAGCTTAATAGGCATGACAACTAGGAGGGATGTAGTAAGTTCACCAAGATGATAATTCAGTAAAGATAACAGGTGCCAAACTCAGTCGTCTGGGATGCCATGGCCCACATTCTGAGCGGCACTGAAACAAGTTCAGAGTAACTGATTCAAAGGTGTAGATGGAAAACTCCCAGTTCCAAGCTGAGTTTAAGGACAAGCGAGGGCGTAGCAGAGTCACAGGAGAAATACCAGAAAAACGAAAGGGCGGGAAATGTGCCAAAGAGAACAGATTTATATGCCACTCTTTTGACTCTTACAAGGCAATTCACTCCTATCCCGCCTGACAAAAGTGAGGTTCTGATAGACAAACACTGCAGGCGAATGCAATCAACCCGAATCACTCACATACAATCCCATTATTAATGTTTTAATGTTCCATTCTGAAAAGGAAAGGCTATAAAAGAAAATTATCAGAGGTTGGAAATTGCACAAGCGTAGTGATAAACAAAAACTGAATTTACACAAACATGAATATAATCGAAAGCCAAGACTGTAGACATGAAAGACAAAAAGAGCCCCACAACAAAAACAAAGGATCAGTGAAAGAGGAAAAAGACGTACGTTGTGGCCGGAGTATCCCAAGTTTTTATGATGTTGCTTATATTTAACACTAGTTATTTTAAAACATGTTCCTATTTAAGAATTATTCTCAAGAACATAACTATAAGTGAAAAAAGCAAGAAACAAGAAATAGTTTTGGATTGTAAACTTAAGTGGTGACCATAAAGGAAAGCAAGGAATTCATAAATACGGAATTTGGATACTGTTGACCTCTGGGCTCCTGATGGTTAATCAAGAAGGGGAACACAGAGGCTTTCAAAAGCTGTTTTACTTCTTAAACTGGATAATGGATAAACAAGCGTTCCTTATACTGCTCATCTTTACACGTAAGTGTGCTTTATATAAATACTCTTTCACACCTCAGTTTTTAATGAAAACAAGTTCCAGTGCCCTAGTGGGAACGGGGGGCGTGGAGGCAGGACTTGGGGCGAGCATGAGTCTCTGGAGGGCGGTGAACAGAGACCAAGGAAGAGGCGGCGGAGCCCACGCAGTCTACACCGGCAGGAAGGGCGGCACACGGGTATGGAAGCAGCGTTTTTAGGAGTTTTGCCGAATAGCGAGAAAACGTGCAACTGCGGATCTTCCGCGACGGGGAAGAACTTAAGCACGAGGGAGGCGAGAAGTGGCAGGGCGCCCTGCGAGGACTTGGGAACTCAGAAGCAGAGCTTAAAGGTCCGGACGCCTGGCTGGGACCCTCCTCCCGGCCTCCAATCTCTGGGCACCCCCTGGGACAGTCACTGCGCGTGCTCCTCTCTCCCAGCTTCCCCAGCCCACCCTTTTCCTCCCCCGTCGGGAGCCATCTCGGGAGTCAAACGGGTTCAAAGGAGCGGGAGGGGCCCACCATGGTGACGTCCTCGCGCCCTGGGGACCTCTGCACTCCACGTCCGGCAGCCTCACAGACGGCGATGCCTCAGCTCACACAGGGGATCCAGGCAGAACACACGTGGGGTCCGGAGTAGCTTGAGCGAACCCGACCGGAAGGGGCGGGACGAGTACGTTGCTCTAAAATGTCCGGGGGGAACCACCACCTAGTCTTTTTCGCCCGCGTTGGCTTTGAAGCCCTAGCCCCGCGGCAGCCTCCCCAATGCGAGATCATTGCGAAGCGCGATGGCGGGGAGCTTGGGCAGGAGGGTGACCTCCGGCTCGCTGACGCCTGAAGCTCTAGGCTCGTGGCGTCCCAGGCCAGGACGCGGATCCTGGGCAACAGCCCAGGTGCACAACTCCAGGGCCGGACTAGGCTCTTCTCTTGGGGCACCTGCCTGGCAGAGATTGGTCTCTTCCCAGGAGCGCTGGTCAGGAATGACAAAATGAACCCCCCTGGTCCTCCTGTACAATCCAACACTCAGTCACCCAATAACTACTGTAAGATATAGAGTGGCCAGATTATTATGATCTCTGGAAAAAAAAAAAAAAAAATATATATATATATATATACACACACACACATATTAGAGGCCCAATGCATGAATTCGTGCATGGGTGGGGTCCGGCCAGCCTGGCCAGGGGAAGGGGACATGGGCGGTTGGCGGGCCTATCTGCAGGTCGAACTCCGTGTGGAGGGGAAAATTTGCATATTAGCCTTTTATTATATAGGATATACACCGAGTCGCCAGATTATTATGCGTTTAGAGATCATAATAATCTGGCCACTCAGTGTAGTGTGGAGACATCTTTCAAGATATTTCCCTGTGCTTTAACAAATACAAAGATATGTGTATGTTTGTGTAGACTGGTTAAGTATTTGTTAGATATAGATAGATATAGATATAGATACAGATATATATAGATATAGATATAGATATAGATAGATATAGGTATAGATATAGCTACAATGGGAATACATGCTTCATTTCTGGGATAACCATTAAAAGAATAGAAACAGTGTACCTAACTGAATAGGACACAGAGAAAATAAATGGAATAATTTTTTAAAAACACATTCAAAGCAGGGAAATAAAAAAAAAAGAGAAACAGGAATGTAAGGGAAATAGAAAATAAAAATAGGGTGGTAGATTTAAATCCAAATGGTTGTGGACTAAGTGCCCTAGTTAAAATATTAATGTGTTATATTGGATTTAAAACACTCAACTATGTCCTGTTTGTAAGAGATATCTAAAATATAAGGAAACAAATTTAAAAATCAAAGATGGAACAGGTATGCTAAGCAAATACTAATGAAAAGAATGTTAGTATAGATATATTAATGTTAAACAAAACAGACAAAGTCATTAGAAAAGATTACTTCATAAAGATAAAATGTTTCAATTTTAAATATATGTGTGCTTAATATAGCTCCAAATATATAATGGAAAAAAATTGATAAATTTTCAAGAAAAAGAAACCAACTGCCTTGGTGGCAAATTACCTTTTATAGTAATTAATAGGAAAAAATCTGGTAAAATGTTAAAAATGCTTTTGAAAACAACCACAACACAACTTGACCTAACAGGTCTATTTAGAATACTATTTCCAATGCTTGCAAGAATACATTACCCACCCCCAAACCTACTGTGTTACACGAGACTCTTATCCTCACTTGCTCCATACACGGCCTCTAAACTAATTCAAAACATGGAGGGAAAAAAATGAACTCAGCATCTGTATATTTCTTTTACAAAATCTTATTTTAACAAAACTCAACAGTTCAGATAAAATATAAGCAAACTTAAGTGTTCCCAACCTCTAAATACAACTCACCTCATAAAGTGAATCCTATCTAATAAAAGAGTAATATGCAAATTGACCATCACACCAAGACACAAGATGGCTGCAGGGGAGGGCAGGTGTGGAAAGTTAGAGGTGACCAGGCCAGCAGAGGAGAGCAGTTCTGGGGGGGCAGGCCTGCAGGGGAGGGCAGTTGTGGGCAATCAGGCCAACAGGGAGGGCAGTTAAGGGTGACCGGGCCAGCAGGGGAGGGCAGTTGGGGGGATCAGGCCTGCAGGGGAGGGAAGTTGGGGGGACCAGGCCCGCAGGGGAGGGAAGTTGGGGGGACCAGGCCTGCAGGGGAGGGCAGTTGGGGGGACCAGGCCTGCAGGGGAGGGAAGTTGGGAACCAGCAGTCCTGGATTATGAGAGGGATGTCTGACCACCAGTTTAGGACCAATCCCACAAGGCGGTCGAACATCCCTCAAGGGGTCCCAGATTGGAGAGGGTGCAGGCTGGGCTGAGGGACACCCCCCCCCTGCACGAATTTCGTGCACCGGGCCTCTAGTGTGTGTGTGTGTGTGTGTGTGTGTGTGTGTGTGTATTTTTTCCCCCACAAATCATTGTAGACCTCTGGAGTAATCATTACGTGTGTTGTTTCCTCTACTAAAACCAAGTAGAAAGTGAACTTACCAATTCTGCAATTTATATTTTCTCTCCAAAGCTATTTTTATTAGTGATGCTGATAGGTTTTATTTCTATTTGAAGGATACACTACAATAAATACTTTTCCATACTATTTGAAAAAATTAGCAAATAAATTATACAAAGGTAAGATAAAACATTTAGTTTAGATTTTAAATCAAGGATCAAAACTGGCACCTTGAAGATATGTTTTGTGTTGTTGTTTTTTTCCAATGAAGTGTTCAGAAATTTTTAAATTTTAAATGCCTTTAGATGGGTTTATATTCTCTAGTTTGTCACAGGACCTTTCTCATATAATATCTGACAGTCATAAACTCATGGTACCTTTCTAGTCCAGAAGGCATTTGAGTTTGCTAATCCCTACTCTGTGTGGATAAGCCAAAAATAATAAATGAATAGTTTCTTCCTATTTGTAGAAAACTTTTGACTGTCTTCAAAAATGACTTCTAAAATGAGTAATGGACATTTTTCCAAGACAACTAAATTTTTGGCACGTTGACTTAAAAATATTTGGCTTGCCCTTTGTAAGTGATAACCTCTTCTTAGTAGGGAAAATAGAATGTGGTATCATGTCCTTGATTTATTTGGCTAAGTTGTGTTCACAGTCACATTATGTAATTTTACATTATCAAATTATGCATACTCTATACTTATATGGTTATTTTAAATTGTATGCTAGTACTTGTAAATATAAACTAAAAGATGAAGATACTTAAAGGAAATATTATTAAAAACTAATACATAACTTTCCAGACTTTCTTTTAAAAATATCACTTTAAAATACTTTACATGTAATTTACAAAATATTATTTTATTTATAGTATAAAAATCCACAGTCTTATAGAATGACAACAGGGAATTCATATTCACTACCTAGGTTATTAAATCTCCAAGACCACATTCTTTTCTTATCAAAACTGACCTTTTGTAATGTTAAAGACTTTCTATTTAATACTTTGGGAAATAATTGTGCAATACTTTAAATGAATGGAAGAAGTTGGGAACTTGGAAAGAAATGTAAAGCAGATCCTATTTCTCTGGTTTTTTTCATATGAACACTATCTCATAGATCATTTTTAAATTATCATGTTTACTAATTGGATTTATTAGAATTCTTCTCAGGCAAAATAAGTGAGCTACCTTTGTTAATATTAACTGCTTCTCAGTCACTCCCTAGTTGTTTGCTATGAATGGGTGTGTTTTTCCCCCTCTAATTCCTATCTTTACTTCTAGTCCAACTCTACTTTGTTTTTCTTTTCTTTTCCTTTTTCTAAAAGTATAAGTGAACATTAATTTGCAAAAGGCACTGGGAATGATGAATACAAGATGACCTCTTAAGAACTTTCCTTTCCAACATTCCTTCAGCAAGTATTAAAATCTTGTTACTGTCATACCATGATGATTTATTTGCATATGTACCCTTGAAAATAACAAAACTAGTTTAAATAGCAAATGACATTTAAAATGTTTTTTCTGAGTTATAATGTAAGAGACATATAGAGAGTCGCAAAGCCCTGAGTTAGTTGTTTACAACCTGACTGGACACTGAAATCGTCTGGGGAGCTTTTACTGTTACTGCTGCCCAGACACATCACCCAGAAATGTCTGGTGCAGAGTGCATGCCAGACAGGAGGTTTTCAAGCTCCCCAGATAGCTCCAAAGTACAACCAACGTCAGGAGCCACTAGTCCATCTACAGATGACTATTTACAACGTTGACTACACATTAGAATCAATGCGTGCATTAAAAAAATATAGCTTCCCAACTCAACGCCTAGAAATTCAAATTCAGTTTGTCTGGGGTGGAACCCAGTATTGTTTTTGTTTGTTTGGTTGCTTGGTTTTTATTTATTTATTTTTCAGTGTCGTGATTTTAATGTGAAGCCAATGTTAAGAATTATTACTCAAGAACCAAGATGTTTAACATCAAAGCATGGGAGATGATATACTGTCATTGTGTTATGTTTTTTTTGTGTTTGTTTTTGTTTGTTTTTAAGACAAGCTATACCCCTTGCCTGCTAGAAGAACTCAATGGCATAAATTCAGTTTTATAACTAAATTAAGTAAATTAATTTTGTTTTAAAAATTAATATTTGTAGTAACAGTAATAGTATTTTAGGGTATACTGGGGGAAATTGCAGTTCTAGATACCTTGCCATTGAGCAGTTTTGGATTTGATCTTGTAATTTGTGGTCAAATTTGTCATTGCAGTTTTATCTCTAAATTGGAATCTTCTATTGCTCTAAGGAAGTCTATGTTGACATAGTATCTCCATAATTGGCTAGATTAAGAGCGACTTTAGATAATTTCTATCAATGCTCCGCTGTAAAGAGTGATGTTTCCAAAACAGAAGCAATGCATATAAAAGAACCACAAACTCACGAATAGTTTCCGATAACATGAGGATATAAGAATAACTCCCTTTTGAATGATGTATAACATGAGGAAAGGCATCAAAAAATTTAGCCATTGTTAATAATGCTGAACATGCAAGTAACAAAGCAAATATTTAAAACCCACTCCATTGGACTTGGAAGGAGACGGTCACGTGCAGAAAAAGAGCAGAGTCACAGTCACGTGGTGGAAGAATTCGGAGGCAGGCTGTGCGTCCCGGTGGTCAGTCTCGCGACAAAGTCTGGCACGCACGCAGGCACGTGAGCCCTGGCCGGGCAGTTGCTGACCTCCTGACCTCGAGGAGGCGGGGCAAGGACGTGGGGTCACGTGACTTACCGTGACTGACTTAACGGTCAAGGAGCTGCCGCCAACCTCTGCTCTGCGGGAACCATGGACAGTGCCACCGTGACCGATGTGGCCGAGGACCCCAAGCCCGACGCGGACACTGTGCAGGTGCTGCGGGACCTGGCCAACCGCTTGCGGATCCACTCCATCAGGGCCACGTGTGCCTCCAGCTCCGGCCACCCCACGTCGTGCTGCAGCGCCGCCGAGATCATGTCCGTGCTCTTCTTCCACACGATGCGGTATAAGCAGGCGGACCCCGAACACCCCGACAACGACCGCTTTGTCCTCTCCAAGGGCCACGCCGCGCCAATCCTCTATGCCGCCTGGGCGGAGGTGGGCGACATCAGCGAGGCTGACCTGCTGAGCCTGCGGAAGATTCACAGCGACCTGGAGGGACATCCCACGCCGAGACTGGCGTTTGTGGACGTGGCGACCGGATCGCTGGGGCAAGG
This sequence comes from Corynorhinus townsendii, assembly GCA_026230045.1. Classification (NCBI taxonomy): domain Eukaryota; kingdom Metazoa; phylum Chordata; class Mammalia; order Chiroptera; family Vespertilionidae; genus Corynorhinus; species Corynorhinus townsendii. The sequence continues at coordinate 109,131,137 of JAPDVU010000006.1, read as the reverse complement.
GCTCGGGGCCGCGTGTGGGATGGCGTATACCGGCAAGTACTTCGACAAGGCCAGCTACCGCGTCTTCTGCCTGCTGGGAGACGGCGAGTCCTCCGAGGGCTCCATCTGGGAGGCGCTGGCCTTCGCTTCCCACTACAATTTGGACAATCTCGTGGCAGTCTTCGACGTGAACCGTTTGGGACAGAGTGGCCCCACGCCCCTGGAGCACTGCACCGACACCTACCAAAAACGCTGCGAAGCCTTCGGGTGGACCACCTACTTAGTGGATGGCCACGACGTGGAGGCCTTGTGCCACGCCTTCTGGCAAGCAGCGCAGGTGAAGAACAAGCCCACGGCCATTGTTTCCAAGACCTTCAAGGGCCGGGGCATTCCAAACGTGGAAGACGCCGAAAATTGGCATGGAAAGCCAATGCCGAAAGAGAGGGCAGATGCAATCATCAAATTAATTGAGAGTCAGATACAGACCAACAAGAATCTCACACCGAAACCTCCTGTTGAAGACTCGCCTCAAATCAGCATCAAGAATATAAAAATGACCTCTCTGCCTGATTACAAACTTGGTGACAAGATGGCTACTGATAAAGCATACGGGTTGGCTTTGGCTAAACTGGGTCATGCAAATAAAAGGGTTATTGTCCTGGATGGTGACACAAAGAACTCCATCTTTTCTGAGATATTCAAGAAGGAACACCCTGAGCGTTTTGTTGAGTGTTTCATGGCAGAGCAAAACATGGTAAGTGTGGCACTGGGCTGTGCCACCCGTGATCGCACCATCGCTTTTGTCAGTACCTTCGCTGCCTATTTGACGCGAGCATTTGATCATATCCGGATGGGAGCCATATCTCAAACCAACATCAATCTGATTGGTTCCTACTGCGGGCTATCCATTGGTGAAGATGGACCCTCCCAGATGGCCCTGGAGGACCTAGCCATGTTCCGAAGCATTCCCAATTGCACTGTTTTCTATCCCAGCGATGCCATCTCGACAGAGCATGCTATTTATCTGGCTGCCAATGCCAAAGGGATGTGCTTCATTCGGACTGGCCCACCAGAAATTGCAGTTATTTATGCCCCAGAAGAAAATTTTGAGATTGGACAGGCCAAGGTCATCCGCCACAGTGTCAATGATAAAGTCACAGTAATTGGAGCCGGAGTTACTCTGCATGAAGCCTTAGCGGCTGCTGACCATCTTTCTGAACAAGATATTTCTATCCGTGTCATTGACCCATTTACCATTAAACCCCTGGATGCTGCCACCATCATCTCCAGTGCAAAAGCTACAGGCGGCCGGGTTATCACAGTGGAAGATCACTACCGGGAAGGTGGCATTGGAGAAGCAGTATGTGCAGCTGTCTCTGGGGAGCCTGACATCCTTGTTCATCAGCTGGCAGTGTCAGGAGTCCCTCGAAGTGGGAAACCTTGCGAATTGCTGGATATGTTTGGAATCAGTGCCAGACACATCATAGCAGCTGTGAAGCACACTTTAATGAATTAAGATAGCTGTGTTCTTTAAAAGTCAGTCTATTGAGTTTGGTCTTAAAATAGTTAATCTTTATTATTGCATTAGTGCTAGATGTTATCAAACCATCGTTTATATTATTGTACATTTTTAAAATCTTTAACACCTTTCTTTATTCCTAATTCAGAAATTCGAGTTAACAACCTTTCTGTTAAACTGTGACTATGTACACAAATGCTACTTTCACTTTTGAATAATTGAAGTAGGTTATAACTTCATAACCGAACAGCAAACAAAACAGCTATACCTAAACAAAATTTTCTGAGAAGGCTATAAATAACTGTGTTGGGAATCAAAATAGAGCTAATAGTTTCTTAAATGTTTGTAATTTCCTTGTAAGAAAATGTGAATTTAATTGTAGACTTAAGTAGCCCAGGTTTTGAAGCAAATTTGAGCTTTTATGTAATGCATTCTACCTGCAGCTTTCCAGATATTGTTTGACTGCAGTTGCCTTGGGATTTCCTCAGAAGTTTGAATTCATCTCTCCTCTGTAGTTAAAGGCCATAGAGCCACAGTGAATGTTCTTATGAATCATACTGCTTTCTTAAAGAGATGAAAGCATAACTAGTTCTGGTCTGCATACTGCACACTTAGGTGAGGTTTCAAAAATGTTTCATTTTTTCAGTGACCAAAGCAGATTGCTAACTAGCTTATATTCATCTACTAAGATTACTAAAGTGAATGTAATAAAGAATTTTAAAACTTCAGCTTTACTTAGTTTGTGTCATGTATGTGTGATTTGTCTTCTTCTTGGTAAGGAAGAAACTTCTATCTAAACCAGAAGCAGAAAGAGGCATGTCTTTTAACAGTAATCCTGGAAAAAGGATAGAGCTGAAGATAAGTCACCAGAGAACAACGTGTGGATTGAAAAGCCATCTCAAGCAGACTTGTTACTTTTAGGTGTAAAAACATAAATTATATGGCTAGAATACAAGAAAAGAGTACTTACCAGTCAGGTAAAGTTAAAGATGGACCAAGGTTCAAAACTAAATTTAAAATTAGTCTGTATCTGGTATATTAGGTCATTAGTTTCTTACTTTATTGCCCTTAAGTGCCCTTGTTAAGTGCACCAGGCCTCTAGGATCATCATAGGATCATTGTACAAATTTGGAAAATTCAAATAAGTAAAAAAAAGTACTTATTTATACACACACGGAAAAAAATCTGTATTTGCTAGCACACAATCTATAACTGGATCTTCCAATATAGTCATTCTAATCAAATAATAGCAAACAAATATTATATATATCCATGAGTGTGGTGCTATTGAATAACAAATCTCCATCCTTATTTTGCAAACATTAGAGATAACATTGATTCAGATACAGCATAAGATAGATAAAATACTAGCACAAAATTATAATTTGAGTGTGCATACTGGGAAAGCGCTTCAGCTTTTTATAGCTTACTAGAGGCTCAATGCACGAAATTCGTGCAAGTGGTTTGGCCCCCACCACCACAGTGCAGCCTCTGCCTCAGCCCCCACCGCCGCGGCTTCATCTGGAAGGTCATCCATTCTAATTAGCATATTACAATTTTATTATTATAGACTAGAAGCCCAATGCACAAAATTCTTGCAAGAGTAGGCCTTCCTTCCCCTGGCTGCCAGCACCAGCTTCCCTCTGGCACCCGGGACCTGGGCTTCCCTCAAAGTCCTGGTTTGGTCCAGAAGGACGTCCGGAAGGACATCTGGTCTAATTAGCATATTATGCTTTTATTATTATAGAAAACGTGTCTGTAGGGTTCAAAACAATCCATTTGCAGGTAAACATGTATAAAGACACCTTTAATAATAACAGTAGATCAGGCATGTGTGTTTTTATAATTAATGAAATCTCAGAGACAACCAAAAATATTTTTTGTAGGAAGATGGGGTAGCTATTCAGAATCCATCCTGTAAAGGTTCTGTTTCATGACTCATCAATCAGTGACTATCAGTCCAGAGAGAAGAAATAAGAAGTGGGAATTATCTTGTGTCTATAATTTTTCAAGTAAGATGGAATCAATCCAATCCTATCTAATAAAGAGGGAATATGCTACTTGACTGTCACACCCTCACAAAGATGGTGGTGCCCACAGCCAACTAGGAGGAAATATGCTAATTGACTGCCATGCCCTCAAAGATGGCAGCACCCACAGCCACAAGATGGCAGCACCCAGTCCCCTCAGCCCTACCAGGGCTGCAGGTGTGTGGCACAGCTGGGTCTGCCCCACTGTGCAGGTCTAGCCACTCTGTGCACCTGCCTCCAGAGTCCCCCAAACCCCTCACCCCCTCAGTCGCCCAGGGCTGCCCAAGGCTCAGGTAACCAGGGCCGGCCTAGGCTTGTACTGCCGGCAGTGGCAGCAGCAGAGGTGTGATGGGGACATCGCCTTCCCCTGATCTCCAGGTTGCCTCCTAACCTTGAGGGCTCCTGGACTGTGAGAGGGGGCAGGCTGGGCTGAGGGACCCCCCCCCCTTTTCCAGTGCATGAATTTTCATGCACCAGGCCTCTAGTTTTGTTATAATATTATCTAACCTTAAATCCCTCAAGAGTTTCTTCTGGAGTATGGGGCATGCAGGAGGCAGCCAATCAGTGATTCTCTCATCATTGATGTTTCTATCTCTCCCTCTCTCTTCCTCTATGAAATCAATAAATATATATATATTTTTTTTAAGTTGAAAAAGAGGCAAGGAAGGATGAGCCCCTCCAACTCATTCTAACCTAAATATGTTAAAAGGACTGAAAGGGGGAAAGCTGGAGATGGAAAAACCAGCTAAGAATCTACTGCAGACAGAGAAACCAAGATGACAGCATAGGTAAACACCTGAAATTGCTGCCTCGTATAACCACTTCAAAACTACAACTAAAAGACAAAACGGACATCATCCAGAGCCACAGGAGGGCTGGCTGAGTGGAAATTCTACAACTAGAAGGAAAAAGAAAAGCACACTGAGACTCAGAGGAGGTGCAGAAGTAAAATGCAGAGGTACAGAGACGTGCACCCACGTAAAAGGCTGGCAACTGAGGATGCAGTTGTCTTTTTCAATCAGGAGGGAGACACAAGCTCCCAACTGCTCTAAACTCCAGTTCCAGGCGAGACTCTGGAGACCCAGACTCATATGGGGAGAAACTGGACTGTCTGGCTTCCGGTGGAACTTGAGGGCAGCATTCTCTTAGAGGTGCTTGCAGCAATTATCAAGGGACACTGAGAACTGGGGGCCTCTTAGGGCAGGGCTGAGGATCAGCCATAGCTATTTGCCCCACCTTGTTGATTTCCTGAGACCTCACCCCACCCAAGCTGTGTGCAGAGGCTTTTGCATATGAATGGCCTGGCCCTTTCCAATCTAAAATTACCTAACAAACTGCAGCTGGGTCAAAGAGCCCCAGAGCTTCCAAAAGAAAGCCAAAGGCCCCACAGCAGCTTGAATTGCTTCACAGCTGGGCCTCATCTGGGCACCTCAAAAACCTACACAAAGAAGAGGAATCTGTAGATCTCTCCATAGCTCTTGCTGGGTGGCCTCAAGCAGAGGCTAAATTTGCACCTCCTTCAAGATCCAAGAGCCAGTGTACCCAGTGGTCAGAGTGGGACCATCCAGATTACAACTCCTCAGATCCGTAAGGGACACATTCAAGGGGCAGACTCAGTGAGCACCAAAGCCCCACTGAAGCAAGTCTTGCCCCATAAGGGTGTCTCTAGCACAGAAGTTCTCACAGCATAGACACAGCTGATCCTCCAACAAGACTGTGCACACAGCCCACAAAGGGATGCACCAACAGTGCCTACCTCAGGTAATTGGGGAGGCTGAGCCACTGGGCCCTATAGGACACCTAGCACACAAACCACTCTGTCAACACAGGGAAGCAGCCAAAATGTGGAGACAAAGAAACAGTTCATAAATGACAGAAATGGAGGAAAGCAAACTACTGGATATAGAGTTCAAAACCACAGTTATAAGGTTTTTCAAGAATTTTCTAGAAACTGCCAATAAATTTAGTGAGTCCCTCAAGGATATGAAATTAAACATACACTGACTGAAATAAAGAATAATATACAGAGATCCAGCAGCAGACTAGAGGATCGCAAGAATCAAGTCAAAGATTTGAAATACAAAGAGGCAAAAAACACCCAACCAGAAAAGCAAAAAAGAAAAAGAATCTCAAAATATGAAGATAGTGTAAGCAGCCTCTGGGACAACTTCAAGCATACAACATCCGAATTATGGGGGTGCCAGAAGAAGAGAGAGAGCAAGATACTGAAAACCTATTTGAAGAAATACAGAAAACTTCCCCCACCTGGTAAAAGAAATCAACTTACAAGTCCAAGAAGTGCAGAGAACCCTGAACAAAAGGAATCCAAAGAGGACCACACCAAGACACATCATCATTAAAATGATAGGAGCAAAAGACAAAGAGAGAATATTAAAAGCAGCAAGAGAAAAACAGTTAGTTACCTACAAGGGAGCACCCATACAATTGTCAGCTGATTTCTCAACAGGAACTATGTAGGCCAGACAGGAATGGCAAGAAATATTCAAAGTGATGAATAGTAAGAACCTACAACCGAGATTACTCTACCCAGCAAAGCTATCATTCAGAATTGAAGGGCATATAAAGAGCTTCACAGACAAGAAAAAGCTAAAGGAGTTCATCACCACCAAACCAGTATTATATGAAATGTTGAAAGGTATTCTTTAAGAAGAAAAAGAAGAAGAAAAAGGTATGAACAACAAATGCATATCTATCAACAAGTGAATCTAAAAATCAAGTGAATAAAAAAATCTAATGAACAGAATGAACTGGTGAATATAATAGAATCAGGGAGTAGAAAGGGAGTAGACTGACAAGAGAGTAGACTGACAATTGTCAGGGGGAAAGAGGTGCAGGGGGTGTGGGAAGAGACTGGACAAAAATTGTGCACCCATGGATGAGAACAGTGGGGGGAGCTGGTAAGGGCAGATAGTGGGTTGGGAACCGGGTGGAGGGGAGCTATGGGTGTAAAAAAGAGGAACAACTGTAATAATCTGAACAATAAAGATTTATTTTAAAAAAAAAAGAGTTTCTTCTGATGAACAGAAGTGTTCACTTTAATGTAATCCTAATTATCACTGTTTTCTCTTTTGTTAGCACTTTTGTGTCATGTTTAAAAAATCTTTTGCCTTCACCAATGCTATTGAAGTTATTCCTTTGTGTTTTCTTCTGCAAACTTGATATTTTTATCTTTCACATACAGATCTACAATTCACCTGGAAATATGTGTGATGTGAGATTTTGGGAGTCCATACAATTTTAGACACAATTTTATAGCACCCTTAAAATTTCCTTTCACTCACCATAACAGAATGTTATCTTTCTCATATATCAGATGACTATACATGCATGGAATTGTTTCTGTTCCATTGGTCTATTTCTTTATTTTTGTGCATGCTACAGTATCTTAATTATCACTGCCTTTTCATGAGTGATAACAGTATTTTAAGTCTTCCATATCCTCCATATCCTTTTGTTTTCAAGATCGCTTTACCGGGTGTGGCCCGGGACGGCATGGCTGTCGCACTCCGGCCTCCGAAGCAAGCCGTACTGCGGGGGCTGCGCTCCTTGGTGTATGCTGGGGTGGGAGGCTCTGGCTTCACCTGCTGCCGCTGCCCCCTCGGAGCTAAAAGATATCTACTTACAGATAATATTGTGAAATTAAAAGAATTTCAGCAAAAGAAGGTGGCTATTGCATACAGTCTTCCTGGTACCAAAGAAACCTATTTGAGCAACTTGGAGGAGAAATTGACCCAGAACAAGCTCATCTTGAAGGAGGAGCTGAGAACCTTACTTCATTTATGTGCGTCCCGTGATGACGTGGAACTGGCTAAACATATCATTTACAGGTGCTTTGGAAGTATTGATCGAGATGAAAAACCAAGATGTGAAGTTCAACAAAGATACCTATGTCCTTGCTTTTGCAATTTGCTACAAACTGAATAGCCCTGAGTCTTTTAAAGTCTGCACCCCACTAAGGGAAGAAGCCCTCATCAAAGGAGAAATCCTTTCCAGGAGAGCGTGCTATTTTGCTGTGGCACTAGCTCTGAACCAGAACCAAGTGGAAAAAGCTGCATCTATTTCTTCTCAAATCATGAAATCAGAAAGCATAATCTGTGCTAATTTAAATCTGATGATCCACATTCAGTCAAATATGTTGAAAACCCTGATAGATATACTAAAGGATGCCACAGAAGAAAATGTATCAAAATTTGTGAAAAAACTTAACTTCTCAGAAGAAGTGCTGGCTAAAGTGAGGGGAAAAGTGAAGGATGTGCCTGACCTTCTGGCCACATTTGACGAGCTCTATGGGAAACTGCACATAACTGGCCAGGTCACCACTCACACTTTGGATGCTCTGCTCTGCCACACCCTCAAACACCTGAAGTCCCACATGGTACTAATAAACAAGAGGACAGTCAGCCGCCGGAACTTCCAGCCACCCAGCCAGTCCTTGTGGGCTGAGTAACCTTCAGTCCAACCCCCTATGGGGTGGGTCTGAGTTGGAGGGGACTTGCTTGTAGTGAGTTATTGGCATCCTAAGAAATCAGGCACCAAACTCCAGTGGACTCTGCACTAGCATTTGGTCTCCTTAATGTCCGTATTCATTGAGTGCTGGCTTGCTGACCTGGGAAGTTAATCCAATTGAGGTCTAGATACATGGGTCAGAAAGCTGAGCTCCCTCAGAGAGAGGCTTGTTCTGGTCAACTGCTGAGGATCCTTGAAGGAATATGGTCACAGTCTCCAGTCCAGCTTCCAGTACCAGTGCACCCAATAAGCAAAAGTGGAAGGAATTTCACAGTCAATTCCGACTAACTTTCAGGAGATGGCTACTTGCTGAATTTAGATGTTCTAAATCCCTAGGCCACCATGCTTGGAAGTAGCCCAGGATTTTCTCACTGCTTCCGTCATCATTTACCTGTGACCTCAAACAAGGTACTTGGGCCCTCATTTTCCATCTGAACAGTAAGAGTGCCTGTAGGAATCGTGGATTGATTTGAATTTTTCATTCAAGTTTCAGCAGGGTCTAATTTTCTCAAAAATTAAGAAAAATAAAAACCGTTCCAAAAACGTCAAAAAAAAAAAAAAAAGATTGCTTTATCTATTCTTGGTCCTTTGGATTTCCATACAAATTTTAGAAATAAGTTGTCAATTTCAACAAATATTCAATTGTATTTTGATGCTAATTACATTTGGTTTATATTCCCTTTTAAAATTCTTTTAAAGAGATCACATTATTAAAAATGCCTTAGCAAGTTAAACTAAAGAGATATCATTAAAGTAATTTTAGAAAGTTAGGTTCACAGTCTTCAAACTGAGATAGATGTACTTTTGGGGTGTTTGGGCAGCCCTTGGAAGTAGGTCCTGAAGACTTTCCAAGTCATATGTAGGCACAGAATATTTTTAATGGAATCTATTTCCAGATCTTTAAATCCATGTGTTTGTTACTAAAATTGATATGCCCGAGAATACTCCTGTGATTTTTTCCCAATATCCTCTTTCATAATTGCAATTACCCTTCTTTTCAGAACAAAGCCATACCTTTCACCCATCCTTACTGTCATCATTCATTGCTTGTTGTGAAATCTTTGGAGTGCAAAACAAAGGAACATTGTGGTAGTTATTTCAGTAAGAAACTGTCCTCCTTCTTACCAAGTCTTTTTTTAATTTCTTTATTGATTAAGGTGTTACGTATGTGCCCTTATCCCCCCTCCACCCCCCATCCTCCCCACTCATGCCCTCACCCCTCTGTTGTCTGTGTCCATTGGTTAGGCTTATAAGCATGCATACAAGTCCTTTGGTTGATCTCTCCCCATTACCCCCACCCTCCCCTACCTTCCCTCTGAGGTGTGATGGCCTGATCGATGTTTCTCTGTTTCTGGATCTGTTTTTGTTCATCAATTTATGTTGTTCATTATATTCCATAAATGAGTGAGATCTTTTTACCAAGTTTTAATTGGTTACATTGTAAAACCAAAGCTGTACCTGGAGTGTCTTATCTGATAATAGTGGTCACCAAATCAGTTGTGACAAGCCATTTTAAGGAACAAATACTGATATACTTGTAAGGCCAATGTCTACAAAGTCCTCCCAGGAAAACTGGTTTGGTATAGGGAAGAGGAAGTTAAGGAACTTAATAAATATAAAGCCCATGAGAAAAGAAGATTTCATTCCAGTTTTTAGATACTATGATGAAGATTGGCAGTTCCACATGGTTTAACCTAATACTATAATATGTTGATGCAGATTATGAAAGTATTGCTTAAGGTATTATGAAAAATGACAGCTGTTGAGTATTAGGCAGCAAAAAAAAAAATTGGGAAAAGAAAATGGGAATATTGGATGATAAGTGTATATTCCATACAAACCGAAAACCTCTTAGGCTTGAAGTATTGTGTAACATGGCATATTCCAGGAGGTATAAGAAGCCTTTTGTTGAGAAATCTTAATTTAACTAGCCATACTGGGTTTAAATTTCACTCCACCACTGACTTGCTATAAGATCCTAGGCCAGTGGTCAGCAAACTCATTAGTCAACAAAGCCAAATATCAACAGTACAACGATTGAAATTTCTTTTGAGAGCCAAATTTTTTAGACTTAAACTTGTTCTAATGCCACTTCTTCAAAATAGACTAACCCAAGCCGTGGTATTTTGTGGAAGAGCCACACTCAAGGGGCCAAAGAGCCGCATGTGGCTCGCGAGCCATGATTTGCCAACCACTGTCTTAGGCTATCAACTTCTCTGTTCCTCAGTTACTTCATTCCTTGTAAAATGAAGATAAAAATAGGACCAATGTCATAGGTTATTAGAATATTAAATTAGTTGAATGTATAAAGCTTTCAGACCAGTGTCTGGCAAAAAGTAAGCACTAGTCAATGTACGTTTTTATCGTTGAAGGATTAAAAGAGAAGAGCCCTCATCGTAACTTGCATTCCTGAAACAAATCTGTCCCTCCCCTTTTCTTGGCCCTCTGCTCAGAAATGTCTGATTGCATCATCTCCTGACCTAACTCTCCACAACTTTGCTCCATCAATTTTCTCTCTTTACACCACCTTCTGTCTCTCCTTGAGGATAGCAAAACTCTCTTCTTCCCTGAGGAAGCTTCATACTGAAGTCAGCTGGAGGTGAGCTGACACAATGTGCCACGATTTTCAAATCTTAATGCTTGGCAGTTGGCAAAGGCCCACCCACAGTGCAGAATTGCAAGGCCCCTGGAGCCACTGTTGTGTCTCATTCAGTAGTCACAACATTTTACTCACCATACTGCCTTCAGATCCTGTTGGGATTCTTCAACATCAAAATTGGCCTCATCATCACCACAGCTTCAAAAATTTAAACTTTCCATTTTAAAACTGCACAAGATAATGCATACTTATTTTAAAGGGAAAAATACAGATTTTTATTAATAAAAATCCAATGACTTCACACTTCTCAACCCATCTATTTTCTCATCCCCCTGTGGTAACCACTGTTAGTAGCCTGATCTTTTCAGTCCTAGCCCCTTCTCCATACTCAGATAAATGGCTTTTCCCTCAGAGAGTCTTACTTAGATACATAATGCATGTAAATTTTAAAATTTATTTTCTAACTAAAATGGAACCATTTTTCTACCCATTACACTGAAACTTTCTTTTTATACTTACAGTACACTATAAACATCTCTTCAGATTAGTGGATATAGTTACAACTTACAAGTTATACGTTTTATAACTCCAAGGCATGGGTATAACATAATTTATCCAGCATTTCTCCAATTAGTAGATATTTGGGTGTTGCCATGCTACAAAAACAGCCTTATATAAATGTATATATATTTTTTTTATCTAAAGGTGTGTTGGTTTTTTCTTTCCTAGCGGTGAGTTAAAAATAATGGGGCTGCTGAGTCAAAGGGCATGTGTCTTTTCATATTTACAGTTATTGACAGATTACATTCCAAAAATGATTTTAGACAGTTTCCCTCTGATTTTTCTTAAGCACTGTCAACAGGGGATATTTTTACTCTTTTAATGTTTACCGATTTAATGAGTTGAGAATAGAATCTCACTATGGTTTTATTTTGTATTTCTCTTCCTACTTGGGACATTGAAGATAGTTTTACCTGTTTGTTGATGTTTGAATTTTAGCCTCTGTGAGTTGTCTGTTTAAATTCTTCACTTCTTCTTTTCTTCAATTATTTTTCTTCTTATTATTAATCAATAAGAGCTCTTTGTATACTGATAATACTAAATATTAAAGCAAATTTAAAAGACAAACAATAGAGTCAGAAAAAATTACAGTGAGAGCGATGGCAAAAGCACTAGCAGCACTGAGCACTTAGAAAACAATAAATATAGTTGAATATAATAAATGCAATCAAAGATGTCTATTTTTTTTCCCATGGTTTCTGGATATGCTGTCTTATTTAAGAGGATCTACGTTTCTCCACATCTATTGCCAAATCTAAGGCTGTGCAAATATTCTCTGAGATTATTTCCAATAATTTGATGGCTTTATTTTTATACCAGACATTCATTAATTTAGATTTTCAAAAATATTGCTTAAAGTGTACCTTGATCTTTGTTTCTTTTAATGGAGCTGCAAAAATTATCAGCACTTGATATTTTAAAGAGTTCTTGTATTCAGATTACAATTCCCAAGAGAGATACCCATTAAAACTAAGTTAAAAACAGTTACAGAAATTTGAGAGCTGGGTTTTCTTTAATTTTGAATATATTTATTTCTGTAGTTCCTTCCTAAATTTGGTGATCTCTTTTTACTTCATTCTGAGCCAAAATTTGTTTTAAAGAATTTTGGCTATTTTGACTTGTCTAGAAGATCTGAAATGAGAAAGCCCAAATCCCACATATATTGTTTAGCCTGTGACAAGGTATTTATTTGACTCTAGTAATTCTTATTTTCCTCATCTTTGCTATGACCTTAATGAAATATATAACATGGAGATATTGTAAGAATTAAATATAGTAATGCATGTCAAGAAAATAGCAAAGTATTTAATAATAATAAGCTTTTAAAACAAATAAAGTTATTAAATTCAACTCTATTAAAATATTTTCCTTATTATCTGAGATAGACCTGTATGCCTGCTTTGGAACCCAAACAAAAGAAATTTCTGGCCCTGGCCAATGTGCCTCAGTCAGTTCATGCAGCCGATTGAAGTTTCTTTCTCTCTTTCCCTCTCCTTTCATCTCTCTCTTAAAAATAATGCACACACACACACACACACACACACACACACACACACACTAGAGACCCAGTGCATGGATTCATGCACTGGTGGGTCCCTCGGCCTGGCCTGCGGAGATCGGGCCGAAACTGGCTCTCCAACATCCCCCAGGGGGTCCCGAATTACGAGAGGGCAGTTCTTGGGTGACGCACCCTGGAATTGGGCTCCCTCCTCTCTGGTTCCAGCTGCATCACCCAAGAACCACAGCTGCCAAGTCACTGCAGCTCAATAGTTCGTGCATTAAGTGTCTGGCCCCTGGTGGTCAGTGTACATCATAACTACCAGTCGGAGCATCTGCTCCTGGTGGTCATTGTGCATCATAGCTACCGGCCAGCCAGTCTTAGGCTTTTATTTATATACTAGAGGCCCAGTGGATCGGGCCTAAATGGGCATTCAGACATCCCTCTCACAATCCAGGACTGCTGGCTCCCAACTGCTTGCCTGCCTGCCTTCCTGATTGTCCCTAACCGCTTCTGCCTGCCAGCCTGATCACCCCCTAACCACTCCCCTGCCAGCCTGATTGATGCCTAACTGCTCCCCTGCCAGCCTGTTTGCCGCTAACTGCCCTCCCCTGCAGGCCTGGGTCCCCCCAAACTGCCCTTCCCTGCAGGCCTAGTCACCCCCAACTTCCCTCCTCTGCCAGCCTGGTCATCCCTAACTTCCCTCCCCTGCAGGCTGGATTGCCCCCAACTGCCCTCCCCTGCTGGCCTGATCACCCACAACTGCCCTCCCTTGCAGGCCTGGTCCTTCCCAACTTCCCTCCCCTGCTGAGCATCTTGTGGTGGCCATCTTGTGTCCACATGGGAGCAGGATCTTTGACCACATGGGGGCAGCCATCTTGTGTGTTGACATGATGGTCAATCTGCATATTACTCTTTTATTAGATAGGATAGAGGTCTGGTGCATGGGTGGGGGCCAGCTGGTTTGCTCTGAAGGGTGTCCTGGATCAGGGTGGGGATTCCCTTGGGGCATGGGGCGGCCTGGGCAAGGGGCCTGTGGTGGTTTGCAGTCTGTCCACGGCCCCCCCCTCCCCCACAGTGACCCAAGGGGAGTCCCTGGGATCTGGAATTTATTTATCTTCTATAATTGAAACTTTGTAGCCTGGAGCGGAGGCCAAGGCAGGCCAGGGGCAACCCTAGCCTCCTGCTCTCTCCAGCTCCATAGCTGCTGCCATTTCTGTTGGGATTTATTTGTCTTCTATAATTAAAACTTTGTAGCCTGGAGTGGAGGCCTGGGCCGGCAAGGGCAGGCGGAAAACTTGGCTTCCTCCATTGCCAGAGAAACCCAAGCCTCCCTCCTGCTCTCTGTGGCTGCAGCCATCTTGGTTGTGTTTATTTGCATATTCACTCCTTATTGGCTGGTGGGCATGGCCTGTGGGCATGGCTTGTGGGTGTAGCAGAGGTATGGTCAATTTGCATATTACTCTTTTATTAGATAGGATTATTAGTATAGGTGTGTGTGTGTATAACTTTCAGATTATTACAAGGACAAGATATAATGAACTGAAGAGTATTGTTATTTTTTAATATTATAATTTTAGGTTCATTTGTTTTTTTCTTTTAAAATTTACTTCAAAGATAACACCAATGATTCTACTTATTTTCCATATTTTAGTTCTAAAAGTTGTGAATTTTGTCTATGGTCAGTTTGACTAATTTGGTATGCTACATGTCCTACATTATTTTTATTTTGAAAATGTGTTTAAGATAGATGGTTGGGACAACCATTACATGCTTGTAAATAAATATTTTCTTTTTTTAAAATATATTTTATTAATTTTTTACAGAGAGGAAGGAAGAGGGATAGTGAGTTAGAAACATCGATGAGATTGAAATATCGATCAGCTGTCTCCTGCACACACCCCACTGGGGATGTGCCCACAACCCAGGTACATGCCCTTGACCGGAATCGAACCCGGGACCCTTCAGTCCGCAGGCCGACGCTCTATCCACTGAGCCAAACTGGTTTCAGCTAAATAAATATTTTCTTGATGATTATATCCACTTCAATTTCTTTTTTTAAATTTTATTTTTCAATTAGAGTTGACATTCAGTATTATTTTATATTAGTTTCAGGAGTACAGCATAGTGTTTCAATTCCCCTGATAATTCAAGGACCCATCTGACACCATATTACTGACCATATTTCCTATCCTATACTTTACTTCCCCATGACTATTTTGTAACTACCAATTTGTACTTCTTAATCCTCTCACCTTTTTCACCGAGTGTCCTCCTTTAAATTACTGTGTAATCTTTGTATCAGTTTGCCATCTACTGACATTCTCAGACTTTTATAGAATTGGATTTTTCTAAACCTAGGAATTTCATTTGGCCACTGGGGAGAAGTAATGCCCACCACCATATTCCTGTTCATTTTCCATCCCAACCACTTTAGATAATGGGCTTTCATTTCTTGGTATGGCTGGTTCCTTTGTAGTTTAATCAGGTGGGCTCATTCACTTTAGCACTGATTTTTTTTTACCCTAGAAGTAAAAGTCTCCATTTAAAATTGGTATAGCATAGTATAGTCTATCATTTTAGAAGAAACTTTTAAAAACTTTTACTTATAAAGCAGAAAAAAATTAGTACCACCCTCAAATCTTGCATCAAAAAGAATATACTACACAGATGGATTCTAACATATATTCTAGATTGATTTTGTTTACTGCCAAAGAAAAAATGGAATCTATTATACTTCTGTTTTAATCAAGATTTTTTTTTAAAGTTTCAAACAAAAAATAGAATTCAAACTGAGGAAAAGGATAATTTATTGCCTTTTCTAAGTTACAACTCCAGGAACAGAAAAAGCTCATGGGGTTAGTGCGAAATGATCTGTCTTTCCATCTCTTGACTCCATGTAATTCTATGATAGCTTTCTCTTCTTTATTTTTTTTTCAAGAAAAAAATAGATGATTTTATTATATAAAATGCTAACTTTTTTTTTCATAAAGGCTCTGCTAGTGTGATAACTGTGATAATCACCAATTGTACCAGGTTTATATGCTACCAGTTTCAGTGCCAAAACACACACACACACACACACACACACACACACCATTTCTTTTCCAAGAATTAAAACACCCAGGGTTGACTTCCCTGCCCCCCATAAAGATATCTAATTGTGATATAGTAACATTTGTTGCTTTTCTTTGTTTACTCTGTGAACTTGGCCCTTTGGTTGCAAATAATTCGCTATATATTAGTGGGTCTATTTCTAGACTCTGTTTGTATGCTAGTCCTACACTAGAGCACTAGGGTTGGCCTTCAAATTGGGTAGTGTAAAAGCTCTATGTTTATTTTCTTTTTGCAAGATTATTTTACCTACTTACTGTAAATGTTGATATCATGTGTTTTAAAATTTCTAAATATTTTTTATTTTCCAGATATGTCCTGTTATATATATTTTAATTTAATACCATATTAGTAAAAATATGCCATATTTGGTTTTAATTCTTTATTTTTATTATCTTTATTGAGATATTGTGAATAACTCACCATATGATCTAACCACATGAATGTTGCATGTGCACTTGAAAAGAATGCATTTTCTATCATTGGGTGCAGCATTCTATAAATGTCAATTAGTTCAAATTTGTTGATAGTGCTGTTCATATCTTCAATAACTTCACTATCACAGCAGGCCACTACCAGTTAATGCCACTATACAGAATAATTTGTAACCTAGACCTAATTCTTTCCTCTCCAATAAAAAACTGGCCATAGCAACTTCTCATGAAGGCTTAGATGAGGAAAGAGCAGAACCAGCAAAAGTGTGAACATCCTGTTTATGTGTCTTCCTTGGGCTTTCAGGAGCTACTCCAAATAAGTATCCTACTTAGAATGCTGCTATGTACAAGCTACATTTTTAAATATATATTTTTATTGATATCAGAGAGGAAGGGAGGGGGAGAGAGAGATAGAAACATCAATGATGAGAGAGAATCATTGATCAGCTGCCACTGCATGCCCCACACTGGGGTCTGAGCCTGCAACCAAGGCATGTGCTCTGACCGTGAATCAAACCATGACCTCCTAGTTCATAGATCAATGCTCAGCCACTGAGCCATACTGGCCAGGCTACAAGCTACGTTTTAAATCTCATAATGCTTAGCTCTCAATGATTATGCCAGTTCTTCATGTCTCCCAATGTCCAATGACCAGATGTTCAAGCCAAGAATTGTGTCTCCAAAGGAGACTTACTTCCCAAAAGTGGCTTGAATTTGTTCAGAATTCTAAGACATTCTTATGATTTTCCTATCAAAGTGAGCCACAATATTCATCAAGCATATTTATGGGGCACTTAAGCATCATCACATCTCTTGGATCGTAGAGGCAAAAATGGCAGAGCTGCTTAAATGTTAGCCTGTATCACCAGGGAAGTCTTTTCTAGGTTCCACTAAAAGCTGAAAAGTCTTTAGATCATCCAGTAAATATGACGTATGTTGTTTCCTAATACTAAGCTTTGTGGTCTTTTAGTAAAGATTACAAGGTTGCAGAAATATGTACTTCATTTGATAGGTGAAGTTATAATATGTTAAAGACTATTGTACTCCCTCTACCCTGAAACTTCAATGAGGTGACAAATCCCTGTATTTTCCAGGGATTCACCTTTCATCCTCTATAGCATTTAGAATATTTACATTTTTTCCTGTTCAGGTCCAATTAGCATGGTGTCTTCAGTATCATAAGAGGTCCTGTGGGATGGTGAGATGATCCAATTACTGCTTAGTAAATGACAGCAAAGAGTCAGTGTTGACATAGTTCTGACATAAAATGCTAAATGTCCTGCTGTTTTTTCCAGGTTAAAGTAAATTGCTTCCAGAGGTCTCTGCTTCTTAAGAGAAAAAAAAAATCACTTGTAAAAGGTGGGATGAACTCTGATGTTATGCTGCAGTGAAGAAAGCAGTAGCAATTGGAGTGTGATTTTCAGATTAAGCTTATTATGATCCACTGCCGTTCTCTAATAGTAAATCAGTTTTTCACATTGGCTAAAAGTAACATTAAAGAAAGATATTGCCTCTCCCTCTCTGGAGGTTATAAGGTCTGTGAGGGCAAATAATCTTACTTATTATATCCACTGCTGTATTTACAATACTCAGGATGCTACCTGGCACTGAATAGCATCAAATGTTTGTTGACTTAATGAATCCTATCTAATAAAAGAGTAATATGCAAATTGACCATCACTCCAACACACAAGATAGCTGCCCCCATGTGGACACAAGATGGCCGCTACAAGATGGCCAGCAGGGGAGGGCAGTTGGGAGGGACCAGGTCTGCAAGGGAGGGCAGTTGGGGGCATTCAAGCCTGTAGGGGAGGGCAGTTAGGGGTGACCAGGCTGGCAGAGGAGGGAAGTTGGGGCGACCGGGCCTGCAAGGAAGGGCAGTTATAGGGGGGACCAGGCCTGCAGGGGAGGGCAGTTAGGGGTTACCAGGCCTGAAGGCGAGGGCAGTTAGGGGCCATTAGGCTGGCAGGGGAGCAGTTAGGCATCAATAAGGCTGGCAGGGGAGTGGTTAGGGAGTGATCAGGCTGGCAGGCAGAAGCAGTTAGAGGCAATCAGGAAGGCAGGCAGGCGAGCAGTTGGGAGCCAGCAGTCCTGGATTGTGAGAGGGATGTCTGACTGCCTGTTTAGGCCTACCGGGATCAGGCCTAAACGGGCAGTCGGACATCCCTAGAGGGGTCCCAGATTGGAGAGGGTGCAGGCTGAGCTGAGGGGCACACACCCTTGTGCACAAATTTCATGCACCAGGCCTCTAATATTTAGATATAAATAAATTGGAAGGTGTATGAGAGAATTACAAGAGGATGCAGTTAAAGATACAAATAAGGGATCCTAACTTGAAGGCATTTTGATGCAAAGGATTTTAAAATTTATTATGGTAATTTATTATGTATTATTACTAAACTAGTAGCCCTGTGCATGAATCTGTGCACTAGTAGCTCTCTGTGGGGCCTGGCTGCTCCAGGCCCACTGCCCAGTGGCTCTCCATGGCCCAGAGGCCCATCCGTGCCCTGGCCTGGTCAGAGACCCATCTGTGGGATGCTTGCCTCATCGCCATGGTGACGAAGCAAGCATTCCGCCAGTCTGCTCATGCTGCCCTCTCTCAGCAGCTGCCTCCCAGGACTGGGGGACTCTGGTGGGGCTGAAAGGACTAAGCGCCACCATCTTGTGGCTATGGGCACCACCATCTTTTGTGACGAAGTGTTTTCCAATGGTCTTAGGCAACCCTGCTAGCAGTTCTCAACCTGTGGGTCGTGACCCACAGGTTGAGAACCGCTACTGTAGAGCCTATTGGAAAACAGATATTTACATTACAATTCATAACAGTAGCAAAGTTACAGTTATGATGTAGCAACAAAAATAATTTTATGGTTGGGGGTCATCACAACATGAGGAACTGTATTAAAGGGTCATGGCATTAGGACGGTTGAGAACCACTGGTTTAGAGAATAAAGATCCTGAAGATAGGGAGGCCTAAGAACTTGGATAAATTATTGATAGTCATCCAGGCCTCCATGCAAGTCTCATAACTCAATCATTGTTCTGTAATGAGTTAGCTTAGTATTCATTTATGATAAAAATTCTCAGAATAGAAATCAATTTTCTTAACTTCCTTAAAAATATCTATGAAAAATTCAACAAATATCATACTTAGTGATAAAGTGTTAACTTATTTCCATTATGGGAGGAAAAAAAAAACACCTCTGTCAAGGATACCTATTGAAAAAGAAAAGAGGCAGTCCTGGCTGCTACCAGCTGATTGCTGCCTTGGCACTTGTGGCAAGGCTATGCTGTTTCTTCCTTAACATAAACAATGTCATAGAACATCCACATCAGCCAAGGTCACTCTGTGAATGACTATAATAGAGTGAGCAAAACCAAGGCTATATTCCTCAGTTATTCTGAGGACTGCAAAGTATAAGAACACCATGCAAATCTCAAAAATAACCAAGCATAGTCCCTCTGCGTGCTACATGAGCAACTGCTGTTTCTTATGTTAATTATACCTTTAGCCCAACTCCATTCCATCTACCTGCTAGATAAAAAAGAAAACACACAATCATAGAATTGCCCACTTCAGAGCAAAACACACTTCCTTGGTTCCTCTTCACAATTACCTAACATGAGCCCCCATCCTACAACAACCCCCTCATAATACCTTACTGAGATAGCCCGTTGTTCTCCCATGGGGTATGATTTCTCTGGCAACAAGTAGTAAACCCAACTTTGATTGTGGTGTTTCTTGTGGTCCTTGCTTTTTGGCATCTACACTATTTTAGTGCAAATATTAAATGTTACCAAAGAGTAAAAGAGAGGAAAACAGATTCTCTTAACAGGGATGCAAGAGAAGCATATCTCCAGGGTAGTTAGATTTCACTTACAGGGAGAACGTGAAGGGAACAGCCAGAAAAATGACTCAGGACCCACGTTGCCACTGACAGTTGTGTAGGTTGCATTCTTCCAAAGGTTGTTATGCATCAGGGGAGGCTCAAAACTGGGCCCCACTCCTCGACCCGTATGCCTTGACTTGGAGCTCTCATACTGGGAGAGAGGAGGACCTTTGGAAACTTGCATGGTGGCACAGTGTGACAACCATGGTCCTCTTGAGGTTAAAATTTTGCTGTGAACTTATCATGAGTTGCAGAATTTTATGAGGATGAAAATGTGGAAGTCTTGAGTTTCATGAAGTGGCTGAAATAATCAGAGATAAAATATATGATTATTATGACATGATCAACCCTAATTGTCTCAAGCAGAATAGGATAGTGAGGCTGTAAGATCTGGCTTGAGGCACCTTTTGCCAGGAGCACGCAGAGTATGGCCCAGTAGAGGCCAGAGGAGGGGCAATCTTCCATGGAGCACCTGTACTTGTGTGTCTCTCTCCTAATGTCTCTGGACAGGAGACATTCTCTGATACTCAATTCCTGCCAGTGGAGCCATAGAGGCCAGGGGAGGGCAGTTTTCCATGCAGCATGGGAAGTACCTATCTGCCCTCTGTAATTTATGCTGTTAGAAGTGTGGTGGCCAGGGCAAAAGCACAGAGAAGGGTATTCTTTCTTGCTTTTACCCATGCTTTCTCCTCCTCTCTGATTGCATATACTCCTATTAGATTTGACAAATAACTGACTTCTCCTCAAACTCAGTTCTGGAATTAGCTCTTCAATGAAGACTTCACTGCCTCTTGAATTGAGCTGGCACCTTCCCTCTTTGAAACCACATTATTTTATTATGACACAGATCTCAAATTCATGCCTTGGATTTATTTACATATTTCTTTCTCCTTAAGAGTACATTATATATTTTATTTTTTACCTCTATCACTCAGCCCAACATCTGACACAGAATGGTGTTTGATTATACTGAGTAAATTAAATTGGACTGAATTGATTTGAAAGTAAACTAATGTGATGTAATGGAATGAATATGGGATCAGAAGGTAGAAAACCCAGTTTTCTAGCTTTGCCTATGCTAACTACATTCATTCATACAAGTCTCTTACTCTCTGTATATTACTGTTTTTTAAAGTGTAAATATAAAGGCATTGGTTGATCTTTAACATCACTTTCAGTATCTGTAACTCAGTGATTCTGATTGATGTCCCACATGTGTGACCTTTGTAGCTGTGTTTTCATAATTTGTATGAAGAGCAGTGATGTATTCCTAGGCATAGAAGATCAAAGTGTTTCTTGATAATAAAGCTTTTGCTCAAGTATTAAGGGCTAACTAGGGAAATCTGGCTAAGAACACTTGAACATTTCCCAAGACTACTGGATCTCTCACACTGACTTAAAAACAAACAGGAGTATAAGTTGTCAAGCTTTTATCTAAGTAGAATTCATACAATGACCTTGAGGTCTATTGAATTACCTTGAATAGAAAAATGTTTATATCACTAGGCAAATTGGAATCTGTGATTTAGTGAAAAGATTTTAAAGCTTATACATGTACAAAGAACCTGTGTCATTAAAGAATAATTCCCTTTCCAATTTTGTATTAAAAAAAAATCTTTGGCTGCTAGGAACCAGTTATCATAATAATGTGATTTCAAATGAACTAAATACTAACAGTAGCTCTAGCATTATAAAGATGATGTTTATAAATGATTGAATTGACTCTAAATTGTTTCCACAAAGAACTATACTAATGAGTAAAACAAGGACATTTTCATTAGCAAAATTATGTCATTTTCTCAAACTGCTTTTATAAAAAGATAGGTGATTTTTTTATGCAATTAGGTGAATAAGACAACAGTATGTTTTTATGTAAAATAATTTAAAAATACAAATAATTTTTAATTTTATCAACCATTGCTGATTTATAATGTCTGCATCAGGGCGGTGAGGAATATGCCATTATAGATGGTGTCTGCAGGCTTATATTAGTTATATAGTCTTACATAATGGTAAATGTATTGGTCAATGACAAGGGCAGTTTAGGTCATTGTTTTAACCTTTAATAAGTTATTATTGCAATTCAGTATGAACATGAATAAAGCATCAAAACACTGGAATTTTTACAGCTTAAAAAAATGCTATCATTATATTAAAACTGGAGGCCCAGTGCACAGAATTCGTGAACGGGGGTGAGTCCCTCAGCCCAGCCTCTGCCCCTCATGCAGTCCAGGACCCCTCGTTCCTTACCCCCTGCCTGCTCGCTGCTCCTTACCGCTCAGCTGGCTGCTCCTTAGCGCTGCTGTGGAGGCAGGAGAGGCTCCTGCCACAGCTGCTGCACTCACCAGCCGTGAGCCCAGCTTCTGGTTGAGCGTCTGCCCCCTGGTGGTCAGTGCACATCATAGCAACCAGTCATTCTGGTCATTCTGCCATAATGGTCGCTTTTATTACACAGATGACTTTCAAGTGTTTTAAATTTTTATTGTGTAAAAAAAACCCTGCCTTTGCGTAAAGAATGTCATTTCTGTAAATACTAGGTCTTAGATATATTCAGGCTGAGATTTGAAAAGTGATTATTATTCCCCAAATAACAGAAAATAACAATATAAATGTGCTAAACCCTAAAAATATTTCAGTACTGAAATATTTCCAGAAAAACAAATCACTTGTTCTTAGTAATAGTCTTTTTAATGAAGACCTGTTCCATCGATGACACATTAAAATCACATATCCTAAGACCCAGGAAAATTGGTGTAACTAGGGGGACAGGTGGTCACCATCACCCTCTCAGGTGTCCCTGACTCTGTATTAGTTCCCTACTGCTACTGTAACAAATTCCCATGAACTTGGTGGCTTAACACAAAACAAATTATGTTCTGCAGTTGTTAAGATAAGAAGTCCCAAATGAGTCTCACTGAGCCAAAATGAAGTTGTCATCAGGCTGCCCTCCTTCGGAAGGCTCCAGTGGAAAATTGGTTTCCTTTGGCTCTTCCAGCTCCCAGAGGCCACCTGAATTCCTTGGCGTACAGCCCCTCCCCCTATCTTTAAAGCATATCATTCCAATCTCTGCTCCCACCATCATAGCTCCTTTTACTGAATTTCACACACTTGCTTCTCTCTTATAAGGACCCTGTGATTTTACTTGGCTTCCTTAAATAATTGATCCAGGATAATTTCCCCATCTCAATATCATTAAACACCTGCAAAGTCCCCTTTGTCCTGTAAAGTGACATATTCACAGGTTCTTCGGATTAGGACGTGGACACCTTTCAGGGGCCATTTTTCCGTTTTCTACACATAGACCCTTTTGCAGTGTGGTGATATCTACTGTTTAATTGTCAGAAAAATGTTTTTAAATGCATGGAAATAAAATACATATGTATACAATGGAAAAAATCATTGAATTACAATAATCAAAATATTTAAAATGCATGCTTTAGTAATATGGGTAATTTTAAAATTATTGTATTGTGTTAAATAATACTTGCAATGGCTAATAACTATAATTTCAAAGTAGTAAAGGATAAACAATATTTACAACAACTGTTTGTGATATAAAAATATCTATGATTTTTATTTTACTACTAATAGTGTGTTGTTATCTTTTTGTTTAATTTTCTACACATTAATAATAGGAACAAATGCTAAACTTCAATTAGAACTTAAAGCAAAAAATGTAATTTTTATTTTCCCCCATGATCTTGGATTGTGGGTTAAGAACCCCTGTTACACTCAGCAGAAAGAAAAGATTTATGACTTGTCAGTGTGTGTGTGTGTGTGTGTGTGAGAGAGAGAGAGAGAGAGAGAGAGAGAGAGAGAGATATGAGGCCAGCAAATTGCTATTATTCTACAGTTCTTTAACTATATTTGCTTTTTCCTATCATTCAGCTACTAACTGAAAAGTAAAATAAACTAATTATGGCCATTCTTTATCATAAATCTATATTATGAGAGTCTCATTCTCCTGAACATTAGACACTAAGGTATTTATAAACACATGAAAATTCTTCTGTGTGTATTCAAATTTTGACATATCATGTTGATTAATTTTAATATTTATTAGCAATGAGATTTCTATAGTTGTATGATATAGCAATTGTTGTCTAGGAGCTTGCATTTGACTTAGCACATTGAATGTACATATTCTGCTACATGAACACCATTATATTCATTTTGGACATGTTGTGGTTTAATTATTTACAATTTTTGTTAGATAATTTTTTAATATTTTAAAATGACAAGCAAGCTATATCCTTGCAATCTAAAACAAAATAAAAGAGTTAAAAACTAAAAAGACTGTGGAGGCTAGTCTAAATTGTGATGTGGCTGAGAACTGGATGATTTAAGGCTGCTGGACTGATTTTTCTAACTGTTGGAATAATTCCTTCCTGGACTAATTAGGCAATCTATCATAAAAACCCTGTTTCAATTTAATTTAGACACTCTGGGAATGCTTCATTTCATAGCCAGTAACACACTGAGAAGGAAATTCTTTTATGCTTTTGAGATATTACAATTAAATTGTAGCCACAGGCTTATTAAGGATGCTTCTCTCTCCTATGGCACTTAATCAAAGAAGAAAATATGTGACTTTTGGGTAAGATGGCAAAATAGTGCATGTTTGTTTAACTCCCCTACATGCACTTTAAATGGCAGTAAATATCCCACAAGCAAATAAATAAAATAAAATCTAAACAAAATAAAACAAAACAGAGAATAAATTATTTCTATATTGAAATTAGGAAACAACTACAATTTCATACGAACATGTTAAATAATGCCTGCCTCATACAAAACAATTAGGACCAAATTGAAAAACAGCTCTCTGAGATATGGCACAAATCCTTAATTTTGAGTGTAGAGTAACATGCTAGAAATGGGAGAGTTCAGGAAGACCCCACTGATAGGCAAATTTGACGGTGTTTGGGCGGAGGGTGTGTCTCAGTCATGGTCAACATAGAGAATCTCTGCTTGGCATGTATTTCTTCCATGCAGAACAGGTGTGATTTGGGTCGGGCACAAGGAGAGCACCTACCACCGCAGTGTGGATATGTTTGCCTATCCTGCTGGAGTATGTGCTCGCTGCTTTTTGGGAAATAGTCCTCACCAGCCCACCAGCAATGCCTGATACAATCCAGCTCTACGTCCCTTTTCTGGCCTGGTCTCATAATGCACATGCTCTCCTAAATCTCCATTCAGCTGGATAATTCATCATCAGTCTGAATAATGCACTATCTGCATGCCAACTTCATCTTTCTCTTGGTGACCCTGCTGCTTGCTATGAATTTCTTCCTATGGTTCTTCCAGGAATATGTCTTGTTGCAGTCCTACCCAAACATCAAGGTCTTCTCAGAAGCAGCTTTCTTCATAATCCTTTCTTACTCCACTGACTTTTTATAGGACTGCCAAATAATGTTCCTTCCAAGAAGTCCTTGATGCTCCATTCTTTATGGAGTCTCATGTTTTCCCTCATAACACAGTCACTTCTATTTATGATGTTAATTTCTTAAGGTGAAAATCATGGTAGCTTTGTATTTATTTCCCCTACATTCCAAAGTACAGTTCTTTGCATAAAATAATTATTCTGTCAATGCTGAGGCATCTATATTTTGTTTTTTTCAAATTTGAGAATCAAATAAACAGGAAGAGCCTTTCACTTCTGAAAGATATTTTCTCTCAACAGTGTAAGTCTCAGCACAGGAAAGCATATCTTTCAAGGTCCTGTAATTTGTCATCATGACGCAAATGAGTTCCTCAGTGCCCTTAGACTTGACAGACTCTCACATAACTACAACCCTTAACCTTGAGGTCTTATTACAGCTCAAGTGTCTTAAATGTTCTCTCTCAAATATCAATTATCTTACATAAATTGCTTCACCTTTTCTAAATATATTGCTTACATATCATTAAATCTTTTGACAACATTATAAACATAATTGTTTTGAAATTTTTCTTGCTCAAATCATTTTTACAGTTGTATTTTACTTTATTCTCCCTTCTAATGTACTATTTCACCCACAAAGGTATCTGTAAAGGATACGTAGTTTAAGAACATAGTTATTAGAGGAACAGCTGTGAATCTGTCACAGAGCATTAACATCTCACGTTCATCTGTGTACTCCTCCCCTACTTGACTCTTCTGCCTTTTGTTCAGATTAAAAATTTTGTGTCTTTCATTCCCCAGCTTTTTTTCTTAATTTTTTATTTGGAAATAATTTAAATTACATAAAACTTGCAAGGATAGTGCAAAGAACACCACTTAAATACACACACACACACACACACATATATATATATATATATATATATATATATGTCTATTTATGTATATCTATAATAATAAAAGCATAATATGCTAATTAGACAGGACGTCCTTCCAGAAAACCTTCCGGATGAAGCCAGGGCTGTGAGGGAAGCCCGGGTCCCGGGTGCCAGAGGGAAGCCAGTGCCAGCAGCCAGGGGAAGGAAGGCCTACTCTTGCACAGATTTCATGCATCAGGCCTCTAGTGTGTGTGTGTGTGTGTGTGTGTGTGTGTGTGTGTGTGTGTATTTCTCAGAATTTTTTAGAGTAATTTGCAGATATCATTGCCTTTCTTTACCTCAAAATGTTTCAATGTGATTTGCTACAAATAAGATATTTTCATACACAACCACAGGACAGTTTCCAACTTCAGTAAAGTTAACATTGACATAATACTATTATTTAATTTTCCATCCATATGTTCAAATCTTTATTTTGGTTTGTGATTCTTTATATATGTTATTAACACACACACACACACACACACACACACACACACACACACACATGACTGTAGTAAATAAAATAACATATAATACAGGGCTTTAACTATTTTTCTATAATTTTCCTACTACTTTAGTGATTCCAAAATTGTTCCATGTGTTTTTGAGATTCTGCATGATTGGCAATAAAAAGGGGGAGGATTTAATGGGAGGGACACAAGTCTGAGAGTCAAGAAAGTCAGTGGCAATCACTCAACTTTAAGAACTTCTTCAAAATCATTTGCTTTCTTGATTTTGAGTCTGTTCTGTGAAATGAGGCATATCATGTAATCTTTTTGGTCTTTGGTTTCCTCTGAAGAACTTCTTTTGTGAACCATAGTTTTCTGGGTGCTCTCCTGACACTGTATGTCCAGCAATCCTCTGACTTAATTCTTTTTTTTTTTTTTTTTACTTTTAATTTTTATTCTTTTAAACTTTATTTCAATCTATCATTATATATTGTCCTTTTATTTTCTTTTTTTTTTCTTAATTAAATCTTTATTGTTCAGATTATTACAGGTGTCCCACTTTTTTTTCCCCCATAGCTCCCCTCCACCTGATTCCCCACCCCACCCCATGCCCTTACCCCCGCCACTGTCTTCATCCATAGGAGTAAGATTTTTGTCCAATCTCTTCCCGCACCCCTCACACTTGCTTCCCCTGAGAATCGTCAGTCCACTCCCTTTCTATGTCCCTGATTCTATTATATTCACCAGTCCATTCTGTTCTTCAGATTTTTTATTCACTTGATTTTTAGATTCACTTGTTGGTAGGTATGTATTTGATGTCATTTTGTTGTTCATAATTTTTATCTTTACCTTTTTCTTCTTCTTCTTCTTCTTAAAGAATACCCTTCAGCATTTCATGTAATCCTGGTTTGGTGGCGATGAACTCCTTTAGCTTTTTCTTGTCTGTGAAGCTCTTTATCTGACCTTCAACTCTGAATGATAGTTTTGCTGGGTAGAGTAATCTTGGTTGTAGGTTCTTGCTGTTCATCACTTTGAATATTTCTTGCCACTCCCTTCTGGCCTGCATAGTTTCTGCCAAGAAATCAGCTGACAGTCATATGGGTACTCCCTTGTAGGTAATTAACTGTTTTTCTCTTGCTGCTTTTAATATTCTCTCTTTGTCTTTTGCCCTTGGCATTTTAATTATGATGTGTCTTGATGTGGTCCTCTTTGGATTCCTCTTGTATGGGGTTCTGTGCACTTCCTGAACTTGTAAGTCTATTTCTTTCACCAGGTAGGGAAAGTTTTCTGTCATTATTTCTTCTAATAGGTTTTCAATATTTTGCTCTCTCCCTTCTTCTGGCACCCCAAAAATTCGGATGTTGTTTCGCTTAAAGTTGTCCCAGAGGCTCCTTACACTATCTTAATATTTTTGGATTCTTTTTTCTTTTTGTTTTTCTGGTTGGATGTTTTTTGTTTCCACATATTTCAGATCTTTGGTTTGATTCTTGGGGTATGTTGATCTACAGTTGAGTTTCTGTATATTCTTTATTTCAGACAGTGTATGCTTCATTTCTGACTGATCCTTTTCCATTTTTTTGGCATTCTCATTAAGGTCCTTGAAGGTCTCACTAAGCTCCTCAGAAGTGTCATCAAGTTTCTCGGTGGTTTTTAGAAGATTCTTGAGTAACCTTATAAATGTGATTCTGAACTCTATGTCATCCAGTAGTTTGTTTTCCTCCGTTTCTTTCATTTGTGACATGTTTCTTTGTTTCTGCATTTTGGCTGCTTCCCTGTGTTGATGGAGTGGCTTTGTGTGGTAGGTGACCTATAGGGGGCAGTAGCTCAGCCTCCCCAATCACCTGATGTGGATGCTCTTGGTACACCCCTTTGTGGGCTGAGTGCAAAGTCTTGGTGTAGTTAAGCCTGAATTACTGTTGGTACGCTGGGAGGAATTGACCTCCAGGCCAATAAGCTGTGAGCACTCCCTGTGTCTATAATGGAAGAAGTGCTGCGCTGAAGACACGCTTATGGGGCAGGACTTGTTTCAGTGGGGCTTTGGTGCTCACTGAGTCTGCCTCTTGAATGTGTCACTTATGGATGTGAGGAGTTGAAATCTGGTGTCTCACACTGACCACTAGGTACACTGGCTTCTGGATCTCCAATGGGGTGCAGGTCAGCTACTGTCTGAGGCCACTCAGCAGGAGCTACAGTGAGAGCTGCAGTTTTCTCCTCTTTGCTTGGGGTTTGGAGGTTTTGGAGCTGTCTGACCCGGGCTGCAAGTTTTCTAGGTTAAGCTGTGATAGGGCAGGCTTTCTTATGCTAATTGAGCTGCTTGGAGCTTGGGTAGGTTTGTAGGTTGTATGGGGCGGGGTCTCAGGGCGTCACTAGGTTAGGGCGTGGCAAACAGCAATGGCTGCTAGTTAGCTGGCTCTGTGTCCCCGAAGGTGTCCTGGAGTCCCGTGCCCCAGTGCCGTAAACAATTATTCCTGCGTGCAGCTCTGCAAGCAAGCCACTCTCACTGGCAGACAGTCCAGCTTCTCCCCGTAGGAGTTTGGGTCCCCCGCGTCTCCCCAGAGACTGGATTTCAGAGTAATCGGGGGCTTGTCTCCGTTCGGGTTGAAAAAAGCAACGCACCCAGTAGCCCGCAGCCAGCCCGGATCACGCGCCTCCGTACCTCAGCTTTTCAGTGCTCGTGCACGTCTCAATGCTCTTTTCTCTTTCCTTCTAGTTGTAGAACTTCCACTCAGCCAGCTTTCCCGTGGTTCTGGGTGATAGATGTTTTGTCTTTTAGTTGCAGTTTAAATTGTTGTGGGAGGCAGCAGTTTAGGTGTTTACCTACGCCGCCATCTTGGATTCCTCTCCTCCTCTGACTTAATTCTTTCCCACATACGACAGATGAAGTAACAGGGTCAAAGAAGTCTGTTTGCATTCCAGAAGTCACATTGCCAAGAAATGTCAGAGCAAGCATCTGAACTCAAATTTGATTCAAAATAATTGTTTTCAACTGCATATCAGCTCTAAACCATCCATGTCATTTTAGCACCAAAGTACTTCATCATCTGGTCCCACCATGACTATTAATTCCGACCCTAATTGTCTCCACTGATTCTTTCACTCTTCCCTTCAGTCTTCTCACTTCGTACAACTACAGAGCTCTTTCCTACCACAGTAAGTTTCCTCATGGTTTTCCTGTCCTCACCTCTTTATCTACCTCCACATCTCCATCTCATCTGCCTTCATGGCCCATCTCTTGCTCTCCTGAATCCCTTTCACATCTACAACCTTCACCATCATTTTAGTACTTAATTATAGTTTAAAATGTCTCCATTAAAAAAAGTTTCCATTATTTCCAGTGCATTGGACATAATGTAATAGCAAGAATTATGCTTTGTAAGTCTTTTTTTTTACCATACTTGAATGCTGACCATAAAATAAAAGCTTAATTTCTACTGGTTAAATTCTTTTGGAAATTGATATGCAAATTATTTGAAAACTTGGAAACATGACACGAACCTATGTCAATATAATTTCTGAATTTCGGTTCTCCTTTCTCTTTATCCAATAAGATTTTATGCAGTGACTTGTTAGCTTTCAGTTATCTTTCTAAAAGCATAGTTTTTATTGTTGACTGTAGACCAACAGTGAGTCAACATGTCTATAGACTTTTAGGGTAAGCTTTTCTCAATAGTAATGACCAATACAGCTAATTAAATGCCTATAATAGGCTAGACATTATTACAATTTAATTCCATAAAGCTTAAAAAAAATAAAAATTACTTCACCATTTTATATACTTCATCTAAAATCCCCAAACAACTTATCAGGACAGCTACTACTTATAGATACAGCAGCCAAAAACCAATGATTTGTGCAAGACTATTCCAGGAAACACAGATGTTATTATTGCAAGCCAATAAAATCTTATTTCAAAGTCTCTGATATTTCATCCATGCTATATTTCCTCATCTTGATATTATGCAATGTAAAAACTATGTGAGACAATATAGAGCCAATAGGTGCATTTTAGTGTATATAATCCTATATAATAAAAGCCTAATATGCTAAGTGTCCAACTGTTCATTTGACCATTTGACCAGTCGCTATGATGCACAGTGACCACCAGGGGGCACATGCTCCAACTGGTAAGTTAGCTTGCTGCTGGAGTCTGGCTGATCGGGACTGGGCAAGATGGCTTGGACATGCCCTGGAGCCCTCCCGTAGTCTCTCCCTGGCCCTGATTATGCATCAGTGGGGTCCCTCAGCCTAGCCTGCACCCTCTAGCAATCCGGGACCCCTTGAGGTGTGTAAGAGAGCTGGTTTCAGCCCATTCCCCACAGACCAGGCTGAAGGGACCCCCACCAGTGCGTGAATCCATGCACCAGGCCTCTAGTAAACATATAAAGTATAGAGAAAATCAGTATTTTACATTAAATATTTTTCTTCTTTTGTTGTATTTTCTATATTATTTCTATTAAAGATTTTTATGATATTTTAAATTGGTGGTAGGTAGGAAAGAATATAATATAAACACATTCAAAGTCATACTCTCAGTAAAATGCACCAGAGCCAACAAACTGCAGATAGATTGAATTATTTCTTGGAGATTTTACAGTAATAACTCATCGTGGATCATGCTTGTGAGATAGGGCATTAATTAAATTAAGAAGCCAGGAAGCCACAAATCCTGTAAACTAAAGAAGATCAAGTATCATCTTAGAAACCCTAACCTGTTCATGAGATACTGTTGTACTGACACATATGTTACTAACTGATAAGGAATTTCAAAAAGGCAGTGTGGAAAGTAGATATTGGCGTGTGACCAGGGAGAGGTGCCTTGATTCTAGACTTATTTTAACTGGAAAATAGAGAAATCAATTTATGAAAGTACCAAAGCTTGTCAAATATGCCTTAGGAATACCTCATTTTATGGGTTATAATAATATGTTCAATGGGCAATATTTTTCTATAAAACTTACTTTCCAGGTTCACCAGGGGAAAAACTAGCCTTTTCAGAAAATTGACTCATTATTAGGCTAGAATAATATTAGTTTCTTCTCCATTCGAAATAAGTAAATTTAAGTCATGCTGTGGTCAGAAGATCTGAACATAGTAATGTGATTCAGAAGGTTTGAGTAGGCACTTTAAAAAAGTTTTGGAAAATGGGAATATGGAGACCAGATCCTGACCCCTGGTGGTCACCTGGAACAGGTTCTACTCTCCCCCTCACACCAGAGATTAGACCCAAGTAAAGGCCTGAGTAACAAAACAGTGGGGTTTTGAGTACATTTATCTTGTCTGTGAACTGGAAAATGGTCTGACTCTAAAGGAAAAAATCATATGTATCTTTACCTCTCTTCCCTTTATGAGGAAGAATAGAAAGCAGAGTCCTAAAAGTATATAGTTTTATAACTGAAGGAAAAGAAACAAAAGTTCTATGTTGATTTTGATGAAATGTTCTCTAACAGCATTTGTTATCCTTATTTAAATCAGAAATGTACAGGATTGTTATACAATATTTATTCATAAAATATTTCTTAAATTGTGATTAATATGTTTTCAAACACAGACATTTTTATTCAAACACTCATTATGATTTACTATAGGAAATTCTAAATTAAATGCTCTCCCCGCCCCCCCCCCCCCCCCGAGAGACTCTCCACTGACAAAGGAATTCTTTAATGTTGCCAATTCTTAATCTTCTCTGATGGATGGATTTCTTCACTTACTCACATACATCACTTTCATCTACACAATTTCATAAAAATCCAGCTACATGTAGCGAACAGACTTTGGGTTTCAATTATGTTGAGAGATATTTGGTTCATGACATTAGGGCTAAAATCTGATGGTTTAATAATGTTGTTACTCTGTTTGGGGGTAAATGTACATAAAAGATAATGTTCTCCTCAGCCAAACATAGATGAAGATAGAAATCTGCTTGCCAATTATAATAGTTACGAATATAGTCAAATTACCTTTGCTCATCAGAAATAAACCATTTGATTATGAAGTCTCCTGTTTAGGGGAATTTCTGGGAGGTTGTTTATAGATTCCCTGTGCTTTCCCTTTATTTATAGTTAAGCTTGCTGCCTCCTTCAGTTCCTTATTTTACCTTGACAATTTATGTAATTCCATTTTATCCCGTTTCTAGTTTAGGAATCCCTGGAAATTAAGATTTATACTAGAGTACGATAGATTCAAATCCGCTAACATTGACTCTATGATACACCTAACCTCAAGAAAAATACTAGAATAGTTTTACACTAAGTCAAATTCAGAAGCAGATTTCTCAACTCTATTCAAAATGAATGGGATTCTCCTGATTTGTGTTTTTTTTAAAAAAATTTATTGATTTCAGAGAGGAAGAGAGAGGGAGAGAGAGATAGAACATCAATGATGAGAGAAAATAATTGATCGGCTGCCCCATACTGGACAATCAAGCCCACAACCCAGGCATGTGCCCTGACTGGGAACTGAACTGTGACCTCCTAGTTTATGAGTCAACACTCAACCATTGAGCCATACCATTTTGTTTTTTAAGAGAAGAATCTGGAATGAAGATAAGACCACAATTTTGTTGGTGGTCACAGCTCTTTATAAGTGCCATTTGATTTTAAAATCAGATGGAAATTTGCTGTGTTATTAGTAGCAGTATCCATCTAATAATCCATCCACATAATAGATTAATATTTTGAGGAAAGAAGTTCCCAGAGATAAATGACTCAAATCTTTTAGAAACAAATTCCTTTGAAGGAATTCTTAGTTTTCCCTTTAATATTCTCATCACAATAAAGATGTGGTCTGCCAGAAAAGAACTTCATTGGTGGGAAAATAGTCCTACTTAATAACACAAGTATTTTCTAATCACAATTTTTTTTAACTGGTAAAAAATGTTAGTCCCCTATTTTTCATTTTGAGGATGGAGAGTGAGAAAACCAGAAAGACAGAACAACTTTCTCCAGATTGCATAGTTTCTTCATGATAAAATCAGGATTACACATGCTGCAAAGAGCTGACTTTTTGCATACTAATAAATTTATTACAATAGAAGATGATAACTGTAATGCTTCTAGCAACCCCAATACTCTAATCCAATATCTATAATACCCAATTTTTAGCAGTAACATCTGATACATGAAATAAAATATGAGAAGTTTGAGCAAAATGATATAAATAATCTTACCTGATTAAGTCTGGAAAGTTGTTCTTGCTCCTCCTTAGAGGATATTTTCCTAAAGATGATTTGAATATTCATGTCTGTTCAATAAGAGTGTCTGTTACCTGCATACTTCTCAATAAACATTGACAAGTATTTATTCAATTGTTCTCATTTTCACTATTTCTTGTTAACCAAAAAAAAAAAAAAGTCATTACAAAATATCCTGTTTATGAAATGTTACAGCTTCCAAGACTACAGCATTTTGTACATTAGCCATACTTTTGGTGGATGTTTATTCATCATTTTACTGTTCTAAGTAAAAATGTATCCAAATCAGAATGTAAGATGATTCACTTATTACCTTCCCATTGGACATTGATTCATGTGCACTTTAGTTTCGTACAATTGTCCTTTCTTGTCTCAAAATGTATCTGCTCTATTAGCAGTAAAGAACTTTATTGATGTATTATGTGTAATTTGTTACTAACCAGTATTTGTCATGATCCAGTTAAAATTGGAACAATGCATCTGATCTGGGAAGCATAAGGATGAATATAGAGATATGTTTCCTACTTATTTCAAAGGACACCCTCTCTCTTTACGCTTTGTATTGCAGCTGACATACAGTATTATATTAGTTTAGGAAATAAAAGGACACCCTTTCTCAGAGTAAATATGTGATTAAAATAAAATTCACTGAACTTTAACTTGTTAAAGTTAATTTTTTCTAAAAAAGACACATGCATAAAATACCACATTTTACAAGAAAGTAGGGGAGGTAGGTAGTGTATAAATATAGTTGAAACTCTAAAATGTGGTAAGTGATAAACATATAGTACAAACTAACACAAAGGCAAAAGGACTGAGAAACTAAATTTTTTCATTGGGAAAAAAAAAATAGGAATGTTAGAATGGGCAATCAAGTTCTAAGGAGAATTGTATTTGGTTTAAAGTGCTGTTGCACTAAAAGTTTTAATATAAAGTCCAGTAGAACTGTCCTTTAAACACTTGGAGTTAGGTTATAAAACCCAGGTTAGAACTAGAGGTTAAAGATAAAGTTTCAGACTATAAAAACAAAAATGGATGTGATAGCAGATGTGGTTTCCGCTGAGGATATAGAAGAACTAAAAATATTATTTTACAATTTTAACATTTTGAAAGATACCATTTTTTGGTTTTGAAGACAATCTTTCCATTATTTAAAAAAATATATGTTCTACACGGAGAAACCAAGATGGCAGCATAGGTAAGCACCTAAACCGCTGCCTTGCACAACAATTTCAAAACTACAACTAAAAGACGTAATGGACACTATCCAGAACCACAGGAAAGCTGGCTGAGTGGAAATTCTACAACTAGAAGGAAAGAGAAAAGGTCACGGAGAATTGGAGGAACGGCAAGGGGTTGAGGTACAGCAAGGGGTCTTTGTGCGCACAGAGAGGAAGGGTGGCTGAGAGCCTGGCTGACTTTCTCTGGCGGGAGGGGGAAGGAAGCCCCCGACTGCACTGAACTCCAGTTCCAGGCGAAACCCCGTGGACCCAGGCTCATACAGGGGGAGTCTGGACTGTCAGGTAGAGAGCAAGGCACTCGGAGACTTGGACACCTGGGGGAGCCCCAGCGGGCAGGGGTCTGGAGGCATGCATGCACACCAGTGTGCACAAAGACTGTGTGCGGAGGTTGCCGCAGGCTTTCCCTAGCAGAAGGGAGTCGGAAGCTCCTGACTGCACTGAGCCCCAGTTCTGACTGCACTGAACCCCAGTCCCAGGCGAGCCCCCGGGGACCCACACTCTTACGGGGGAATCTGGACTCTCAGGCGGAGGCTCGGGAGCCGGGGAAGTCAGAGGTCTGGAGGCACGCGCACGGGCAGGGCTGACGGGAAGCCAAGACTGTCTGCTCTGCTCTGAGACTTCATCCCATCCAAGCTGAGCACAGAGGCATTTGCAATTTGGCAAGTCTAATCCTATAAGGCTGTCTCCAGCACCGAACTTCTCCCAGCGTAGACACAGCTGATCCTCACAGCCAACTGGCCTGGAGGTCAATTCCTCCCAGTAATACCAACAACAATCAAGAGTTAACTACAACAAGGCTGTACACACAGCCCACAAAGGGGTGCACCAAGGGAGTCCACCTCAGGTTAACTGGGGAGGCTGATCCACTGGGCCATATAGGAAACCTAGCACATAAAGCTAGCCTACCAACTCAGGGAAGCAGTGAAAATGCGGCGACAAAGAAACAGATCACAAATGAAAGAAATGGAGGAAAACAAACGACTGGGTATAGAATTTAAAACCACGGTTATAAGGCTTTTCAAGAATATCCTAGAAAAGGCCAATAAATATAACGAGACCCTCAAAGATCTGAAAAAGGACCAACTAGAAATTAAACATACACTGAATGAAATAAAAAATATTATACAGAGACCCAACAACAGACTAGAGGAACGCAAGAATCAAGTCAAAGAATTGAAATACAAAGAAGCAAAAAACACTCAACTGAAAAAGCAAAAAGGAAAAAAAAATCCAAAAAGTTGAAGATAGTGTGAGAAGCCTCTGGGACAACTTCAAGCGTACCAACATCAGAATTATGGGGGTGCCAGAAGAAGAGAGAGAGCAAGATACTGAAAACCTATTTGAAGAAATAATGACTGAAAACTTCCCCCACCTGGTGAAAGAAATAGACTTACAAGTCCAGGAAGTGCACAGAACCCCAAACAAAAGGAATCCAAAGAGGACCACACCAAGACACATCATAATTGAAATGCCAAGAGCAAAAGACAAAGAGAGAATATTAAAAGCAGCAAGAAAAAAACAGTTAGTTACCTACAAGGGAGCACCCATACGACTGTCAGCTGATTTCTCAACAGAAACTATGCAGGCCAGATGGGAGTGGCAAGAAATATTCAAAGTGATAAATAGCAAGAACCTACAACCAAAATTACTCTACCCAGCAAAGTTATCATTCAGAATTGACGGTCAGGTAAAGAGCTTCACAGATAAGAAAAATCTAAACTAGTTCATCACTGCCAAACCAGTATTATATGAAATGCTGAAAGGTATTCTTTAAGAAGAGGAAGAAGAAAAAAGTAAAGATAAAAATTATGAATAACAAATACATATCTATCAACAAGTGAACCTAAAAATCAAGTGAATTAAAAACCTGAGGAACAGAATAAACTGGTGAATATAATAGAATCAGTGGCATAGAAAGGGAGTGGACTGATAATTCTCAGGGGGAAAGGGGTATAGGGGGTGCAGGAAGAGACTGCACAAAAATCGTACACATATGGATGAGGACAGTGCGGGGGAGGTAAGGGCAGAGGGTGGGATGGGAACCGGGTGGAGGGGAGCTATGGGGGGGAAAAAAGAAACAATTGTAACAATCTGAATAAAGATTTATTTTAAAAATTATATATATATATATATATATATATATATATATATTCATCTATGTTGGATTTAGAAGAGATGTTTTACAAAGCTAAGGACTTAAGGGTCCAGTTTGACTTCGCAATATATAGTTCTTTCAGTATCTTTTTAGGACATGAAGTTGTCTCTGAAACAATAACACACAAATAACTGGCAAAATGATTGTGTTGAGTATTTTTCTCTCTGTGCTGGTAAGAGTGGGGAACTAAAAGCACAAACATTGAAGTGAAAGCCTGAGTCCAAATCCTGACTCCAGCAACTTAGGTTTTTAAAGCTTTGGATAAGTTATTTCACTCCCTGTGAGCCTTAGCTTTCATTGTAACAGGTGGATAATAACATCAACATCAAAGCTGGTGTGAAGATTAATTTTATATTGTGGTAAGAAATTAGTATTATAACAATTGTGCTTAATATGATCATTATCACTATTATTACCAAGTGACAAATTTACTCATTTGGAATTGGGAGTAATGGTGTTAAATGAGGATTATAAAATACAATCAAGGTAATCAAATATAGGCCACTTACCACATTTTTAAAAAAATATATTTTTTTAATTTTAGAGACGAAGGGAGAGGGAGAGAGATAGAAATATTAATGATGAGAGAGAATCATTGATTGGCTGCCTCCTGCACGTCTCCCCCTGGGGATAGAGCCACAATCCAGGCATGTGCCCTGACAGGAATGGAACCCTGACTTCCTGGTTCATAGGTCAATGCTCAACCACTGAGCAACACTGTCTGGGTGCTCGTTGCCACATTTTGATTGATCCATGTTAATAAGAAAATAGAGAACTCCAAATAATGACAACACCCCAAATTTCAAGAAAATGTGTAGATACAGTTTAAATAATCAATGACTAAATTCCCAAAGCCCTTAATTTAGACGTTTGTCAAATTAGTTTATGCTAAGCAAAAGACACAAGTATAAAACACACTTTTTGTTATCTCTAATTTTTATGTAAGACCAAGTAATTTATGAAGATGCATCATTTCCTTTTCTTGTATCTTACAATTTAAGCTTCTAATTTCATCTCAACTTATGACTATGGCTGTATGAGACACACATGCACGCATTTATCTCATACCAAGTCTGAGATCAAAATTAGTTAGTCTAGGCCAGTGGTCGGCAAACTCATTAGTCAACAGAGCGGCAAACGGCAGCTCGTGAGCCACATGTGGCTCGTGAGCCGCAGTTTGTCAACCACTGGTCTAGGCAAAGCTGCAGTAACAAATAGACCCATAAAACAAGAAGATGATTTCTTCATTTTATAACAGCTCAAAGCAGGTTTTAAAGTCAGGATAGTGGCATTCCTTCATGTATTTACTCGTTAACCAGGCTAACAGCTCCTGCCATTTTTGATAGGTTTCATTCAAGGTCAGCTTGGGCATTGCCATCCTAATCATTCAGAAGGAGAAAGAAGCATAGAGAAACATGCTTAAGGAGACTTAATTAGTCACCTTTGAATGTGACCCCCAATTACATATACATATATATATAGAGAGAGAGATAGATATAGATATAGATATAGATATAGAGATATATATTTTAGAGGCCCGGTGTATGAATTTGTGCATGGGTGGGGTCTGGCCAGCCTGGCCAGGGGTAGGGGACATGGGCGGTTGGCTGGCCTGCCTGCTGGTTGAAATCCTGGTTGAAGAGACAATTTGCATATTAGCCTTTTATTATATAGGATATACACTGAATGGCCAGATTATGCGTTCAGAGATCATAATAATCTGGCCACTCAGTGTATATACTATTGGGAAGAAACCAACTTATACAGACAAACCTGACTATAGGGAAATTGAGTCTTATTCTATGCCAAGAAAGAAGAGGACAATGGATTTTAATGAACCTTTAGCAGCCTTTGCCACATTTTAAAATGGCAAAGCAAACATTTAGTTGAAATGGTTTCTGCATTCACTGGTTACTTTTGGGATATTTGTCAGAGGCATACAATTTTCTGTGCTTCAGTTTCTGGACATATCACCTCCTGATAAAAAAACAGACACTGTATCTTAAGACCTGGTGTACTACCATTGGTAAATGTTGATAAGAATATAAGGGACAAAAAGGAACATATGTCTGTTGTTTGAAAATTGAACCTAAGTGAAACCATTAACCCATGGCAATTTCATGTTCTCTGAGGTCACCATGGCAATGGAAATAAATCAGCTTTTCATGGGACAAAATATGTACTTCAAAAATATAATTTATATAGGGTATAATTTGTTTTTCATTTTCATGTTCATTTTTACAAGATGAATGCCCTCCTGATTTTAACCCCTTTTCTGCAGTGTTGTTACTATTATCAGTGAATGATGTTGCAATTCTATGCAATAAGTAGTGGGTCAGTCATTTTACTGTTTACACTTACGTTTGGTGAAAATTCATACAAAAGATCTCCATCCTTTTTTACTTGAGCAAATTTATATAGAGAAGCAAAATAAATTGATACATGAAAGAAAAATATGAATCCATTTAGGACAAAATTTTCTAGCTAATTCAATGGCTGTGGAGCTTGAACCTTGAATGTCACAGAAAATGACCTTGGTTTTCTATTTTCAAGTGAAGTTTCATATGAAAGCTCTGATAGTTTGTCACTTTGCTTTTTTGCTACTCTCTAAACTCTGTCTGAGACTATACATTATTCTAAATCAGTTTTGCATGTTTAGTATCCACTCAACCTAGCAAATATCTGACATTTCCTGAGAACCTGATAAGTATAATATATATTAGAAGTAGGTACTTTATGGGCTACAAATAAGTACAAAACAAAACAAGATTCCTATTCTGAAGAAACAGTCTACCAAGAAGTCTAAACCACAAAAAGCTAATTAAAAATAAACTACAGCCCTGGGTAGTGTGGCTCTATGGTTAGAGCATTGGCTTGTTCACAGAAAGGTCACAGGTTGGATTCCTGGCCAAGGGCACATATCTGGGTTACAGGTTCATTCCCCAGCCCCTCTACCTCTCTCTTTCTCTCTGAAAAAATAACAGATATTGTTTTAAGAAGGAAAAGATCACTGAGATGTGTAATAAAAGAAAAAGATTTAGACTTTACATTGTTGATGTCACCCTTGCTAATGGCATGTAAAGTGCAGCTTTGTTATGTATATCCTATTACTTATTAAATAATTCAATTTGATCACCACCATGTATAAGTATTTAGCTAAATGCTGTGTAACAATGAATAAGACATAGTTCCTAATCCCAAGAAGCTTATAGCCTAGAAAGGTGACAAACAGTAAGTTATATCCATCACCATAATAGTTTCAGGAATCTTTTTCTTATGATGAGGTCTTTTAAGATTTACTCCCTTAGCAACTTTCAAACATGTGACACAGTATTATCTACACTAAGAAAAAAGAAACATGCAAATTGACCGTCACTCCACTATGCCCACCAGCCAATCAGGAGTGAGTCTGCAAATTAACCCAACAAAGATGGAAGTGGCCATGGAGCTGGAGTGAGCAGGAGGCTTGGGTTGCCCCCGGCGATGGAGGAAGCCAAGCTTCCCGCCTGCCCTGGCCGCTGCTAAAGGAGGGGCTGGGAACCTGGGTCACCAGGGGGCGTGGCCAGCTTGAAAACAGCCCTCAGCCCCTTACCCAGGCAGGCTACACCACCATGGAACTGAGGTTCCACCCTGGGGGGCATGGCCAGCCTGCAAACATCCATAGCCCCTCACCCAGGTTGGCCAGATCCCCCTCAAGGACCCCCATCCTGAAGGGGGTGTGGCCAGCCTGAAAACAGCCCTCACCCAGGCTGGCCAAGCACCCCAGTGGGAACCCCCACCCTGAAGGGGCTGTGGCCAGCTTGAAAACAGCCCTCAGCCCCTCGCCCAGGCTGCCCCATGCCCCAAGGGAGCCCCCACCCTGATCCGGGATACCCTTCAGGGCAAACCAGCCAGCCCCCTCCCATGCACCAGGACTCTATCTATACTAATAAAAGGTAATATGCTAATTAGACTGGGAGACCTTCCAGGAGACCTTCTGGATGTTCTTCTGGACAAAACCATGGTGGTGGGGCTGAGGTAGAGGTGGTTAGAGGCCAAGAGGGGAGGGCAGTTGTGGGTGATCAGGCCAGTGTGGGGGGGGGAGGGGCGTTGGGGGTGATCAGGCCAGCCGGGGGGCAGTTGGGGGCGAGCACGCTGGCACAGGGGGGTAGTTGGGGGTGAGCAGGCCAGCAGGCAGAGTAGTTAGGGGCAATCAGGCAGGCAGGCAGGTGAGTGGTTAGAAGCCAGCAGTCCCGGATTGTGAGAGGGATGTCTGACTGCTGGTTTAGGCCAGATCCCTATAAACCTG
Source organism: Corynorhinus townsendii (assembly GCA_026230045.1). Classification (NCBI taxonomy): domain Eukaryota; kingdom Metazoa; phylum Chordata; class Mammalia; order Chiroptera; family Vespertilionidae; genus Corynorhinus; species Corynorhinus townsendii. The sequence goes on along the minus strand of JAPDVU010000006.1, from coordinate 109,089,364 downwards.
CAGTAGGACATCCTTTGAGGGGTCCCAGATTGGAGAGGGTGCAGGCCAGGCTGAGGGACAACCCCCCCCCCCCCGTGCACAAATTTCATGCACCAGGCCACTAGTTAACTATAACCATTCTGTACATGATAGCCCCTAGACTTAATTTATTTATTTACTTTTAGATTCCATATATATAAGTGAGATCATATGGTATTTGTCTTTGTCTGATTTATTCTACTTATCATAATGCCCTCAAGGTCCTTCCACGTTGTTGAGAAAGGCAAGATCTTTCTTTCTTTCTTCCTTTCTTTCTTCCTTTCTTTCTTTCTTTCTTTCTTTCTTTCTTTCTTTCTTTCTTTCTTTCTTTCTTTCTGTCTTTCTTTTTTTTGTAACTGAATAATATTCCTTTGTGTGCATGTGTGTGTGAGTGTGTGTGTGTGTGTGTGTGTGTGTGTGTGTGTGTGTGTACCACATTTTCTTTATTCATTCATCCATTGATGGAGACTTAAGTTGTTTTCATGTCTTGACTATTGCAAATAATTCTGTAATGAACATGGGAGTGCAAATATCTTTTTGAGTTAGTGCTTTTGTTTTCTTTGGATAACTACCCAGAAGTGGAATTGCTAGATCATATAGTAGTTCTAGTTTTAATTTATTGAGAAAACTTTATACTGTTTTTCATAGTGGCTGCACCAATTTACATTCCTACTAACAGAACGCAAGGGCTTCCTTTTCTCCACAACCTCACCAACACTAGTTATCTCTTGTCTTTTTTATGATAGCCAAGAAATAGATTCTTTCAAATTTATATTTTATTATTTATTTAATATATTTTATATCTTTATTAAATTTATTGGTTAATAAAAGTATATAGGCTTAAGATGTATATCTATAATAATAAAAGTATAATATGCTAATTAGACTGCACATCCTTCTGGACGACCTTCTGGACACAGCCGGGGCTGTGAGGGAAGCCCAGGTCCCAGGTGCCAGAGGGAAGCCAGTGCCAGCAGCTAGGGGAAGGAAGGCCTACTCTTGCACAAATTTCATGCATCATGCCTCTAGTAATAGAAATAATACACCATCTGCATATTGTACTGTGTGTTTGCCATTCCAAGTCAAGTCTCTTTCCATCATCATTTATCCCCCCTTTATCTTTTTCTACCTCCTCTCATCCCCTTTCACTCTGGCAATCACCATCCCTGTTGTCTGTGTCTATGAGGGTTTTCTTACTTGCCTAATCCCTTTACTTTTTTCACCCAGTCCCCCAGCTCCCCTCCCCTCTGATGGCTGTCAGTCTGTTCTCTGTATCTATGAGTTGTTTCTATTTTGTTTGTAAGTTTATTAGATACTTTAATCATGTTAGAATTTTCTTTTTAACTGTCAATTGATTTCTTAAATGCGAGTGGATATAAGCCATGTACATTTTGGCTCATGCCCAAAAACATTAAGCATTGTCCTAAGTAATTAAAACGGCAGTCCAGGTATCTAACCATAAGCCCAGTGTACAGTGTGATAAAGACTATTAGTGCTCAGCTATATCTTGTTCTTTCCTTGTCTAGCACATGAATGAAAACCATTTTTCCAGTCTCTTTCACTATTTAGGCCATTTCACTAATTCTGGCCAGTGAGATGTGAGAAAAACTAAAGTGAATTATTTTCAAGCTGAGCCTTTAAGTGTAGGTTTCTACCTTTACGTTCTCTCTCCCTTGGCAAGGAGACCCCAGATGGTATGTGTTAAGATCCCAGAGTTATCACAAGATGGAAAGATACTAGATTCCTCAAACTCACTGCATAAGATTGAAATAAGACCATTGGTTGTTTAAAGCTGCTGACATTTAAGATTTAAAAAAAAATTTTTTTATTGATTTCAGAGAGGATGGAGAAGGAGAGAGAGATAGAAACATCAATGATGAGAGAGAAGCATTGATTGGCTGCCTCCTGCACCGCCCTCCCCCCACACTTGGAATCAAGCCTGCAACCTGGGCATATGCCCTGACCAGGAATTGAACCATGACCTCCTGTTTCATAAGTCAATGCTCAACTACTGAGCCATGCTGGCTGGGCAAGATTAAAGTTGGTTTTTTTTTTTTTTTTGGTTTTTTTTTGCTACTGTAAGAGAGCCAAGCATGAATTATCTTGACTAATACATATAGTCAGAAATATTAAACTCATCTATGTATATATACTAGTAAAAGCCTAAGCAACTGAATAACTGAACGACCAGTCAACTGGTTGCTATGACATGCACTGACCACCAGGGGGCAGACGCTCCATGCAGGAGCTGCCCCCTGGTGGTCAGTGCACTCCCATAGCCAACCTCTTGCAGCTGGCCAACCTCTCTCGGTCCCTCCCTCCTGGCCAGCTGGCTGGCTCCCGCCATAGCCACCCCCATCAGCCCTGATTGCTGGCCAGGCCGAGGGACCCTACCCATGCATGAATTCATGCACCGGGACTCTAGTATAAAAATAATACCACATATTGACATCCCAGGGCAAAAAGTTGAACCAGGATTATTTCAACAACATATGTTTTGTGTCTAATGTTAAACAGAACCTCTATGTACATAAAGATATATATCCACAACAAATTTTAAGTTAGGTATTACTAATCCCATTTTATAGATGAGGAAACTATGATGTAGTGAGGTTTTGACTGGCTCATGTTTATACAGCTAAAAAGAGCCAGAATCAAGCTTTGAAGCCAATTCCATTCTCCTCACTTACTGAACTTAGCCGTCATGTACTGAGAAAAGGTGTCATAGGTTCTATCTATCCCCTATTACTTCTAAGAAGTTTTTAGACAGGTAATTTGGTATCTGATTTCTTTTGCATAAGAGACTCTGAGCATTTTGCTGTCATTCCTTATATTACTTTACAGGCTTAAGAATTTTCATCATTCTGTATGGAGTAGTTATTAAACTCATTCTTTTGCATGCCACAATTTTTCATTTCATGCAATTCCAATCTTTTGTGAATCTAAGTCCCCAAATTACATTGCTCAATTTCTTCCAGCATGACAGTATATGTAGCACACAGCTGCATGGTGCTCCCTTCATGTTGTTCATCACTCACTGTACAGCAAGCATGTCAAACTCAAAGTCTAACACAGGCCAAATAAACAGGTTTAAGTTTATGTGAGCCGCAAAAAAATGAAAGCTTCAATCTTCATAGAAACATAGGTTTATTTCGATAGAGACATGCTGAATACAAAGAGCTGAAATAAATGAGTAATTGTTATCATAAAATAATAGAACATTTTAATAAAAATTAATATTTTTTCTTGAATATTAACTTACCAGACATTGAATAACTGAACAAATTAATAAGTGTAATGCAAATAAACCTATTTTTCTTGTTCTCAGAAAGCAAAATGTTTCCTGTTGCGCACACCAAACAAGTCAGTGCAAGACTAATGACGTGGCAATCGGCTGCTAAAATATTCACTGTCAGTATTAGTGGAGAGAAATGTGCGCCTGTGTGTAAGTCGCGTAAGGGAAATGAATGCAACACGATTATAGTAATTAGTCATTAGTGAACATTGTCGTTCATTATTAATAATTATGTGTAACAGGATATTGTAAAAATTAAGTTATGAAATTTTTATTAAAATGTTTCTTACATACCATATATTGGTTGGGCCACAAAAATAATCATTGTGGGCTGCATGCGGCCCGCAGGCTGAGTTTGACATGCTTGCTGTACATCCATCTCAGGAAGCATACATTAGGACAATTAAAATCTGGGTGCTTCTTGTGGGGCTCTTTCTTTGTAGGGCTACTGCAGATTGGTAGTGATCCTCCACTAAAGGCTCCACTTAGGTAGTGCTACTCACAACACGTCTCACTTTTCTGCTCCCTGTCCATGCACCTTCAAGCCTGGATGTGATAGCAGTTTTTCCTATTGCAAGCCCTGGGACACTGCATTATCCCTAACTGATTTCTCTAAATCTTGTTCATGTCTTCATAAAAAAATATATATATATATATATATATATATATATATATATATATATATATATATATATATATATCTTCTTGCATCTTGTGCTAATGCACCATCTTTTTCCTTCCAGGAATCTGACTGATTCAATAATGCAATAGTTATATAATTTAAATACCTATTAAAATGATTGAACATTATTGTAATACTTGACAATAGAATTCCAAATATTGCATACTAGCTTTTCCTAAACTGTTTTCCTTGATGCTCTAAAGTTCCATAACCTACTAAACGTTGTTTTTTAAGTGGGGAATTTCTTTTAAAGATACACCCATTAACATTTCACAGAAGGCTATTAGCATACCTAAAAAAAGAATTTGCACAAAAAGTCTCTAAATAATTTTATAATGTTAGGTATAAAATATCTCTCACTCTTTTGGTTAGTTTTGTAAGTTTGCTGGAATGTAGTTGTTTTAAAAATAACTGAAGCTTTTACTCTATTAAAATATAAAATCATAGTATTTTTTGTGACAGAAGCTAACTTTATAATGATATTAAACATTCTATATTAATCCACCCAACAACACAATAAGGTAGTAGCATCCCATTTTGTAAATGTAACTGAGTGAAAATAAATCATATAAATTTGCCTAGAGATTAAGTAGGGAAAAAGTATTCAAACCTATGTCTATTTGATTTTAAAACCTATGCTCTAATGTGGTTTCAGTTTAAAGAAAAAAATTTTAAATTTCCTTCCTCAATGTAATATTAATTCCAAACTATTTCAAATATTCCAGTTCTTGGTAGATTTTTATCATCTCTAAGACTAGGTAGATTTTTATCATCTCCTTTCTACTAACTTCTTCTTTTATTAAAAAGAAGGAAAAGAAAAAAAAAGAAGGAAAAGAATATTGTATTTAATAATAAAAAGGGCAACAAAACAATTAAATGTCAAAATTTTAACACTGACTATTAATATTAAATTAGTTCTCCAAGCTTTGTTGTTCAGACTTCATTCTTTAAATAATTTAATTTAGAATGAAATGACCAATGATAAACAGCTGTTTTATTTTGTTATATTCATTTATGAATAGTTATCAGATTAACTATTAATTGATGTTATTGGGTTATTAATTGAACTGATATTGATATCAACTATTAATTGATATTAATTAATTGATTGACATTAGAAGCATAAAAATTACAAAAAGAATAATTTTAAAAACACTATTCTTGCCTGGACAGTGTGGCTTGGTGGTTGAGTGTTGACCTATGAACCAGGAGGTCACGGTTCAATTCCCAGTCAGAGCACATGCCAGGGTTATGGGTTCGATCACCCATAGCGATCATGCAAGAGGCAGCTGATCAATGATTCTCTCTCATCATTGATGTTTCTTTCTCTCTCTCCCTCTCCCTTCCTCTCTGAAATCAATAAAAATACATTTATAAAAAAATACTATTCTTAAACAAGATTTGTCAAAATTTACAGTAGCTCATTTGTCAAGATGGAAAATGGAAAACTTTTTGGAAAGTTTCTATATGTTTAGGCCATTGCTAAGACTGATGGAGTGAAATGTTAGACTAGATCTGTCTTGCTTGTGACTAATCAAGGTCCATAAATGTTTTAATTTACTTCTCTATCTTTGTGTCTTCTTGATGGATAACTTGCCATTACCTGGTTGTTGTGAATGGAAAAGTACAAGAACCAATGGCCAAATTCAAAACTACCCTTCTTTTGGATCCCAGCAATTGGTTTATTTTATATCCAAAACTAGAGGCCCAGTGCACAAATTCGTGCACAGGTGGGGTCCCTCAGGGTGGCCTGCAGGGATCGGACTCCAGCTTGTGCCTCCAGGCTCGCAGCCCCAATTTGCACCCTGGCATCCTCCACTGCCGCCTGCTGCCAGCACCCCATCTCCGATGCCCACCATGTTCCATGCTGCCTTCTGGTGGTCAGCACACATCATAGCGAGTAGTTGAACTCCCAGTTGAACAACCGCTTAAGGGGACAATTTGCATATTAGGCTTTTATTAAACAGGATAGGTCCAAACTTAAGCTTCTCCACTTCTATACTGGATATACCGGTCTCAGAAAATGTATTTTCCCCTTCTTTCACTAAAATGTGTTTAATCAATCAGTCTGATACATCCTTTTTCTTACCTATTTATGTTTACTTTATGGATCCTTCTTTTCTACTAAATTTTAAACAGAAGCCTAAATGTAACTAATTTCCAACACTCCTTAATTAACTTCCAGCTGACCTTTCCACTTAGCAATAAGTTCAGTCTCCTCAGTATAAAACATGCATTTATGCTAATTCAGTGTTCTTCTGAATTAGGCCAGATCCATCTTCAATGAAATTTGATGTTAAGACTATTTTGTGTCTAGAAGTATCTCTGTGGTCTCCACACACATACCGTATATTAATTTTTGAACTCAGTAGCAAAGTTTGATATTTATTTTGCCAGCTTCATTGCTTAAACTGAATTGAAGAGCTGGAATAAGCTCTTTGGAAATTGGCTGTGAATTTTAATTTCTAACTTTCACCAGATCAATATTTCCTTGGAAGTTTTTAATAAGCTTACTTTAAAAATTGCCCAACCTGATTTTTCTCTATATTTTCTTCTCTCTCTCTCTCTCTCTCTCTCTCTCTCCTCTCTCTCTCTCTCTCTCTCTCTCTCTCTCTCTCTCTCTCTCTCTCTCTTATTAAGTATCAGTAGCCCTCTTCTCGCCAGATTATTATATTGTCAAGGAATAAAAACTAAAAAAGAAGATCTTATTGTTGATTTTGTGATTATATAACTCTACTAGACTTAGGAGAGCAATTCACTTCAAGATTAATAATTTTATTAGAGAGTAGGTCTCATTAGAATTTTCTCAAGCTTGTATTCAGAAATATAAATATGTCAAGAAAGGGTAGAATTAATTAGTATATGCTTTCCGGAAGATAGGATAAAATTTATTTATTCATTCAACATTATATTATGGGCCAGGCGTTCTCCCCTTCCTCCCTGGTGCCCAAAGATTTTTTATATACCTAGCTGTTTGGGTCCGAAGTGTATGTTGCCACTTTTTTTCTTCCCAATCATTCACTTGAAACTTTTAAGTTCTGAAATCCAGAATGTGAAAAAAAATTAATGGATAAAGGTAATTTTGATCTCACCACATTGGTAGACTTTTCACCTTTCTAATTGCATTAACCTAGAGTCTAGGTCCTAGACCAGTGGTCAGCAAACCCATTAGTCAACAGAGCCAAATATCAACAGTACAACGATTGAAATTTCTTTTGAGAGCCAAATTTTTTAAAATTAAACCTCTTCTAACGCCACTTCTTCAAAATAGACTCACCCAGGCCGTGGTATCTTGTGGAAGAGCCACACTCAAGGGGCCAAAGATCCGCGTGTGGCTTGCAAGCCACAGTTTGCTGACCATGATCCTAGACTATATTCTTAACTCATTTAAAAGTGAGAAACTAATTTAAAAGTGCTGAACTTTATTTGCAAAGTTTTAGTCCTTGATTTGGGCCTCTCCTAAAACCAGACTGCCATCTACTTAGAATCCATTTTAAAGGTGGTCACTCTGGTTTTGAACCTAATTATGTGCTTTCATGTGATCAAATCATCAGGAAATTCTATATCATCAGCAAATAATATTCAGTAACAATAAACATTGTCAAACATGCTTTTGAAACTTCATCTTCTTCCACCCTTTTGTTGTAACTTGTGGGCATTCCCAAGGTTCATGGATATGCCTGAAGCATTCATCTTATAAAAAAAACCTGTTGTTTGAAATTTTAACCCTGCTATTTGGCTTCTGTAAATGCTTGCTTGCTTAAATAATAAGGAAAATAAGACTACTCCCACTTCAGAGAGACCATTAAACCTTCCCCGGACGAAATTATCGGTGCTGGCACCAGGCCAGGCTTTTGGTTGAGGTCTCAAGGCCCCAGCACATAGGGGCTCTTTAAGAACTTGCAAAGGGGGCCGAAAACCTTCTATATTTGGGAAACAAAGAAGGTAAAAACATATAAATAGGGAAATTCCTCCATGTTGGGGCCCAGAATTTGAGGGACATTTTCCTCTGGACCTGCGCGTAATAAATGTAACTCCAGCTCTCTAAGTATTGCTTGGTTCTTCTCCGGTTTTCTGTAATATGCCTGTCATTATCGATAATTCACAACATAAGATCTGATTCAAAAGTTCTTAGATTTGAGGCAGGTTCAATCTAAGAAAGCCAGAATGAGTAGAAACTGTAGCAGGCTACTGTTGAATGCTGACACCTCAAATACAATGAGGGCATCAATAGATAAGACTTTCTTGCTTACTGCAAGAAACAACACCAGCCCTACAGAGCATTGCCAGTGTCTTGGGCTGGGAAAAGTCTATCAGTTTGTAGGGTAACAGTGTCCCACAAGCTGAGAGGCTTAAACAATACAAACGTATTATCTTGCAGTTCTGGAGACTAGATTCTGAGATCAAGGTGTCAGCAGGGTTGGTGCCTTCTGGAAGCTAGCTGTAAGGAACAACCTGCTGCCTTCCTCCCCTAGTTTCTACTGGTTTGCTGGCGCTCGGAGAGTAAGCATACCCATGTTGGACTAGAGCCCACCAGAATGAACTCATTCAAACTGATTGCCTCTGTGAAGTTCCTATCTCCAACTATAGTTAAATTCTGAGGCCCTGGGGGTTCAAAATTCAACATATGAATTGGGGATGGGGAGGTAGGGAGACACAATTCAATCCATAACACAAAGTAAGGTAAAAAATTATCGGTAATTTGGAAGTTTCACTTAAGGCTAATGTTTCAGTGTAGGAGACTAGATTAGTGTTGGGTAGGGTCATACAACAGTCTAGGATTGGAAGAAAGATCAAGGCATGCATATTGAGGTGTACTATTGATGTTCTCCATTGAAGAGTTGATGGATCCCTAAAGGAAGTTCTTGTCAAGGACAATCAAGCAGCTTGGTTGGACAGAGCCTCCAGGGATAATACAATGCTGATAAAGGCAGTGAAATAGCAAAGTCGTGTTATTGTAGCTGTTTGTAGGACAGTAGTTTCAGTCCTCAGTTTCCAGGAGTGACGGTCTTGGTTCTTACTCTGAAGACTCAGCTTTTAGGGAAACAACCACCTCACCAAAAAGGAAATTTATCTATTTGTTTATTTTTACTATTTTGCTTGGGAAAATGCTTACATAAGCAGTAGATAGGATTAACATAATGCATTTAATTATAGAACAAGATTATGTCCATTTTGCTCCCTAAGGATTAATATGAAATCCATTTCCATTAGAGTACGGACAATACAAAATTTTTTAAAAAATCACTTTTAGAGCTTCTACAGATTACTTTTTCTGAACCATTAATAGAGGATTTCAGCTGTGTTTGTTAACCCCTATTAACCAAAAACCTTGAATTGCCATGATGCCATATGCTAAACTCTGAAGCAAACTGCTTTCATGTGTCTCTTTTCTCTGCTCAAATGATTAATGGAAATGAGAAAATGTGAATTTTCAGTGCTGGATTTATATCAGCACTTTCCAAAATATGTTTCACTACTATAGTCAGTTCAAATATTTTTTTCAAAAATCTTCAGTGACTCTTCACAGTTGGGAGTTCTGTTCTATGGAACACTAGCATCATTAGGGATATTAACAAGTAGTTGGTAAAATGTTCTCAAAGTTCAAATAAATTTAGAGGAAATTAGATCAAGCAAACTGAGACAAATTTCTTGACTGCAAGATATCTCAGACATTTTAATATGCTACTGTTATCATATTATCTTTTGCAATTATTGGTTATTATTGATATTTGGCATAGTATTATTATTTACGATATATTATTGTGAATTTTTAAAACAGAATATAGTATACAATCTTCATTACTTTTCCCTCCCTCTCCACTTTTTTAAATAGAACATCCTATATTGGTTGAGATTTAAGAGAATGAACATGGTAGCTTAGTTTAATATGCCCACCAACCACTACTTTTCTACCCTGTTTTGAACTGAAATATGTAACCCCTCGTATTCCCAATACATCCATTAATTCAATTCAAATTAGATTAACCAGTATTCTTCTGAAAGGGCACAAAGCACATCTCTTTAATACCAAATGGAATAATTTGGTACAGATTTCTCTTATCAGTCAGTCACATGCATCTTTTCAAATGTCCACTAATGAAATATTCATTACTTATTATCTGACTGTGCTCAAGACTCAAGTTTTATAAGGACTTCCGATCTTCTGAGACATTTTCTCTTGTTGGAAAATATAATTAAAGACAAAATCTCCTCTCAAACCAGAAAACCTTTGCATAATAAAGGTAGAAGAGAAGAAAAACAACCTTACTCATGAATAAACATTAAACTAGAATATGATGCATATCACAGACAATCAGTTAAAGGACTACAAAGATAGAAAGAAATGTCACCTTTTTATACAGCAGAGCAGATGCAACCCATTGCGTACATATTCCCAAACAATAACTAGTCTTCAAGAAAGAGGATTTGATAGCACCATTTGTCTCACATAGTTTATCTTAAATTCACATGGTAACTGTGGTGACCATCTGTGTTGTTATGCCCAGATTTCGTGATCCCCAAAGACCACCAGGGAGCCGAGTCCGATGCCAAAGCAAAGAGCCTTTATTTGAGCTAGCTCGAGCTCTGTCCCACATGCACACACTGGCGCAGCGGTGAGGTGGAGAGAGAGCGAGCTTCAACAAGACAAAGGTCTTAAAGGGGGTCTGGGGCAGGGGGAGGGGTGGACCCCTGAGTTGGCTGACCTTGATTGGTCAGTTCCAGGTCAGGGTTTTATTTCAGGGTTTTACTGCAGGGACTTACACCAGGGTTTTACAACAGGTTCTTACGGCACACGCGCAAGGGACAGGAAATGATTAACACATTCCTGAGTCTGAGCTCTGTTCTGCTACTTCCTAATGGGGGAAGGGGCATGCCACGGTATAGCCTGATTTGGGCCCAGCTGCTTCCCTGGGGTCCCTTCCAAAAGAGAGGTCACTCTGGAGACAGGATGAAAGGCCTTACAAAAAATGGAGTCTTGGTCCTTTCAGTGTCAGCTAATTGGCTTTATCCAAGAAAAACCGTGGTTATGACAGGAAGTAGTTGTGCAACTGGGAGCAAAGAGCTTGCTGAAGTGAGGCTCCTTCCCTCCCACAGAAATGAGGGAAGGGGTGCTGGAAGGGGGGTGGTTCTCTCTCCTTTGATTACATTTTAAAGAGAAGTTTTCTAGATCCCTAAGAAAGAGGTTTCTGGGTCATAGAGCTGACAAGAGGCTTTTTATCTTTAAAAATTTTTACATACAAAGGTACAATATGATGACTATGGTTAACACTGCTGTATGATAAGTAAGAAAGTTGTTGAGCAAGTAGACCTTAAGGGCTCTCATCACAAGGAGAATTTGTTCTTCTTCCTATTGTACCTATATGAGATAATGGAAATTAACCAAACATAATGTGGTAATCATTTCACAATATAAGTAAATCTAACCATCATGCTGTACACCTTAAACTTACACGGTGATGATGCCAATTATTTGTCAATAAAACTGAAATAAATATTTATATTCATTTCAAAGGGACAGAGAAAGAACTCATAATTACAGGTTTCCTAAAGGAAATGTTTTAAGAGAGAGAGGGAGTCCCTTCCTGTATTTTCAAAAGGGAGAATTAAGCCTCTTATTGTAAATTTGTATTTGCCTTTATATTCTCAGTGGATGACCTCTGTAGTCATATATATATATATATATATATATATATATATATATATATATATATATATCATCTTTTTTATTGTTTTTTTCTTGGCGTTATATAAAGAATATGGCTGCACACAATTTACAATAGCTAACATTTGGAAACAACCTAAGTGCCCATCAGCAGACAAGTGGGTTAGAAAACTGTGGTACATCTACACAATAGAATTTTACTCTGCTGTAAAAAAGAAGGAGTTCTTACCATTTGCAACAGCATGGATGGAACTGGAGAGCATTATGCTAAGTGAAATAAGCCAGTCAGAGAAAGATAAATATAACATGATCTCACTCATTTGTGGAATATAATGAACAACATAAACTGATGAACAAAAATAGAATCAGAGACATAGAAGCATCGAACAGATTGTACAACCTATGAGGGAAGGCAGGGGTGGAGGGTATGATTGAGGGGGTAAGAGATCAACCAAAGGACTTGTATGCATGCATATGAGCAAAACCAATGCACACAGACAGTAGGAGGGTGAGGGCTTGTGCTTGGAGGAGGGGATGGTGGGGGAGAGGTCAATAGGGGGAAAAGGAGACTCATGTAAAACTTTAAACAATAAAGATTTTTTTAAAAAGAATATGGCTGCACATTCTTCTGAAGTATTTTTCAGTTTAGAAAGCAGTTTTTGATGATGGAAACGCAATCATGACCTCAGTTTGTCTACTACCTTTACATTTTCAAAGCACTTAAATGCTGATTATTTTAAGTAACCTTCCTATTACTACTCAGAACTTAGGGTTAAATATAAAAATACAGAATACAATGATATAAGTAGAATGGAGGTCATAAAATATTGGTGACAGCATGATGCCCTGGAAAGAGCGTGAGAGATTTGGGAGTTGCTTCAATGCCAAAAGAGAAACTCTGGATTTACATTTGAAAGTCATTTGATAGAAAAAAAGGAACCATTGCATTTTGGTATTGTTTGAGAGGGAATAGGACTTAACCTAGTGGGAAGAGCACAGACTTTAGAACCCAGTGAATCTGCGTTTTAATTCCACATGTCCCCTTCCTGGCTCCTGCATGCCTTGGGAAGCTGGATCCTGAAGAGAGTTATAACATGAAGACAAAGATACCTATCTCACAGGATGATTGTGAGAGCCAAATGAGGTGTATGAACAAAGGGTCTGACAGCCTGACTCAGGGTATGTCCTCGGTGAAGGCTATTCCTTTAACTCTTTTCAAGAATTCTAATTAGTGGCAAAAGCAGGACTAGACTTTGGATCTTCTCATTACGCCTGTGCTCCAAGGTCCTTCATCTAGTCCAAGCTATTATACTGTTGTTAATGTAGTATAACATATTATACTATAATATAAAAGGAGTTGCAAAATTTAATCAATTTGCCTACACAAAGGTTTTACTTACTTTTTTAAACTTACTTTTTAATTTAACTTAGTTTTCACTTACAAAATTAGCAACCTATTCAGATACATATTTCCACCAAATATTTGACAGATTTTTCCCCCACTGCTGTTTAATAGTTTAATCTAAAATGTTTTCTAGTCTTCTGTTCTGAAGGCTATACATGTTAAAGGATTAAATAATGAACAAAATGAACTAACAAGCAAAATAGAGACAGACTCATAGATAGAGAATGGACTGACAGCTGTGGAGTGGGGAGTTGGAAGGCTGGGTAGGGGGCATGGAAGGATTGAGCAAAGAAGGGTCCAAAAAAAAGAGAAAAAGACTCAGGGACACAGACAACAGTATGGTGATTGCTAGGAGGAGGTGGAGTGAACGAGGTGGAGGAGGACATAAGGGGGATAAATGGTGATGGACAGAGACTTGACTTGGGGTGGTGAACACACAATACAGTGTCCAGATGAGGTATTGTGGAATTGTGCACCTGAAACCTGTATAATTTTGTTAAACAGTGTCACCCAATAAATTCAATAAAAAGGAAAAGTACAAATTATGTAAAGTAGAGCTCATTTATTTGGATTCATGTTTTATTGCTTCTGATGCAGAGTAAGGATATTTACTATAAAAAAGAATTTTACTCCATATTATATAGGAATAAACTTGAGTGAGGTCTTGTGCCCTTTCCAGCTGCCAAAATAGAAGGCTGATTTTATTATCCTTTCCCTGGTGATTCAGTGCTTTGCTGAACTGATGCAGACTTTTTTATCCACTTACATAACCATCAACTGCCACAACTCATTTCCAGGCCTCTCAAACTAGAACTGAACCACAAAACTCATTAGTTAGAATATGTGAACTCTGTCATCAAATGGCAATTGGAAATTGTCTGGTCTGTAATATTTTTCAAGGCACACATCCAAATACACATTCAAAATCAAGCAAATAAACCTACTGTTTCAGTAAAACAGTGACCAGAGATACAACTCTGAAAATGTCAGAAAAAGAATTATGTGAATATCTTTTAGCTGGAGAAAAGAAATACATTTGCTTTTGCTTCATTTTACAGAGGGTAAACCAAAAAAAGCAAATAAAATGAAATTACAGTTTCTCTTTTTAAAATAAATTTTTAGAGAGAGAGGGCAGGAGATGTGCTGCCTCCTGCACTCCCCCTACTGGGGATTAAGCCCCCAACCCAGCCATGTGCCCTGACCTGGAAATGAACCTATGACCTCTTGGGTTCCTGGGTTGATGCTCAACCTATGAGCCACACTGGCTCTCTTTTTTAAGATTTTAGTCTTTAGTGCTTTGGCATTAAGAAATAAAGAAGAAGTTGTATTCAAATGGTGAACAACAAGGTAAAAATATTCATTGTGAAGCAAATATGTATTTGAGTTAAGAGAAAATATTAATAGATTATCCCTAAGAGATTATATTTCCTATTAAATTATACTACATGTATAAAAATGAGAGCATTTTGCCATAGATCCTAGAAGTAAATTTATTTTGCTACTCTTCTCCAAATAAATATTATTAGAATTCTTCTGCAGTGATAGCTTGAGATTCTAGCACATTTTTATGTTATTTGAATACCTTCTTACTTTATGTCAAGTTTTCTTATGGAACAAGGACCTTAACTGGGGCAGTGTCCATCACTGTTGATTTAGTCATGACTCAAAATGTCTAGAGATCTGCTGAGTTGGGTCCAATCAGAACTGACTATATATACCCAGGAGCTGAAGAATTGTTGAAAAAATAATTTAAACTACATACATCTTTCCAAATTTCAGGCATATTCTGTCATGCCCCCTAGGAATTTTCCTCACGACCACGCTCCTCATTCATGTTGATGAGTTCATTTAGCAAGACCCCATGGCTACAGATCCAGAGTCTCTCAAACAGCAGCAGTACCAACATTCTCATTATTAACTATTTCTTCTCCAACACTATTTAGGTTTGATTTGAATTTCACTTCCAGCATAATCATTTTTGTTTCTTTGCTGTTCTTGCATCTTTATTGGCCAATTTCCTCTTTCAAGTATCCATTTTTGTAAAATGTCAGAGGGGTTTATCACCAGGAGACAAGGAGGCAATGCAGCCACAGGCATTGCTGTCTGGGCACAAACGAATAACGGGCTTTAGGAGCAGTGACATGATTGATCCCTAATGATGATGCACGTCTGTTATTTACACAGTGGTCCGTGGACTGAGGAGCCAGCAGTAAAGTCTGTATTTCATGCAATTATTCAAAGTTAATATACCAGGGTAATTAATTTGATCTGTGCCGTTGGGGAATTAGGGTTATTTAACTAAACCATAACTAAAATTCATGTGTAACAGAACCACAAAAAGAGATCGTTGCTAGTACTGAAATAGCTGCTTAATTTATATAATACATTGGGGCCCAAACAACACTACTTTGGGACCTTTCTAACAAAGAGAACTGCAAAAAGAAAGAAGAATGTTTTTCTTTCCATCTAGTTGTTAAGATTCAGCACCTCAAGTGTTCAAGGCCTCTTGCAAGGAGACTCACTACGGCCAGCAAAGCAGAGTCGCTGCGTGCGTGACTGGTTAGAATAAAAAGCTCTGGGAGAGCAGGAACCGGGGCAGTGTTATAATCTGTACCCTAGTGCCTGGCACATTGTGTTCCTCACAGACATTAAATAAATGTTCGCTGATAGAATGAATTCATTGATAAGTATCAGTAAGGCTAAAATTTCAATAAAAAGACTGAAGCCTAACAGCATTTTGTATTTAATAAAATGATATATCATAGGTTGGAAACATTTTTTAAAGCGTCAAGACCAAGATCTAAGGTTAAAATAAATGGTCAAGTAGCTTTCAAGTTTCCCTCTGACTCAAGAGGAAGGTTATCCGTTCAGGATCACATATTTAGAGCTTTCCTGCAATACGTACTGTTCTTTCCACAGAACTCTCAGTCCCAGAGAAGAAAATGTTCTTAAGCCACCATAACACCTGCTTTCTCTTTAAGTTGGGAGTTTCCTTATCTCTTTTGAGAAATGTCAAAAAAAAGCAGATTATATGCAGAAATTAGGAGGCAGGCAAAATTGAGGAAAAGACATAGACCATCAAGTGTGGCCAGCATGGAAGCCATTACACCTATTTTAGCATTTTCACCATTCCCTTAGTGTGAGGAACTCTAAACCAGTGTCAGCCCCACTCTATACTATTTGATAGTCAATTGTGCAGAGTGAATTACACTTTACATAACAATAGGGTTCTCATTCCATGAATACATAGATGGAGAGAAGTCCAAAGGGCTAGTGCAGTCTATACTGTGTGGTTTCAAATGGGCAGAGTAAGAAAATATCACTTTATGCAGAATGCTGCTTTAGTAAGATTTCTTTCTGCCTGGAAAAATTAAACATCACATTACAAAGATTGGTAATATTGAAAAAAATTAATTTAAATTTGAAATTATATTTGTTTCAAAACTTCCATATTTTGGTATTATTTTATGAAAAGTGTTATATTTGGCTATCATTAAATATTCTCTGCTTCTGTTCATTAATGCTGTTGAGTGGAAAGCATGTATCATTCCTATGGGAGTTGCTGTCAGTGGATTTTTTAAAATTTCTTTATTGATTAAGGTATCATATTTGTCCTTATTCCCCCATTCCCATCCCAAACCCCTCCCCATGCATGCCCCCACCCCCCTGTTGTCCATGACCACTGGTTAGGTTTATATGCATGCATACAAGTCCTTTGGTTGATCTCTCCCTCCCACCCCCACCCTCCCCTACCTTCCCTGAGGTTTGACAGTCTGATTGATGCTTCCCCGTCTCGGGGTCTGTTCTTGTTCATCAGTTTATGTTGTTCATTATTTCCCCCAGATGAGTGAGATCATGTGACACTAGAAATACACTTATAAGAACCAAAAATGAGACAAGCAATAATGGTTATGCTGGGAGGCAAATGCAATCAGTCTGTAGTGAGTTTTTTTCCAGGCCAACAGTTCTTTTGTCAGTGGATTATAATGAAGGCACAGCCTCACTCCTCCTGGTGGCAGCACATCTCAGTTACAGGCAAAGGACGAAGTACTTGTTGCAAACTAAAGTTCATAACATAAAAGGAATGTCATGGAAAACCCTGCCCAGAGGACATGGCACCAGTTTTTTTATTTACTTTCTCTTAGAATACCATAAAAGGGGAGAAAAAATATTTTTTAAGGTCCCAAATACAATCTTTATGCAATGTTTATCTCCTGAATCCACATTCCTAGGTTCTATTACTATTTAATAACACTTAAAACTATTTTGTAGCTTTTAAAATTCTTAGTTTTACATGCAAACTTTTGAGAATATAAAGATTAATCTACTTGGGGCGGGGGATGGGGAGACAAAGGTATTCTTTGGTTGCAATAAACACTTTACGTTTCCAAAAATCATACTTTTTATATTTAAATTCAGTGAAAGAGAAATAAAGCGCACAGTATTTTTTATTCAAATTAAGCCTCATTTAAAACCAAGTATATCTATTCTTTTAGACCAATTTTGTAAAATGTCATAAAATGTTTTTGTCCAGAGGAAAAGATCAGTTTTAATGTGTCAGGGTAAAATGCCTAAGTTGTATTTGCTTATTAGAAATACTGTTATCTTTGGAGTTTTAATAAAAATGGTGACTAGAGGATACCGGTTGATGAATTGTTAAAAATTTAGAAAACTGAAGACTCCTAGCAACCAGTATAATTTATTATATGGAACCAAAAAAAAGCAACCAGAGGAAAACGTGAGAGTACAACAGCAAAGCATGTCATTTATGTGTGGCCTTTTGAGAAAGGGCAACAATATTTAGCCTAATGGAGAGTCAATAGCCATCAGAATAGTTTATGGTTGAGAGAAACGAAAAAACAACTGTCTATCAGAATAAGCAAATATTAGTTTTAAAATTATTTTATAATCTCCAAGTAGGAAAGCACTGTCAACTGTACCTTCTTCGTAGTCATCTGCACAGTTATCGCTTTAATCATTGTCAGTGGCATCATTCTATAATCAAATAGACATGCTGAAGGTTTACCAAAAGGATTTATGTCTTAGTGATTTGCATTAAACAAATCATGCTGCTTGCTAAATGCCCATACTTATGGCTTTTCACACATCATTCACTTATTATTCAGGAAAAATATGATGCACTAAATCACAGCAGATCTCTATCAAAATGCCAATTCAATCAACACTGTGGAGCTATTATTCATGTACCTTTCTATCATTCTTTTTTTTCCCTGATTTAAATTTTTTTTTCTAGGATAAAATGAATACCACCAGGTGGCATATGAATTTGCCTCAAAGCTATCATCATTACGAAGTGTAAGAGAACACTATTAAGAACACTGTTATTTGATGATTTCTTATTATTTGGACTACAGACTATCTGGGAAAGCTTGAAAACCTTAGCTATATTTTTTTTCTCTGTGACACTATGTTCTGTATATTTCTATCCCAAAGTGTAAGGCACAGCTACTTCTGTTTAAGAGCACCACTGCTAACCAAGTGTCCATACAGTTCTTACTCAAGCCTTCTTGTCCATCCCAAGTGGCACAGGCAATCTGACCCACAAATGGTAAGAGAAACTGCCTCCTGCAGAGAATGGAAATGAATTGGTTCAATTTCATCTGATCCATGGCATTTTCAAAATATATATATACAAAACGAAATACATACATATAGCTAATTAAAAGTATTCCAGTAGCACAGGAGGGTAACACATGAAGGAAAATGTTCTTCTCTAAGGCTATTTTCAGTCTTTCTAACCAGTTGGGAGTCCTTCCAGAAACTTCTCTAAGCACACATGGATTTGTCTCTATGTATGTGTGAGAGGTCATTTCTTACCATTGGTTCAAGCCTGTATTTATTTCCTATTGTTGTTGCAACAAATTATCAAAAACATTGTGGGTTAAAGCAATAAAAAGTCATTACCTTATACTCGTAAGTTTTGAAGTCAGAAGACTAAGGTTGATTGACAAGGCTATGCTCCCTCTGGAAGCTTAGAGGAGAAACCATTTCCTTATCTTTCTCAGCTTCTACAGGCTGCCAGCATTCCTTGCTTAGTGGCCCCCTATCCCTCTGACTTCTGCTTTTGTCGTCACAACCTCTCACTCTGACCCATTTGCCTCCTCCTTCTAAGAATCCTCTGATCAAACGAGGCCTGAGCACTAGGCCCATCTAGATAATCCAAGATAATCGCCCCATCTCAGGATCCTTAACATTCTCACATCTGCAAAGTCCCTGTTGCCAGTGTCTTCTTATAATTTATTCATAGGCTTCAGAATAGTTCAGAGATATCTTTGGAGGGTCCTTATGCTACCTACAATAATGTTTCTTAGCAATGTTCAAGTTGTTTTCTTTCAGGGCCTGTATTTTTCTTATTTTACTTATTCCTAATTATGTTATCTTTTTTGTTGTTTGTTTGTTTGTGTTGCTGCTGATTATAACTTATACTTAGATTTGCATCTAACATGTGTTTTTGGTACCTGGGAAAATATGACTTTTTTACCAATAGAGCTCTCTAAAGATCCTCAATTAAATGTACAAAATGAGCTGTCTGCCCTGAAACCTCTTCAAATCCAAAGATGTATTTCCTGGAAATATTTACCACTCAATCTTCACGTTACTACAGCAGCACTAATTGATTACTTCCACCTGTTTCAAATGCTTTTCTGTTCTTGTCCTCAAAATACTATTCTCTCAAGGTTTTCCTACTTCACTACCTGCTCCTCCTTTGTCTCCTTTGCTGTTTTGGTGACATCCCTTCCACATGTGTATGTACAGTTCTTACACTGAGGATCTTCTCTAGGTGCATGTATTCAGCCTCTGGATAATTTCCAGTCTTTAGGCTTTATATGCCCAGAAAAATCCTAAATTTATGTATCCATTTCCAACCTCTTCCTTAATTCCAGACTTGAAAATGCAGTTGCTTTTCTTGGCACTCCCACATAAATGTCTAATTAGCATTTCAGACTTCAATGTCCAGTGCAAAATTTTTAAATTTCTATCCAGCACTCCTACCAAATAATCATCCCGCCTCCAACCTTCCCCCATCTTAATAAATGATCCAGGTAATCACACACATACACACACACACCACAAACATATCTGACTCCTCTTCCTCTCTTACATCCTCATCCAGTTCAGCATCAAATACTGACAGCTGTATTTCTGAAAAGTATCCAGTGTCACTCCACTTCTCATCACCGCTATTATTGACATTCCAGTCTAAGACACCATTTTCAAGCATTACTACAATATCTTCCTTTTGCTTTCACTCCTTCTGTGGTCTTTCTCAAATATTTAACAGGCCATATCACTTGTTAGCCAAAAAAAAACTCTGGTTTTGAGTCTCACTCAGCCTAAAAATTCCCCATTGTTTGGCATTTGAGTTTGTTTGGTGTATTGTCTTTAAGAGGATGAACAGCCTCTCCTTGAATAGGTACAGGGCACGTGGTGTTCTTGGAGGGGGAACTTTCTAGACACTAAAAGGAATATTTTATGAAGAGTTTTAGGGTGTAAACAAATTATCTGTCAGCATAGCGTAAATGACAGGTAGATCAGGGAAGATACTAAGAGCATGTGCTTGGATTGTGTCCAGCGATGTCAAAAATGTGAAACCTGGTGGGAATAGCTACTTCTGAGATTTCATTCTAATTTCCAGTGTCAGAAAAGACCAAAGATCCACAGATTTAGGTTCAGACTGACAGAATCAAAGCAGGGACGTTTGCATGCTAAAAGAAAGTCCTGGGAACCAGCATATTCATCACATGGAATCAGAGAGGACCCAAGAGAGTAGGCAAAAACCAAGGGACAGAATTGGTGCCACTTGGTTCTGCTCCCCTTTTTGGTCTGTTAATTCTACAATCAAATTCAGCTGTTGGAAGTTCTGAGTTTCATTTTATTTAAAGGGGTAATTTCACTTCAAAAATCAAGTTTTATTTCTTTTTCTTGAACTCTTGTCATATTCATCACTCTTCTAAATCTATTTTTCCATATCAATTTTCTTTGTAGTTTTAAAATTTTGAAAGTAATTTGTTAATGAAACCTCCAATTAATAGAAAAACACACACACACACATACACAATAGAACTTCTTCCATTTTGATGTTCTTTAAAATAGCTATGTGGCCTGAGTACTTTATAAGGCCATAATGTTCTGTCCCATGTACAAGTGTATATTTTGGTCAGTTTGTAGGCTTTTAAGCCATTAGTATATTAGGGCAGTTCAATTTCTCATGACTCACATTCTCAAAAAGGTCGATTACTGTCTTTAACCTTATCTCCTAGACAGTAAGCTGAGCAGTGTGACTGTTATGGTGTCTTACATCAGCAAAAAGATTTTGCCCTGGAAAACTTACTGTCTAAAAGATAACATTAAAAACATTCACATTGAAATATTCCATAATACTATATTTATGCAGAGATCATTTCACTTGTACCCTATTCTTAACTATCTTAATTATAATCTTAAAATAAGTGTATTCTAGAGAAGCAACCAGCAAAATGATCTGTACAATAAGGCCTTACAACTGATGTAGAAAACATTTTTACCTACATTTTGTCTTTGATGTCCAGAAGAAGACTTTATGCTAGACCCTGATCATTATGCTGTTTAGAAAAAAAAGAGAGAGATAGAAATCAACAATGTTTAGGAGCTTGCTAGTAAGTGTCAGCAATAGAATGGGAGCCCAGACCTTCTGATTCTTAGTTCATTTTTTTTAATACTTTATGATGCAATGGCCACTAGTTGCTTAGCCAGAAAGATACACAAGAAGATATAATTTAGGATATAAATGCTAATGCATTGCAACTATTACGGTATCCATATTTGTACCCAATGAAGATTCCTTTTCAGTCATGCCCAATAAGAAAATTATTCTTGATGCCAAATTTTGACAAAATGGAAGGGAGAATAAAGTGTGTTCTAATGGCAGCCATGCAGAAAGAACAGAGAACAGGAGGGCATCTTGCCAAAGAACAGGAAGCACTCAGAGTAGAGAAAACCCACCAGTCGCAGCAGCTTGCAAATAGAGAGCTCACATGTATAACTGGCAAGAGTTATTCTGCAGAGCATAGTGGAGAAAATGTAACCCTCACAGACAATACAACAGGTAATGACTCTGTACTTTAAATGAACTTCGTGTCATTGTAGACGTAGAAACTAGTTATTTTCTACAGAGAGTTAAACAAGCTTTCTCCTAAAAGTAAATGACATTCAAACACAGACAGATGTGGAAAAAGAACAGTAGAGAACACGTATAAGACTGTTACGGTGTCTTACATCAGCAAAAAGATTTTGCCCTGGAAAACTTATTGTCTGAAAGATGACATTAAAAACATTCACATTAAAAACATTCACATTAAAATATTCCATAATACTATATTTATCCAGAGATCATTTCACTTGTACCCTATTCTTAACTATCTTAACTATAATCTTAAAATAAGTGTATTCTAGAGAAGCAACCAGCAAAATGATCTGTATAATAAGGCCTTACAACTGATGTACAAAACATTTTTACCTACCTTTTGTCTTTGATGTCCAGAAGAAGACTTTATGCTAGAGTTAAGCAACAAAGGTAACGTAGGTATGAAATGGCATCAGAAGCAAATATCATGCCATCATTTGGTTAAGGGTTTACTCGAATTCCCAAGGAAATGGAAATCGGCATCTCATTGTAACTATATGGCTTTTGGAGTGATTTTTACATGTATCTAATTATATGTTTGCAATTGGAAGAGTCTCTCCAGAGGATGAACTCTCTAGTATTGTATGTGTGGGTTGTGCCTTCCACATCTATAGGGGGCAGCATTCATAGATAAGGTTGTGAATCATCTTGCTTAACTGCATTTCAGCTGCTCCTGTGAGTGAATGTAAGACTTAGGAAGTCTACATTCTCATGATCTAACTGGTCAATTATTTTCTTAGGAATTAATATTGTCATCACCGCCCTATACACATTTTATATACTAATCACAACTCAACGGGGAAAATACACATATCATATCCACAGCATTAAGCCCTCTTTCACCCGAGAGAATACTCTCATAACGCTCCACCTAGCTCCCCTATTATTAATGATAATTAAACCACAAATTATTCTGGGAACCCCATACTGTAAATATAGTTTAATAAAAACCTTAGATTGTGAGTCTAATAATAGAAAATACAACTTTCTTATTTACCGAAAAAGTATGCAAGACCTGCTAACTCATGCGCCCATATCTAAACATATGGCTTTTTCAAACTTTTAAAGGATGGTAGCTATCCATTGGCCTTAGGAGCCAAAAATTTGGTGCAACTCCAAGTAAAAGTTATGAACCTATTCTCAACTATAATACTCCTATCACTAGTAGCCCTAATCCTCCCCCTTATAACCAGCAGCAACAAAACTCTAAGCTACAACAGCTATACTGAGTACACTAAAACAATAATCTCCTATTCGTTTATAGCAAGCCTAATCCCAACCACTATATTTATCCAATCAGGACTAGAAGCAGCAATCTCAAACTGACACTGGGTAACGATTCAAACAACGAAACTGAGCCTTAGTTTCAAATTAGACCTTTTCTCTATAATTTTTATACCTGTCGCCCTATTTATTACTTGGTCTATTATAGAATTTTCAATATGATATATGCACACTGATCCTAATATTAACCGCTTCTTTAAATACCTACTAATATTCCTAATCACAATATTAATTCTAGTTACCGCCAACAACCTATTTCAGCTATTCATTGGCTGAGAAGGGGTGGGAATCATATCATTCTTACTTATTGGCTGATGATATAGCCGAACAGACGCAAACACAGCCGCACTGCAAGCCATCTTATATAATCGTGTAGGGGATGTTGGATTCCTCTTGTCTATAGCATGATTTATAATCAATTCAAACTCATGAGAAATCCAACAGATCTTTGCCCTGAACACAGAAAGCCCTACCCTACCTGCAATAGGTCTGCTATTAGCCGCCACAGGAAAATCGGCCCAGTTTGGCCTACACCCCTGACTCCCCTCTGCTATAGAGGGCCCTACACCAGTCTCAGCTTTACTGCACTCTAGTACAATAGTGGTTGCGGGCATTTTCCTACTCATTCGATTTCACCCTATGTTGGAAGAAAATAAATTAGCCCAAACAGCAGCACTATGCCTAGGAGCCATCACCACACTCTTCACAGCCGTCTGCGCACTAACCCAAAATGACATTAAAAAGATCATCGCTTTTTCCACCTCAAGCCAGCTAGGCCTTATAATAGTCACAGTAGGCATTAACCAACCTCAACTGGCATTCCTCCATATTTGTACTCACGCTTTCTTTAAGGCTATATTATTCCTATGCTCCGGCTCTATTATTCACAACCTAGGTGACGAACAGGATATCCGAAAAATAGGGGGCCTCTATAAACCACTGCCTTTCACAACCACCGCCCTAATTATCGGAAGTCTAGCACTAACAGGAATGCCCTTCCTAACAGGCTTCTACTCAAAAGACCTAATCATCGAGGCCGCCAATGTGTCTTATACAAACGCCTGAGCCCTATTAATTACCCTAGCCGCTAATGTAAGACTTACATTCACTGCTCATACTAACTATATGTGTGTGTGGTATGTGTATCTTCTTAACCTGTTTCAACTCGGTTATCATCTCAGAAAGACTTTCTTTCACTACTTGATTTAATATTCTATCCAACCTCAGCCAAGCCTCACTTTCTTACCCAATTACATTGCCTTCAAAGCACTGTCTACCACCTGAGATTATCCTGTTCATTTTTTCATGTTCATTTTCCTGCTTCACAAGAGCGCACATCGCTGCAAATAAGCCATAGGTACCAAGAAGCACTGGCACATAATGGTGATCAACAAATATTTGTCAGATAAAATATATAATATCTCATTATGTTTTGAAGGTTAAATGAGATAATAAAAGTAACATCTGGCACAAAGTGTCTGGAACTTATGAAGTAATTTTTCATTTACTTGTTTGGGTTTTTTTGTTTCTGCATTTATTTACTTGTGTTCTAACATTCTAATCACTGCTTTACCTGCAAGCTCAAATCCTTTGTCCTCTTTTGCTTCATCATGCTTGCTGGTTAAATCCAGCTCTTCATGTACTCCCTGCTGCACCCACACACACATCTGATCAATGCTTGAGAAAATTACACCACCTTGCTCCGTGGGGTCTCTTTAGAGTCATGACTGTTAAACTCAAGTGGAGCCCTGAGCTGCCTAGCAATCCAGGGGCATTGCCCTGGTTCATTTTCTCTCCCACTCTTTCTAAATGATTTTTTTTTATTTCTTCTCTCTTCTGAAATCACCACCATATCTTTCCCCTTCTGCCTCTCAGTCAATAACCTTATTCTATTGAGAAACTAAAAGCAATCAGAAGAATTCCACAAACTTTGCTAAAACATGTGCTTATCTATTTCCATCTGGATAGGAACATGCTTCTGGGTGTGGGGTCAGTACTCACACAGGGACCCACACTCACCAGATTCCTGCTCTTGAGGGTTAATGCTTTGTGATCCTTGTCTTAAGATACAGTTCTTAATTCTTTTATCTTTGAATTTGTAAGTGAAGTCCAAAAGAAAAAAGGAGCACGCTTCAACAGTTTGGAACCTGGGTCCTACTTCATATCACCTCTCTACTGCCTCCAATGGGTTGCTGGTCACTCAGTTCCTGCCCCAGGCCATTCTTTCCCACTCCTGCACTCCTTTATGTTCCCCACTACTGCTGCCACCCTCTGCTAGGGCTACATGTTGCATTGGGTCAGCAATCTGCATTCCCTGTCAGTGTCCACCCCATGCAGAACACCTGTGCACCAGCGCCATGTGGGTCAGGGCCAGGCACATACCTTTAGGATCTTGGGCAGAGCAAAGCAATGGCTGGTCTGGCAGCTCCACAACTCATTCTGAAGGTGTATAGGTGGGAGGCCTTCAGCCCTCTCTTGATCCCAGATCTGAACTCATTTCAGGGAGACTGCCATCTCTTGGGGATCAACCATTGGGATGTTTATTTTATGGGTCAACTTGGCTGGGCCATAGTGCAGTCAGACATTATTGTATTTCTCTCTGTGTGTGTTCTGAGGTGAGATTTACATTTGAATTGGTGAACTTTGAGTAAGTCAGGTTGTCTTCCATAATGTGGATGGGCCCCTTTCTATAAAGGCCTCAATAAAAACAGAAAGACTTTCTCTGAGCAAGAGGAAATTCAGCCAGCAGATGGCATTTGGATTTTATACTAGTCCAGCTTCACCAGAGAAAGAGAATAAATAGAATATATAAAGATGTGTAAGAAGAGATTTATTATGGGAATTGGCTCATGTGGCTATGGAGGCAGAGAAGTCCCATGATACACTGTCTGTACACTAGTGAACTAAGAAAACTGGTCTAATTCTGAAGGTCTGGGAACCAGGGGGCTGCTGGTGTATGGTCTGGAGTCTTAAGGCCCAAGAACGAGCTCTGATGTTCAGTGTCTGAGGACAGGAGAAGATGCATGTCCCAGCTCAAGTAGAGAGATCCTCCAGGTATGAAATACTCCTCACCCACATTGGTGAGGGTGATCTTGTTTACACAGGTGACTGACTCAAATCCTAATCTCTTTTGGAGTCACCTACAGACACACACAGAAATAATGCTTTACCAGCTATCTAAGTATCCCTTAGCCCAGTCAAATTGACATATAAAAGTAATCATCTCAGACTTGAACTGCAATATCGGCTCTTTCTGGGTCTTCAGCCTCCTGGTTGGACTACTCTACAGATTTTGGATTTGCCAGTCTCCGTGCACACAAAAGCTTATTCCTTGAAATAGTTTTCTTTGTATTTTATAGATACACCTACACATAAACATTCTATTGGTTCTGTTTCTCTGGAGAACCCTAACATGCTTACCCACCATGGGTTGGAGAGCCAGCTCCTAGAAAGAAGAGATTGACTATGCTCTTGGACAGGACTCTGAATTTTCATTTTTCACTTGGGCCACAAATGATGTAACCAGCCATGATCTGTCTCATACATTCTCTGTCTTCTTTTCTTGTTCCTATAGATGAGTTTCCGTATCAAGGTAACCCCTCCACTTAATGCACCAGGCCCCATTTGTTCTTCTCTGCTCAGGACACTGCTTCAACAATTCTTTGCACTTTATCTTGTGTGATTTCCATCCTTCTACTGAATCATATCCACCATCAGGCCAATTTTCTCTCATCTTGGAAAATAATCCTGTTCTGATTCCATAACTCCCTGTGGTCATGCCTGATTTCTCCACTATCCGTTAGACCAATGATTCTCAATAGAATAGTTTATACTAGCTATCTTCAATTCTTCCCTTAATCTAGAATTAACTGGCATTGGAGTTTATTTGGGTATTCTATTGGTCTCTAAAGTACTACATGTATAAGGTTCCTATAGCAACTCCCACTGTCCGGTGCTGATGATCATCTCCGCCAGCTTTAACATGCCTGCGGACTTTTTGCACATGCTTTCCCAAGGCAGTCAGAGGGAGTGAGTAAAAATAGAGAGAGCAACATTACACAGAATAGCCTACAACTATCATCTGTACAGGGAGCACATTGACAAGGATGCAACAAATATAATCTTCAGCCAAGCTGATAGCATACCTCATCCACATATCTTATTTGGCAACTTTTCTGAAGCAGTATAGAATGCCATATCTTCATTTTCTTTTCTTTAAAATTTTTTTTTCTTTATTGATTAAGATATTACATATGGTCCTTATTCCCCCATTACCCCCACCCCCCACTCATGCCCTCACCCCCCTGGTGTCTGTGTGCATTTGTTAGGCTTATATGCATGCATACAAGTCCTTTGATCTCTCCCCTTGCCCCCACCTTCCCCTACCTTCCCTCTGAGGTTTGACAGTCTGATTGATGCCTCTCTGTCTCTGGATCTGTTTTTGTTCATCGGTTTATGTTGTTCATTATATTTACAAATGAGTGAGATCATATGATATTTATCTTTCTCTGACTCGCTTATTTCACTTAGCATAAAATTCTCCAGGTCCATCCATGCTGTTGCAAATGGTAAGAATTCCTTCTTTTTTACCACAGCGTAGTATTCCATTGTGTAGATGTACCACAGTTTTTTAATCCACTCATCTGCTGATGGGCACTTAGTCTGTTTCCAAATCTTAGCTATGGTAAATTGTGCTACTATGAACATGGGGGTGCATATATTCTTTCTGATTGGTGTTTCTAGTTTCTTGGGACATATTCCTAGAAGTGGGATCACTGGGTCAAGTGGGCATTCCATTTTTTTTTTAATTTCCCATGTTCAAGGAGAAATAAGTCCTATATCTGAAATAAAGAGCAACCTATCAGGGTCTCTGTTCAGTTGGCATTTCAATGTTTTCTAAAAAGAATACCCTGTTAAATGAATTTATCTTTCCATTGACACAAATGCAGTGAATAGCAGGAAATAATCTCCTACCAGAATAACTAATATTTGCTCTTTTGTCTTTAAAGGTAATGTTGGTTTTCAAGGTAATATTGGTTTTCTTTCTTTACTTTTTTTTCTGTGTGCTCAGAGACCAAAAGCTATAATTGATTTGAGTTGGAGGCTTTTCAATGATTGTTTTATAATAAGGCATTTATTCTGGGGAGCCACCTGCCCAAAATATTCAGGTCTCAGAGTTCATATTTACCATTTCATTTATACTGGAGAATAGAGGCAACAAGAGTACAAAGAAGCAGACAAGCCAAGCTATAAGTAGGGTGAATACATGGAAATCTACAGGAGAACATGAAAGAAAATGAGGCAAGAAGTGATCCAGAAACATAAAACCCAGAGATCAAATATGTACATGGCCTCAGAGGACAAATAAATATTTGATAACAATCAGTTATGAAAGCATGTATCTCTAGTTGGAAAAGTCCTGCTCCTTTCTTTCCCATCTCTCTATATCTGAAGACTTGCCCTCTTTCTAATTATGTTTTTTTTTTATTTGATGAGTTAACATCTTTTTTTTTTCTTTTTTCTTTTTTTGGCACTACAAGCAGGATTTATTACCCAAAGCAGTTTGAGGAATTCCAGGTCACAGCTTTACCCGGTCACAAGAAAATCAGAACCTCTTTGAAGTCACCCTCCACCCCCACCTGTAGTGAGGGATTAATGGCTGTAGCCCAAGTTAAGTCAGAGCTACTATATCCTCATTCCTGACTAATAATTTTAAAATCACAAATGGGCATAATGTAATTGACTCTTACACAGTAAACCTAAAATAAGGTCACAATTTTAGAGAGATTATTCAGACAGAAAGACATCAAAAATCTTAACTGGCTATGAGAAGAAGACAGTTTCCTGTTTATAGTTACCAGAATTACATGAAATTGTGTAATAATCCTTTGCAAGTTTGAGCCTAGAAGGGGATGCTATTCCTGTGGTTTGTCAACCAAAGCCTTCTGGGCTAATCAAAGGCATGATTTAAGGTCTCCCATGAGGACCCCCTGTGACTCTCCTTAGGTAGGCATCTCCTGGTTGCCTGTGACAATGAAGCTGGCAATGGCTGGGGGTGGGGGGTTAGGAAGGTGGCTATTCACCTTGCAAACACAATTCTCAGGGGTTGAAAAAGAGGCAGACTTCAGTGTTGAGAAGTTCCCTGACTATTCCTCCATTTGAAGAATAGAATGGTTTGACCTCATGTGAGATTTTGGTTTTATTTGTTTGATTGGTTTTATAATCACCCTAGACCCAGAAGGTTAGTCCCTTATTCTCCCTTTGTCATCCAACCAAATAGCACCTATGTCTAGAAACTGTGCTCTCAACTAAAACTGCTGACAGCCCTTCATTCCAGGTCCTGAGCTGCAGATTTTCCTGAAAATCGGCTTCTGGACAAGTTATGTCTCTATCAAGTTGTCTCTTCATAACTCAGCCCTCCCATCCCCCACCTGACCAGTCATGATGGAAGCAGGAACTCAAGGGACAGATTTCTTCCTTCACTTGACTCAGCAGAAACAGGTCATTCTGACTACAAGGTCCTCCAAACTATCCCTGCTTGTGTTTTTAAGGCATACCAACCGCTCTGTGTAAGGCTCTCTGCTTGTAATGAATTAATCACCCTTACTACTGAAAAGAAACTTCTGCCTTAAAGCCCACCCTTGCCTAGCCATTTAGCCCCGAGATGCTAAGAGGGTGGGAATGAGGGCAGAGCCCAATTAACATCAGGGATTCTGGTCATTGGGGTCGCATTTGATCATGACTTTCAATTCCAAACCCTTTTTGGATGTTTCAAAGGCCTCCAGCGCTTTCTCCAGAGGAAACCTATGGGTCACTAAAGACTTTACATTCACAGACTTGGATGCAAGCATTGAAATCGCCATCGGTCATGTGTTGCAGTATCGAAACACGCCCTTGATATCCACTTCTCGGATAGCTGCATGCACTAGGGCACATTGACCATCTCAGAACCCAGTCCCACAAGCATCAGGGTCCCACCAGAACAAGTGGCGTAGACGCCCGCCTGGATGGCAGCCTCCGCCCTAGTGCACTCGATGGTGACTTCTGGCTTGCACCCCAGGAGACCCTCCACTTTACTGGCGATTTCCTGCGGGCTCTCTGATCCGGAGGACAAAGTCAGCCCCAACTTCCTTGGCTTTAGACAACCGAGAGTCAGACAGATCAGTCACCACCACTTGAGCTGCACCCATTGCCTTGGCCACCAGCAAATTGACCAATCCAATTGGTCCAGCTCCACACACAAAGACCTTGTTCCCCAGGGTGACTCCAGCTCGCCAGCAGGTATGGATCCCCACAGACAGTGGCTCTCAGGGCCCCTTCCTCAAAGGTGACATTGTCAGGAAGCTTGTAGCATTGTGCTTATAGAACCGCCAGAGGTTCCCATCATCGGGGGGCGTGGCACAGAAGAAGATGGTTGGTGACAGGTTGTATCGGCCAATCTTGCAGAATTCATCGGTTTCTCGGGGAACGGCAGGCTCGATGGCAACACGATCACCTTTTTGTAGGTGCTTTACCAATGACCCCACTTTTACAACTGTTCCTGAAGCTTCATGACCCAGAACCATTGGCTTTTTCACAATAAAATCCCCAATTCGACCATGCTGCCAGTAGTGGACATCTGAGCCGCAGATTCCAACAGAATGCATCTTCAGCAGCACCTCATTTGGGCCTGGTTCAGGAATAGGATAGTTCTCCAGGCGCAGGTCCCCGGGTCTGTGCACCACCAGAGACAGGTTCTCGGGCTTGGCCACCGCCATGTCGCTCTTCCCTCCGGGGTGGAAGCTGCAGTCCGCAGGACGCTTGGAGGTTCTGATGGTTAACATCTTATTCTCAACATTCTATAACACTCTCTATATACATATACATTTTTCTTTTATTTTAGATTCTCAGCACGATTGAACAGAAGGTACAAAAATTTCTCATATAACCCCTGCCCTTACACATGCATAGCCTCCCTCATTATCAACATCTCCCACCATAATGCTGCATTTGTTATGACTGATGAACCTACATTGACACATCCTTATCACTGAAAGTCCATAGTTTACATTAGGGTTCACTCATGGTGTTGTATATTCTATGTGCTTTGACAAATTTATAATGACATCTATCCAACATTATAGCATCATGCAGAATAGTTTCACTGTCTTAAACATCCTCTCTGTTGTCTGTTCACCTTCCTTCCCCAACCTCTGGCAACTATTGACCTTTTTACTGTCTCCATACTTCTGCCTTTTGCAGTATGTCATATTACTGGAAACATAATAAGCTTTTTCAGGTTGGCATATTGCATTTAGTGATATGTATTTAAAACTCCTCCATGTCTTTCTAGATCACTTATTGTTTTGTGCTAAATAATACTTCATTGTCTGGATGTGTCATAGTTTATTTCTTTATTCACAGACTGAAGGACATCTTGGTTGCTTCCAAATTTTCTGTTATAAATAAAGCTGCTATAAACATCTTCGTGCAAGTTTTTGTGTGAACCACTCTTGGGTAAATACCAAGGAGTGTGATTGCTGAATCATATGGTAAGAGTATATTTAGTTTTGTAAGAACCTGACAAGATTTCTTCCAGAGTGGCTGTACCATTTTGCATTCCCACCAGCAATGAATGAAAGTAACTGTTGCTCCACATCCTTGCCAGCATTTGCTATTCTTAATCCTTTGGATTTTGGACATTCTAATAAGTGTGTGTGGTTCACTCTTTATATTTTTATAATTTATTTCCCTGGTATTCTGCTTGTACCTCTTGGGAACAGAAAATTTTAATTCCTTAGGTTTGATCTCTATTTTTTTCTTTTGTATTTGGCTGCCCCCTTTTTTTTCTCTCCAAATATAACTCTTTCAGCCCACACACAAGAAAAAAAGAAAAGAAAAGGAAAACAAACTAAAGAAAGAAACTCTGACATTCATACATTGACAAGGATGTAAAAACATTCCTCTACCCAAGGACGAGGCATATCATGTACAAGTCTTATAATTGACTTAGCAACTTATCTGAAGTACTTTCAAAGGCAAAGGATGAACAGGATCTAAGCTATCTCTTAACAATTGCTTAGTTTTTAAAATTGCATTTCTTGGGGTGATACTGGTTAATAAAATTATACAGGTTTTGTAACCAGAAAAGTCAGTGTTCATGCTACCAAAACCAATAAGTAGAGACAAGGATTGAATCTTTACGGGTGCTTTATTCAGATGGCCAGCAATATGTTATGTATCCTAAAAAGACCATCTTACCTCTCATCACAAGCTGACCCCTTATTATAAGGAGAAGAAAGGTGTAGATAAAGGGTTTGGAATTCAGGAGAAAATAGGTAAGGGATTTAGAATTCAGGCAAAAAGGTTAATCAGATAAAAGCTACAGTCCATTGATTTTTCTGAGCATCCCTTCATCTGCTGACCAGTGATTCTTTATCTGCATCCTGGGCATTGGACATTATCTCCCTGGGGCACGATGTCTCAGATACTGTCTTGGTCAACGGCAGTCCTCCTGGGTTACAAAGGTCGAATTGCTTGCGAGTCCCCTGAAATCAGGGCAGGTCCAGTCCTACATTCCAGTCCCTGGAACAATAGCTTTCTACATGCATTAATTACCAAGCCTACTAACTACATAACTAAAGTCAAAATTTTTTTAACTTCTTGAGTTCCCCATCAGTTTCAGTTGCACAATTCTGTATCATCTATTACCTGTACACTGCACAATTACTTACTTTTTAAACAGAGAGTAAGGATATGTTGCTGCTGAGATTTTTTTTCCCAATGTAAACTCCTGAGAGGAATGTAACTTGTGTTTATCAGCTTTAAAAACAGCCACTTATTAGGTACTTACGTAATGCTGTTCAGACATATACATATGTATCTGTATATACATTACCCTGATAGTAAAACCAGACAAGGTCACTCCTAGAAAGAAAATTACAGGCCAATATACGTGATAAACATACGTGCAAAAATTGCACGATAGTCCAAACCACTATCTTTGTTCTCAGTGACCCCCAACCTGAGACGTCGGGAGAATTCATGTCAGCACTCTGATTCAAACAAGACAGAAACCAGTCCCTTGAGCAGCCTCCTGAAAAATCCAAATGTTGGATTTATGGTCTAATTCTTTCCTACCCTCCCCAGGGAGAAACCGGGAGATGGGGGTCTCTCCCAATCTTATGGCTCTGTGCCAAGGGGAGAGATTTTGGTGACAAGGTTTGTCTGGTTTCCCTACCAACTATGATGTGGCAGTTTTCACACTTACCTGGGATACAGGAACCTCGCCACTGATTTCTGGCTTTTTCACAAAGGAAATATGTCCATGGATTGTCATTGAATTGGTGGGTTGTCCATAAGAGGTCCAGAGCTTCTTAGTCTGCAATCTTGCTGATGTTATTTTCTCTAAAAAAAGTAATCTTAACAGTTCCCTGCTTGGATATTCTGACTACTTGCACTTTTGAAATTATATACAATTTTCCATGACTATCCTATAGCTAATTTTATGCACGCTTCTGTTTCTTTCCTTACTAGAAAATGTATTGGAATAAAATTTCTGGATCAAAAGGAATAAACTGTTTAAGGCTTTTGAAAGGTATTTCCAGATTATATTCCTGAAAAGCTGCATGGATTCTTAGTTCTCTGAGAAGTATATGAGTTATCAGACAATATGTAAAACACCATTTAGGAATTAATAGGGTTGGATATAGGAAAGACATCAACATATAGGAGAAAAGAAAATTGAGTTGAAGTGCAAGTGAGCAAGGACAGAAAGGGAGTACTAACCCTCATATCGATAGGACATGGAGTTGGCCTTCAGATTTAGAGAACACAGATTCTGTCTGCTGTCTGCTAATTTACTGTGTACTTGAACTCCTGTGCAAACTTTTTTCCTGAACATTCCTACCTTATAACATTTCAATGATCAAAATGCAGTTTTCTTGGAAGCAAGGACATGAACAGTCCATCTTAAATTTTACTCTTAATAAACCAAACTTCGAGTCTCCCATAGTCCCCCTTTCTAATCTATTCCATTAGTACTGAAGCCATTGAGATAAGATGGTGGTTAAGAGTCCATTTAGCTTTTGGCCAAAAGTAATTTGCTATTGGAATTCAGTGTAGATTCTGCTATAACATAATCCTTTCCTTAGTGTAGGGAAAATTGGACAATTATTTGGGGATGATTTATAAAGAAAGCCACCAAATAGCCAGGGACTGCTAGCTTTTCAGTAATACAGCTGTCACAGCCCAAAATGTCTCTTTCATCTACCTGAAATTTTCTTTGTTTTTCTGTTTCCTTCTCTTGGACTGGGCTGAAATCCTATGGGAAAGAGAAAACTAAAACACTAATAGGAATAATGTACAAAGTTGAGAAATGTTTCTGCACCTTCATTAATAGCTCTTTTCAATCTTCTTAATTTTTGTATGTGTTTGGCACAGAAGCAAGTACACATTTTTGGCTCCAGCCTTGATCTGGAAATTGAGAAAGAAGGATAAAGGGAAAAAGCAATACTCCTTGATTGGAAACCCTTCACTGATGAGAAAACTCACACATGCCTGGGACACAGAACCAGAAATGAAGCCAGAAGAGACAACTTAGTGTCTTCAAATTATTTCTATGTCTGTGTATAGCCACCTCATGTGAGCTCTGGTTTTCTTAATAGTGAACAAAATAAAACACTGTGTATACACTGAAATTGCAATATCCTTCCATTTGTAACTTCTGTTTAGGTAATACTGATAGTTTTTGAAGTTCTCAGGCTGTGTACCTATTCATATTCAGCCTGAACACTGTAAGTGTTCTGATTTTGGCCAAACACCACTTATATGAAAAGATAACTCATGCTAACATAGTAGTTACTCTTCTGAGAATAATCAGCTGACCTTGCCATCATACATAGTCCTTTGGGAAACACTGCTAACCATCGTTCTTTAATACCTGGCATTGTTCACTTTTCACCAGGATGTGACCAATAGAGGCAAAGTTGGACAAAGTCAGTTTTTTTATTTAGGACGAGAAGGTGGCAGGTGAGTGTGTGTGTGTGTGTTTGTTTTAAAGACAATATAGGTTAGAACAAAGAGAGAATAATGACACTGAACTCAGACAACTGAGCTTAAAATCCTGGCTCTGTCAGTAACAAGCTGTTGACATGTGTAAGTAATTCAATTTTCTTTTTGTTTTTGTTTGTGGGTTGTTGTTTTTTTATTATTGATTTCAGAGAGGAAAGAAGAGGGAGAGAGAGATAGAAACATCAATGATAAGAGAGAATCATTGATTGGCTGACTCTTGCATGCCCCTTACTGAGGATTGAGCCTGACACCCGGGCATGTGCCCTTGACTAGAATCGAACCCAGGACCCTTCAGTCCGCAGGCTTACACTCTATCCACTGAGACAAACCAGCTAGGGCAGTAATTCAGTTATATAAGCCTTAGTTTCCTCATCTCTAAAATGAGAATAATACCACATTAAGTTGTTGAAACAATTAATGGGAAATTACAAATGTTAAAATTTTGAATTCATCTTAACACTCCCTTTCTTCAGATTTCTGATTGATCTTATTATACTGCTAAGAAAAAACTATGACACATCACCAGTGAGAAACTTAAATCAGATCAGATGGTTAGGTAGGTCCAGAAAAATCTGTGTCTTCCTCATTCCAGTCTATTTCTATGTCCTCTGGGGCATATTTTTTGTTTTAAGGGCCAATGGACTCTTTTTCAATCATTCTTAAGAGTAAGTTTTCTTCCAATTTACTGGTAAAAGATTGCATTTCATTTCACAGCGTGAAAGAGGAAGAAGTCTTTTGTTGTTCTCTCAGATACTGAATCTAGCTGTTTCTTAGGAAAATAATTCATTGTGTCCTAATGGGTAAACGGCATTCATGTGCTCTACTCCTATTCAGGAAAATGAAGGTCCCAGATCATTAAATAAGAGACAGGTATGATGACTGGAGTCCAGACAATATGATTGCCAGCAGGTCAAAGATTCTGAAGGGAAGAAAATGCAGGGGATTTCAAATATCTGAGCAGTTATAGTCATGGCCTTATTGGGTTTTTGTGAGAATACCCATGTAGCCAGTTGTGAACAGCTTTTGGTAGAAAAGTCCAAGTAGTATTTCTGATATGACAAACACATGAGATCTTGTTTCTATATATGACCTTAAAAACAAAACAAAACAAAAACAACATTTTGAGAAGAAAAGCTTATCAATGAGAAGTTAATTCATAGGGTAAAGGTGAAAGTACAAAGACTACGGCAAATTTTAGGAATTCTTTTGTGTTATACTAGTACACATCCTCTGTTCATTGTGTGCATCTGTTTAATGTCAGCATTTAGAAGTCTGGAATTGCAGAATCAATCTTTCGTAGTGGTGGTGGTGGAGGTAATAACGGTGGTAATGGCAATAGAGTTCAGTTTCTACACTTGCTGGCTCAGGCATTCTATTAGGAGCTTTCCATACCCTGACTCACTTACTCTTTACAATGTCTAACAGCAGAAATAGGACAATAGATGGATAAGACATTCAGTGTAGGCTTCTCCATACAGAAACTGTACTAAGTCTCTTAGATAAATAATCTCCTTTCGTTTTCATTTGAATTCTATAAAGTTAGTGTCATTTTCTACTTTATTGATGTGGGAACTTATTTTCAGATGTGTTAAGCAACTTCCTGGAGGTGTGAATGTATTCTGTATATTTACAAAGCTTAAAATTAGTGCAACTAAGATTTAAAGATCCATGAGATGACACAGGCTGAGCCTGTTGTTGTTTTTTTTTATCATCAAATTGCATTATTCAGATATTTTTATTATTGTCTTCACTATATTTTTATATGGGCCCAATTCAATGTACCAAGTATTATACTAGACACTTTATTATGTGATACTGATTGATATATTTGCCTATATTATGCTCTTATTCCCATTTAATAGGTGAAGATACTGAGGTTCAGAGAAATGGGTCTCATAGGTGAAGGTTACACATCAATTGAATGACAATGGTGAGATACTGATCCAAGCCTGTATTTTTCTCCAAAGTCCATGGTCTTTCCACTAAACCTGACTGCCGAGTCGACCCAGGTAAACACACACACACACACACACACACACACACACACACACACACACATACAATTAATGGTGACTATCCTTTTTTAGGTATACAGATATCTAGTACATAGTTAAAATAAGTTAGATTAACCTCCAAGACTAATGAGGTAGTCATACTAATTGTGAAATCACTAAGCTGTACTGACATACAAAGATAAAAATACCAAAATTTGGACACTGATGTTGTATTTTGTTGCGGATATCCTGGCTAATCATGTTTGAAATACCCCTCAAATTTCACCTTGTAAATTCAGGTGAAGTAAATAAGACATAAAATGTATTTTATCATAATGATATGTTGGACACCAGTATGTAGTGCTAAAGGAGTAACACGACAAGTTTTCATTTACTCATCTAATTTGATGTTTTGTACACCAAGCATAGATTTTGCATATAAATAAATATGAATACTTTTCCCCTGAAATTAGCAACAAGACAAGGGTGCTTACAACCACCAAATCTATTAACATTATACTGGAAAACTTAACCAGTGTGAAAAGTGAAGGACAATAAACCAAATGTATGAGCATGAGAAAGGAAGAAATAAAACTATTAATTTTGAAAATAACATGATACTATCTGTAGAAAATCCAAAATAAGCCACATATAAAACAGAATTTGTAAGCAAAATTAGTATGTTTATTGGTTAGAAAGCCAATAAAGGCATGGGTTTATTTCTGGGTTCTCTATTCTGTTCTATTGACCTATATGTCCGTTTTTATGCCAGTGCCATGCTGGTTGATTACTATGACCTTGTAGTATAACTTGATATCAGGTAGTGTGATTCTCCAACTTTGTTCTTCTTAAGATTGCTGTGGCTATTCAGGGTCTTTTGTGGTTTCATATAAATTTTTGGAACATTTTTTCTAGCTCTGTGAAACATGCTATTGGTATCTTGATAGGAATTGTATTAAATCTATAAATTGTTTTGGGTAATATTAACATTTTAATGATGTTAATTCTTCCTATCCATGAACACAGTATATGCTTCCACTTATTTATATCATCTTCTGTTTCTTTCTTCAGTGTTCTATAATTTTTGAAGTACAGGTTTTTTACATTCTTGGTTAAATTTATGTATTTTTTAATGCAATTGTAAATGGGATTATTTTCTTAGTATCCTTCCTGATAGTTCATTATTGTGTATAAAAAATGCAACTAATTTCTGAATATTTATTTTGTATCCTGCTACTTTTCAGAACTCATTAATCAGATCTAGTAGTTTTTTTGGTGGAATCTTTAGGGTTCTCTCTACACAGTATCATGTCATCTGCAAATAATGACTATTTTACTTCTTACTTTCCAATTTGAATGCCTTTTATTTCTGTTGCTAGGACTTCCAGTACTATGTTGAATAAGAATGGTGAAAGTGGAAATCCCTGTCTTGTTCCTGATCTTAAGGGAAATGTTTTTAATTTTTGCCCAATTTAGTATAATGTTTGCTGTGCATTTGTCATATATGGTACTTATGTTATATTCCCTCTATTCCCATTTTACTGGGCATTTTTTTTATCATAAATGGGTGCTGGATTAATTTTCTTTAAAAAGCATTGCTCTGTCCACTTGATTTGTAAGTCTTTTTAAAGCCTCAAAGAGTCTCTTGCCAATTTTACAACCCAGGAAATTCTTAAGGGCTGTGGAGTCCTGTCTTTTGAATTGAAAATATCAAGGTTTCACCTGATCTCCCTGTCTCTGTGAGAGCTTACCCTCAGTCCCTGGACCCTGCTTGGCAGAGAGGAATATGGCATTTTATTTTCTGTTGAATAAGGACAATTAGCTAACACAGATGTCAAACCATTCCAAGTGAACTTAGGATGAACTATCTAGAGTAAATGGTTCTAGCAAGTCCTCCTACAGCAGCCCTAGGAAATGAATGCATCTATGTATAAACTATATTATTACTATGTAATTCCCTTTTTATAGTTCTTATTGTTTGGCCATCACCTGCCACTGACTCATTGCCACCCAGAAGGCAAACATCAAAGGAGCAGGGAACTTTTTCAATGGTATCACCCAAGTACCTAGAAGAGTTCCTGGTACACAGTAGGTATTCAATAGAAATATGAATAAAATAACCCTCATATACGTTGTTCATCATTTAATTGCTCTAGTTGCTTTTTGTACATTTCCTAGATTTTTCTTTTCACTTAGTGCTTTATTATCTACTAGAGGCCTGGTGCACGAAATTCATGCATGGGGGGGAGGGGATCCCCTCAGCCCAGCCTGCACCCTCTCCAATCCGGGACATCCCTCTCACAATCCTGGACTGCTGGCTCCTAATCGCTCACCTGCCTGCCTGCCTGGTTGGCCCCTAACTGCGCTCCCCCTGCCGGCCTGATCACCCCTAACTGCCCCCCTTTCTGGCCTAGTTGCCCCTCACTGCCCCCCTGCCAGTCTAATTGCCCCCAACTTCCCCTTCTGCCAGCCTGGTTGCCCCCAACTGTACCGCCCTTCCCCACCGGCCTGGTCGCCTCTAACTGCACCCCTCACCAGCCTGAGCACCTCTTATTGCCTCCCTGCCAGCCTGGTTGCCCCAACTGCCCCCCCTACCTGCCTGGTTGCCCCCAACTGCCCCTCGCCTGCCAGCCTGGTCGCCTCATGCAGCCTGCTGTTCAGTCATTTGGTTGTCCCTCACTAACCCCCCTGCCAGCCTGGTCATAGGCAGCCATCTTGTGAGGGCATGAGGGTTAATTTGCATATTACTTCTTTATTATATAGGACAGTAATGGGCAACACAGCTAGCAGGAATGATTTAACCACTAAAACATAATTTCACATCTCTTTCTGAATTAAATATTTTAAAATAATTGTTCAAAGTAATGATGTTAACTGTTTATAATTTCATCTCCATTTATTTCCCTTAGCCATGCTTTGTGACAGTACTATGGAACAAGAAATCAAATCAGACACCAGGAGAGAATAGGAAAAAAAAGTTAGATAATCAGCTCTTGAGCAGTGGAAAGTTGATTGAACATAAATTGTTTAGCTCACTAAACAAGTCTCCATGGAAGAAATTATTACTCATAATAGTCATCTAAAACCATTAATCCCCTTCTTAATGATTTCTATCTACCAACCTAGTCAAACTTCTCAGTTTTCAATTATGAAGAACATTTAGTCATTTCTGGTTAGGGAAGATAAATTGCTTCCTCTGCATTCAACAGTTGAAGAGCCTCAAATTAGATTATCCGGTTTAAGTAAACTCATCTATCAGCAACCATAAAATCTGTGAGGTTTGAGAGTTATTGTACATTTGCTCATGTAAGTTACTCTAACAGTATAAAATACCTATGTTTTTTTATTTGCCCTTATTGGTGAGTTCCCCATCACCTTTAGCCACTATGGTTAAACCTTGCAATTGATTGTCCCAGTGAAAGGGCAATACCTATTGCTTTTATATAAGAGGTAGCTCTTCAGCTTAGACTTCAGTGTTTTGGGTCAGGGTGAGACAATAGTCTTACATCTAAGCCTTGAAAGGGGAAGGTTTTAAATCACAAAAGCTTTGTTTTCCAAAAGCAAACCTTGATGTTCAAAACATGGTTTTACTATAAGCCATAGGGCAGAGGAAAATGAAGATAGGGAACATTCTTAGTAAGCAGGGAGAAGCAGAAAGCCTTTGAATAAAAAGGAGAGGGGTGGTAAAGCAAAGGGGAACCAAAGTTCCTTCACTTTCCCTACCTGCCATTATATAAAAACTTGGGGTTGACACTCATATAGCACCAGATGGATTCGAGGGAAGCTAAAAGTGGAGGCTTGCAGACGGCCTCATATTTGAAAATCTAGAAAGAGCCCTAACCAGTTTGGCTCAGTGGATAGAATGTCAGCCTGTGGACTGAAGGGTCCCAGGTTCGATTCTGGTCAGAAGCATGTACCTTGGTTGCGGGCACATCCCCAGAAGGGGGTATGCAAGAGGCAGCTGATCGATGTTTCTCTCTCATCCATGTTTCTAGCTCTCTATCCCTCTCCTTTCCTCTCTGTAAAAAAATCAATAAAATTATATTAGAAAAAAAAAAAGAAAATCTAGAAAGGGTCTGGAAAGCAGAGTGCTTTTGTAGCAACACGAGGTGAACATGCAGCAGATATGGCAGCTTATAGTATTTGGACCAAGAAAGCCATGCGTCTCTTTCAGGTCCTGGTGACCTATACGAGGAGTAGAATGTCCTAAGTTCCTGCTGAGTTCTTGGTGATGAGTTTAAAGTTCCTTGAATAATCCCCAGACTTGGCCAGGGCAAGAACACCATAGGACACCCCAGGCTTAGGAAAGAATGGAGAACGTGTCCGAGACTCAGTGACCACACAGTGAGAGATTATATCTGAATATTAGCAGGGGAGGGGGATTCTGGGGCTGGACTCTCAGGCCCTGACTTGCTGAGAACAGACCATACCCAACACAGCACAGGCAGAGGCTGATGTGCCTGGAGACCAGGCAGGATGACTACAGTACTGGACTGGAGGTCAGCAGGAACCAGCGAAGGTACCGAGTGGGCCAGCCATTCCCAGCTTTCCCTCTGTGGAGACATCAACTAGGGCAGGAGGTGGAGGGGGCCAAAGAAAGTCAATATGGAGATGTTGGACTTTCAATTGATTAAAGAACTATCAGACTTACCTATTATTTGCAAACTAAGTTTGTTTTGTTGTTTTCCCATAAGAACAGGAATCAAAGCAGGGAATGATTATAGGAACTAAAGACAGCAATCTGGCCATATGTGCAAATATTCAACTATTTTCAGGGAGTCACTTTAAAAAAAAATCCACAAAACTGGCAAAAAAAAATTCAATTGAAAAGCTTGACCTCAATTTAGTAAGATAATATATGAGACCTCAGTATTAAATCAGCATAAATTATATTAATCATTCTATATCTTGCCCCCCCCCAAATAAACTTTTTTCCATGTAGACACTAAGTATTCTTTAAAAGTATTCAATACTTGGAAGTACAGATACCATTTATACTTCACATTTTAGAATATAAAAAATGTATATAAAAACAATCTTCACTTGAAAGTGTTAATGCTTATACCTAAGTCTAGAAAAAATTAAAATCTATTTCTATTTGGTAAATTAATTGTGTATTACTAGGACAATGGAGATAAATTGACAATTTGAGCAATTATCAATAATAGGAGATAAACACATTCTTATAAGAGTTCTAAAACTGTACCCAATGTTTGCAGTTGTAATCCTGACTTGGGCATACATCTGTCATTTATTTATGATTTGCTGGGCATACTAAACATTTTGTGTATATTCACAAACCAAACATCTTAAGAAGCCAATGAAATAGCCTTAGCCGGTTTGACTCAGTGGATAGTGTCGGCCTTCGGACTGGAGGGTCCCAGGTTCGATTCTGGTCAAGGGCACATGCCAGGGTTGCGGGCTCGATCCCCAGGAGGGGGCATACAGGAGGCAGCTGATCAATGATTCTCTCTCATCATTGATGTTTCTCTCTCTTCCTCTCTGAAATCAATAAAAATGTTTTTTTTAAAAAGAAGCCAATGAAATGGAAATAAAGATCAAGAGGTCATAGATATTCCTCACATTTTTAATTAAATGTTCCTTAGGAAAAAAATTTTTTTTATAATTTGAAACAAAAAAATACTAAGTTGGTAAATACAACTTTTATTTTAAACCAAAAAATACAATGCACTTGTTTATAAGGCAAAGGGAAAAGAAAGGTACTATAACTACTTTTTAAGATGAAATCACAGATTGGACTGACACTGACATTATACAACTAAATGAATTCATTGTACTGTAACACAAAATTATCTTTCATATATGTACTATGAACTGACATTCAAGTTCAGAACTCATACATAAATTAAATTCATAAATTAATAAAATTTGTTTATTATATACACAAAGTTATCATGAATGTATTTTAGATTATCCTATCATTTGTTCTTTCCTTAGTAAACAGTGAGAATTATGACATATGAAGACAGTGTATAAGGGACTGCAACTCAGCTTTGATTCCATTATTAAGAAATCCATATAGAATCGGATTAAGACAACAAGACATCATGCCTAACAAATGACAAATGCAATACACCAACTTGAAATGCCTATTTGAAATAAGGTTATCATTAAAATCAGTTACCACATGGAAAAGGTGTAGTGGCATCCAACTAACAGCAAACACCAATATCAATATGGTCAGTCTGTAGAAAACACTTCGAGATCTCTTTTTTATTCTCATGATAGAACGATTTACTCTCATGTCATGAGCATCTGAGTTTTCTTCAGGTTTCATCTCAAAGCAGGTGGGGACTCCTGGTATGGACTTATTGGATGAAAAGAGCTGACTTTTCACAGAG
Organism: Corynorhinus townsendii; assembly: GCA_026230045.1. Classification (NCBI taxonomy): domain Eukaryota; kingdom Metazoa; phylum Chordata; class Mammalia; order Chiroptera; family Vespertilionidae; genus Corynorhinus; species Corynorhinus townsendii. Next base: position 109,045,423 of record JAPDVU010000006.1, on the reverse strand, counting down.
CAGAAGTTTTCTGGAAGTGTGCTTGAATGATTGTCTTGAGGAGATCTTGCTGGAACAGGTAACACACATACCTTCTTCTTGCTGTATCTTCTTCTGTGTTTTCTGATGAATGAATAACTCCATTTATGGCTGCTGGAGAGTTTCACCTGGGGTCCACTCTTTTTGGATGGATGAAGAGTTAAGTTGATCATCTCATTTTCTTCTAATTTGTTTTCTTTGTTGGATAATCCACAGCTTATACTCCTGCAGACACTGGTATGACTTATAGTTAGACAAACTAAGGGCAGAATATACTGTACTAGCAACAAGGAGATAGTAAAAGCAATTCTGTATGAGTCAGATGGCCACGATTCAACACATAAATACTTGCTGCTCAGCAACGCTGAGCCAAAAGTTTCCTGAAGTTCCACAAGACTGTGAAACACTGGAAGGGGAGAACAAATCGCAAAACCTAGTGTCCAGACAGTAGCTACCAGGAAGTAGCCATGGTTTGCTGTTAGATTATTAGATATAGGATGCTTTATCATATGATACCTGACAATGGCAATTGATATTAAAATTAAAGTTGAAACCAGAACTGACACACATTGAAGGAAAGGCATAATATGACACATGACTTTGCCAAACATCCACTGATCCAGCAAGACAGAGGTCAGTGTGAAAGGTGAGCAGAACAGCACAATCAAAATATCAGAGAAGGCCAGATTCCCTATGAGGAAGTTTACTGTAGTGTTCTGATTACGCTTTCTCATAAGAGCCATTAAAATAAGCAGATTCCCCATGAAACCAAGAAGACTTACAAGTGTATAGAGTCCAATCAGAAAATACTGAAAGTCATCTACACTGCTTTTATAGTCATCCCAGACTGGGAAATCGGCATTCCGAGGGGCAGCAGTATTGTTCTCTGTGGCAAGTGTCTGGTTATAATAATCCTGGAGCTTTAAATCCATAGTACAGTCCTGCTTGGAATAAAAAGACATTAGTTAGCAACTTGAAAAAAATTACATGAAAGCTATAAATTAATCCCCTGAGAGGGAAAGCTAATTTTACCATTGGCTCCCATTATCTTATTAACCTCTTAAGAATGTTTAGTGAGGTCTTTAATTGGTTCCAAGTGTGGTGCAAGTATCGGCCAATAACAATTACAGTAAGTTTAAGTCTATAGTCATTTCTATGGGATACTAACTGGTGTCAAAATAACAAACTTGGTTTTTTAAATTAATGTAGGAAATAATGTAAGGCAAGGAAAAGGCAAATGTAGATAAGAACTTCAGATACCCAATCTGCAGTAGCTCAGTAATATTCTTCTTTAATCAAGGTCCCTAATCATGGTGTAGTCATGTAATCTATCTTAAACATTCCTTCCTTTCCTGCTTGAATGAAGATCACACTTAAGAGAGACCTATCCTAGAGTATTCCTTGGTCTACTCAATTGAATGTGAGCTCCTCTTCCCAACCCACATAATGCTCCATTTATAATTGCCTGATGCTACATGTCACAATCTGGTTTGCATTATAATTGCAATGCAAACAATCTACCTTATTTATTTTTAAGCAACAGAAAAGCAGAAACTGTCCCTTATCTAGGTATCTACCATAATACATGGCACAGTAACTTCACCACTGCAAATGTTAAATAAATATTTATGGGAAAATATAAAATTCAAACAAAAACCTAGCATCCCAAATACGGTCTAGCTCGTAAGTTGTTAAAATTAAAGCTTCTCGAGTTCAGAAACACTATCTCTGTACTTACGTGTATACAGTAGACACTCAATAAATGTTTATCAAGTTGTACTGTTGACTATGTGAGCACAATGCTGGATGGCAAAAACATCCTATGATCAATTATCAGTCCTTGAGAGATGCCAGATTCTCATGAATTAACACAGTCACTGACCAGCAGTGCTACTGGTGCTTTTAAAACAAAATTTACCTGTTAGAAATTGAAAATAGATTGTAGCTTTAAAGAGATTCAATAAGTCCAAATTCATGTTGTTTAAGGAAAACATTAAAAAGTCAAATGTAGAAGTTATACTAACATAACACCTCATAAGTTTTTTCATTTAAAAGGAAACTAAGATTATATTATTAATATCACAATGGTATTACTTATTTACTGTTGTATACTAGATTTGACAGTACTTCCTGATGAAGCATAAAACTGCATATACTGTAACAATAAAGGTAAAAGGAACTCCTCCTCCACTTTAAAAAAGTAAGCACTCTTATTATTTAATAAAAATTTCCCACTCAAAACATCAATAGTTCATTCTGATGAATATATATTATTATAGAGACCCTGATATATATATGTGTGTCTTAAAAAAGCAATATATATTTATCTACTTATTGCCAGATCTAAGTTGAATAATTATAATTAAAACTATAAAGATATATAGATATTTAAATTAACAGTAAGCACTATTATTTTCAACTTAGAGGTCTTGGCCCAATACATTTCCAAACAGGAAACCCTATTGTGTACATTCATTCATTATAAATAACTTTAACTTTAGTTTTACATGCAGCAAGTTTCAAATAGGCACCATTGTGCTATGAGAAAGATTGAAACTAAGTTTTTCACATCTACAACTGATTCTATGTTCACTGAATTACTCTCTGGTGGCTAATTACATCCCTTTAAAGATACATTAATTCAAAAACCCAGGATCTTACTCATTTATTCTTAGAAGCTAACCAGTAATTTACATTGATATTACCTCAAGTGAGAAAGTATAACTGGTATAAAAGTGGCTCGTAAGGCCTACTGAATCATCTTATTCATCACATTACTAGACTATGGCCTTTCTGCAGCTACCTGGATAGTAATGATGCTTAATAGAGTATGTTGTACATGGAGGATGCTAAGTAAGTATTTGTTACTAATCATTTCAGAATAGTTTCATTTCCCGGCTTTAAAATATCAGAAATGAATCATCCTAGGAATATGGGTAAATTCAGGTTAGAGTGTGATTCTATGTGTGTGCGAGTGTGTGTGTGTGTGTGTGTGTACGTGCGTGCATGTGTATGCACGGATATATAGTAGTATATATATTGAAAAGACAAAACTTAAAAGTGACGTGTGTGTGTGTGTGTGTGTGTGTGTGTGTGTGTGAAATTAGACAAGTTTTCAAATGGTCCCAAAATGAAATGAGAAGATATCTACACGGACAAATGTGATAGCTGAACACTTTAAAATTTTAAATTAGATATCTTGATTGATAAAGGCTATCACATAAGCAACATAAAACAAAATTAGCAAACATATTTACAAGATGTTTTTATTTAAATGAAAAAAGTACATCAGATTGTACAGTTTGTCCCTAAACCTTTTCTATTTTAAATATACTCACATAATATTGAATTCATTAAAGTATGAAATTACAGCTATTTTTTAGTAAGCAGATGAAGTAAATGCCATCCTGAGGATTTAATGAACATAGGAAAAATTGAGGGTAACGTTTTTTTCCCTCCCTAAAAGGCACTAATCTATATATAATTTAAAGAGGAGGTCCCTTTCGTTAATGAATAGCTAAGAAAGATTAGTTGTTCCTTTCTTTATTCATTCAACTACATTTATTGAACAACTAATATGCCATGTGCTCTCCTAGGCTCTGGTGGCATGAAAACAACTAATACAAGGTACTATTTGAGGAATATTCGATGAGGGATTAATTAAAGTTTACACAGTGAGTAATTGCAGTTATAAGTGTCTGAGATATAAAGGGCCCTAAATAGTTGACTGATGAATGAATGAATGACACTCTCCTGACTGCCAGTGACCTGTTTTCACTACAGCATGGCCACTTGCACTGTTCCCAAATATAATGGATACTTACCTATTGATAGATTAGTAAATTATCATTTTTCTTATGTTTATATCTCTCCCAACATTCATTAACTCATTTTGTTTTGGTGTGACTATGTAAACTATCTTCTCCTGCTCTTTCTCTAAACCCATGTCACCTACACACAAACATACACACATAAAATACCTGATATGCTCTGCACTAAATGAGCATTCTATGGATCTTTGCTCCAATGAAGGACTTCTCACAACTAAATGATGGGTATTGAAAATGGGGGGTGGGGGGTGGGGGATGCCAAGCAGTTTCTTTAAAAGTGCCTTATTATGGCCAGGGGATATTTTAAATATTAGGAAAATTGAAAATCTAAGGTAGAGGAAATGTTGGCAGCAAGAATGGCACCAGGTGTAAGACGGGTGGGGTCAGATCTGACCTGGGTTCAGCAACCTGGGTACTTGGCTTCTGGCTAGGGAAGAATTCAGAGCCAAGACTCAAACTATGAGAGAACATTCCTTTAAAACAGTGGTTCTCAACCTTTCTAATGCCGTGACCCTTTAATACAGTTCCTCATGTTGTGGTGACCCCCAACCATAAAATTATTTTCATTGGTGACCATGCTATCGGGCTAGCCGCTGCTGTAGAGCCTAAGACCATCGGAAAACACAGATATTTACATTACGATTCATAACAGTAGCAAAATTACCGTTATGAAGCAGCAATGAAAATAATTTTATGGTTGGGGGTCACCACAACATGAGGAACTGTATTAAAGGGTCGCGGCATTAGAAAGGTTGAGGACCACTGCATTAAAAGGTCACAGAGGTAGACGTGAGCTGTAGAAGAAATGGGCTCAAGGAAACAAGTTCCAGAGGCAAAACAGGGGCCCCTGGAGTTTTGGGAGAGAGAAGGGTAAAGGTATAGGGAAAGAGGAGAGGGGAAAGGAGAGGGCCTACCCCCTGGAGGGAGAGTGCTGGGTCCTCTGTCCTAATGGCTTTTAAGGGTGGAGATTTTAGGGGCGGTCCCAGGGGAGGGTCCCAATAGGATACTCATTAGCTTTCTAGGTGTGTCCTTTCAGGATCACTCTCCACTGACTGGTAGGCACCAGGGAAGGGGGGGTCATTAATCAATGCACAGGCTTCTGAGGTCAGCCCTGGTGTCACTTGTCTGGTTTTGCTGCTTTTCTGGGCTGAAACACAACTGAGGCCTAGCTATATTGGATGTGAATCAGAGCCTCATTGTCCTGGGGCCTTAGTACTTAAGGGCTATTCTCTGGCCCCCTTGTTCACCCTGCCCCCTCGCGGTGTGGGGGTGTGTCTAACCTGAGTGACTAGCAACAAGCCAGGGGAGCAGTGGTCTGGAGAGGGACAGATGGACCAGCGTCATCTAGGGGAGGAAGGGTTGCCCTGAGGAGGCCCCTGTTTTCCCAGTTGCTACGCACCAGGCGCTTTCTGCCCTCGTGACGTTCTGTACCTGACCTCCGGTCCTTTTCCTATGCATGTCTGTCTAACGGCCTACCACATAACCACTTTAAAATGAAAGAAAGCACAAAGAATTTCCTTCCTTAAACTTACCACTTCACTTCCTTTTTCCTGGAAAGCGCAATAAGCAAACTTACAATGGAAATGATAGTCTGTGGAATAATTCCCTGGTTTCAACAAGTGTTAGAATGGATGTGGTACAGTTTTATACAACATACATATTTTATGCATAATAAAAGATTCCTAGAGGAAATGTGAAATACAACCAAGAGAGAATGTTTTCAAAATGAAATATTATTTGAAAAGAAATCTGATATTGAATGTTCGAAATCAGTATAGTGGCTAAATAATGTTTAAAGAGAGATACTGTTCTTCTCTTTTACATGTAATTTTATCTCCCACCATCTGAATTACCAGGCTGAACATCAAACCTGAATCACCTGAGTAAAACGTGAAAAAAACAAATTCTTTATCAAATTGTGGCAATTTAAAAAAAGCAGCGTCTTTGGAAAGACTACTGTAACTTTCAAATAAAAAAAAGACCTATATCTGTCAACAAGACAAATGAAATCTTCTGAGTAGACTTTAAGTATGTTAAGTAGACAGTTCTCAGAAAGAATAATAGGAGAAACTGCAGGGAGCTCAAAGGATATTAAGAGGCTTAGCTTGTATATTTAAATAATGCTTATTAGGATAATTTCCTGCCTACTGAAAATGCACATCTTTCTTCTCACAACGGGTGCCATTCACACAAAAGAATAAAGTAAATGTGAATTTCCCCTCTAACAATGATAAAATATCGGCTCTTGCTTATTTTGCTGTGATCCTGAAACAAAGGCGAGATTCCACGTTCTCAAATCTTCCCACGGTTTATTTTTAAAGCCAGAATCTGGCAAAAACTTGAACTGGAAGGATAAATTGAGCTCTGCTTGCTGCTCCACTGACAAGCAGGCAGACACGCGCCACCCTCTCCTCTCAATTCCAGCAGCAGAGTTTCTCTCCCTTGAGAAATCTAAAATTTAAAATGCATTCGGGCTGCACAATCCTGCTTAAGAGTGCTTCAGGCTATTTCCCTTGTCTAAGGCAGTCTCCTGGCTTCGCTCCAACATGATGAATGGTTCAGTTTCTTTCAATGATAAACTACAGGACGGTCAATTTGGGGATAAAAATGCCGTGTATCTGTCATTCGAGGTGTATGGATGGATGTTATTGATGGCATTTGTCCTAGGAGGCCACCTTGCAAACAGGAGCGCAAACCTGGGGGCGCAGCTGCCTCCGGGTGGCGGGCCAGCTTCGCAAGGCGCGGCGGCCGGACGCCCCGAGCCATGCGGGGTGGATGGCACCGCGGACCGCGCCCGAGCCGGGCTCAGGCTGAAAACCGGCCGAGGAAACCGTTCCCACCACGGACGCTAATGGGGCAGCACCGGCTAGCCGCGCCAGGGCGAGAGCTTTGTCCTCCCCGATGCCCCCGCCCCGACTCCTTCCCGCCCCGGCTCCCGCACGGATCCCACGCGCGCTCCTCTAGGGTATGGCTCGTGCCTTTCCCACGCGGGTGAGTACCTACCCCGCACTGAAGAATTCTGCCCCGTCCTGCTCTCCGCCCCGCTCCCCTTTCACGCCCAGCAAGCACCTGCTCCGCCACCCAACGCCGACTGCTCCTGCTCAGCCGCCTGGGGCTTCCCCACCCCGCCTTCTAAGGAGCCCAGACGTCGCCCTAGGACCGGGGATCGGGTGCGGCTCCCGGAGCCCCGCGGGACTCGCCCTTCCCTGCAGGATACCCCCGCGGAAGGGACAGCGGGAGAGGCTGAAGCCGTACCTCGGGGTGCCCCGGCCGCTGTGGGCGCCTTGCCTCCCGGGAACTCAGCAGACCGCGGTGGCTCCTGAGCGCGGGAGCGGCGGCAGCTGGAGGAGACCTGGAGGTGCGGGGAGGAGGAGGGAGCGGGGAGCGCGGGGGCGGCGGGGGGGGGGGGTGTTAATAGAGGTGCCTCCGGAACACGTGACTGTTCCGGCGACCCCCAAGACCCTGCTCCAGGGCGCCTGCTAGGCGCCGGCCTCTCCCCAAGCCAGGGCAAGGGCATCCCACCCCCTACCTTGCTGTTTGGGAGCCCCCTTCCTCCCCCCGGGAGAAGATGCAGGCACCCCGGTTGGCACCCGGTCAACCTGGCCTCTGGTTCCCCGCCGAGGACAAGTTAACTTGCTGAACAGGAAGATTTTTGCCGGTTCTGACCCAGGCGGGTGAAGTGAACTCGAAAGAGTCTGGGTGGCGGTGGTGTCTCTAAGAGCTTAGGCTCCCTGAGAAAAAGCTGCAAGGCCCCAGGTTTTCTTTTTGTTTGGAAAAACAAAAATAAGACCAAAACAGAACGTTGCTCTATCTTGCACCTTTTTGGAATGAGGAAGGGAAAAGTCTAGGTAGGGAGGCTGACCTGAATGAGTATGGCACACAAAGGAGTCGGGCTGGTGCGCCACGCAGAATTGGACAAGGAGTAATCCCCAGTCCTCAGGAGTATCAGTGTGGGTGTGGGCAAGCGTGGAGCTGGCGAGTGAGGGTGAACTGGAACCCACGCTTTTCAAGATTATACTCAGTGACAGAAAGACGACGAAGGGGTAAAAAGGTGTTACCATAAATTTAAAAAGATAAAGAAAAAAATAAAACTTGGCCTCCTGTTTCTCCTCTATGTGATTTCCATCCCCAATGTTTCCACATTTGTACTGTGCAGGTTTGCCTTATTTTTAGTCATGAGGGGTGTGTGTGTGTGAGAGAGAGAGCTGTCTTTGACTACAGCCTGCCCAAGAAAGGGTGTTCTTCTTGTATACTTTAAAACAGAAAACAATTAGTGACAGTCACAGCATTGTGTCTGCTGATGAGTGCATCCCTGTGGATTGACACTGTAAACTGGAGAGGCCTGTATCCTTTGGGAGCAATGAGACTTGTAAACCTAATTTCTGGGGGCAGGAAACTTTGTTACCCAGAAAGCAGGCAAAAATTCTTCTGTTCTTTTTTGGTGAATTTTAGAGTACTCACGTAATCTGTATAGGTTGTTGTTGTATCAGATAGCTTTTAAATACTTCAAGTAAATCCAGTTCCATTCTTTTCCTTTTGGTTTCTGGAATATTAGTATATTTCCCCCCAAATGTTAACACAGTATGCAGCCTGAGCAGGCCCAGGGGATTCTGCAGTGGGGGAGGGTAGGGATGAAAGTGTTAAGGGTGATCAGTGAGAAAACAGAGCTTGGTTCTTAGACTTTCTTAACTCAAACATCTGAACAGTTAATATACTACACATTGTCACGTAACTTTCCAACCTTCCATTCCTTCCTTGCACAGTTATAATACACTAGAGGCCCAGTGCATGAATTCGTGCACTGGAGGGATCCAGCCCCAATTGGGGCGGTTCCAGGCTGGGCCTGTCTGGAGGAGGAGACAGATGGCCGGAGGTTGGCCAGGGGCAGGGCGATTGGGGATCAGCAGCCGGGGGAGGGGCCTTGGGAGGTTGGCTGGCCAGCCCCACTACCGATTGGGTTGGGGGGGGGGGTGATCAGGGGCAGAACAGGCTGGGGGGTGGGGGCGAGGGTCGATTGAGGTGGTGGGAGCCCACCGGGGGTAGAGCCTGCCTGGGGGAAGGGCTGCAGGAGGTTGGCCAGCTGGCCCCATCCCCTATTGGGGTAGGGGGGGACGATCAGGGTGGGCTAGCAGGGGGAGGGGCTGCAGGCTGATGGGGTGGGAGAGGCCAATCAGGGGCGGGGAGGCTAGGGGTAGGGGCTGCAGGAGTTTGGCCAGCTGGCCCCACCCCCAGATCAGGCCAGTTCACTGGCCGCAATAGGCGTCATAGCAACTAGTCATTACAGTGTTCCAGTCATTAGAGCATTCTGGTCTCTGGCTGTGTGTGTGTGTGTGTGTGTGTGTGTGTGTGTGTGTGTGTGTGTATATACCCATTTCAAGGACACATTGGCTTTATAACAACTTTCAAAGGAACCCCATTGTGACTACTTTCCAAAAAACTTGTCTATGCTGTAAGCTTTTGTATATTAAAAATAAAGATAACTTTCATTTTTTCTTTTCCACAAATTTTCTTGTATTTTTAATGATATGAAGCTTTAGGTTGAAGTAACTGTTTTTACATGTCATTCAGATGAAGAGTTTGATTAACCCACCATTTCCTCCCCATCACATACACATGCAAGTCTCAAAAGAGGAATCAGAATTGAATTGCTTCTTTAACTACATTCAATATACAACAAGTAAACAAATTATCATTAAGTGTCCTCTTGGGGGAAGAAGAAATTGTCAATTTAAAAATTCCAACAGTATGCTACATTAAGAAGAAGATATGAAGATACATTTTTTTTTTTATCTTCCAATTTTCCAGGAAGGATTCAAGACTGATCATCATCATTCTTTGTAGAACATAATCCTTTGCTCCTGTTTTATGGAGTAACATTCAAGCAGGGAGAGTGCTACCCGAAAACAGAAATAGTAATGCCCACCTCTCCAGTGTTTTTCCTATTCTATAAAATACTCATTTGGGAAATTAAGTTGGATTTTATGTGTGTTACAAAATTAAACTGGCTGTTTCCCTGTAGTCGTGGTTTTGTATCAGTTATGAAAGGTAGCTTATCTATAAAGGTGAAAGTTAAAATCACTGGGGACTCCTAAGACAAATTATTGAATAATAAAACATTCTCCAGACAATGCCTGGATAACATTTCTCTGAGGAACATAACATGTCTGTTGTTTTTGTCAAAGTTATTGCTGCATTTTAATAACAACTATCATTTGTGGAGGATAGTTCCTAAGTGTTTTGTTATAATCTCAAATGATATATGATCTTATTAGTTACAGGATAGTAGGGGTAAATAAAGTAGAGAAAATAGTATGATAATATGTGATGCATTTTTTCCTGTGATAATCTTTTTATATTCAGTAAGAGTAATATTTCCTTATCCACTGTTTCTATCATGGTAAAGTTAAATCCTTAATTCTTAAAAGATGTAGAAAGAGCCATTTCTGCATGTTATCAAAAATATTTTATGATGCTCATTGCTTCATTGGTATCTTTGGATTAGTAATACTTTGTCATACAATCACTATATAAAACTTAAAACAATGAACTAACTTATAATTGTGAAGTAAATACAATATTTTTAAGGAACAAAAGCTATTTTTTAAAAAAAGATAAAGCAAAACCAAATTATTTGCATGCATAGAGTCATTTTCCCAGGTAATTCAATGATAGTTTTGAGGTCCTCAGGGAGCACTGTAAACATTTCATTGCTTTCTTCTTACAAGCACTGTGCTGCTTAAGCAAAACTTTATCTTTCCTTTTGATGCACTAATGATTACATCATTAAATATAAAGGAGTGACTGATTTCCAGAGAGAATGTGCAGTTCTTTTTTTGTAGTTTTCCATATAAAAAATATATACACAAATATGTGACACACACACATATTTTATTATATACTAGAGGCTTGGTGCATGAAATTCTTGCACTGGGGGGGGGGGGTTCTCTCAGCCCAGCCTGTGCCCTGTTGCAGTCAGGGACCCCTCAGGGGATGTCTGCCTGCCAGCTGGCAGTCACACATCCCTCTTGAAGTCCGGATCCCCTCACTCCTTACCACCCACCTGCTCACTGCTCCTTACCACTTGGCTCGCTGAACCTTAGTGCTGCCATGGAGGCAGAAGAGGCTCCTGCCACCGCCACTGTGCTCACCAGCCATGAGCCCGGCTTCTGGCTAAGCAGCGCTCCCCCTGTGGGAGCTAACTGCCCACCAGGGTCAGCTCCTGCATTGAGCATCTGCCCCCTGGTAGTCAGTGCATCATAGCAACCAGTTGTTCCGCTGTTCAGTCGATGGGCATATTAGCCTTTTATTATATAGGATTATATACAGTATGTTATATTATATATATTTGTGATTTATATATATATATATATATATATATATATATATATATATATATTTATACAATCACATACATATTTGTATAAGGGACACTTGTCAAAACATCTGAATTGCAGCCAGATGTTATTGCAAATTAATGGTGTGGCTCTAATCCAGAACTTGATGTTTTTAGGTTTCACTTTCTTGGCCTAAAAATGAAATGTTTTCACTAGCAGATCTGGAGCCTCCTTTGAGCAATGAATATCCATAACTTTATGCCATTAACAAGCATGCATTACAGGCATATGTGTGGAAAATAACCTTTTTCAATCTTCAGAAAAATTTAATAGTCATAAAATTGTTTGTCTCCCCTTCATATTAGGAAAAAGAAGAAGAAAAAAATATTGTTGTTTCCAATTAATACTAGCACACTCTTTTACCTACAGCTGTAACTATATAATATTTGGTTCCTTCCTTTAAAAGTTGTGGGTATCTTACAGATCAACAAATCATTCTTTAGCTAGTTATATTATTTTTAAAATTTCAGCCCAAAATATATAGAAAAAGAGAACATGGGTTCCCTTGGAAAAATAACATTCTATCATGTAAATCCACATTTAGGCTGTATATTTTGTTTTGTGGATCAAAACTCCTAACAAAAGGTAGTATTGTTGGGAAGTATAGCCCCAATATTGTGTTTTTAAAATAAAATTTTATATCTTAGCTAATTTTTCATGGTTAATTTTTTTAAAAGCTAGCTGTAAATCTAATTATAGCTTTACTTTGTTTAAGTGGAAATTAAAGAGAAAGTTTATTTATTTATTTTTGCTTTGGTATGTTGTTTTGAATAGTCTTTAGAAAGAATATTTAGAGAACTGTTTAAAGCATAAGCCCAGAATTAAAAGTTGAGAGGGTTGAATAATATGCTCTTCAAAAGTACATCTGTTTCCATGTTCTTACTCTTATTATTCTCACAGGTAATTCAGCTTTAAAATTATATTATTCAGCAACTATACATTTAAAAGTATATTATTCAGCAGGTAGAAACATTTTCTTTACTAGATATTTATATTTTCAAAGGCAGTAGGGTCCATTATTTGAGCTTAAACCTAATAGGGAAAGCAAAATCAACACATAAGAAAATCCAAAAATATAAGAAGAATCATCAAGAAAAATATAGTAGCAAGCCTATATGTGTATAAAATGTATACATGTATACCAGCATTATGTGTATATATATATAAAATAGCAATAATCCACCTTAGCTAAAATGCCAAAGACATTTTTTAAATGTTTGAGATGAACAACTGGTCTTGACTTGTGATGATCATAATTTATGTAATCCTACCTTATTTCTTGTTCTTAAATCCTTCAACAACACTTTTTTCAGTATTTTATGATATGCCCAATATTATTCTAGGCTTTATGTTTTAAAGGGTGAAAATAGCAGCTACTGCCTTCTAGGGACCACAGTGTAATTGTAGGTCTCTGTAAATAAATAATAAATTGTAATATGGTGTGATAAATTATGTGTTAGAAATATTCTTAGAGTGCTGTAGGAATAAAAATAAGACAAACTCAGCTAATGGAGTTTTTGAGGAGATGACAAGATATAAAAGAGGGTTTCATAGTTAAGAAGATACTTGAGCTAAATTTTAAGGAATTGGTGAGAGTTAAACCAGCAGATGGAGGGGGTAGGCAAGTGAAAGTGAGAAAATGACTTGAATGTGAGAGTGTAACATCCAGAGAAGTGCACATAGTTCATTTCAGTGTGCCTGAAATGTGTGGGAAGTGGCAGAGGATGATACTGAAAATATTGGTGAAAAGGGACATTGAATTGCACTTGAAGGAAGGATCTGGAGAGCAACTAGATGATCTAAGCTGGAAAAGGATATAACTGGATTACTGTCAAAGCAGTTAGTGGTAGAGAGATCATTTAGTAGAGTAATAAGTAGAGCTTGATGGGTGTGAAAGAACACAACTGAGAGATATTTAAGGAGCAAAAGACCTTCCAGAGACTATAGTGTGGGGCTACCACCCAGAAGGGGGGTAGGACAAGGGAACTCATGGGGGAGAAGGGGAAAATAGAGAGGAGGCCTAGGAATCTAGGTCAGCAAGGTGGGTAGATTTGGCTCAGAGAGCTCCAAAGGGCAGCAGTAGATTGGTGTCTTTATAGCTATGGGGTTTGTCTTACCTCTGGGTATAGAAGTAGGCAAGCTAAACATATATTTGTTTGGACTACATTTAAAGCAATTAGATGTGTGAGAATTTGAGTTTGGTGCTGTCTGGATTTGGGCTAAAAATCCTAGCCTGCTGTGAAGAAGTAAAGAATATGGGGACCATTTTAGGCTACTACACAGGTGCCATCTCTGACCCAATTATATAACAGGATCATAGGGAGAAAAACACATAAGAGGTTGATGGAGATATCTGATCCTGGGGGAGAAAATTGAGGAACAGCCAGTAAGGAAAGAGAGAAGTTTATAGTGTAGAGTTAGTGATGTCAAAAGAAAAGATTCCAGGAGGATAGGAGGGTCAAGAGAGTGTAATGCAACATAAAGAACAAGTAGAACAAGTCTTAGTTGTGTCTATTGGCTTCAGCCATTGATGTCTGAGGCAGACACAGTTTCAGGTGGGCTACATTTGAGGAACAAATGAGAGGACAATAAACGTACCCTATTCTTGGAGAAGCTACCAGGCAAGAGAAGGCAGCCAGAGAAGCTATGACATGAGTGAAGGAATTAGAATGGAAAAAAGTGAACAATTTTGGTTTTGTTTTTATTTTAGTGTTAAGCCAAGAAAATGGAATTCTGTATAATAAAAGACTAATATGCAAATTGTCCCCTTGACCGGGAGTTCAACTAAGGGGTGGGGCTGGCCTGCCAACCATCTGAGGCCCCTCCCCCTGGCTGGCCCGACCTGATCATGTTATCAGCCTGATAGGGGCGGGCCAGCTGGATCCCACCCGTGCATGAATTCATGCACTGGGCCTCTAGTTATTGAATAAACAGATGTTATAGTTATGTTACTGTTGTTCAACAAGCCTCCCAAAATCTAGTAGAATAAAACAACATGGATTTTATGCTCATGGATTGAGAGGGAGAGCCCAATGGTGATGGTTTGTCTCTGTCCTATGATGTTTGGATTGCCAACTGAGAAAACTCTGTGGGTTAAAGTGACTCAAAGTCTGGGGCCTGAAACAGCTGTGCTGGAGGATCTGCTGCCCAATTGAGGGATGTAAAAATTAGGGAGTAAATACCCTATGGCTTATACTCACTTTGGAAGGAAGGGAGGAGTCCATTGAGACTGAAGGTCTGAGGTAGAAGGCTGGAAAAGAGTGGTGACAATTTGAAATATCTTGTAAGAGCGAAATTGGGAGTCACCCAAGCCCGAGAATTTCAAGGTAATATTTGAGGCTCAAGTCAGGGTTTGGAATTGTAGTTGTAATAATCTGTGCAACTTCACTTACATGCTATGCTAGCAGAAAGTGGTAACTAAGTAGTCTCCTGTGTTGAGAAGAGTCAGTTTATGTCAGAGCCCATCTTGGATATTTATCCTCTTCCTAGATTTATAAGTATCTCGGGAAAGAAAAGCAACAGCTAGACCTTAAACAAAGTAATGAAGAGAGGATAACTTACCTAAGCAAAGTGATACCTGGGAACACTTCATACCACCTCTGTGCCTATTAGTGATCTTATCTAGGTGCACATAGGAACATTTTTGCTATCTTTGGGAGATTGCCCTATCTCAGGAAGTGCTGCATTGTGAAGGGGTCTGGTACCAATCTCAAGCCTGAGATTTCAGACGTGGGAGTGGGCTGGGAAGTGGGAGTGAGGCAAGATGAACAGTGAGAGGTGCTTGGCACAGATGATGGAAGATTCAGTGGTAGCATTCACACTTTCCCTTTTTAGCAGCCAATCGTACTGCACATCTCTTTGAAAAGAGATATGAAGGGAATAGTAATAATTATAATTTAAAAACAATATGAAAATGCCAAACGTCCTTTCATTAGGCATGCAACAAAAACAAAATGTTACGCTTTTGTAAAATAACATTATACTTTCCTTGAATGTCCAAAGGGTGTCTGACTAGATGAGATTTGCAGGAAAATGTTTGGATAGTTACTAAATAATTTTTTAAGATCCCAGTCCTCTGGCATCTTGTTCTGACAGTTTTAAAACAAATGCTCTAAATTTGTAGCCTATGTAACCAAATGAGAACTTTTGTTGAAGTGCATTCCTATTTCAAATCAAGAATAAACCCATAAATAGCAGCTGGTGTCTTCTACACTAGTAAGTTAATTGAATTGTTTGTCTATGTACTTGTATATTACCATTTTAACTATATTGTTATTTCTTTCTGCTAGTTACTTCTCTCAAAAAGACAATTGAGTGAAGTGATTGTATAGGCTATTTGTACCAAGCAATTTAATTAAACTCTTTACTCACTGCATTTCAAAGATTCTAAGATGAGGATTATTTATTTAACATTTTAATACTCTACCTTTGAGATTAATTTACAATTAAATGTATGTTATTGCTTTACTGGAAGCATTTTTTTTCTTTCTTAGTGGTCAATAAAATAATATTGCAGTTTACACTTCATAGGATTAAACTTTCAAAGAAATGCAGTAGGGAAGTCACAGAAAGAAGGGAAAACTGGCACCTAATTAAGTCATAGAATGTGAACTGATTCACCAATATGCTGCATAGTAAGTTCTACCCCAGGGGAATTTCTCCCTTATTGATATTATCTATATTCTAGTTTCCCAGTTACATATCAGTTACATGCTTATTGAGATTTTTCTGAATGGTAGTTTATTATAATTTTCCCATTTCAAGTCCTAATAGCTTTTCAGGAACCTTAACCTTCCCAGCAGAACTTACTAGGTGGTCAATAGAGCAATTGCAGTGAATAAATTATTATACCAAGTATAGTGACACACCTTTAGACAATTATTGAATCATGGAATTTAAAAATTAAGCCCATAAAGATGTTCCATTTGTAAAAGATAAAACTAAGATCTCCACAGATTCAATGAATAGATTCTATCCCTCTGTTTAAATGACAGAACAAGATGATTGCCCAAGAGGACATGAGAATAGGTCATTAATTTAATTATCCTAGTCATGATTTATAGGTCAGGCTGTCATGAAATTTCAGAAGGAAACACACAAAAAAAATGCAAAAAGTTCTCTCTCCCTAGCAAAAGTTTTTATTTGGTTTAAATCCCAAATAGGAAGGTATATGAATAACCACTTAAGAGTAGAAAAAGAAATTATTTAATACATATCTTCTCTTCAACACATCTTTTGAGGAATTCAGATTACTCTTTGACATGTATCTTCTGAGGAACTCAGACCATTTTATTTCAAACTTTCCAAGATTATCCTATATAATAAAGATGTAATATGCAAATGGTCATTACGCTGTGAAGTGTAACGACCAACCACGTAACGACCGGATCATGGATCAGCAGGAGGGTGGGGCAGCAGGCTACAAGTGAGCAGTGGAGAGCTACAGGAGGGCAGCAGTGAGCTAGTGGCTACAAGTGGGCAGCGGAGAGCTACAGGAGGAGGCAGGGCAGCAAGTTATGAGGGGGGCGGAGGGGGGAGGGTGAGCTACTGGAGGGTGGTGGTGAGCTACTGGCATACAGATTTGTGCGCAGGGCTACTAGTATTATAAGAATATTTTGCATTATATTTGATGATTTTACTATGCTTTATTTTACTATTTTACACTTTGGAGAGAGTACTTACTAAATGATATATTCCTAGAGAATGAAATGATTTTGCTGTTGCTGGGGAGCATTTCAAAACTTCTGTTTGTACCATAAAATTTGACAGAAAAAATCCTTGAGATCAATAATCTTTCAAAGATTGGTATTTGATATGACTATCTCAAGAATGCAGCTTTATAAATTTGCCTTTGGGGGATGCTTTATAAAAATTATGTTTATAAGATGACAAAATACATTTTACAGACATGCTTTTATTAGCATTCTGGGAAAATACAGAAAGGAAAGTAATGTGTCCAAATTAAAGTCTCAATTTCAAATGATAAAGCAAAAATGTTTAATAAAACATGTTATTCATAGAGAATTAAATTATTTCATTTGTAATTCTTGCAATAGGCTAAAAGTAGCCAATTTGATGACCAACACTTTAGGATAAACTTGCTTCTAAGAACAGAATGTGACTTAAATGGAATGAACAGTGGTGAGTGGAAACATAAATGAGTTATTGCTCTTTAAAAGAACTGAAATTCCTAAATTATGCCTTAATTTTCATCCTTGATAAAAAGAAGAAAAGGAAAATACATATTATACCATACTATTCTGTTTAACCATTAATGGAACATTTTTAAATGTATGCTCATATCTATTATAGTACATTTATTACATAATTACAATATTTTAATTCTTGATCATGTCTCTTCCCAACTATATAAAAAATGTCTAATGACAACTGCCAATGAGAAAGCTTTCCTGCAACAAAAAGGAGAGATTATGTACATCATTTTGTATAAATAAATGAGTTATGGCTTATCTTGAGGTGTAAATAGTGTTTATTCAGCCTAACAACCAGGAAAAGAAAACATTTCTTAACAGTGTCTTGGAATTTTGTTTAGTTTTCAATTTTGAAGACAGAATGCAATCACAGTTGTTATGCAATAAAACCTTTATACATACCCTAGGCAGTGTCCTGTATCTTTATTCAGAAGACTTTAGTTTTTGACAGTTTGATTTGGAAAAAGTTTCATTCATCTACATCAGTAAATAACTGGGGTGTGTGAATGACACAACTTTGACTTTTCAAAGTAGAACAGAACTGTGTGAAACATCTGAGATCAGCAGATTATTAATTAGCCGGAATCATTGGGCACCATGATGGTTTTGCACCATCAATACTCTGTGCACATTCAATTATTTTCTTTATAATGTTCAGTACAGTTGTAGAACACCGAGGAAATGGCATTAACTCTTTGACCACCCTGGAAATGTTCCGTTCATCATGCTCCCCCCTCCCCCCCCCCAAAAAAAAAAAAAAAAAAAGGCAGCCAGACTGTGGGAACAAATCGATCGGACTCTGCATTTTCTCAGTGGAAAGAAAGGTGGGCTAAAAGGCCAGATTCTCCATCCGGTTCGCTTCTTCTGCTTTTTAAAAGTCTTCTCTTTACTTTAAAATTGAGGGGGAAAACCTCGGCGCTGGTATAAGAAAAATGTGAACGTCACAAGAGAAAGCAAGAAACATACAGTGGCATGTGGTGGCTGTGAACTTCACGTTTCCTCTTCCCATAGATAACAACCCCTTTCCTTCTGGAGTTGGGCTTCTGCTCCGGGTTTTCAGAGTGGTATAACTTCGGCCACAAGATGGCACCGACCTGCAAACAAAGGAGCGCCGTGGCACCGACTTTTCAGATGCCCTGCCACACTGCCTGGCCTTCGCGGAGGCAAGGCCCCCGTGGGGACGAGGGCTTACTTCCCTCCACGTCGTGAGTCTGTGTCTAGCAACGTGCGCCGAAGCCGAACAATGTGAGGATTTAATTGCATTTCTTCCCGGAATGCCTAGGAAACGCACCCCCGAGGTGCACACCCAAGGTTAGGTGTTTGTGGGGGGAGCTCCAGGCGCACGCCGGGGGCGAGTCACGTGACCCAGGAATGAGGTGGAGTTCGGCTTTAAGGGGGCGTCTCTGCTTATCTCCATCAATCTTTAGGATTTGAGCAAGAGAAATACCAGCGGTTCTTTTCTCCCCTCCCGGCTTGCTCCCTTGCATAGCTACCCTTCCCGCTTCGATAAACAGGGGGGAAAAAAGACAAACCCGACAGAGGGTAAGTTTCAAGTTTACACCTTTTCAGGGACTTGAGAGAAATCGCTCATTGATGGGAGTGAGGGATGGGAGAGGAAGAAAAAGCACGCGAGAGCCCGAGATTGGCCCTGGGGTCCGAGGTGGGGCGAGGAGTCTGCCCTTTTGTTCAGGTCCCGGTGCGGGCAGGTGCAAAGTGCTTCCGGAGACCGGGCAATTCCAGGGCTCCTGCCTCCCCTCCGTTAGGGACGCAGGTAACCGCGACTTGGCGCATCCGCGAGCCCGGCTCCGGAGGATTTCTGGACGGGAACCGAGTTCTCCTCTTCTCCGGTTCTCCGAGGGGATGGGCAGGTGTCCTAGTGGTCTTCCCCTCACCTGCTCCTCTGCCGCATTTTTCTGGAGCCTCTGCCAGGTGGCTGCACTGGAGTTTTCGCGGAGGAGCCAGTACTTGGATGCTCTGGGGAGGGTGGGCTTGGCGGGCCGTCCTGCTTAGACTCCCTTCCTCGGCACGGGGCTCTGCGGGGGGCAGCGGGAAGAGGGGGCTCCAGCTACTCCCTGGGACACTTGTGAGTGCCTGCGACTGGGCTGGAATGGAGCCCATCCCCCTGCGCTGGGCCCTCCCAAGCCGACCCTGCGCTCCAGCCCTCTCCTCCGATTTCCCAGTTCTAATCCTCTAACTCTAGCTGCATTGAGAACAGTGATGTTGGGAGCCCGGCTGGGTTAGAAGATTGGGCGAACTGAAGGTGGAGGTGGCTTAGGAATGTCCCTGTGGTCCCCCAGGTAGACTGGAGGGAGGGGTATGGTTTTAAGGACTGATGTTGGGCCAAAGAGAACTGACCCAGTGTGGACTCTGCTCCTTAGTTTTCAGTTAGTTTGGATGTTTTCTGTTTTGCCAGTCTCTCATCATCATAAGCAGAGTTGTTCCCTAACAGATGTATGGCAAATGTGTGTGTGTGTGTGGGGGGGGGGGACGGGAGTTAGAAATGAGGAAAATTGGGGGGCAGTTAACCTAGTTACACAATTATAAAAACGGTGGGCGTCTAAGCAGCAAAAACCTCGGGGAGAAGAGCAGGGAGTGTTCTTGGACATCCACCCCCCACCCCCGCTCTTTTTTTTTTTTTTTTTTTTTTTTAAGAGCTCTCAGATTTGCCATGCCCGCCTGGACCCTAGGGGAAAGCATAACTTGCTAGGTGGCCTACAGGCAGGGTAAGTGCGGAGCTTGTCTGTCTGTCTGTCTCTGTTTAGATAGAAACCGTAGCTGTCAGTTCCAAGACTCCAGGCTGTCTCCCGATGAAGCAAGAGAGAACAGAAAGCTACCCAGCTCCGTTCCCCACCCATGACTCCAGATCAGAGCCATTCGGTGGGTGACTGTGATGGATTCGTCTTCCTTATTGTTTTAAGGCAGCTGTCTGTTGAACAAGCCCTCCTTGGAGAGGAAGGAACAGAGAATTATGTAACTTATGGAGTTAAACTTGCAGTAACTTTGGGAGGCTGCATGTGCGAGACTGATTTCCTTTCCAAAACAGATGAGGTGAACAGCTGATTCTGGGACCATGAACACATTTATCTGCAGCAGGCTATGAAATGCAGAAAGCTGTATGGTCAGGTAGTAGCAGCACCAAGAACAGCAGGGAAGGGGTGAAAGGCCAGTGTTCTAATCAGAAGGAGAAAGAAATGTCCCTTTGGAAAGGGGCTAGTTTGCCAACTGGTGATGTATGTGGTATCTCTATTTTGTCTGTAAACGCACATGGCAGCTATGAGATTTAACAATCTTTAATTTTTGCAGTGTCTGTAGTTGCATACCTTACTTTAGAAATATATGTTGAAATAATGAATATTAAAGTATTTTTTGCAAAAGTAATGTATGTAAATCCTTTCTCTCCTAGTATTGTTTTCTGACGATTACTTTTTCTTGAACTTATACCAAGGTAGGCTGAAAATATAGTACATTTTATTCTATGGGGAACTATTTTATCAACTGGAATGACTATCCAACAATGCTCTTAGCAAAGGAGGCTTGCAAATACTTAAAAAAACAGTTTTCATTCTCTCTATAGCTAAGTTAACTTCTTAGTAGGAACAATGCTATTCCCCACAGGAAATGTCCATCAAATATAATTTTAAAGATATTAAAGTAGGGTTTTAGTATATTACCTAAAATCACATGTAAGAAAGCTATCTTTGTAGCCCATACATTGTGATAATTTAATAAATGTTTGCATTAATTCCCATACGTATTGAATTTTGTCAAAGTCAGTGGATGTAAAATGCCTATTTTTCTTCCTTTCTTCTGCCAACACCTTGGTCTGCACCTTCATTATCTCTCACCTGGATTAATGCACTGACTTCTTAATGAATTTCCCTACTTCTTCTCTTTCCTGTTCTTAAGTCTGTTGAAAACAGTAGCTAGAGTAAAATTTGTAAAACAAGTTATTTAACTTCATGCCTTTATTGAAGACTCTTCCGTGATTCCTCATCTTTCTCAGAGAAAAAGTCAAAGACTGTCCCATGGAATAGGTCCCTACATAATCTGTTCCTCCTCTGTTTACCTTTTCCAGTACTGTTTAGCACACCAGGTATACAGCCTTAAGGATTTTATATTCTATCCCTATGGGGTGCAATCCCTGAGATCTCTGCATGGCCTCCTCCCATCTTCTCAGACAAGTGGAGGCCTTCCCTACCACCCAGGAATAATTGCAATTCCCAACAATCCTAGTTCCTCTTCCTTGCTTTAGTTTTCTCCATAGCACTTATTATCATCTGGCATAGTTCCTTCCTCCCTCCCTTCCTTCCTTCCTTCCTTCCTTCCTTCCTTCCTTCCTTCCTTCCTTCCTTCCTCCCTCCCTCCCTCCCTCCCTCCCTCCCTCCCTTCCTCCCTCTCTCTCTCTCTCTATTTATTTTTGTCTTTCTCTGCCCACAAGACTAGAAACTAAATGAGAATGTCACAACTGTCTCCACTAAAACCATGTCTGATACAAAATAAGTGTCCACTAAGTATTCATTGGAGGAATGAAGTTTCTTTTAGAAAGTTCCTTTTTTTTTAACACAAAGTAAAACATTTTTTTCCTACATATATGACCTACCTAAAAAAAAAAAAAAAAATCTATTGGCTTTGGCTGGTGTAGCTCAGTTAGTTGGGTATCATCCCATTCACCAGAAGGTTGCTGGTTTGATTCTTGGTCAAGGCTTGTGGACAGGTTGTGTAGGAGGCAGCTGATCCATGTTCCACTGTCACATTAATTTCTTTCTCTCTCTCCTTATCTTGCTTCCTCACTCTCAAAAAAATAAATCAAGAACCCTGGCTGGTTTGGCTCAGTGGTTAGAATATCAGCCTGTGCATGGAAGGGTCCCAGGTTCGATTCCCTGTCAAGGGCATGTACTTCACATGCAGGTGCCCCGACCCCAGTAGGGGCATGTGGGGGAGGCAAACATATTGTTGGTTCTTACATTGATGTTTCTCTCATCCCTCTCCTTCTCTCCCTTTTATGCTCTTTAGAAATCAATGGAAAAAATATCCTCAGATGAGGAGTAAAAAAAGTAAAATAAAATGGATAAATAAAAATAAAAATCAATAAAGAGAAAAAAAATTTATGATCTATTGAATTAGCGTCCATTTTGCTTGTAAAAGGATGGAATTCAGCTATTGGTGTTAAGACTAATTCAGAGAAGAAGCTGCTGTTCCAATCATGCATCTGCTGTCAGTCAATACATAATTGTCCTTAATCTAATATTTGAAGGCTCTATGAGGTATGCACAGTACTTACCAAAAAAAAAAAGTTTATATTATAATTGAGAGGAGCCAATTAAGGATTCGAGGGACTAAATGGCACTTTGAAAGATGGGTAGACTTGGATTGGTAATGAGACATAATAACCAGCAAGAGGAATGGCAGGGGTAAAGGTTGCAGATGTTAAAACAAGCAAAGAGCACTAGTAGACTGTGAAGAGACTGGCCTACCTGGAACAGAGCATTCACAATGGGGTTATTAGAGCAAGGAGTGAAAAGTAGAAGAGAGGCAGAATGTAGAGGTCTTCAGGCTGAGGCATGTACTCAATAGTTCAAATCTCATACCTGGGTACTCATTTACCTGGTGGTACTCAGTGAGAGGGAGCCATGAGAAGTCATAGAAAAAAAGAGGATACAGTTTCCTATTCAGCTATTTTTACTTTTAATAATGAGAAAAACTCAAAATTAACTGATAACTAATGTTAAATATCTTGGTAACATGAAGCATGATGCAATGTTTTCTTGAATTCTTTTTTAAATTTTTTAAAAATTGTTTATATGTTTTTACTTATTTCAGAGAGAGCAAGGGAGACTGAGAGAGAGATTAAATGTTAATGATGAGAGAGAATCATTGATCAGCTACCTCCTGCACACCCCCTACCAGGGATCGAGCCCAAAACCTGCGCATTGCCCTGACCAGGGTTTGAATTCTAACCTCCTGGTTCATGTGCTGATGCTCAACCACTGAACCACACCAACTGGACTTCTTGAATCCTTAAGTAAGAAATTTCCAAAAGAGACAGGTCATTCTGTCTTGCCTTTGTTTTATATTCTTGAGAGAAAAACTGTGATTACCAAGTTTAGGAGTCATTACAGGTTGCATAGAAAAGAGAAGAACTATATTTCTAATAACATTCACAGTTAAAATCATTCCACCACTATCCCTAGTCTTAATACTTTCTCACATAATGTTAGCAACCTTTACTTTTACTACTTTTGTCTTATAAATTCAAGTTGTAGTTATAAAATAAAAAAACACTCCACATCCTAGAAAGCAAAACACTCCAAGTAAAGGTTCATTAGAGACACCACTTAAAAGGCAAAAATATTGTTGGTTCATTAAATGTCTTATCTTCTTTTCAAGGGAAGTAAATCACTGTGCCTGATTTCCTTTATTGTCTTCACATAAGCGAGAAATAAACAAAATTCCCTTTCTTAACATAGGCACAGTGGCCTGTTAGTTAACATGAGGAATCTCATGTCATATATTTACTTAATAATCTAGGGTGGACCAGATATTTTTTTTTTTTTCAAAAGGAGTTTTTAGTCTTTACAAAACTATGGTCTGTAATTTGTTTTGTTGGTAAAAATCCTGTGAAGGATCAAAATGATAACCAAAATTAGATCCTGCATTGTATCTGTATATAATCTAGAAGGGAGGGAGGATATTTATAAAAATAGAACCTTAGAAATCCTTTGAAAGCTTCTGACAGATTAATAAACTCATATAATCCTACAGTTAGAAAGAGCATCAGAGCTATCCTACACAAATGCAAGAACCAGAAAGTCTTACAGGTAGTAGTTATAAACTTGGGTATATAGACATTTGCTACATTTGCAGGCAGTTCATTCCATTTGATTAAACATTTGCTCCTCATAATGATGTGAAATTTGTTTTCTTTTAATATAATATACCTCTTTTGGTTCTACTTCTAACTTGTACATATTATCTAGTAAAAGAGTAATATGCAAATTGACTGTACCTCCGCTACAACTACCAGCCACACCCACCAGTCATGCCCACCAGCCAATCAGGAGTGAATATGCAAATAAACCCAACCAAGATGGCTGCAGCCACAGAGAGCAGGAGGGAGGCTTGGGTTTCCCCGGCAATGGGGGAAGCCAAGCTTTCCACCTGCCCTTGCCAGCCTTGGCTGGGACAGAGCCGGGCGATTGGAGCAAGCTGGGGGTCGTCTGCCCAGGGCCCGAGCCTGGGCCAGAGGCTTGTGGCCTTGGCCAGGGATGGAGCTGGAGATCGGAGGAGATAGGTGTGAACTACAGAGGAAAGACCTTTTCTGATGCTCATTGGCTAAGCTCCCTGTATGCCACTGGTAATATTCTTAGTAACTTGGGTATAAGAATCCAAAAAGGTGATCTAGGGCTTTTCCACCACACTCCTGGAGAAAAAAAACGCAAGTCCACTGCTGGAGGACTAAGAAATGTCATATCCTGCCCTAGGCGGTTTGGCTCAGTGGATAATGCCTAGGTTTGCCAACCTCAGGGTCTGGGTTAGATTCTGATCAAGGGCATGTACCTAGGTTGCAGGCTCCTCCCTGGCTGGGGCCCAGGTCAGGGCTCATGCAGGAGGCAACCAATCAAAGTGTTCCTCTCACTTTGATGTTTCTCTCTGTCTTTCTCTTTCTCTTCCACATTCTCTGAAAATCAATGGAAACATATCCTCAAGTGAAGAGAAAGAAAGAAAGAAAGAAAGAGAGAAAGAAAGAAAGAA
Source organism: Corynorhinus townsendii (assembly GCA_026230045.1). Classification (NCBI taxonomy): domain Eukaryota; kingdom Metazoa; phylum Chordata; class Mammalia; order Chiroptera; family Vespertilionidae; genus Corynorhinus; species Corynorhinus townsendii. The sequence goes on along the minus strand of JAPDVU010000006.1, from coordinate 109,020,217 downwards.
AGAAAGAAAGAAAGAAAGAAAGAAAGAAAGAAGGAAAGAAGGAAAGAAAGAGAAAAAGAAAGAAAGAGAAAAAGGAAGGAAGGAAGGAAGGAAGGAAGGAAGGAAGGAAGGAAAGAAGGAAGGAAGGGAGGGAGGGAGGGAAAGGAAGGAAGGGAAGGAAAGGAAGGAAGGAAGAAAGGGAAGGAAAGGAAGGAAAAGAAGAGAAGGAAGGAAAGGAAGGAAGAAATAAAGAAAGAAAGGTCATATCCTATGAAAGACACATCTTGAAAATGCCTAAAGAAAGTTGTCATTTTTTCATGGTGAAGGGACTGGAGTCCGTGTTGATGAAAACACCTTGGTGGCTGCAGTGACTGGCAGTGGTTGTAGCAGCAGGGTGATGGGGCTGGTGTCTTCCCCTGATCAGCCGGGTCACCTCCCACAAAGAGAGGCCAGACTGCAGCTTAGGCCCGCTCCCCACGGGGAGCAGGTCTAAGCCGTCAGTAGGACATCCCCTGAGGGCTCCCAGTATGTGAGAGTGGGCAGGCTGGGCTGAAGGGACCCCCCCCCTCCCAGTGCACGAATTTCGTGCACTGGGCCCCTAGTGTAGATATAATATTCCAAGCCCAGTTTCTTATGCCAGATGCTACTCACTCAAATAGAAGACATCTATATCATTCCTGTTAAGTCTTTCTGGATTACACATCTTCTATTCCTTCAACAGCCCTTCATATGAAAAGGTTTCTTGATGTTTTACTGCATTAATAATTTTTTAATATATTTGTGTTAAATAAAGTCTGCCTTAAAGAGAAGTTCAGTGAATGGTAGAGCTATTATTACAACTTGATCTCCACAAGAATTCTTTCATTTCTATCATAAGGGAAAGAATTAGGTAGTTTTGTTTTTGTTGTTGTTTTTTTTCTTTGCTTGTTACATATATTTTTCTTACGTTTTAAGCTGTGCATTAAGTTTTTTTTTATATATTCATATTCTTACAGTGTTTAGGAATGTGCTGATAGTACTGTTTATATTAAGAGTTTGAACATGCACCTTACTAATGCACAGACCACTCACTATGTTTTGCTGCAACTCAGTGTGTAAGCCTGTCCGATGAAAAATTTTGAGATTATTTTTTCAAAATGTTTGCACTGTGGCTGCTATTTTAAAAAGATATTTATACAAATTTCATTTTGTTTATTTATTTCAGTGTCTTCACTTTAAACAGTGCTATGAGTTAGAATTCATTTTGCCTGCCCTCATTGAAATTAGTAATGCAATTGGTCATTTTCTCTTTACAGATTGTTCAGTTCAAGGGGATGAAGAATTCAGAATAATTTTGATAAGTGAATTCCAATATGGGGAATAAGAATAAGCTGAACATTTGATCTGCTTTGAAGAAACATACTATTTGTCTAAAGTTATTGATAATAACCAAACCAATCAAAATGAATTCAACAAGAGTTTTCCAGGTTGAAAATCATTCAATTAACTATAATTTTTCAAAGAATAATTCCCAGTTTTTGGCTTTTGAAATTGATGATTGTCATCTGCCTTTGGCCATGATATTTACATTAGCTCTAGCTTATGGAGCTGTGATCATTCTTGGGATCACTGGAAACTTGGCCTTGATTGTAATCATCTTGAGACAAAAAGAGATGAGAAATGTTACCAACATCCTGATTGTGAACCTTTCCTTCTCAGACTTGCTTGTTGCCATCATGTGTCTCCCCTTCACTTTTGTCTACACAATAATGGACCATTGGGTTTTTGGTGAGGCAATGTGCAAGTTGAATCCTTTTGTGCAATGTGTTTCAATCACTGTGTCCATTTTCTCTCTGGTTCTCATTGCTGTGGAACGACATCAGCTGATAATCAACCCACGAGGGTGGAGACCAAATAATAGTCATGCTTACGTAGCTATTGCTGTCATTTGGCTTCTTGCTATGGCTTCTTCTTTACCCTTCCTGATCTATCAAGTCTTGACGGATGAACCACTCCAGAATTTTACACTTGATGGCTACAAGGACAAATACGTATGCTATGATAAATTTCCATCGGAATTTCATAGGTTGTCTTATACCACTCTCCTCTTGGTGCTGCAGTATTTTGGACCACTCTGTTTTATATTTATTTGCTACTTCAAGGTAAGAAAATTCCTCCCCCCATCACCATTTCCATTTTTTATCTTCTTTTGAAAGAATTCTTCGTTAAGTGAGTGGTTCTGTTTGAACTCACTTTTTTTTCTTCCCTCTATAGATATATATACGCTTAAAAAGGAGAAACAACATGATGGACAAGATGAGAGACAACAAGTGCAGGTCCAGTGAAACCAAAAGAATCAACATCATGCTGCTGTCCATTGTAGTAGCATTTGCAGTCTGCTGGCTGCCTCTGACCATCTTTAACATTGTGTTTGATTGGCATCATCAGGTTATTGCTGTATGCAACCATAATCTCTTCTTCCTGCTCTGCCACCTCACTGCAATGATATCCACCTGTGTCAACCCCATATTTTATGGATTCCTGAACAAAAATTTTCAGAGGGACTTGCAGTTCTTCTTTAACTTTTGTGATTTCCGGTCTCGGGATGATGACTATGAGACAATAGCCATGTCTACCATGCACACAGATGTTTCCAAGACTTCTTTGAAGCAAGCAAGCCCAGTCGCATTTAAAAAAATCAACAACAATGATAATGATCTGAAACTGCTGTAGCCTACGGTCCCAGCTAACATCTGTTTCGAAACAAGCACAACCGGCAACATATTTTATTGCCTGTTCAACCAAGGAATGGGATTGAACTCATTGAGGAAAGACCAAGATCTCCCTGTCTTGATTTTCACTGCTTTTCTTGTAATTGTCACAATTACATTTGGGAAAAAAACACACATATGGGCTTTGGATCTTCTGACAATAGTTTTGACCAGACACCCTTGAAGTGCTTTTTGTAAATTTATGCGTATACTACAAAAACTTTTTATATTGTATTTGTTGGAATGAACTTTCTTTAAAGTGTTACTGTTAACAACTTTAGAAGCACTACATCTGATATTCTCATTACATTGAGCCATCCTGATTAGGTTGTCACTAGATTGGATTATCCTGATGTAATGATAGGCATTGTTTCAGGCTGTGACAGAGGTGACAGCATGCAAATAGCATCCAGGATGTGGAGGTAAAAGAGAGTCTATGTCTTGCATACCTACAGTCTAAAGTCATTCTGGAGCTATTTGTATTTTTTATTTTATTTTAAGCAGGATTTAATTTGCTTCTAATTATCACTTAAGATAAAAAGGCATACAAGTATACTTCTCTGTGAATACAGTGGGGGATTGGGCCACCCACAAGAGGTAAGTGGGAAAGCAGTTCCCTAACTTTAAAACTGTTTTGGTACCCAACAATCAAAGGATTTCAAAGTAATTAGTTTGAATTATGTTTATTTGAATTGATGGTCAAGGGGTTTTCCATTCTTCACAAACTGTTCAGTATTTGTCAAATTCTCAAGCTTTCTAGCATAAATATACCTGCAATTCAAAAAGCATTTACAGCTTACAATGTATAAAAACACTAAGTGTATTTTCCATACATCAGTGCCCATATAGTATTTCATTTTTACTTTTCAGTGTCCATCTTCAAAAAAGGACACCAAGATACAATGTTAAAAGAATATTCACCCTGGCTAGCAGGGATAACTACCTGAAAGCTGAAAACACTTCATATAGCCCATGTTGATCTATATAAACTATGTGGAGTCTTTTAAATAATGCACTATATAGAATCTTGAGTAGTTGTGTCATGTTAATACACTTAATTTCATGTATCCTGTAATCATGATTGAGCCTCAGAATCATTTAAAGATATTTTAAAGAACAAGACATAGCTTTGATGTAGTATACACATAAAGTATGAATGTGTTTATTTTAGAAAGGTAGACACTTTCTTTATTAAAATTGCTTTTTCTTTTTCTGAGTCTCTTTTGTGTCTCTCTGCAGCTTATTTTCTTCTTCTTTTTTGTGATTTTCTTCTTCCCTCCCGTGGTATTCCCATAGCATCCTTTATCTGCTTGAGAATGAAACATTTTTACACTGCGGTATAACCATTGATGGCCCAGTCTTCCTTTGCTTCTTGAAGACAGAGGACAGTTTTACATGAGTCTATGTCCCCAATGCATTTAGCACAGTGCTAGTTACTTAGAAATTTTTAAATATATATTTCTAAAACTAACACATGCATAAGTAATTACCAAATTCCCTTCCTTCTCATTTATGAGCATATTGACTTTATATCCTGACATTTGCTTGGACTCATCCTCCTAAGTTCTTCTTTACCAAGGAGGTGTTTTCTCTTTTATTAGTTATTTTCCCACCTAAACTAAGCAAAAAGGACCACAGTGTAGACTTTAGAAAATTGCATAATTTTTCTTGTAAGTCAAGCCAATAGCAAACTTTTAATACTGAATGTAACCTGAATTCAAATTATGCCTGAGTTTTAGTTAACTGAACAAGAAAAAAATTCTAAAACGAACTTTGAATATATAATGGAAAATATCTTTTTTTCTTTTCTTACCAAAACCTGGAATTTAAACTACGTGATGTTTTTCTACTTTGAGAGTCTAACAGGAAATGTTGTCTTTCTCTACTTAGGTGCTACTTGAGAAAAGCCTTAATACATAGGTGCCTTTTTGTAAGCACATTTGCTTAAATGGCCATTTCTCTAGGATTTTCATTCAGCTGTGTAGGCTGCTGATTCCTTAGCTTTACAAAATTAATGAACTGAATATCAAATTCTTCTCTTTTATCCAAACCCGTCAATGAACTAATAGTAAAGTTCAGGATCCATAGCAGATCCATTGTAATTCATGCCCATGTAAAATACAAGCTACAGAACCACTGGATTTTCTTAAATCCAAGAACAAACGTAAGTTATTGGCTTAATACAAGAGCATAGTTATAAGGTATCATAAATTTAGAATAAAATGATCATAGCTAGAATTTTTAACACTTAGTATGTGCTAAGTACTATGTCAAGTCCTTAAGTACCTCTGAGGATGTGTGACTAATATTTGGCCACTTCACATAAGAGGAAACTGAAGCTCAAGTTGAAAAATTTGAGCTACACACTGAGCAACAAGTGGAGCAGAAATCAAATGCAGGTCTGTCTAGTGTAAGTGAATCAATGAGCTGAACCTAAGATAGTTTTAGAAAATAACTTATGTCTACAAGTTACATTATTAGAGCATAACAATACCACCCACCTTCTTTCTGAATTTAGCTGCCATAGGAAATGAAGTGGAAGAGTTGAGAGAAACTGGCCATTTTGATTATTTGTTTCCACAATTCTGTTTTGAATTGGAGGATTCTGTTTAAAAACAGAAGTTGACTATTCATATTAGCTTTATTTATTTATTGTTAACTGGGTAGTCTCATCTCCTTTTTTATTGCACAATCTTCCAAGGAAATATACATAAATGCATATTATAAATACTTTCAAAATTTGACAGCCAAATGCATAAATATTTTCCCAATGAAATTGTTTCTCCACACATAGTGCCAAAGTGGTAGAAAGTGGTAGATTTAAGCTGGGGTTATAACTTGGGCCTTGTTCCTTCACTGCAATTCAGTGAGTTTATGGGCACTGCTAAGTCCTCAACACAGCCAGACCTGCTTTTCTCAGCAGTTTAGGATTCTGCTGGAGAATGTATTGCTTAGTGAGACACAATTCTTTCATAGGTTCCATATTTTCTTCATCTACTTATTCCTCTGGTCCATCAAACACTACATTAGACTTAAGAGTCTGAAGGCTTCTAGCTTTCTAGGGCAAATTAATAAGATTGCCTAAATTTTTTTCATTTAATGATTCCTTTATTAATATACTAGAGGCCTGGTGCACAAATTTTGTGCACTGGGGTGGGGGGGGAGGGGGAAGGAGGTGGTGTCCCTCAGCCCAGCCTGCACCCTCTCCAATCTGGGGCACCTCAGGGGATGTCTGACCGCCTGTGGGATCGGGCCTAAACTGGTAGTCAGACATCCCTCTCACAATCTGGGACTGCTGGTTCCCAACCACTCGCCTGCCTGCCTGCCTGACTGCCCCTAACCACTTCCCTGCCAGCCTGATCGATGCCTAACTGCTCCCCTGCTGGCCCAATTGCCCCCAACTGTTCTCCCCTGTCGACCTGTTCGCCCCCAACTGCCCTCCCCTGTAGGTCTGCTTGCTTCCAACTGCCCTCCCCTATTGGCCTGGTTGCCCCCAACTGCCCTCCTCTGCAGGCCTGGTTCCCCCCAACTGCCCTCCCTCCCCTGCTGGCCTGGTTGCCCCTAACTGCCATCCCCTGCTGGCCTAATTGCCCTCAACTACCCTCCCATGCCAGCCATCTTGTGGCAGCCATCTTTGACCAGATGGGGGCAGCCATATTTGACTAGATGGGGGCAGCCATCTTGTGTAAGGGTGTGAGGTTCAATTTGCATATTACCTCTTTATTATATAGGATTTGTGTGTAAGTGTGTGCAACACATTGCATGGGTATGAATATATACATAGAAATGTATAATTCAGCAATGGTGTATTGCTTTTAATTTCCTGTTTTTTAATAAAAACTATCACCTATATAGCACTACAAAAACTGCCCTATAAAGAACTATTATTGTTTTCCTCATTTCACAGAGAAGGAAAGTGAGGCATAGAGAGGTTATGTAAATTGTCCAATGTTACTGAGCTCCTAGATGACACCCAGGATTTAAATCCAGGCCATTTGGTTTCTTTAACAGGAGTCTTTAACTTATACTGAAAACCTTCCCCACATGCCACACTGCCTGAATTCACAAACCCTTCCCCTCCAATCTTTCCATTATTGGATCTACTCAGAACCTCACTCAATATGCAGTCCAGGCTGCCCCAATTCTCATCAATCTCAGAAAGGTGAAAAGTAGATATTTTTCAAAGCTGTCCTCTGAGTTCTAATACAAATTCCTAATTGTGGTAACTTAGGCACAGTTGCAGTACTGAGACACAGATCTCTGCCACCCAAGGATTATCAGTGCACATCTGTATTCCTTTTCTCCAGTTCTCTGTCTCCTCTGCCTTCCTGATTTATACAATTTCTAGTTTTTCTGGTTTCCCAGCCAATGCCTGAGTCATCTTCTAGGATTATTTTTCCAATAAGTGGGTAGGGTTTGAAAACTCAGTAGGTTCTTACCAACCTTCCTTTTTGGAGCCAGAAGTATTACTCTACATGGTCTCTTACTCTAGCCACTGGCTGAGGAACCGCCATCTGGAAAATAGTATGGAGTATTTCTTTTCTCAAGAAATTAAAAATAGAACTACCATATGGTATGGTAAATGGGAACATGGGTCCCTTCCCATGCTCCAGCTCCCTCTCCCACCCTGTGGGAAATACAGTGAAGGCCATCTGTAATCAGACTGTGAGATCTTGGGAACCTGGCCAGAAGAAAGGCCAAAGATAAACTGCTTCTAGATGGGAGCATGCATTGTAAACAGCGAATGTTTTGATCTTACACAGGCCTGTCCGCTCCATCTGCATGCCCCGTTTTTCTGTTTTCTGTATTCTATAAAACTTGGTGTTGGGAAAGTCTGGGTGGCTACGAAACAACAGCACTGGCCAGCCACCCCAGGTGCAGCCCTTCCACAAGCCAGATGGGATTTAGCCATTCAACTTCACCAGTGGCAGCCGGTGTGGTGGTAAACGTCACTGGTCGGCCGCCACCTGTGTGCTTGTAAGTCCAAATAAATGCATGTCTTTCACAGCCAGTCCTCTGGTTATTTCTTGGGGAATCCGGGAACGATATGCTGAGGTTTTCTGGGACCGCAGCACTTTGCATAACACATATGATCCAGCAATCCCACTTCCGGGCACATATCCAAAGGAAATGAAATCAGTATCTCAAAGAGATATCTGCACTCCAATGTTCATTGCAGCATTATATACAATAATCAAGGTATGGAAACAACCTAAGCGTCCATCAATGGATAAAGATGTGATATATAAATGGGATATTATTCAGCCTTAAGTATGAGGAAATCCTATCATTTGTGACAACATGGTTGAAGATTGAACCTGGAGAACATTATATACTAAGTGAAATAAGATAGGAAAATTCTTCATGGTACCACTTATATGTGGTATATTTTTTAAAAATGAATTCAGACAAATGGAGAGAAGAAAAGTGATTGCCAGGAGCTGTGGGGTGAGGGAAATTCAGGAAGGAGTTATAGAGTATATAAATTTTCAGTCTAAGATAAATGAAGTCTTAATATAACATGGTGACTATCGCTGATAGCACTGTATTGCACAATTAAAATTTGTTAAGAAGCATTGGCCGGGTAGCTCAGTTGGTTAGAGTGTTGTCCCGATACACCAAGGTTGCAGGTTCAATCCCTGGCACATACAAGAAGCAACCAATGAATACATAAATAAGTGGAACAACTCTCTCAAATCAATACATTTTAAAATTATATATAAAAATTTAGCTAAGAAAGGAGATCCTCAATATTCTGACAAAAAAAAAAAGAAAGGGAAATAAATTGATAGATATGTTAATTCAATGGGGGGATCATTTTACAATGTTTACATATATCAAATCATCACATTGTACACTTTAAATATCTTACAATTTTACTTATACCTCAATAAAGCTGGAAAAAATAAACCCAACTGGTATCCAACTTTATTTAGAATGCTATTAAGAAAAAGGAAGAAAACTTAATTGAAAAATGGACCAAATATTTGAATTTCACAAAAAAGGAAATATAAATTGTCACTCAACATATGAGTTGTTCAGTGTCATTAGTAATCAGGAAAAGGCAAATTAAAACTATAATGAAATACCATTATACACCTATAAGATTGGCTAAAATGGCAATAGTGTGAGTTGCTGGTAGGACTGTAAATGGGTATAGCCACTTTGGAAAACAGTTTGGAATTAGCTGGTAAGGTTGAAGATGCTCATATCTTATTATCCTACAATTTCAACCCCAGGAACAGAATTGACAAAAGCTATTGCCCATTTGTATCCGAATACATTAAGGGTAGAAGAATGGCTATAGCATCATTATTCTCAATTATCCCAAACTAGAAACAATCCAAATATCCACAGATGGTAGGATGGATAAATAATAATAGTATATTCATAGGTTGGAATATTTTATAGCAATAAAGCAAAATAAATTCTAACTCTATTCCAAATCTTCCACAGCTAATATTGAACAAATGAAAATACACAAATGATAATACATTTTGTATGATTCTACACGTATGCTTTTCAAACAAACCACAAAACTTAAACTACATTTTTAAAGATGCACACATAATTAGGAAAACTACCGAGAAAGTGACTACTGTAAAAGTCACAGCAATAGTTACCTCAAGACAGAGAGGAGCGGGATCTGGAGGAAACAGTGAGGTAGAGGATGTCTCAGACTGTAACATACTTTATTTCTCATACTGAGTGTTCTCTTCTTAATTACTTATTCATCATGTTCTTCAATGATACCTTATGCCCTTTTCGATATGGGTGTGATGTTTCACAATTTTGAAAAGGCTAACCAATAGCTGTGTATGGGGCCAGGTAGGTGCTTAAAGCATTGGAGGGACCACTCTGTAAAGAACATATTTTCTGGCCACTGTGCTTTACATCTAAAACTAATGCAGAATGGTCTTGAATGTAGACTATAATTGGAAAGAAAAGGAATTTTTAAAAAGCCTGCTGAAGCAGAAAATCTTGTACAAATACCATTAAACTTGAATAGCATAAGAATTTGGGGGAAATAATTGAAAAGACGAAATCCATAGGTTTGGCTTAGTAATGAAATGAACTACTAACGTGTGAGATTTTTTTTATTGTCATGTGGTGGGGAGTGGTAGGTGATTTTGAGGTTGCTTTTTCAGTTACAATAAAACATTTCAGACAATAATCACTAGAAATCCGGAATGACAATACAGCTTTGCTGCTGGTGAAACTAACAATGATGAACCTGTGGACAAGGCACGGTGAGGGAGGTTTTAATTAATCAGCATGATTATTTTAGTATAAAGGACACTCCCACCACTTCCTGTGTCCAAAATCTATTATTGATATCTCTATGGGTGACATATCTTCCAAGACCCTGTTCCTTTCTTTATTTGTTGTCTTGAATATTTAGGAAAGGGTTTTTATTTAGCTCTGGCTGATTCTCACATGAAATTTCAGCAAGAAGAATCTAATAAAAAAGGATAAACTAAAAAAGGATTCCTATTAAAAAATAAAAAATAAAAGCATGGACGGCATGGCAACAGATTTGGTCATAAATCCAGAAGCTCACTATGTCAGGAATAAAACATATTTACACATTAAATGAGAACATTGTGAACAAGTACACAGAAAATAGAGCTATCAACAATAATATAAATGAAAACCAGCCCTTATCTAATTTGACACTTGCAGGGGTCCTCAAACTACAGCCCGCGGGCCACATGCGGCCCGCTGAGGACATTTATCCGTCCCGCCGGGTGCCGCTGCCTGTCCTGCTTAGCAGCCGACTCGTCCCGGGCCCGCAGTGCACATAGGAATTTGTTCATAGTTTTTTTTTAAACTATAGTCCAGCCCTCCAACGGTCTGAGGGACAGTGAACTGGCCCCCTGTTGAAAAAGTTTGAGGACCCCTGCTTAAGAGAATTCTTCACCCCTCATCATCCAGGGAAATAGAAAAAGAACTAAATGACAAATAGAGGTGTTCTTTTCAGCACCTCTAGATTTTTCCTTTTAATCTTTATTCTGATTGTTGGGTCATGGTTCAAACAAAAAAATGATTTTTTTTTAAATAAGAGCAGATTTTAGCTCTTCAACACAAGTGCAATAGCCAACACCTATTTATCACTTAATACCTGTCAAGTGCCTTACGTATATGATTTCCTTTAATCCTCATAAAATTTCCTATCATAGGCAAGATTATGCTCCCCATTCTTTAGAGGAAGAAACTCAGAGAATCTGAGTATTTGCACACAGCAAACCAGAGTCAGAATGCAGTCCCAGGAGCCTGATTCCAGAGGCCACAGTTAAACCGCTACGTCATATGAGATGACAAATGCCCTCCCATCATCAAAAATTCTCAAAGGGACCCCAGAGAGCTTCCTGGCACTTATGAAAATGCATCAAATGTGCTGCTTTAATGACAATCCGTAGAATAGTGCCTGGGCAGCATCCTTCACATCTGGAAGAAAACATGGCAGATTTTAGAAGCACAGAATTCATTCCCAGAAATCTTATCCAGGCAATCTATTATAGCAGATAAAGAATCAGAAACATTTCTAGAGATCTGCAGCAATGACAAGATTTTCAATTATAAAAGCATCGAAATGCTTACTTTGTCTCATCTGCGACTCTGCCTTCATCCCCCGAGGCTATATTCCCACGTCCCTCATCACTGCACTTTTCACATTAGATACCATTTGTTTAGGTTTCTCTTCTCTCTACTAGATTTTGAAAACCAATAAAGCAAGGAACTTCAAATTCTTATATTTCCAGCACAGAATCTGGAATACTGCAGACACGATAAATATTTCTAGAATCCAGGATTAAGCACTATGTAATGTGTTAGGTGCTATAGGAGATAATTTTTTTTATGTTATCACATTTATTCCTCACAAGAATTTAACGAAGTGAAATACTCATATTAGCCTTATATTTAAGCATCTAACTACAGGCTCATGTTTAACTGCAGATAATTTGCTCAGGGCCATGTAGGTATTAATGGTGAAGTCAGAATTTGAATTCAACACTGTCTAATTCTGGAGATTTCCCTTCTCAAATTCTGTACTGCCCTGTTCTCATGCCTTAAAATTAGTAACTTTTATTAGGAAAAGTTGATCATATTTAACTAGTAGACTCTCTTTTTTTATAGCTTAATGATCATTTTCACTGTTTTGGCTAGCATGTATTAAATTTCCTCTTGAAATAGCTTTAATTTTCTACATGGATAATTCCTTAAGAGTCAGACCTCTTAGCCCCATTGTAACCCTCTTCTGTGTCCACATATGCAGAGAAATGAAGAATGCTTGTTCTTTCTGGATTGCAAAGACTGAAGAACTGAGTAGTGAAAGCAAGCTCCTGCTGATTGTGTATTAGATAGTAAAATATAATGGCAGTGGAGTTATAGAAAACACAAATTATTCTTCTGAATTATAGTCACTTCATTTTTAATAATTCTAATATAATCCCTAGCTATTTAAGGAAATAGATTGATTGATGCAAAAGAACACTCCAGTTTGAGGCAAATAGAAAATGAAACCTGTACATCATTTTGGAAGGCTACAAAGATAGTGACAGACTTTGTAGGTGTGGTTGCACTGGGCTTAGCTGTTTTTATTAAAGTTATTTTTTTTTCTATACAGTTTGCTTCTGTATTTTGTTTTTAATGAGAAGTTAAAGGAACATTACCAGAGCTGTGGGAACAGTTTCACACTCCAAGTAAGAGCTTGGGGAAAACATCCAACTATGTATTTGAAATAAAACACCCCACTCATTCTGGATTTTTTCCAAAACTCAGTCACAATAATGTGAACTTTTGAGAGCTATAAAACAGTTCTCTCTAAGGTGATAAAATTCAAAATAAATTCAAAGAAAATGCTTACCAAGAATTGCTTACCCATAGCAATTCATACGTTCCAAGGTTAAATTCTTTCTGTAAATAAAGCCAATGAAATTATGACACTGTCTAACCATTAGGCCAAGATTTAGCAAGAGCTGTTAATGGGTTCTTTTTTCTATTATCCCATTTACTTCCTGCTCAAATCATTACACACAAAAGTATAAGAAAATTAAGTAGAGGCCTTAATTAGGAAGGACAGAATTAGGAAGGCAATTAGGGAGGCAGAAAAATTAAACCATTTATTCTGGGAGATAATGAATTACCCATGATTGGGGCTATAAAAGCAGAGAGTCGACAACCTCCGTTCAGGATAAAGTGGAATATTGAGGACTAAGTTATAATTAAAGTCTTTTTCCAAATCCAAAGATCTGTGATTCTAATGCTCATTTGTGCTCATGGCTTGTACTTCCCTACTGTGAGGTCATCCTACCCTCTCTTAGTTTTACTTTAAAAAATATATATTGTTGAAAGTATTACATATGTCCCTCATTTTCCCCCAATGACCTCTTGCAGCCTGTCCCCACCACCTCACCCCCATCACAGGCCTTCACCACCCTATTGTCTGTGTCCATGGGTTATGCATATGTGCATACAAGTTCGTTGGTTGATCTCTTCCCACCCACCCACCCACCCTCCCCTACGTTCCCTCTGAGGTTTGACACTCTGTTGGATTCTTCTGTGCTTCTGGGTCTATTTTTATTCATTAGTTACATAGTTTCACTTTTTAAGAACAGGATTCACTGTCAGCCTTTGACTCCTGTCTGGCTGGAAACCATAACTCTGGGCCCATGAGCACCTCTGTCCAGATGGTAGTTTAAAATGGGATGGAGAACAAAACTATGACTGTGCTTGCTCTTAGAATTCTATCCAGAGATTAACTGCCCTGGTCCTCCTTCAGTCCCGATCCACTTATCTATCTACTGTATAAACATAGCTAGTGAGAGGAGGATTGAGAATCAAACCAAGGTCTGGCTCCAAATCCCATATTCCTATTGCACCGTATAGCACCCATTATTCTAGATGGTTGGCAACTGGGCAGTGGAATTTCAATTTGCTGCTGCTTGTGCTCTGGTTCAGCTCACAGCCTGTCAAAGTTGCCTCGCCTAGAGCGTGCATAGGTCAGGGTCATGGCCAAGCCTGGTTTTCACAGCTGAAAAGAGTCTCTGGCCCATCATCCAGGCTATCACTGATGTCTTCAGGGTATCAGCTGTGTCCTTTCAAAGAAGTGGAACTATATTCCTGCTCATAACATCCCACAGGAGAGAATCAAGTGAAATGAAATTATGACACTGTCTAACCATTAGGCCAAGATTTAGCAAGTATATGTGTGTGCCCCTACTGGATTGGAGAAATCACAGAGCCACTGAATTAAACTCAGAAAGTATCTTGGAAGTTTTTTAGTTTATAACTTACTTTTTAGAGATGGAGAAATGAAGGCTCAGCAGAGTCCAAGGAGCACAATCTAGCTGATGCTACTGCTGGGACCAGGGCTCGAGTCTGTCCTTCCTACAACATTGTCCTTCCACACTCACCATGGAGGCAACTGTAGGTGAGTAACCCTCTGAGTGTGGCGGAGGGGAAGCTGGCACTGACTTTTCCACCAAAGTTCAAGATCAACAATAAGAATAGAATAAGTTATTAATACACTTCTCACAAGGAAAGCTAGTCAAAGGAAAGTGCTTAAAACAATCCGAAAGCAGATAAGATCAAAGAGCTGCTAGAAGAAAAGAAAGTTGTAAATGTAAAGTAGATGATGATAAAATGGTTAGGTTTGAACTGTGCAGGTCCACTTATATACAGAAACATATATATATATATATATATATATATATATATATATATATACACACAGTACTATAAATGTATTTTCTCTTCCTCATTATTTTAATAGCTCTTTTCTCTGGCTTACTTTATTGTAAGAATACAGTATATAATACATATGACATACCAGATATGTGCTGATCAACTGTACATGCTATCAGTAAGGCTTCTGGTCAACAGCAGGCTACTAGTTGTTAAGTTCTGGGGGAATCAAAAGTTATAAACAGATAACTGTGTTGGGTAGAGATGAGCACCCATAACCCTTGCACTGTTCAAGTGTCACCAGTATATAGAATTTGAAACACCTGATCTGACTTCAGTAGGCACATTCTCAAGTATTAAATGTGTTTTTTTTAATAAATTTTTATTGATTTCAGAGAGGAAGGGAAAGGGAGAGAAAAATAGAAACATCAATATAAGAGAGAATCATTGATCAGCTGCCTCCTGCACACCACCCACTGAGGATGGAGCCTGCAACCCAGACATGTGCCCTGACTGGGAATCGAACCGTAACCTGGTTCATAGGTCAACACTCAACCACTGAGCCACACTGGCCAGACTGAAAAGGTTTTTGTTGTGTGTTTTTTAAATATATATATAATTGATTTCAGAGAGGAAAGAAGAGGGAAAGATAGAAATATCAATGGTGAGAGTCACTGATTAGCTGCCTCCTACACGCGCCCTACTGGGGATTGAACCTGCAACCTGGGCATGAGCCCTGGACAGGAATCAAACCTGAGACCCTTCAGTTTGCAGGCCCAATGCTCTATCTACTGAGCCAAACCAGCCAGGGCTGAAAAATGTTTTAATGAACTTCTCAAATACTTTTCTTCTTTACAGCAAATTTACCTATAAATATAGGATAAATTCTGGCTGTTGGAAAAATGAGGATATAAGTTAGCTAACGCTAAAAATATTTTAAGCAGTGCTAAATATGGCAACAAGAGCATGATGTGAGTCCATGATTCATAAAACAGGCTTTATCCTGTGAAAATTTCAGCCCAAAATGAAAATTTCAGCCAACAGTATAGGTAAAAAGGTATCATAACAATGAAAAAATAAAGTCATTTTCCTCCCTAAGGTTTAAAACAAACTCTTATGACATAAAACTATACACACATTGTACCAATGTAACATTTTTACTTTTGATATGATATAACCTATCCTAGCTAGTAAAAGAGCAATATGCAAATTGACCATACCTCTGCTACACCCACAAGCCACGCCCACCAGCCAATCAAGAGCGAGTATGCAAATTAACCCAACCAAGATGGCTGTGTCCAAGGAGCAAGCAGGAGGCTTGGGTTTCCCCAGCAATGGAGGAAGCCAAGCTTTCCGCACATCCTGGCCAGCCCAGGCCTCCACTCAAGGCTACAAAGTTTCAATTATAGAAGATAAATAAATCCTGACAAAAATGGCGGCAGCCACAGAGCTGGAGAGAGAAGAAAGCTTGAGTTGTCCCCGTGATGGAGGAAGCTGAGCTTCCTGGCCTCCGCTCAAGGCTACAAAATTTCAATTATACAAGATAAATAAATCCCAGATACCAGGGCCTCCACTTAGGTGGCTTGGGGGCGTGGCCGGCCTTCAAACCACCATAGGACCCTCGTCCAGTCTGCCCCATGCCCCAAGGGAACCCCCAGCCTGATCCAGGACACCCTTCAGGGCAAACCAGCCAGCCCCCACCCGTGCACCAGGCCTCTATCCTATCTAATAAAAGAGTAATATGCAACACACAAGATGGCTGCCCCCATGTGGTCAAAGATAACTTGCCCCTATGTGGACACAAGATGGCCACCACAAGATGGCCAGCAGGGGAGGGCAGTTGGGAGGGACCAGGCCTTCAAGGGAGGGCAGTTGTGGGTGATCAGGCCAGCAGAGAAGAGCAATTGGGAGGGACCAGGCCTGCAAGCGAGGGCAGTTGGGGGCGATCAAGCCTGCAGGGGAGGGCAGTTAGGGGTGACCAAGCCGACAGAGGAGAGAAGCTGGGGGTGACCAGGCCTGCAGGGAAGGGAAGTTTGGGGGGGACCCAGGCCTGCAAGGGAGAGCAGTTGAGGGGACCAGGCCTGCAGGGGAGGGCAGTTAGGGGTGACCAGGCCTGCAGGAGAGGGCAGTTAGGGGCAATCAGGCTGGCAGGGGAGCAGTTAGACATCAATCAGGCTGGCAGGGGAGTGGTTAGGGGCAATTGGGAAGGCAGACAGGCAAGCAGTTGGGAGCCAGCAGTCCTGGATTGTGAGAGGGATCCCAGATTGTAGAGGGTGCAGGCTTGGCTGAGGGACACACACCCCCATGCACAAATTTCGTGCACCGGGCCTCTAGTATATATATAAAAGCCTAAGCAACTGGAACATCAGAATGACCCATCATTCTGACGGGCACTGACCACCAAGGGGAAGATGTTCAATGCAGGAGCTGCTCCCTGGTGGTCAGTGCACTCCCACAGTCAACCTTTCATGGCCAGCCAACCTCCCCTGGTCCTTCTAAAAGATGTAATTATAGAAGATGTAACTATTGGAGAGAACTTGGTGAAAGGCAACATCCTATGGATCTGTAATTATTTCCAAATAAAAAGTAAAAAATACTAACTTTTGAAGAAGTTAACTAATAAAAATAATACATAGTTATTGTACATCATTTCATGACCTATTAATATTCATATTATGATTAATTGTGATTACTTTAGTGTGTAGTTGGTCTCTTGCTTCTGCTGTTACATTGTTATTTTTTTAGCCCAAGTTAAGCACTATCAGGAATACAAGGTGGACTCATTTCCAATATCAGCATCAAAAGCAACTCACTAAATGTCAAATATATTTTTCCATCTATTCAGGCTGTTATTTATACAATTTGGATATCTGAACCTTCACATTGGTTCATAGTTTACTTTGCCTGATGTTCATCCAGAAAATTAATCTCAAAGCACAGAAGACAGTCCTCTGCATTGGTTCATTTAAAGATTGCCAATGTTGATAGAATCTTTTTTAATATTATATATTGTAACTAAATTCTGTTCTTAACTGAAATGGCAAAAGGCCTGATTTTAGACATTTTTAATTTTATAAATATAGTCTAAATGAATTATGATTCCTATGTCACATCCATAATGTTCAGTTATTTAAGGACATTAATATGTGCTTCTAATGGAATGTTGGAGTTAGAAAAGACCAAAAGAGGCATATAACCCACACACCATGCTTTATAGACGATAAACCTCAGGCTTAGTAAGATCAGATGACTTACTTGCTAAAGCCACAAGTTATAACTGACAAACCTGGAACATCTTTATCATTATAAACAATTTGTAGCTAAATTTTGTTTGCCTGAGTTTTAAGAAAAAAATCACCTCCGCCACCTGGCAGCAATGTGACTTGAGGCAAGTGATGTACTTTATCTGTGCCTCAGTCTCTACACCTGTAACATGAGGATACTAATAGTGCAGTTGAAGTTTTACTGAAGTGGTTTGATACTTTTAATTCTAGACATGCTAGATTTTAGCTGAGGTGATTTTATAGTAATTCTAGATATCCTTTTTTTAAATTAAATGTATTGGCGTAGCATTGGTTAATAAGATTATATAGGTTTCAAGTGTATATTTCTATAATACATCAGCTGGATGTTGTATTGTGTGTTCACCATCCAAGGTAAAATCATCTTCTGTAACCAAAAATTTGACCCCCTTTACCCTTTACTATGCCCTACCACCCTTCCCTCTGGTAACCACCATACTGTTGTCTATGTCTATGAGTTTTTGTTTGTTTGTGTTTCTTACTTGTTCACTTGTTGCTTTCAGTTTTATATCCCATATATGACTGAAATAATATGGTTTTTAACTTATTCTGTCTGATTATTTTTTTTAGCATAGTATTCTCAAGGTCCATCCATGTTGCTGCAAATGGCAGTATTTCATCTTTCCTTATGGCTGAAGAGTATTCTATTGTATACCATTTATGTAGTACATCCTCTTTATCCAGTCCTCTATTGAAGGACACTTTGGTTGTTTCCACAGTCTTGGCCACCATGAATACTGCTGCAATGAATATAGGAGTACATATATCTTTGTGAGTAAATGATTTCACGTGTTTTTGGGTAGATACCCAGAGTAGGGATTGCTGGGTGATATGGTAACTATATTCTTAATATTTTGAGGAACTGCCACACTGTTTTACACAGTGTCTGTACCAGTTTACATTTTCACCAGCAATAAATGAGGGTTCCTTTTTCTCTACAACCTCTCCAACACTTGTTATTACAAGTCTTGTCGATGATGGCCATTCTAACAGGTGTGAAGTAGTATCTCATTGCAGTTTTGATTTGTATTTCCCTAGTAGCTAGGGAAGTTGAACATCTTTTCATACATCTGTTGGACATTTGTATGACTTCTTGGGAGAAGTGTCTATTCAGGTATTCTCCCCATTTTGTGTTTGGATTGTTTGTTTGTTTGTTTGGAGATGAGTTGTATGTGCTCTTTATATATTTTGGATAGTAACCCCTTGTTGGAGCTGTTGTTTACAAATATTTTCTCCTTGGTTAGTTGCCTTTTTGTTTTATTGGCAAAACAAAAAGGCATCCTTTCTTTCTTTCCCTTCCCTTCCCTCCCTCCCTCCCTCCCTCCCTCCCTCCCTTCCTCCCTCCCTCCCTCCCTCCCTCCCTCCCTTCCTCCTTCCTTATTTTCTTTCTTTCACTAATCCTCACCTGAGGATATTTTTTTCTATTGATTTTTGGACAGAGTGGGAAAGGGAGAGAAAGAGGGAGAGAGAAACATTCATGTGAGACACACATTGGTTGGCTGCCTCCAGCACACACTCCTACCAGGGCGTAGTCCCAGTTATTTGTTTTTGCATTTACTTCCCTTCCTTGGGGTCAAATTCATAAAATATCTAAGACCCAGGTCCATAAGTTTAGTACCTCTGTTTTCCTCTAAGTAATTTATTATTTCAGATCTTATACAGTGGAATCTCAGTTCTGGAACTTAATTCATTCTGGAAGGCTGTTCAAGAAGTGATTTGTTAAAAAACCAAACCATTTTTTCCCATTAGAAATAATGTAAATTTAATTAATCCTTTTCAGACTCCCAAATGATTCTGTTTTAATCTTTCTTATATACAGTACATGTCTAATGTACTGTTTAATCTATAAATAAAACTTTGAAAATAAAAAGGACATGAAATGTAAATGATAACTTAGCAAAAAGGAAATGAAATGTATAGTAAAATGGTGGCTTATTGTACATATTTAATAATATGCAGCAACAAAAGCAAAAGAAAACCATGAAAATATTCATAGCACAATTTCCTGAGATGTTAACAATGCAAGGTTTAGCAGTAAACTGACTCATACTCGCACAGTCTCTCCTTTATCACCTGAAAGACACATGACTGATCATACAAAAATCAGCATGAAAGGGTTGTCAGGTCAAAAACCAACATTTTGTTTGTTGTATCTTATCAAATGCTTTTTCTGCATCTATTGATAAGATCATAGGATTTCTAGCCTTTATTTTGTCAATGTGGTATATCACATTGACCGATGGGCACATGTTGAGCCATCCTGTGCCCCTGGAATGAACCCTACTTGGTCATGATGTGTTTGTTTGTTTTTTAATGTATTGTTTTTGTATTCAATTTACTAGCATTTTGTTTAGGATTTTTGCCTCTGTATTCTTGATTTTATTTGCCTTATGTGTCTTTTCTATTTTAAGAACCATTATTATATGACACATTCTTATTTCAAAATTGAAAATGTGTATTGCTAATGAAGACACTGCAATTTCTTGTCTAACATCCACTCTTCTTCATCCAGATTTGGAGATAAAGAGACCTCTGGCCAACATTTTGCTACTTTCTGCTGAGGTCAGGTAGATGCACAAGTCCTCTCAGAAATAATCTTATCCTAAATAATCTAGCCCCTGCTTATCTCTACAACTACCTTTAGTTTCTAGAACATTCCAGGGGCTTTCTTTTTTTTCATCTTAGGGGTTTTGCTCATGTTATTCATTTGATCAGAAATGTTCTTCCAAGTTCTCTTTATAACATCTTTCCTCTCATCCTTCACGTCTCAGTTCAGTATCTCCCACGTAGGGAGGCCTTTTATTGTCATTCTCAGTAGGTTCCTTTTCTGTTCATTTTTTACTAAGTTCTCTTTTTATACCTTTTATAGAATTTTACATATTCTAATTATTTATTTCTTTATTGTCTGTGTTTTGTACATTTGTATTTTCTGTGATACCAAGGATTATATATGTTTTACTAAGAACTTTATACTGGGTACCAAGCACATGATTAGTATAAATAAAACTTAATTAAGTAAATAAATGTGGTTTAAAAAGCCCAAGGCATTGACCATCTTAGAAGGAGATAATTCATGAATATAAATGATTGCAATATAAGTAAATATATACCAAATGCCATATAAAGGACAAGCTAAGTTTCCTGGGAACATATAGTGCAAAAAGATGTGAGGGCAACATTAAAGAATATTTGATGGGAACTACAACCAAGATGACAGCATAGGTAAACACCTGAACTTGCGGCCACGCACAACCATATCAAAACTACAACTAAAAGACAAAACAAATATCATCCAGAACCAAGGGAAGGCTGGCTGAATGGAAATTCTACAACTAGAAGGGAAGAGAAAAGCGCATTGAGTGTGGTAGGAGGTGCAGAGGTGTGGAAATGTGGAGGTATGGAGGTTGGGAGGGAGATACAAGCTCCCGACTGCTCTGAACACCAGTTCTGGGTGAGACTCTGGGGACCCAAACTCATATGGAGAGAAACTGGACTGTCTGACATCGGGCCAGAACACAAGGGCGGCTTTCTCTCAGAGGTGGTCGCAGCGATCATTGTTCCTGCACCGTGGGACACAGAGACCCGGGAGCCCCTTGGAGCAGGGATGATGGGCAGCCATTGCTGTTTGCTCCATCCTGGTAATTCCCTGAGACCCCGCCCCACCCAATTTACAACCTCACCCAAGCTGTGTGCAGAGGCTTTTGCATATGAATGGACTGGCCTTTTGCAATCTAAAATTACCTAACAAACTGCAGCTGGGTCAGAGAGCCCCAGAGAGTCCAAAAAAAGGCCCAAGGCTCCACAGCAGCTTGCATTGCTTCACAGCTGGGCCTCATCTGGGCACCTCCAAACCCCAAACAAAGAGGAGGAATCTGCAGATCTCTCTGTAGCTCCTGCTGGGTGGCTTCAGGCAGTGGCTGACTTTGCACCTCCTTGGAAATCCAAGAGCCAGTGTACCCAGTGGTCAGCGTTGAGACCATCCAGATTACAACTCTTCACATCCATAAGAGACACACTCAGGGGGCAGACTCAGTGAGCGTCAAAGCCCCACTGAAGCAATCCCTGCCCCATAAGGGTGTTTCCAGCACATAGGTTCTCCCATTGTAGACACAACTGGTCCTCACAGCCAGTGGGCCTGGAGGTCAATTCCTCCCAGTAATACCAACAATAATCAAGGCTTAACTACAACAAAACTGTGCTCACAGCCCATAAAAGGGCTCACCAAGTATGTCCACCTCAGCTAATTAGGGAGGCTGAGCCAATGGGCCCTATAGGACACCTAGCACACAAGGCCACTCTATCAACACAGGGAAGAAGCAAAAAATGCAAAAACAAAGAAACAGGTCATAAATGAAAGAAATGGAGGAAAACAAACTACTGGATATAGAGTTCAAAACCACGGTTATAAGGTTACTCAAGAATCTTCTAAAAACCTCTGGGAAATATAGTGAGACTCTCAAGAATATGAAAAAGGACCAATTAGAAATTAAGCATACACTGACTGAAATAAAGAATAATATACAGAGATCCAACAGCAGACTATAGAGGATCCCAAGAATCAAGTCACAGATTTGAAATACGAAGAAGCAAAAAACACCCAACCAGAAAAGCAAAAAGAAAAAAGAATCCAAAAATATGAAGATAGTGCAAGGAGCCTCTGGGACAACTTGAAGCATTTTGTAGGGGTGCCAGAAAAATAGAGAGAGCAAAATATTGAAAATCTATTTGAAGAAATAGTGACAGCAAACTTCCCCCACCTGGTGAAAGAAATAGACTTACAAGTCCAGAAAGCGCACAGAACCCCATACAAAAGGAATCCAAAGAGGACCACACCAAGACACATCATAATTAAAATGCCAAGGGCAATAGACAAAGAGAGAATATTAAAAGCAGCAAGACAAAAACAGTTAGTTACCTACAAGGGAGCACCCATATGACTGTCAGCTGATTTCTCAACAGAAACTATGCAGGCCAGATGGGAGTGGCAAGACATTTTCAAAGTGATGAGTAGCAAGAACCTTCAACCAAGATTACTCTATCTAGCAAAGCAATCATTTAGAATTGAAGGTCAGATAAAGAGCTTCACAGACAAGAAAAAGCTAAAGGAGTTCATCACCACCAAACCAGGATTATATGAAATGCTGAAGGGTATCCTTTAAGAAGAGGAAGAAGAAGAAAAAGGTAAAGATGAGAATTATGAACAACAAAGTGACAACAAATACATATCTATCAAGAAGTGAATCTAAAAATCAAGTGAATAAAAAATCTGATGAACAGAATAAACTGATGAATATAATAGAATCAGGAGCATAGAAAGGGAGTGGACTGACAATTCTCAGGGGGAAAGGGATGTGGGGGGTGCGGGAAGAGACTGGACAAAAATCGTACACTTATGTACGAGGACAGTGAGCGGGGGGTAAGGGCAGGGGGTGGGGTGGGAACCGGGTGAAGGGGAGCTTTGGGGGGGAAAAAGAGGAACAACTGTAATAATCTGACCAATAAAGATTTATTAAAAAATAAATTAAAAAAATAAAGAACCCACACACTATCGGCCTGCCCTAGGCAGACCACCTCAGGGCCAGGTCCCCCCTGCCCCCTTCCTTAAAAAGAGTATTTGATGTTTAAATTGAGCCTTAAACTTGATAGGCAGTGATGGAAAAGAAGACATTACAAGCAAAAACAACTGTACAAGTAAATGCATGGAAATTGAAAAGTTCTATTAGGTATAACCAAGATATAAAGCAGGTTAGGACAGTAGAATTTATAGAAAGATATAAACTGTGATCAAATCAGATGGAGATCTGAATTTGAGGGTTTTGCACTTTGTTCAGTAGTAAAGAAAAAATTATTTCAAATTTTAAGCTGGATAGTGACATATTCAACAGGAAGTGTAAACTCGACAAGAGAAATTGAAAGAGGATAATACAGACCAGAAGGGTGACACTGGGGATGAAAAATAATAGATGACCAGGGGTTCCAACCTGGCCTTCTTGAAATGGTAGAATCCATCGAAATTTCTCCAGTGATACAGAAGCCCCCCTGCATGTTTATGTAAGTATTTTAGGGTAAGAATATTTTCAAGAGAGAGAGTGCATAGCTTTTTCAGAAATCTCAATCAAGTCTCTAATCTCACAATGTCAAGGAGGCTGGCTTACTTGTATCTAGTTTTCTCTTCTGGGGATATGTTGGGGTTCCTCATTAGGGCACCATAATGCCGGCGTTCTTTTCCCAGCCTTACAAAGGGTTCAGCATTCTGGAGAAAGGGCTGCGCATAGGTGATTGAAAAGGAGTCCAAGGATGAAAGATATTTTTGAAAGGCATTGGGGGTCAGAGGAGCTTCAGCTAAAGGGAACTGAAGACTCTACCTTGACCAAAGACCCGTCCTTTTATTCAACACAACCTGTCCGAAGGCAAGGTGGAAATATAGACTTCAAAGGGTAAGGTATCAAAGGGTTTACAGAGAGTGTCAGTTTTGGGAATAGCCTACAGCTGTTCAGGTGTTTGGCCAACAGGAGACAATAAAATGCCCTGAGCTGTCTGGCAGCTAACAATAATCCTATTCAGGTTTGGGGGAAGTGCCTTAGCCATTTCCAACAGGTAAATTACATATGTGGCTCACCCTTGTTGAGCCCCCCAAGTCCCATCAATCTTTTGATGGAACTCTTATAATTATTACATGCTGAAATTGGTTCTCGGCAGGGATACTTGGTGATTATCCATGGTCTTGGTCTTTCCTGCTTTGTCTGAATCATTTTGTAGAGTAAGGCACTCTACCTAAATTAGTTACACCTACAAAAGAACACTCATTAAACACAACTATAATGTGTATATATCATTTATACTTATTTGTTTCCATCCCGAAGAGAGTATTTTTTTCTTCTTCTGATCTTAGCTTTTGAATCTAAGGCTAAGAATTAATATTCAGTGGATTAAATATATCCATTAGCCTTTTTAAAACTAACTTCCTCTTGACCTTATTATGAGATTTATAAATTTTGTTCCATACATCTAATACAAATTACCTCTTAAAGGGCATATACAAATACTCCAACCATATATCTGTAAAATATAACCATTTTTTAACACATAGATTAATGAATCCTAAAAGCAAGTTTCTAAACAAAAAATCAAAGTACCTCAGATTTCTATTCTGAAGTCTATTTAACTCTTAGAGATTTTCAGGAATTGTTTATTTTCTACTAAGGGGATTTCAATTGGTAATGGTTTCTTGCCATAGTTTTCCTAGGTGTGAATGTTAGCCATGAAGCCTGTTTTCTCTGTCACTGAAAGCATAATTTAGAAATGTTGGTATTGATCTGTTCTTGCAGTGCAGGCTCTGGCACCCCAGTCAGGCAATCTCTCTTACAGGACTCAAGCATTCATTCCCTTAGCTGTTGGTAGCTGGTTGATTTCAGGTCTTGCCCTGGACAATGAGAACTCCTCCAGCCATGCTTCACCCATAGTACAAGAAGTCCACAAGCCAAGAAGACATTCTCACATGGAGTGCATGCCCCTCTTTCTGCACTACTCCATGGCTACTCAGGGCCTTGAAATCCCTGCCCAAATAGACCAAATCTCACTTCCTTAGTAGAAAGTAGTATAATTATGACAATTATTCCATGTTTCTGTACATTTGATAGAAGAGGTTTTTGTATTTGTTTGTTTGTTTTACTTAGTATAACTTCCCAGAGATTCAGCCAGGAAGTTGTAAGTATTAATGGTTCATTTTTAGTACAGAGTAGTATTTTCCAGTATAAGGCATTACTAGTACAGTTTGTTTAATCATTTTAGGATATGAGTTGCTTCCTTTTCTGCGTCATTATTAATAAAGTTGCTGTAAACTTTTGTGTATGGGTTTTTCATGTGAACATAAATTTCCATTTTTCTGGAGCAAATGCCTAAGAGTGCAAATGATAGATCACATAATAATTACATGTTTAGTTTTTTAAAATTATATTTTATTTTGATTGTTGACATTATTACAGATGTTCCCCATTTTCACCCCCTTTACTCCCCTCCACCCAGACCCAGCCACCCCCTCCTTCTGGCCCTCACCCCATTGTTGTCTGTGCTATTGGGCTATGCATATATGTTATTTGGCTTTTCTCTTCTCTTTTTGCATCCTGTCCGCCCCACCCACCTCCCCTCTGACATCTGTCAGTTTGTACATTTACACAATGGAATACTAAGCGGCTATAAAATGAAAGGAACTCTTTCCTTTTGCAACAGCAGGAATAGACCTGGACATTATAATTCTAAGTGAAATAAGCCAGTCAGAAGAAAGACAAATACGATATGATCTCACATGTGGAATCGAATGAACAAAATAAACTGGTATACATGCTTAGTTTCATAAGAAACTGCCAAACTGTCTTCTAGATTGATTGCACCATATTACATTTATACCAGCATTGTATGAATGACCCAGTTTCACATCCTCACCAACAGTTGGTGTTATCACTATTTTTATTTTTGCCATCCTGATATGAATATAGTAATTATCTCATCATGGTTTTAATTTGCATTCCCTAATAGCTAATGAAGTTGGACATCTTTTCAACTGCTTATTTGCCATTTGTATATTTTCTTCAGTAAAATGTCTGTTCATATTTTTTGCCCATTTCTAACTGGATTATTTATTTTTTCACTGTTGATTGTTTAGAGTTCTTTATATATTATTCCAGATATTAGTTCTTTGTCAGATATGTGGTCTGCAAATATTTTCCCCAGTCTATAGTTTATCTTTTTCATCCTCTTAGGAAGGACTTGTGCAGAGTAAAAGTATATAATTTTGATGAGGTCCAAAATATCAAATTTTCCTTCTATAAATTGTGCTTTTAGTGTCAAGTCTAAGAATTTCTTTGCCCAGAATTTGAATATTTTCTCTTATGTTTTTCCTAAATGATTTATAGCTTTATGTTTCATTTATTTTCAATATGTTTTATTGATTTTTTATGGAGAGGAAGGGAGAGGGATAGTTAGAAACATCAATGAGAGAGAAACATCTATCAGCTGCCTCCTGCACACCCTCTACCAGGGATGTGCCTGCAACCAAGGTACATGCCCTTAACTGGAATCGAACCTGGGACCCTTCAGTCCGCAGGCCGATGCTCTATCCACTGAGCCACACTGGTTAGGACTAGCTTTATGTTTTATATTTAATGTTTATGATATATTTTGAGTTAGTTTTTGTAGAAAGTGTGAGGTTTCACTTGATGTCCACTGAATTATCTTTTGTAAAGATAAGTTGGCCATATCTGTGTGGGCCCATTTATGTGTTTTCTATCCTGTTTCATTGATCTAGATGTCTACCCCTTCACCAATATCAGACTGTCTTGATTAATACATCTATATTGTAAGCCTTAGATATAAGGTAGAGATATGTCTCCAATTTTATTCTTCCTTTTCAAGAATGAATTAGTAAGGGTAGAGGGATGGGTAGAAGTGGAAGAAGGCATAGAGAGGATAAATGGTGATGGAAAAAAATAAAAATAAAAAAAGAATGAACTACATCTCATGGTAAAATTCCTGAATATGCAATGAACCTAAAGCAGTCATATGTGTGGGGGAAAAAAAAAATTTTTTTTAATTTAAAGTTATCAAGACTGCTTTATAAAATTTACAAAAACCTCCATTAAAAAAAAAGGGGGGGGGGATAGTAGGGCAATATCATGTAAGGAAAAATATCCTATAAGTAAATTACATCTAGAAAATTTTTACTTTACCAAATTAAGGTTCATTTGCAATGCTAACAGCAAGACGGCCATTAAAAACACACATGGTGTCTAAATAAGACAAAGGAAAATCGTTTGAACAAAAATAAAAAGGATCCCAAATCAATTATATAGAAAAGATTCCTTTATTAACTTGTGGTCGAGAATATATTTGTATATTTTCAGAAAACAACCCCAAGACCAGATGGATTCCTGCAACAGAGAGGAATTGACAGGAGTGCTCCAACCACGAAGACAAGAGGCAAAAACAGTCCAGAGATGGAAGACGCTGACAACGCCTTGCCATGGGAGCAGTCAGCAGCTGTGCACCGCTGCAGGTTACCTAGGACCAAACCAGAGAGGGTCGGACCTGCATTGCCACCATGTGCCCACCATCCAGATATCACTGCTGACATGTACACATAAGGAACTGTTGGACATTGAAATTGGGACTCAAACATTTTTTTGTTTTGTCTTGTTTTGTTATTTTATGTTTATTTCCAGTCTGCAAAGGCAAAACTTTTTAAAGGAAAGAAATGGTGGGAAAAAGATACATAGGCAAAGAAGCATTGAACAGACTGTCAAACTACATTGGGAAGACAGGGGTGGTTGGGCGAGGAGGGCTGTAAGAGACCAACTGAAGGACTTGTACGCATGCATATAAGCACAACCAATGGATATAAGACACTGGGGTGGGGGGGGAGGGTGGGCAGGTGAAGGCATGTCCTGGGGGGTAGGGGAGGTCGGGGGGAGATCAAAAAAAAAAAAAAAAGGAGACATATGTACTACTATTTGTAATACTTAAAACAATAAAAATAAAATAAAATTAAAAAAAAAAAAAAGAATGAACTAGAGCTATGCTAGGCCTGTACCTTCCAATATAAATTTTAGAATAAGTTTGTCTATATTATTACAGATTTTTGCATGCTGAGGACTTTTATTTAAAAGTTAATGGTTAAGCATATAATGTTCCTTTTTTTATAGTTACTATCACTAACTAGAAAATAATATTGCAGCTAACAATATAGCAGGCACCTTTATTAAAAATAAACTATGTGCTATTATTACCACAAATCTGCCATTAAGAATAGAGCATTTGGGACCATGTAAAATTTTGGTAGCATCTTATACACAGTGCCACTTGGTTGAGAATGATTGGAATTAGAAAAGACCTACCATAGTATCTTGTAACCATATGTGCATCATGCTTAGAAAAGTAAAGTAAAACTCAATAGAAGAACATTGTTATTTGAAACTTTCATTGTTCTATTTCATTGGTCTTGTGAGGGGAATGATGTCATTTAAGCTATCCCGCCTTTCCTTGACCTTGGATGAAGAATACGATACCTCTGGGTTTTCTGTTTTGTCATTGCCACAATACTATGTCTTCAAGCTTGGAGAGCAATTCAACAACTTTTTTTTTTTTTTTTAATCACATCCCAAGCATATCTCTCCCAAACAATTTATTTCCCTGAATCTTTTTCTTTTTTTTTCTCTTTAATCCTCACTCAAGGATGTTTTCCATTGATTTTTAGAGAGTGGAAGGGAGAGGGAGAGACAGAGAGAAACACCAAAGTGAGAGAGACACATCGATTCGTTGTTTCCCTCATGTTCCCTGCAAATGAGGTACGCGCCCTTGATTGGAATCAAACCTGGGACCCTTCAGTCTGCAGGCTGATGCTCCACCCACTGAGCAAAACTGTCTAGGGCTTCCCTGATTCTTTTTAATCCCATTGGTGAATGAACCCTGGTTAAAACCTGTAATAGGTAATTTTGGAGGTTGCCTCTCAGCCCACGACCACATTTCCTTGAAAGCTGCCATGCAGTCCTATTTTTTCCTCTCTCAACTCTAAGGCTGGCCACAGGTGGATGAACTAGAGATGGATGCTTGACCTTGGCTCTTCCTAATCTATTGTATCTCCCAGGAGTTTGGAATCTGAATTAGAACATGCTAGTCATCCTGACGGCATAACAAGCTGGCAGCCAAGGCTGTCACCATGGGGAAGTCTTTTTTAGCCATCATTCCTGGAATCCACTTTGCCCATTTTCTGTGAGGTCAAAGATATAAATACTGAGTTTGTATTTTGCCAAAGGAAAAATGCACTGAAACATAGGTTAAGCCAAGGGAATTTCTCATAAGTATAATTTTGCCTCTTAAAATGAGGAGGAAATGAAAAAGATTTCTTTGAACATGTGAACATGAACAAGGACAAATTATTTCTGGCAAAAATTCCCTAAGGATGTATTTCCAAATTGAGAAGTGTGGATGGTTTCTCAGGAGCAAAATGTACTATATGGTGGGTTTTTCTTTGCTTTTGTGCTGTTTTCTCCAACAGTTGTGTCTAGTTGTTGTGCAAAGTACAGGAAGATATATAGATAGATAAATATTAATATATTTTATTGATATATTAATATATTTTATAGAGAGGAAGGGAGAGGGAGAGAGAGATAGAAGCATCAGTGATGAGAATCATTGATTGGCTGCCTCCTGCATACCCCCTACTGGGGATTGAGCCCACAACCCAGGCATGTGCCCTGACCAGGCATTGAACTGTGACCTCCTGGTTCATAGGTCAATACTCAACTGCTACCACAGCCAGCCAGGAAGCTATATTCAGTAAGTGGAAATATGCTTTCAGTGTTCTCTTCTATTTTTACTCTCCCATATCCTCCACATTGTACCTTTATCTTTCATATTTTTTAAGTAAGGCTTTCGTCAGGAGAGGATCTACCATACATACTATATATGTATGTAAGAGAGAAAGTGATGTGAGAGGCTGCCTTGTGGCCTTTTCATATACACAATATTCAACAGAGCTTATTTCAAGAAAACTATAATCTAAGACACAAACAAAGCTTTAAAAAATTGTTGACTATTCAGAGGAAGGCATATAATTATCTAGAAAGTTAAGAGACAGAATTAGTTTGTGCTATAGTCCAGAAGCTGAATTGAGCATCACATAGCAGGGGATGCTGCAGCTCCTAATTCATCTCACAGCTCTTCTTTCTTTCCTTTAACATAAGGATGACGCATAGGGATTTGGGGTAGGAGGGGAGAGTGGCCCAGGTATTCTTTCTCTGTTTTTGATTTGACACTTTTGGTTGGGTGTCCTTTATTTTTTAATTCGCTCATTTTCAGAAATTTTTGTTCCCTTCCTCCAATGCCACGGGTTTCTGCCCACACCCTCTCCTCTAAGTGGGGAGGGAGCTGAATCTCCAAGCGAATTTCTCTGCTTCGGAAGGCATCGCAAGGAAGCCCAAGAACAAACATCACCCTCAGTTTTTCAAAAACTGAAACACATGCAATTAAGGCTTGTTAATTGCATGTGTTTCAGTTTCTAACTTTTATGATCTCTCCCTTTTGTCCTTCACACAATTGGTTTAGTAAGGCTGGGATTGCATCCACATTATTAGGAAAAACTGAACTATTAGCTGCCTGATTACTACAGACAATGACTAACAGTTCAATTTTCCCCAAAATGAATATATACATATTTTCAAATATTGAATCTGCTTTTATTTTTCTTAATGCTGGAAAAGATTTCCATTTCCCTAGAAGAAAAATATACGTTTGCACCTTATATCAAACCCCTTTAGAAATAAACACAATTTCTACTTAGGTCATGTACCAGCTTTGCGTTTACTTGATAAAGATGTAAAAAACAACTGGAGACCATTCTTCACCATTATGGGTAAACTTATGTCAGAAAAATAACAAAAACTGCTGTTCATTTAAGGCAGTGGTCGGCAAACTGTGGCTCGCGAGCCACATGCTGCCCACGAGCCACGGTTTGTCGCTCTGTTGACTGAGTTTGCTGACCACTGATTTAAGGTAATAATAAATAATGCTTTTTGAACACTTTCTATATGCTGGCTTTCTTTTAAATGCGTAACCTGTAATATCTCATTTGATTTTTACAAAAATCCTGTATGGTATGTTATCCTCAAGTTATTGTTGCAATTTTCCTTGTGGGATCGCTGAAGCACAGAAACATGAGAGTTGTTTAAGATCACACAGCCCAGAGGGACAGAACTGGGAGTTAAATTTAGAGTCCATTCCAGAAAATATGCCTTTACCCTCAATTCCACACTTCCTTTCAGTGATCTGAGGAATGCATAAAGAATTTAAAATATCTCTTTTAAGCAAAAATGTATTGTGTTTAAAAATGGCTGTTAGAGGATTCATTCTCAGCCTCTGCCTTTGCATTTTTTACTTCTAAAACATCTTTTATCATGAGCCCATTTACTTGGTTCTTACTCATAAAAGCATGATAAATTGCTTCATACTTAATAGTACAAGGAGTAAGGAAATGGTACATTTTGATAACAGATGATTGAATATAGTGTATAAGATTATCTACATGAGATGCAACTAGATCAATTATGTCTCTCTCAGTCCCAGACTTCGTGTCTTTAAATCTCCTTTTCTAAAAGCCTCTTTGCCACATCCACATGGATCTCACACAAGCATCGCAAATCCCCTACATAACGGCAACCACTAGCTTCCACCTTGCACACAGATCCAAATCTGCTTTTTTCATTTTCCTTGTCTCTGTTTGCGGAACCACCAATTATCAGGAAAAGAAATTAGAATTATCTTAATTTCCTTTCTCCTTTTTGTCAAACATTACCTCTAAAATATTTTATTTCCTCTCTTTCTACTTCTGTACCAAAGCTTTACTTAAAACTCTTCTCATTTCTCGATTAACCTTCTCTGGTTGTTCTAGGTTGTCATTTCTAATCTACCTTCCAAAAAGCTGCCAGATTTTCCTAACATGCAAATCCTACCATACTACTCATTTGCTTTATTTCTTAGCAGCTCTTCCTACCTTCAGGATGAAGTTCAAACTCTGCTATCCTTCCAGACTTACCTACCCAAATGTACATACACACCTTTCATTTCAATCACACTAATGCACATTCAGTCTCCTATGAGGTCAAATGTTTAATGACTGCTATAATCCTGTGGTTCCCAATCCTACTTAATTAATTGCCTAGTTGACATCTATTCTTCCCTCTTTTTAGAAATGTTTTCTCATCAAAATGTTTTCTCATTGGAGAAACCAAGATGGCGGCATAGGTAAATACCTAAACTGCTGCCTCGCACAACAATATCAAAACTATAACTAAAGACAAAACGGACACCATCCAGAACCACAGGAAAGCTGGCTGAGTGGAAATTCTACAACTAGAAGAAAAGAGGAAAGCACATTGAGACTCAGAGGAGCTACAAAAGGCTGAGGTACGGAGGCTCGCACATGGAGAGGAAGGGCAGCTGTGTGCATGGGCTGAGTGTGCGGCTGGCTTTCTAAAGCGGGAGGGAGAAGGAAACTCCCGACTGCACTGAACTCCAGTCCAGAGCAAGACGCTGGGTATCCAGACTCATTCGGGGGGAATCTGGGCTGTCAGGAAAAAGAAAGCACACTGAGACTCCGGAGCTGCGGAAGGCAGAGGTCTTGAGGCGCACGCACAGAGAGGACTGACTGCTGAATGCACTGGAGGTTGAGTGCGCGGCTGGCTTTCTAAAGCAGTAGGGAGACAGAAGCTCCTGACTGCATTGAACTCCAGTTCCGGGCAAGTTTCTGGGGACTCCAACTCATTTGGGGAGAAACTGGACTGTCTGGGTGAAATTCGAGGGCAGCTTTCTCTCAGAGGTGCTTGCAGCAATTACCGAGGGACACTGAGACCCAGGGCCTCATAGGGCAGGGCTGATGGGAAACCAAGGCTGTCTGCTCCACCCTGAAACTCCACTCCATCCAAGCTGAGCTCAGAGCTTTTTGCAATTTTGCAAGTCTTGTCTCATAAGAGTATCTCCAGCACAGAAGTGTTCCCAGCGTAGACACAGCTGATCCTCACAGCCAACTGGCCTGGAGGTCAATTCCTCCCACTGATACCAACAACAATCAAGACTTAACTACAACAAGGCTGAGCACACAGCCCACAAAGGGGTGCACCAAGAGTGTCCACTTCAGGTAACTGGGGGGGCTGAGTCACTGTGCCCTAGAGGACACCCACCAAACAAAACTACCCTACAACTCAGGGAAGCAGTGAAAATGCGGTGACAAAGAAACAGATCACAAATGAAAGAAATGGAGGAAAGCAAACGACTGGGTATAGAGTTCAAAACCACAGTTATAAGGTTTTTCAAGAATTTCCTAGAAAAGGCCAATAAATTTAATGAGACCCTCGAGGATATGAAAAAGGACCAACTAGAAATTAAACATACAATGACTGAAATAAAAAATATTATACAGAGACCTAACAGCAGACTAGAGGAACGCAAGAATTAAGTCAAAGATTTGAAATACAAAGAAGCAAAAAACACTCAGCCAGAAAAGAAAAAAGAATCCAAAAAGTTGAAGATAGTGTAAGGAGCCTCTGGGACAACTTCAAGCATACCAACATCCGAATTATGGGGGTGCCAGAAGAAGAGAGAGAGCAAGATACTGAAAACCTATTCGAAGAAATAATAACTGAAAACTTCCCCCACCTGGTGAAAGAAATAGACTTACAAGTCCAGGAAGCGCACAGAACCCCAAACAAAAGGAATCCAAAGAGGACCACATCAAGACACATCATAATTAAAATGCCAAGGGCAATAGACAAAGAGAGAATATTAAAAGCAGCAAGACAAAAACAGTTAATTACCTACAAGGGAGCACCCATATGACTGTCAGCGGTTTTCTCAACAGAAACTATGCAGGCCAGATGGGAGTGGCAAGAAATTTTCAAAGTGATGAATAACAAGAACCAACAACCAAGATTACTCTACCCAGCAAAGCTATCATTCAGAACTGAAGGTCAGATAAAGAGCTTCACAGATAAGAAACCAGTATTATATGAAATGCTGAAAGGTATTCTTTAAGAAGAGCAAGAAGAAGAAAACGGTAAAGATAAAAATTATGAACAACTAATATATGTCTATCAGCAAGTAAATCTAAAAATCAAGTGAATTAAAAATCTGATGAACAGAATAAACTGGTGAATATAATAGAATCAGGGGCATAGAAAGGGAGTGGACTGACAATTCTCAGGAGGAAAGGGGTGTGGGAGGTTCAGGAAGAGACTGGACAAAAATGTATACCTATGGATGAGGACAGTGTGGGGGAGGTATGGGCAGAGGGTGGGGTGGGAACTGGGTGGAGGGGAGCTATGGGGAAAAAAAGAGGAACAATTGTAATAATCTGAACAATAAAGATTTATTAAATTAAAAATTTTTTTAAAAAATAAAAAGAAAAAAAAGTTTTCTCATCAAAACGCCACATCCCCCAACTAGATAAAGTATTCTTTCTATATGCTTCTACTTCCCTCCTACTCTCTATTTATTGCTATATATGTTGAAATCTCTAATCATCGTTTTAATTTATATATTTTTGGAGCATCTTCTCAGTGTAAGGTTTTCAAAGACTCTGTATCCCAGCACCTTGATTTGTGCCTGACACATTGTAAGTGCTCAACACATGCTTGTTGAATTGAACTGACATTTTAATGCGTGCTCTAAAATTGTGTTTAGCAATAAACAGAAATATTGTTGACTGCCCTGAACAATAAGAACAAATGCAAAGTGACAGAAAATTGAATATAACAGAAAATAACTTTCAGGGCTGTTATGTCTCTTTGCATATTACATCTAATTGCCTCCATATTTTACTTCTACATCTATGCTAATTTATAATACAAGCAATGTTCAAAGATTTATGATTATGGGACCTCAAGACTTTGAATCACCAAGCTTCAATTATTTCCAATATATTTTATCTTCTATCACACACATATTTTGTATGCTCACGCACACAAGCCAGATTACATCAACCTGAAAGTAAAAACTGAATCACAATTATTATAAGTTCACTTTTTTCCTCTTCTCTACGCTGCTCTGCAGAAACTTTAGGCTCCTCACGAATTCCTCCTGAATAATTCTGGGAGAACTCAAGCAGGTTCCCAAGTGTGCTGAGAAACTAGTAGTCTTGACTACTACAGGGCCATGCTTCTCCTGTCCTGCTCCAGCTTGCCCTGGCTATGCTTTCTGTTGCTGTGGATGTCTTCTGTGTCATAGGGGGTTTTGTGTTCAGCAATATGATATATGTGCCAATAGTGATAATGTCCAGCCCTCTCCGGTCCAAAAAGACTGTCATTAAAATCAGCTTGAATAACCTATGGCAGGGTAGGCATATGGTTAGGATATTAACAAAATATAGGCATCAAAAATATTTGGTAAATTATTTACTTGTTATACAAAAATTCATTTATTTTGTTTTTATAGCAAAAACATAATTTGAAATGTTTTTTACATTTATATAACAATCTGGAATTACTATTATTATTGTTGTTGTTGTTATTATTATTATTGGTTGTCCACATGGAAGAATCATACTCTCTGCAGTCTCAGGGCCTCAAGAAATCTGAAGGCAACCCTCATGAACACTAAAATCCACTGCTGTCCGGACAGCACCTGTAGGTGGCCAGTGTGAAGGGTGCTGATATCCATGCTGCTAACTCCATCTCATCTTTAAAGCCCAAATATATGCTTGACATTTCCCAGATCAATTTTTCTCTTTATTCTATTTTTTAAATTTTTTATTGATTTCAGAGAGGAAAGGAGAAGGAGAGAGAGATAGAAACATCAATGATGTGAGAGAATCATTGATTGACTGCCTCCTTCACACCCCCACTGAGATCGAGCCTACAACCCGGGCATGTGCCCTTGACTGGAATTGAACCTGGGACCCTTCAGTCTGCAGGCTGATGCTCTCTCCACTGAACCAACCCAGCTAGGGCCTCTTTATTCTATTTTTATTGCAACTCCCTAGTTGTCAGACTTGGGTGTGAGTTCATGAAGACTGAACTAAGGAACCATTTGAAGAACTGGATCAGAAAAAAAATTTTTTCAGACTTTGGCCTTGGTTTCTTGATGGTCTTTCCTCTTGAGATAAGTTGCTTATGGAGAGGCACCTTGGATAGACTCTCCTCTCCCTGCCCCTACCATACCAGTGGAGGTGGATTTATAGGGAGGGCCACTGAAACGAAGTTCTGTACAGGAACCCTGATTCACTAATACATTTCTAAATATTTTTCGGTGACAGTTTTTGAATGGAAAGAATGTTTTATTTAATCAAACTCTAGGACTACTTCTTAAGCAACCTGATTATCTGAGGTGTTACTGTATCATTTTTATCTCAGAATTCAAAAATAAACATTTGAGGGTTTTAAAATGAATCAAGAAATTCACAGTACCAAACATTAAGGTAGACTGTGTTAAAAATAAAGAGGACAATTTAGGCAATACAAACAAACTTTAGTTAACACTTCATGATGACAGTCTCTGTTACCAAGGGTCCAGAGAATTGCAAAATGGGGTGAAAGATGGGAAGCTTTTATAGGAGATAGAAAATGGAACAAAGAAGAGAAAAATAGGAAATAATTAAGAACAAGAAATTATAGAGCCCAGAGTTGGCTTGTTTTGGGATTGGATAACTGGATATACCGTATTTCTGGTCAAGTAAAACATTTACAGGGATCTGAAAGTTTTCTAAGTTTCACCCTATAACACCCTGGGCAGAAAAGGCTCCATTTTGGGCCTAGAAGTTTATTTGAACACTTGCCACATGTAGCTCAGTCCAGATTGTCCCTAAATAGTCAGAGGTTGATAGGAGCTACAGAAGTCAATTGAATACATTGTCCTTACCTAATTATACCACATGCAATGTTCAGTTGGCCTCATCAGTTAATGGAACAAGGATGAGAGGATTTCTTTCTAATCCATATCTCAATATCCATGTTTACCGAGTCTATAGGAAAATTTCCAAAAGCTAACTATAATGATTTTTCTCATTTAAGAGCAAAAGAAGTGGCAGTAACAGTAACAACGAGAGCCAAAGCTGTGTTGATTCTTTTTCTAGGCCATCTGTTCTCTTTGTGCTCTGTATTGTAGCGGCTGTGAGATCATTGAATAACATAATTGAGAATAAGCAAAATAGACTCTACTTTACTGAACCCTAAATTGCTAAAATACATAGTCTTGTTTAAGAATTCATCTTTAAATATAAAACTGAACATTTAAGCTGTTTTGTGATAAATGCTGTTTACTAGTTTGGGTAAATCTAAGCTGCAGTGACAGGAAAGAAATGGAGTGTATTTTAAAAAAGTGGTACTTTATTTCTCTATCTTATAATAACCAATGTCACCCCCAAAAGTAAAAAATATAAGTAGAAAGTGTGATGAGGAACAAATTGCTTTATCAGAGGTCAAAATGCATTTAAATATAATGTGATCTAAACAGATATTGCTAGGCCACATTTAGTATTTATTATACTTACTTATCTTACCTAATAATAGACAAACATGTAAATTGACCGTACCGCTGCTATGCCCACAGCCAATCAGAGTGAGTAAGCAAATTAGAAGGCCAAAGATAGCGTCCACCCAGCTGCTCCAGGCGTGGAGTGGCCAGGAGGGCCAGGACGCATGCTATGAGGGGGGTGGGGGGAGGACCAAAGGGATCTACAGAAGCGGAGTGCCGCAGCAAAGACAAGACTGCAGACTTCGGAGTCTGCAGCGAAGATGAAGATGGCAGACTCTAGCTGGAGTCTGCAGCAAAGCAGCAAAGACGAAGGTGGTAGACTCTGGCCGAAGTCTGCAGCAAAGACGAAGAAGGCAGACTCTGGCTGGAGCGAAGGCCTGGGTCCCAGGTGCCAGAGGAAAACCGGTACTGGAAGCCAAGGGAAGGAAGGCCTATTGCACGAATCTCTTTGTGCAATGAGCATCTAGTCTAAATATACTAAGACAGAAGTATACCTAAGTATACTAGTATATGTGAGTTAAATATGTGAAAGAGGTGGTAAAATTAGTAAAGTAAAAATAGATTCTCCATTGGAAAAAAATTTTTTAAAATAAATCTTTATTGTTCAGATTATTTCAGTTGTTCCTCTTTTTTCCCCCCATAGCTCCCCTTCACCTGATTCCCCCCCCTCCCACCTCAAGCCCTTACCCCCTGCCACTATCCTCATCCATAGGTGTAAGATTTTTGTCCAATCTCTTCCCGTACCTCTCACGTCCCCTTCTCCCTGAGAATTGTCAGTCTACTCCCTTTCTATGCCCCTGATTCTATTATATTCACTGGTTTATTCTGTTCATCAGATTTTTTATTCACTTGATTTTTAGATTCACTTGTTGATAGATATGTATTTGTTGTCACTTTGTTGTTCATAATTTTTATCTTTACCTTTTTCTTGTTCTTCCTCTTCTTAAAGAATACCCCTCACCATTTCATATAATCCTGGTTTGGTGGTGATGAACTCCTTTAGCTTTTTCTTGTCTGTGAGGCTCTTTATCTGACCTTCAATTCTGAATGATAGCTTTGCTGGGTAGAGTAATCTTAGCTGTAGGTTCTTGCTATTCATCACTTTGAATATTTCTTGCCACTCCCTTCTTTTGCCCTTGGCATTTTAATTATGATGTGTCTTGGTATGGTCCTCTTTGGATTCCTTTTGTTTGGGTTCTGTGCACTTTCTGGACTTGTAAGTCTATTTCTTTCACCAGGTGGGGGAAGTTTTCAGTTATTATTTCTTCGAATAGGTTTTCAGTATCTTGCTCTCTCTCTTTTTCTGGCACCCCCATAATACAGATGTTGGTATGCTTGAGGTTGTCCCAGAGGCTCCTTACACTATCTTCATATCGATTTATTCTTTTTTCTTTTTGTTTTTCTGGTTGGGTGTTTTTTGCTTCCTCATATTTCAAATCTTTGGTTTGATTCTTGGGGTCCTTTAGTCTACTGTTGGATTTCTGTATATTATTATTTATTTCAGACAGTGTATGCTTAATTTATGACTGGTCCTTTTCCATTTTTTTTAGCATTCTCATTAAGATCCTTGAAGGCCTCACTAAGTTCCTCAGAGGTCTCACTAAGTTTCTCAGCAGTTTCTAGAAGATTCTTGAGTAACCTTACAACTGTGGTTTTGAACTCTATATCCAGTAGTTTGCTTTCCTCCATTTCTTTCATTCGTGACATGTTTCTTTGTCTCCACATTGTGGCTGCTTCCCTGTGTTGATGGGAATGGCTTTGTATGGTAGGTGACCTATAGAGCCCAGTGGCTCAGCCTCCCCAATCACCTGAGGTGGACACTTTTGGTGCACCCCTTTGAGGGCTGGGTGCACAGTCTTTTTTTTTTTTTTTAATAAATCTTTATTCATATTATTACAATTGTTTCTCCTTTTCCCCCCCATAGCTCCCCTCCACCCAGTTCCCACCCCACCTTCTGCCCTTACCTCCCCCTCACTGTCTTCATCCATAGGTGTACAATTTTTGTCCAGTCTCTTCCTGCACCCCCCCATACTCCTTTCCCCCTGAGAATGATCAGTCCACTCCCTTTCTATGCCCCTGATTCTATTATATTCACCAGTTTATTCTGTTCCTCAGGTTTTTAATTCACTTTAATTTGATTTTTAGGTTCACTTGTTGATAAATATGTATTTGTTACTCATAATTTTTATCTTTACTCTTTTCTTCTTCCTCTTCTTAAAGAATACCTTTCAGCATTTCATATAATACTGGTTTGGTGGTGGTGAACTCCTTTAGCTTTTTCTTATCTGTGAAGCTCTTTATCTTCCCTTCAATTCTGAACGATAGCTTTGCTGGGTAGAGTAATCTTGGTTGTAGGTTCTTGCTATTCATCACTTTGAAAATTTCTTGCCACTCCCATCTGGCCTGCATAGTTTCTGTTGAGAAAACTGCTGACAGTCATATGGGTGCTCCCTTGTAGGTAATTAACTGTTTTTCTCTTGCTGCTTTTAATATTCTCTCTTTGTCTTTTGCTCTTGGCATTTTAATTATGATGTGTCTTGGTGTGGTCCTCTTTGGATTCCTTTTGTTTGGGGTTCTGTGCGCTTTCTGGACTTGAAAGTCTATTTCTTTCACCAGGTGGGGGAAGTTTTCAGTCATTATTTCTTCAAATACATTTTCAGTATCTTGCTCTCTGTCTTCTTCTGGCACCCCCATAATTCTGATGTTGGTACGCTTGAAGTTGTCCCAGAGGCTTCTTACAACGTCTTCAACTTTTTGGATTTTTTTTCATTTTGCTTTTTTGGTTGAGTGTTTTTTGCTTCTTTGTATTTCAATTCTTTGACTTGATTCTTGCGTTCCTCTAGTCTGTTGTTGGGTCTCTGTATAATATTTTTTTATTTCAGGCAGTGTATGTTTAATTTCTAGTTAGTCCTTTTTCATATCTTCGAGGGTCTCATTATATTTATCAGCCTTTTCTAGGAAATTCTTGAAAAGCCTTATAACCGTGATTTTGAATTCTATACCCAGTCGTTTGTTTTCCTCCATTTCTTTCGTTTGTGATCTGTTTCTTTGTCGCCACATTTTCACTGCTTCCCTGAGTTGGTAGGGTTGCTTTGAGTGCACCTCTTTGTGGACTGTGTGTACAGCCTTGTTGTAGTTAAGTCTTGGTTGTTGTTGGTATCACTGGGAGGAATTGACCTCCA
Source organism: Corynorhinus townsendii (assembly GCA_026230045.1). Classification (NCBI taxonomy): domain Eukaryota; kingdom Metazoa; phylum Chordata; class Mammalia; order Chiroptera; family Vespertilionidae; genus Corynorhinus; species Corynorhinus townsendii. The sequence continues at coordinate 108,979,303 of JAPDVU010000006.1, read as the reverse complement.
GGCCAGTTGGCTGTGAGGATCAGCTGTGTCTACGCTGGGAGAAGTTGGGTGCTGGAGACAGCCTTATAGGATTAGACTTACAAAATTGCAAAAACCTCTGTGCTCAGCTTGGATGGGGTGGAGTCTCAGGACGGAGCAGACAGTCTTGGCTTCCTGTCAGCCCTGCCCTTGCATGCATGTGCCTCCAAACCTCTGCCTTCCCCGGCTCCCGAGCCTCTGCCGGGGAGTCCAGATTCCCCCCCACAAGAGCGTGGGTCCCCAGAGGCTTGCCTGGAACTGGGTTTCAGTGAAGTCAGAACTGGGGCTCAGTGCAGTCAGGAGTTTCCGACTCCCTTCCACTAGGGAAAGCCTGTGGCAACCTCCGCAGTCTTTGTGTACACTGATGCGCACACCTGCAGACCCCTGTCCGCTGGGGCTCCCCCAGGTGTCCGAGTCTCCAAGAGCCTTTCTCTCTACCTGACAGTCCAGACTCCCCCTGTATGAGCCTGGGTCCACAGGGTTTCACCCGGAACTGGGGTTCAGTGCAGTCGGGGGCTTCCTTCCCCCTCCCGCTAGAGAAAGTCAGCCAGGCTCTCAGCTGCCCTTCCTCTCTGCGTGCACAAAGACCCTTTGCTTTACCTTAACCCTTTGCCGTTCCTCCAATTCTCCATGAGCTTTTCTCTTTCCTTCTAATTGTAGAATTTCCACTCAGCCAGATTTCCTGTGGTTCTGGATGGTGTCCCTTCTGTCCTTTAGTTGTAGTTTTGAAATTGTGCAAGGCAGCAGTTTAGGTGCTTACCTATGCTGCCATCTTGGTTTCTTTCTGGGTGCACAGTCTTGTTGTAGTTAAGCCTTGATTGCTGTTGGTATACTGGGAGGAATTAACTACCAGGCCGATTAGCTGTGAGGATCAGCTGTGTCTATAATGGAAGAACTGCTGTGCTGGAGACACCCTTATGGGGCAGGACTTGCTTCAGTGGGGCTTTGGTGCTCATTGAGTCTGCTCTTGAGTGTGTCACTTATGTATGTGAGGAGTTAAAATCTGGTATTGTCTCACACTGACCACCGGGTATACTGGCTCCTGGATCTTCAAGGAGGTGCAAGTCAGCTACTGTCTGAGGCCATCCAGCAGGAACTACAGCGAGATCTGCAGATTTCTCCTCTTTATTTGGGGTTTGGAAGTTTTGGAGCTATCTGTCCCAGCTGCAATTTGTTAGATTAAGCTGCGAAAGGGCAGGCCATTCATATGCAAAAGCCGCTGCACACAGCTTGGGTGGGTTTGTAAATTGGGTGGCGCGGGGTCTCAGGGAATCACTAGGGCGTAGCAACCAGCAATAGCTGCCAGTCAGCTGTCTCTGTGTCTCCACATTTCCACGTCCCCGCGCCCAGCGCCCCACGCCCCAGTGCAATAAACAATGATTCATGCGCGCACCCCTGTGAGAAAGCCACCTCACTTTCCAACCCGAAGCCAGACAGTCCAGTTTCTCCCCATCGAAGTCTGGATCCCCAGAGTCTCATCAGAAACCGGAGTTCAGGGCAGTCAGGAACTTACATCTCCCTTCCAAATGAAAAAAAGCGCACCCAGTCGCCAGCCCGATTTGTGCGGCTCTGTACCTCTGCTTTTCCACAGCTCTGCACCTCCTATGCAGTCTCAATGAGGTTTTTATTTTCTTTCTAGTTGTAGAACTTCTACTCAGCCAGCTTTCCCGTGGTTCTGGGTTGTAGAGGGCCCCCTGGGAAGGCACATGGACATTCTTTAAATTGTTGTCAGCTGAGCCTGAGGCAACTGGCAGAGTCGCCTCTTGGTTACGTGCCCTCCCTAAGAAGGCGGGAGGCGGGGGGCGTTATCAGTACTGACTTTTTACCTTTGTCCATTTGTCCAGGTGCCAGGGAGTGGGCTTTGAGAGATAAATCCAGTCTAGCACCTAGCACCGGGAATGAGGGAATGAATAGGACCTGGGCCCACCCAAGCTCCTTTGATCCTAAGTTTTTCGGTGAAACACCTTTGTATTTTTTGAATATAAATAAATGTGCTGTGTCGGCTCTGGGTTGGCCTGCCCCTCCATCAGAGGAAGTGGCATCCCACCCGGCTCCCAGCTTTTTCTTCTATCTTCGTGTCTGGTCTCCTTCTTTCTTTTATTTCTCAATCCCTGGCTGCCTCCACTTAGAACCGGTTCGATCATCTCTCTTTCCGTGCTGGATGCAGAAAAGGGAGATCCCCACCATATCTGGCCCCCGCACTGGGTGATAGTCGTTTTGTCTTTTAGTTGTAGTTTTGGTGTGGTTGTGAGAGGCAGCACATACAGGTGTATATCTTATGCCGCCATCTTTTTTTTTCCCAAAAATTTTTTTTAAATAGCCAGAGGTGAGTTGTGCAGAGCCAGCTAGGAGGCTCATGCCATCAACATTTTCTTGGTTCTTGTTTGATGTCTGCCATAGCAGGAGGAACCATAGCTAGACATGATGGAGAAGACAAAATATCACCCAGAAATCTTGACTCTGTTGCATGAAGGAACTGGATGAGATTTTGAGTTGTCTTTTCTGAGAGAGAGGAATAGTTGCATTAATAGAAAGAAGAGAGTGTGTATGAAATTTGGGGGAGGAGGGAAGTACAGAGGGGCAAACTGAGGCCCTCTATCTTCCAATATGCCTTTTCTTCTTACTGGTAAGGTTAGTAACAGAATCCCACAGCTTTTTCCTGGGCACAGGTATGTCTTTGCACCTGACAAGAGGAGACCATCTAATGTATAGGTTGACAGCCCCAAGAAGCCCAGCCTTCAAGTCCTCCCAGCCCAGCATCATTGTGAGGAAGAAATTACACAATGTGAATGGTACTGAGCTGCTCCAATAAGAGACCCTAGTAGTGTCATTATGCATCCAGCAGGAGACCAGTGGTAATGAAGGGAAATGAACACATCCCCTAAACTGCACATAGACAAAAAGAATTTAAAAATTTAATGTTTTTTATAGCCTCTTTTTTTGTGTGTGTTGTGTGTTTTTTTATATAGATGAAGGCCTAGTAAGTGATAGATTGAGGATGAAAAATCCAATGGCCATTCATACCTTCTCATATTTAGAGATAGAGTGAGTAATCAAAACCAGCTTTAATTCTGTTCATTTCCACTCTTCTCTTTTCCCTCTGCTTTAGCAATTCTTATTCTGTTGCTGCAGGTAAAATATAATTTCTGCAGGCAATTTATTCATTTATATAAACTCTCTAAACCATATAAAAACCTTTTCTCAAAACAAATATTCTTTTGTTTGCTCTCTTGAAAATGCTCAGACAACCCAATGAGTGTCTCTCATATGTACATTTCTCCCTCTCAGTGCAGAGTGAGGTTGGAGGTGTGAACACACAGACAGGAGAGCTGGCTCCATCTCCTGGATCTCTCTCTCTCTCTCTCTCTCTCTCTCTCTCTCTCTCTCTCTCTACTCTGACCCAATTCTGAGGCCCAGGCTCCTCACAAGTAAACAAGGGGTTGTACTAAACTCTTGCCTGTCCAAGATTTTGCAAACATATTGATTTAAAAAATAGTAGTTAAGAGTGTGGGTTCTCAAGCCCATTAGCCTGGGCTTGAATCCCAATTCTCTTACCATCTGTTGTCACCTTGGGTGAATGACTTAATAATTATGTACTCAGTTATCTCATCTGAAAATGTGCCAATGACAGCCTTACCTCATAAGGTTATATGAGGAATAAATAAGGCAATATGTGTATAGTGAAGAGGGTAGTGCCTAGAAAATGTACGGCTCAAATAGCATTTAATTATGCTGTGCATAAAACAACTACCCTTTATTTTATTTTTATTTGAACTAAATATTTTTTATTTTAGTTTAAAATTAAATTTATTGGGGTCACATTGGTTAATAAGATTATATAGGGACCTGGAGAGTATTATGCTAAGGGAAATAAGCCAGTCAGAGAAAGACAAATATCATATGATCTCATATGTGGAATCTAATGAACAAAATAAACTGATGAATAAAATAGATCCAGAGACATAGAAGCATGAAAAAGACTGTGAAATCTCAAAGGGAAGGTGGGTGGGTGGTGGGAAGAGATCAACCAAAGAACTTGTATGCATATATGCAGAACCCATGGACACAGTCAATAGGGTGATGAAGGCCTGGGGTGGAGGGCAGAGGTGGGCTAGAAGGGGTCAATGGGGTAAAAAGAGGACATATGTAATACTTTCAACAATAAAGATTTAAAAAAATTTCTACTAAACTCTATTATCAAGTTATAGCATTTTTTTTTTTTTTTTTTAGTTTTTATATCAGAGTTTCTGATTAATGTGAAAATAACCAATGTTGCCCTAACTGGTTTGGCTTAGTAGATAGAGCATCGGCCTGCAGACTGAAAGGTCCCAGGTTCGATTCCAGTCAAGGGCATGTATCTTGGTTGCGGGCACATCCCCAGTAGGGGGTGTGCAGGAGGCAGCTGATTGATGTATCTCTCTCATCAATGTTTCTAACTCTCTATCCTTCTCCCTTCCTCTCTGTAAAAAATCAATAAAATATATTTAAAAAATAACTAATGTTACCCAATGAGTCAATAAAATTCAAGTTTAAATAAATTAGAAAAAAAGATTATAAGTTTCAAGTATACATTTCTATGATACATGATCGGAATACATCATGTGCCCACCACCCAAAGTCAAATCATCCTCTGAACTAAATATTTTTAACTGAAAATTTTAGTGAGCATTGGTTGGCTTGGCTTTAAGACTTCACACAGCCAATGGAACAGAATTCTTTTCAATAACTAAACAGCTGTCATCACACCACCTGCTCTCCCTTGCTCTTTTCCACCAAAATAATTGATTGCCTTAGAGGAGTCCAAATTAGGTCAGGATTCATGTGTAATGGTTATCTCAGATATTGTTCAATCAAATATTATATAAAAATGACACCAGTGATTTTTGGATGTATCTTTGGCAATAGGCAAAACAAAATTATCCCAGTTTTCCGAAAAATGAACATCTTCTTAGCACATTTGTTATTACTATTGATGTTCATGAGATGCCAAAGAGTTCAGAAACCCAAGGCCACAAGACTAGTGGAACAACGTCTCAACCATGGTATGGCTGACTACAAATACCTTGTGTTTTAATATGTACACCCATACAGTGTGGCTTATTGAAAATTCTAGGTAATGGCTCTCTATAACATATCCATATCTTTAGAATTACAGACTTCTTTGAAGGCAGTAAGTTTGACCTCTTGCATGTTATTATTATGTTCTCCTACTTTTTTTAGTGTCCCTTTTTGGCAAGATTTTATGTTCCTTGTTTTTCTTTGTCAGTGAGAGCCACTTATCTTGTTTTTAGTTCCATTTCTGTGAAACAGTCTGAACCCTATAGTTCAACACTTTCTTCCAGGATATTCCCAGAGGCACATACCAGAGAAGAGAATGATTTGTGTCCTTATATTAGCCAAATAGTCTAGACACCAGCAATTTCCAAGTTAACCTTTTATATACCAGCAGGATAATCTCTTTTATTCACTTATTTTTATGACCTGGACAAAAGATACACACAGAAAGACAAGAGGGTAAGTTATCCTGAGTCAAATGAAAGGGAAAGAAGAAAAAGGGCAGACTAGGGCAAAACCAGGATAGCAAAGGCTAGTAAAACCCTGTGGATTTGAATAATGCTCATCACCTACCTTTTTTGAGCTCCAGCTCCTAGGAGTGGGACCTGTGCTCCCCCATCAATTACTCAGAGCAGTACATATAAAATTAACCAAACCATGGGGGAAGTTTTCAGCCCCATTTTCCCCTCCAAGAAATTGAGGGAAATATTAAATATGTCCATTACCTTCAGATATTATTTCAAATAATGATGAAATGGTCTTCTGCTCTTATTTTTGTTTATTTACGAAAGCTTTACCAAAAGCTAGTCTGTGCCAAGAACCTGACCCTGGTAGTGGGGGTGAGGTGAGGGCAGACACTAAGACATATACTATCCAGGTGATTAGGTACCTTAGAGTCTGGTGAAGAAGATGGACATGTGGTAATTAATAAAGATAACAGTAATAGAAGGCAGTGGAAGGAAAGAGTTGTTTGTTGTAACCTGACTGTGGAAGAGCTCCTAATTGGTACACCGCTGTGAATGAGTGGTGACAGAGCATTTTCCCAGTGTGGGCCTTTTGAATTAGTCAATGTTACAAAGATCTAACAAGGCCTAGCAGCAGGGGTGATGCTTTAAATGCCCTCTCAGAAGCTTATTAGATGCTAAAGGACTTTTTTGATTAATAAACGTAAAATCAAGCTATATTTCTTGAATAAACACAGCCTGGGAGACAGTCTACTTAGACTAGGAAAGGAGGAAAGAGGTATATTAAGCAAAGCCTGATCATTTGCATGTGGCTAGTAAGAATATTGCCTAGAATCATCAAAGTAAATAAAATAGACTAATGGAACAGTTCTCATTCACAAAGCCAAAAATAAGCTGGGGCAGCTGGGGTGGTCCTTGGGGAAATGACTGAACCAGGCAGAAATCTGACTTTGCAACCTAGCCATGTACTTCCAGTTCTTTTTCCCTTTGCCTGGCAACCAAGGTACCATCCAGACCCCTGGTCTCTTACCATCCTTTTATCCTGTTGACAGTTAGTTGCCCAGAAGTCGCCCTCTAAAGCCTGGCTTCTTTAGCCTCCCTCCTTCTGCCTCACTCCTTGGCATTTCCAAGGGACTCCTAAAAAGTGACAGTCACTGGGGCTTTTTTTTATTTTTTATTTTTGGCTCCTTTGTTTGTTATTTTTTTAATTTAAATTCTTTATTGTTTAAAGTATTACATAAGTCTCCTTTTCCCCCAATGACTTATCTCCAACCAGCCCCACCCCCCAGCACATGCCCTTACCCCCGCCTCCCCATCTGTGTCCAGTGGTTATGCTCATATGCATGCATACAAGTCCTTTGGTTGATCTCTTACCCCCTCACCCCCCGCCTTCCTTCATAGATTGGAAAGTCTGTTCAATGCTTCTATGATTCTAGTTCTATTTTTGTTCATCAGTTTATGTTGTTCATTATATTCCACAAATGAGTGAGATTATGTGATATTTATCTTTCTCCAACTGGCTTATTTTGCTTAGCATAATGCTCTCCAGTTCCATCCATGCTTTTGCAAATGTTAAGAATTCCTTCTTTTTTACAGCAGCATAGTATTCCATTGTCACTGGGGCTTTAAGACATGGATATATAATGGTGGGTGTCAGGCTGCAGTGGAGGAGTTATCTGAAGGCTACAAGCTTTTCTGCCTTTTGATGCCCAGCACATGGGGAACAACTTACTCTATCACCTCTGTCATGTCACCTGTGTGCCAACTGCTCTTGGTGAACAGGGATATCCAGTTATAATCCCTTCAGCCTTCAATAGCAGTTCCTTAGATAAGGACTCTTTTGAACTATTGTGAATGATGAAAATCAAATGTTCTCCCTTTTTTGGTAAAAATTCTGAGACATAAATGTCAAGAACAAAATATCCTTACAGAGCCATGTAGCAACAATATGAGTGTCTTTTCAAACTGGCCAAGGTGCTGAGCTGCAAACAACTCATCATTCTTATGAACCTCAAACGTGCTCACTCTCCTTCTGGGTCCTTACCCTCTTCACTCCTCCATGTAAAAAAAAAACAAAAAAAAAACACAACACAATAATTTTAGGGTGCACTTAAAAGTGGACCATTTAAGGATTTATCAAGAGATAGCTTAAATCTGTGGATAACCACTTTCCATAAGTTTCCCCCCTCCCTATACCAGGGTGTATATTTAAAATAACTTATTTACCGTATCTTAGCAACTGTCGCACAGCACAAGATTGTGTTATCTAAGACAAACTAATTCTGGCCACAGACTATATCAGCAAAGCAGCTAAATGTGATTGGTGTAGCTCTCCTGTAATACTGCGAGCCTGAGGCGTTACAGGAGATTAAAGGCATATTTTTCAGACCTGAGATGATCCATTATTCATATTTAACTCAAGGGATGGGCAACACATTTTATTCCTAATTACAGAATTATAAAATTTTAGAGCTGAAAGAGATATTGGAGGCTGCCTAGTCCAGCCCTTTGATATTATAATAAAAGAAAATAAACTAAGAAAAAGAAACATAACTTGCTTTCTTCAGAGCGCACAGGTGGTTACCAGCAGAGCTAGTTCAAGAAACCAGGTTTTCTGACTTTTAGTCCAGTAACTCCAGTAACTTTTGTATAACGGTGGTCAGCGTCTTTATTCCACATGGATCCATTTAAACTCTCACTTTTAGAATGGGCTTCCGAATGAATTGTTTCTACATATATGAATATAGATTTGAAGAAGCTTGTTTTTTTTCTTTTTACTTTCTAAAACTATATCTTTTTATTGATTCCAGAGAAGAAGGGAGAGGGAACGAGAGCTAGAAACATCAATGATGAGAAAGAATCATCAATCAGCACTCATACTGTTGCTACATGCCTCCTACAGTCCCCCTACTGGGCATCGAGCTGGCAACCTGGGCATGTGCCCTTACCAGGAATCGAACTGTGACCTCCTGGTTCATAGGTTGATGCTCAACCACTGAGCCACAACTGCCAGGCTAGAAGCTTCTATTTTTGTTCCAAAAATAAAGAGATGATCGATTCATTTTACATAATTCACAGGCCACTACCACCTTAGCAGATGTCATTGAAACTGAGAACTTCATATGTTAGTAAAAATCTAAGTGACTGCTTGTGATCAATGATAGAATTCATTTGCTTGTGCATGTCTGAATTAAGAGAGATGCATCCAGTTGAGATATGGTTACAAGTGCTAGCTCTAGAGCCCGACTCCCTTAGTATAAATTCCAGCTATTTGCCACTATTCATGTTACTTTAGGAAAGTTGCCTGACACCTCTGTGCATCCTTGTCTCCAGCTAAAAAGTTGGAGATACTTTCATATTTATAGGGGTTTTGAGATAATAAGTTACTTTATTCAAAATGCTTAATAACAGTGTTTGGTAAACAGGACGTAATATCTGTTAGCTATTTGAATTTGTAATGGGGAGGAAGTTATTAAGAGGATACTTAGGGTAAATTCTGACCACATCTTTCTTCTTTGATCTGAGAACCTATATTCAAATTTTGAGGATCTAGCTTTATTATTAAAGATACTCTCAGTGGCTGTTCCATAAATAATGGTGAAGGACTTTCGCCCATTTTCCAAGGGTTTTGGTTGTTTTAAAATTCTTCTGATAAACAATAGATGTATTGCAAGATGGCTAACGTGGTAGTCCTGAGAAAAGGACAAAAACACCTTTAATATGATTTAAGTACCCATGACTTCAACCCCATTAACTAAATAAGCCAGCTTTTAAAAAATATTAGAAGTTTATTTAATTGAAAATAAATGAATAAAGAAACTGAGGTCTGAAAGTTCAAACCACTTATTCTAAGTATAAAAACAAGTCAAAACAAAACATTACAGTCATCAATTTTGCTACATCAGTGCGTTAAAAGCAATATTAAATAAAAAGTCTGAATTTTCAGCTTTAATTCAGACATAAAAGAAGCAGTCTCTTGATATTTTCATATGTATTAATAAAGTCTGAAAGCAAACATTGTTCTACAGACTACTAGGTAATCTATAAGATGAACCAAAGGTTCAGAAAGAATAAGCAATATTGATAATGGAGAGAAGATATGCTTTGTACACTGACACATTACTGATAAATCATTAGAGCTGTTGCACTAAAACTACTGGAGTCTGCAAAAAATCATTACAAATAATGAAAATGAATATCTTATAAATATATTTTATAGTTATAAATGAAACATAAATAATAAAGTAAATGAAAGAACACTTACTTTGATCTTTAATTAGAAAAAGGAATTATGTACTCTTTATTTTAAAGGCTACATTGACATTTAAGAGTAAGAAAAAAATGACATAATTTTTTCAAAAACGAAGACTTCACTGTTTGCTGGTATCGATTAATACTGCATAGTCTCTAATTTGGATCATATCCTTGATTTAGCCAGTCTGTAACATTTATATAATTTACCTAACCATTATAATACTTCCATTTGAGTTGCATAAAGCATAAATATTTGAAAGCATTTTTAGCATTATTATTTATCTACTTAGAAGAAAGGTTCACAACAACTGCATATCTATCAACAATTACTTTAAATGTAAATAGACTAAGTGATCTAATCAAAAGACAAAGGGGTGGCTGAATGTATAAGAAAACAAGACCTATGCATATGCTGCTTAAAAGAGACTCACTAATTTACACCATACACAAAAATAAACTCAAAATGGATAAAAGACTTAAACATAAGATGGGAAACCATAGAAATCTTGGAGGAATCCATAGACAGCAAAATCTCAGACATATGCCAAAGCAATATCTTCACTGATACAGCCCCTAGGGCAATGGAAACTAAGGAGGAAATAAACAAATGGGACTATCTATACTAATAAAAGGGTAATATGCTAATTAGACTGGGAGACCTTCCTGACATCCTTCCAGACAAAGCCATGGTGGTGGGGCTGAGGCAGAGGTGGTTAGGGGTGATCAGGACAGGAGGGGAGGGCAGTTGGGGGTGATTAGGCTTGCGGGGGGGGGGGCAATTGGGGATGAGCAGGCCAGGAGGGGGGGCTAATTGTGGATGAGCAGGCCGGTAGGGGGGGGCAATTGGGGACAAGCAGGCTGGCATGCAGAGTGGTTAGGAGTGATTAGACAGGCAGGTAGGTGAGTGATTAGGAGCCAGCGGTCCCAGATTGCGAGAGGGATGTCCAACTGTGGGATCGGGCCTAAACCGGCAGTCGGACATCCCCCGAGGGGTCCCAGATTGGAGAAGGTGCAGGCCAGGCTGAGGGACACCACCCCCTCACGTATGAATTTCATGCACTGGGCCACTAGTATCAAAAGAAAAAGCTTCTGCACAGCAAAAGAAACCATCAACAAAACAACAAGAAAGCCCACTGCATGGGAGAACGTATTTGCCAATGTTATCTCCAATAAGGGTTTAATCTCCAACATTTACAGGGAACGCATACAACTTAGCAAAAGAAAGATAAACAATCCAATAAAAAAACAGGCAATGGACCTAAATAGATACTTTTCGAAAGAGGACATACAGAAGGCCAAGAGACATATGAAAACATGCTCAAAGTCACTAATCATCTGAGAGATGCAAATCAAAACAACAATGAGTTACCATTTCACACCTGTCAGAATGGCTATCATCAACAAATCAACAAACAAGTGCTGGCGAGGATGTGGAGAAAAAGGAACCCTCGTACACTGCTGGTGGGAATGCAGACTGGTGCAGCCACTGTGGAGAACAGTATGGAGTTTCCTCAAAAAACTAAAAATGGAACTCCCATTTGACCCAGTGATCCCACTTCTAGGAATATATCCCAAGAAACTAGAAATACCAATCAGAAAGAATATGTGCACCCCTATGTTCATAGCAGCACAATTCACCATAGCTAAGATTTGGAAACAGCCTAAGTGCCCATCAGCAGATGAGTGGATTAAAAAACTGTGGTACATCTACATAATGGAATACTGCATTGCTGTAAAAAGGTAGGAACTCCTACCATTTGCAACAGCATGGATGGACCTGGAGAGCATTATGCTAAGCGAAATAAGTCACTTGAAGAAAGATAAATATCACATGATCTCACTCATTTGTGGAATATAAAAAACAACATAAACTGATGAACAAAAACAGATCCAGAGACAGAGGAGCATCAATCAAATTGTCAAACCTCAGAGGGAAGTCAGGGGAGGGTGGGGGAAAGGGGGAGAGATCAACCAAAGGATTTGTATGCATGCATATAAGCCTAACCAAGGGGCACAGACACCAGGGGGATGAGGGCATGAGACAGGGGGTGGAGGGGGCAAGGGAGGGGATAAGGACACATGTAATACCTTAATCAATAAAGAAAAATTAAAAAAAAAAAGAGACTCACTTCAGACTGAAAGACATTGAAAGTAAAGGGATGGAAAAAGATAGTTCATGAAAATGGCAGGGGTGGGGGGGGGAAGCTGGGTCAGAAATACTTATATCAGGTAAAATAGACTTTAAAACAAAGTGTATAACAAGAGACAAATTACATATTGCTCACTCCCCCCACTTTCTTTAATATATATATATATATATATATATATATATATATATATATATATATATATTAATGAGTTCAGATTGGAAGGGAGAGGGAGAGATAGAAACATCACTGATGAGAGAGAATCATTGATTGGTTGTCTCCTGCACGCCCTCCACCGGGGATTGAGCCCCAAACCTGGGCATGTGCCCTGACCAGCAATCAAAACCTGACCTCTAAGTTCATAGGTCAATGCTCAACCACTGAGCCACGCTGGCAGGGCTCCCCTACTTTCTTTAAAAACAAAAAAGGGGGAGGACTTAGCTTTGATTTTCTCAGAAAAAAAACAAACTACTACACAAACTACTATTGATTAGGCAGCAAGTAAAAACAAATGTGCATGAAATTTACAGTATTCCTTTCACTGCTTGCTTTTTTTAATGTAGAAAAGACCCTGCTGCTTGAAATTGCTGCCATGTGGATGTCTCCTGGATGGCCAGGAACTCTCCGCCTTCACAGCACAGACTCTGAAGCCATTCTTCTGAGTACTGCGGCTCTTTGCAGCTGCGCCCCTTCTTCCAGTATAGTGTGCCTGCTGTTCTCCATGCTGTTAAATCAGCATGTCCCAGGCTGATTAGCTGTTCCAGGCCAGCCATCAGCTTCTATTGCTTTAGGGTTGGTTTTTGTTTTTGTTGTTGCTGCTCCCTTGGTGTAATTAAATTCTATCAATCACCCAAGTCTTTCCAGTGTTTGTGAAATAGCGGTATTAGTTTTAGGAATGAGAACCTAGAGGAATTTACTGTAAGTATAAAAGAATGAAATTTTAGGAAAATATGTAAAGAAAATTTAGGAAGCGTGGATCTCAATAGAATTAACTTAAGTCATCCTATCCCTCTTAAATAGCTATGTGTGTAGTTTAATAACACCCTATAGAGTGAAAAGCTATGGGTGATATTTATAGGCAAAACAATCCAATTTAAGTTCTATGATGATATAAATAAAATTTGTTGAACACATTTTATTTATTATTTTAAATAAATAAAATCTATTAAACAGTAAACAACATGTTTAAAGCAAGATAACAGCACATTTAGAAGCAGTCTAGTGTTTCATTTGAGCATGACAAGCAAATCATTATTGAGTGTAGTTTTAACACCACCAGAGGGTCCATCACTTCTGGGAATCAAATGTCATGTGAGATATGCACAGAAATCTGGGCACCATCTTGGCTGAAATTTCAATGAAAAGGCTATTTTTAATAAGCACAATCTTTTCTTTAGAAAGTTTTATTCACTAATCCATTCAAAATTCTTTGCCTGTTCTTCACAGTCTGAGATTGAAATAGTCATTCACTAGAAAATATTGCAACTGATTAACAGATACATCAGAAATTATAATTTTACTTTTTGGTAATTCCCAAGGGAGTTATTTTTAGTGAGACAAAACTTTGGAGCAACATCACCTTTATATTTGATTTCATATTAAAAAAATAAAAACTTGTATTAAAGAAATGGTTAACTAAGCTTATTGTGGTAAACTTTTCACTATATTTGTGTGTCACATCATCTACTGTATACCTTAAATTTACACAATGTTATATTTCAATTATATCTCAATAAAGCTGAGATAAAAGTAAATGGTTTCAGAAGTAAATTAAATTCTACTGGACAAAACATCTCAATCATTCCTTAGCTGCACTTTAAATTTTATTTAAGAATGCATAATTGAATGAATACAAAATAAATATCAACATGCTATAAGTTTTTTTATAACACTAGGTTTTTTATTCAGTAGATGGAATTCAATGTGAATGACATAGAAAGATTTAAAAGAAAATACAGTAGAGGCAATAAACTACAACTTTGAGAAATCAGCTGACGAGAAACCAAGATGGTGGCATAGGTAAACATCTAAACTACTGCCTCGCATAACAATTTTAAAACTACAACTAAAAGACAAAACGGAAATCACAGGAAAGCTGGCTGAGTGGAAATTCTACAACTAGAAGGAAAGAGAAAAGCACATGGAGACTCAGAGGAGCTACAAAAGGCAGAGATTTGGAGGCGTGTGCATGAGTGCACGTGGAGAGGACTGACTGCTGAGTGCGCCGCTGGATTTCTCAAGTGGGAGGGAGACAGAAGCTCCTGACTGCATTGAACTCCAGTTCTGGGTGAGAATCTGGGAATTCAGACTCATTTGGGGAGAAACTGGACTGTCTGGGCGAAACTCAAGGGTGGCTTTCTCTCAGAGGTGCTTACAGTGATTACTGAGGTACACTGAGACCCAGAGCCCTCAGGGCAGGGCTGACTGGAAGCCAAGGCTGTCTGCTCAGCTCTGAGACTCCGACCCATCCAAGCTGAGCACAGAGGCTTTTGCAATTTTGCAAGTCTTCTCTCATAAGGCTGTCTCCAGCACAGAAGTTCTCCCAGCATAGACACAGCTGATCCTCACAGCCAATTGGCCTGGAGGTCAATTCCTCCCAGTGATACCAACAACAATCAAGACTTAACTACAACAAGGCTGTGCACACAGTCCACAAAGGGGTGCACCAAGAGTGTCCACCTCAGGTACCTGGGGTGGCTGAGCCACTGGGCTCTATAGGACCTAGCACACAAAGCTACTCTACCAACTCAGAAAAGTAGCCAAAAAGCGGAGACAAAGAAACAGGTCATAAACGAAAGAAATGGAGAAAAGCAAACAACTGGATATAGAGTTCAAAACCACAGTTATAAGGTTTTTCAAGAATTTCCTAGAAAAGGCCGATAAATTTAATGAGACCCTCGAGGATATTAAAAAGGACCAACTAGAAATTAAACATACAATGACTGAAATAAAAAAATATTATACAGAGACCTAACAGCAGGCTAGAGAAATGCAAGAATCAAGTCAAAGATTTAAAATACAAAAAAGCAAAAAACACTCAACTGGAAAAGAAAAAAGAAAAAGAATCCAAAAATTTGAAGATAGTGTAAGGAGCCTCTGGGACAACCTTAAGCGTACCAATATCCGAATTATGGGGGTGCCAGAAGAAGAGAGAGAGCAAGATACTGAAAACCTATTTGAAGAAATAATGACAGAAAACTTCCCCTACCTGGTGAAAGAAATAGACTTACAAGTCCAGGAAGCGCACAGAACCCCAAACAAAAGGAATCCAAAGAGGACCACACCAAGACACACCATAATTAAAATGCCAAGGGCAAAAGACAAAGAGAGAATATTAAAAGCAGCAAGAGAAAAACAATTAGTTACCTACAAGGGAGCACCCCTACGACTGTCAGCTGATTTCTCAACAGAAACTATGCAGGCCAGACGGGAGTGGCAAGAAATATTCAAAGTGATGAATAGCAAGAACCTACAACCAAGATTACTCTACCCAACAAAGCTATCATTCATAATTGAAGGTCAGTTAAAGAGCTTCACAGATAAGAAACAGCTAAAGGAGTTCATTACCACCAAATCAGTATTATATGAAATGCTGAAAGTTATTCTTTAAGAAGAGGAAGAAGAAGAAAAAGGTAAAGATAAAAATTATGAACAACAAATAGATATCTATCAACAAGTGAATAAAAAATCTGATGAACAGAATAAACTGGTGAATATAATAGAATCAGGAGCACAGAAAGGGAGTGGACTGACAATTCTCAGGGGGAAAGGGGTGTGGGAGGTGCGGGAAGAGACTGGAAAAAAATAGTACACCTATGGATGAGGACAGTGCAGGGGAGGTAAGGACAGAGAGTGGGGTGGGAACCGGGTGGAGGGGAGCTATGGGGGGGAAAAAAAGAAATAATTATAATAATCTGAACAATAAAGATTTATTAAATTAAAAAAATAAATAAATATACTACAACTTAAAAAAAATTCCCTAAATGATGGAAAGTTATAGACCCTGAAATATTTATTCTAAAAACAAAATGATGTGAGTTGGAAAGGAAGAAGAGGAGGCTTTAATAATCTTCCAAATAAAATAAGACAACCATTCTGTACAAACTGAGATTGGAGGATATAAACACCACCATTCCTTTAATGTGGAAACAACAGAGTATAAAAACATTTGTTACACAGTTTGCGACACAGCTGGTCTAGTATTAGGTATCTCTGGATAGCATTAATGGCATCAAAGACATGGGTAGTAAGGATAATCTCAAAAAAAGATGACTTAGGTTTTCAGTATCTTGCTCTCTCTCTTCTTCTGGCACCCCCATAATTCTGATATTGGTATGTTTGAGGTTGTCCCAGAGGCTCCTTATACTATCTTCAAATTTTTGGATTCTTTTTCTTTTTTCTTTTCCAGTTGAGTGTTTTTTGCTTTTTTGTATTTTAAATCTTTGACTTGATTCTTGTGTTCCTCTAGCCTGCTGTTAGGTCTCTGTATAATATTTTGTTATTTCAGTCAGTGTATGTTTAATTTCTAGTTGGTCCTTTTTCATATCCCCAAGGGTCTCACTAAATTTATCAGCCTTTTCTAGGAAATTCTTGAAAAACCTTATAACCGTGGTTTTGAACTCTATATCCAGTCATTTTTTTCCTACTATATTCCCTTTCTTTTCCTTCCTTTCTTCCTCCCTCCCTTTCATCCTCCCTTCCTCTTTCCCTTCCTTCCATCCTTCCTCCACTCCCTTCCTATTTCTTTATTTTTCCCCCACCTACCTACTTCTCATCCTTACTCTCTTTCTTTTCCAGTGCCTTTTACCATGTGCTATGGGTCTTATGAGCAAAGTCAGGTCTTCAGACACTCAGATCTTGTGCCTAGGAAGGAACTTTTCCAGTAAAGGGATATGATTGTCTGTCCGTTGAAACCTGAGCATTTTAAATCACATTATTACCTAAGAACACATTTGAAAAAACTGGTTGTTTAACTGATCATGTTTAAAAAATGAATTTGGTACAATATGATGACATTTAAGTATGTGTTGTTGTCAATTATTATTTGTTAAATGCCATGTAATTATTTATTGTGATTTAAAATAAAATCTCTTAAAATTTATTCTTTCTTATTTTACTTATATCAGATTAAATTCTTTTATAGTCTTTCTGACATAGTAAAATAAGCATTTTGAATGTTTCTAATCCCTAATAAATTGTATTTTAAAGGATCTCTTGCTATTTCACTGTTATTCTTGGGCTTGGTCCACTGATTTCCAAATGTAACATTTCATTGTTATTTGTTTTTCATTCCTACAGTGACTTTCTAATACTATTTGTGCCTACTGATAAAATGCTCTCAAATACTGTTTGGTTCTTCTCTAAGGAAAAACATTTTCTTTTCTTAACTCATGGCTCCATAACCCAACCAGTTCATTTTGGTAAAGTTCTGTGATATGAGTTTTGAGATTTAGCAGAATCTCTATATATTTTTTTATCATATCTTGGTACTTTTAGTAATGCCTAACTGCTTGCAAGGTGTCTCATTTTCCATTTTGCTGATATTTTAAAAGCTACTTATTATCAAGCAATACCTCAGTAAAATATATTTAAAAATATCATCTACCATTAAATAATTCAGATTATTAAAATCCATTTAAAAATCTTGCCTACCAAAATGGACATTCCACGAGAGCAGGGATCTTTGTTTTATTCATCTATATAACCCAAATGCCTAGTATTTGGCACATCAGAGATGCTCAAAAAGTATTGATTGAATGAATCATATGCATTCTTTTTCAAAGTAAAATGTTCAAAATTATTTTCTTATTACTGTGGACTGAATTGTGTCCCTGTAAATTTTGTGTTTGAAGTCCTGGTCCCCAACCTAATTACATTTGTAGATAGGCTTTAAGATATAATTAATGTTAAATAAGGTCATTAGGGTAGGATCCTAATCCAATAGAATTGGTGACCTTAGAAGATTAGGAAGAGAGATCTCTCTTGATAGCTATCTTTGTCTCTCTCTCTCTCTCTCTCTCTCTCTCTCTCTTTCTGCCCACCCTTCATGTGTGTGCTAAGGAAAGGCCATATAAGGACACAACAAGAAGGTGGCCATCTGCAGCCCATGGAAAGAGTCCTCACCAGACACTGATTCTGCTGACACTTTAATCTTGGATTTTGTGGGTTCTTCTTTTTTTAATTGAATTTATTGGGTTTTACATTGGTTAATAAAATTATTTATGTTTCAGGGGTACAATTCTATACTACATCATCTGTATATTGCACTGTGTTCACCAACCCCAATCCAAGTCTCCTTTTATTACCCTTTACCCTATTATAGCTCTTCCTACCTCCTTTTCCCTCTGGTAATCACCATACTGCTGTCTTTGTTTATGAGGTGTGTGGGTTTGCTTTTAATCCTTGCATCTTTTTCACCCAGTTCTCTGTCCCCCTACCCTCTGACAGCTGTCAGGCTGTTCTCTGTATCTATGAATCTGTTTCTATTTTGTTAGTTTATTTTGTTCATTAGGTTCCACATATAAGTGAAATCATATGTTGTTCTCTGACTGGCTTATTTCACTCAGCATAATATTCTATATTCTCTAGATCCAGCCATAATGTCAAAAAAGGTAAGATTACCTTCTTTTTAAAGATGAGTAGTATTTATTATGTAAATGTAGCACAGCTTTTTATCTACTGACTAGTGGCCTGGTGCATGGATTTGTGCACATTGAAAGGAAAATCATTAGAAGAAATATTTTAATATTGCTATTTGCCCTTTCTCTGTAATGGAAGTTTCAGAGCCACCGCTGGTTGCTGTCTGCAGGGCAACCGGCGGGGCAATCAGGACCCCTGCCCGGCTCCCTCAGTGCTGGGAGCCAGGCAGAAGCCCCGCTCCCTGCTGCCGCACCTGGTAGCCATCTGTGGGGCCATCCACCTTAGCCTGGCGCCACCTGCTCACCTGCTCCACCATCCAGTCGCAGTCCTGCTCTTGTCAGAGCCCATTGGGACTGGCAGCGCCTCCACGGCTGCCCACTGCTAGTGCCCTGTCGCCACCACCTGCCATGTTCTGCACCGCCCCCCTGGTGGTCAGTGCATGTCATAGCAAGTGGTTGAACCCTCAGTCAACTGCCCGCTAGAGGGGACAATTTGCATATTAGGCTTTTATTATATAGGATAGACACTTGGGCTGCTTCCAAACCTTGGCTATTATAATTAACACTGCAATGAACATAGAGGTACATATATTCTTTCAAATTAGTGTCATTTAATTTCTTTTAATATTTTAATTTAATTTATTGGAGTTACATTGGTTAATAAAATTATTTAGGTTTTAGGAGAAAATTCTATAATAAATCATCTCTATTGTGTCTTTACCACCAAATATCAAGTCTCCTTCCTTCACCATTTATCCCCCCTTTACCCTCTTCTACTTCCCTCCTTTCCCTCTGGTAAGCACCATACTGTTGTCTCAGTCTACAAATCTTTTTTCCTTAATCCCTTCACTTATTTCAACCAGCCCCCAAACCCCTTCCCTACTGACAGCTGTCAGTCTATTCTGTATCTGTGAGTAGGACTTTTTAGCTTCTGTGTCAAAGTAGCTTTCAAATGATTAACTCATGCCTTCTTACTTGCCTTGTGTGGCTACCTTTCATTGAAGAATTTATCTTTCATCCCTTGTTCTTGCTTATCCATACCTTCAACTGCATGTTCTTTTAAATTCTATGAGAAAGAGTCCCATACCTATAGGTCTAACTCTCAACTGTTATATGACCTATATATTCACATTTCCAGCTTCCGGCTGGAAGTCTCCACTGGAACATTCCATCAACACTCCAGGCACACAACTGATGCATTGTTTGCATTTGGACATATAAATAACTATGTTATGTGTGGAGTTCTAAGAACACAGGGTGAGGGATGTAAAGGTGTACGTTAAGGAAACAACTTGTAAGGCTTTGTACTAATAGTTTTTTTATTCTATGTTCAAAACAAAAATCCCCCCTATAGACTACTTCTATTCCTATCTCTTCTATCTCAGAGTTATAACATTGATCCTATGAAAACAGGGTCAGAAATCTTATTATTTGTCACTGTCATACTTAGAGTGCTTCAGTCATTTCTCATTACGTGAAGAAAAAGGGTCCCACTTTAGTCTGATTCTGACCTACTTGAAAGAGGAGTTTTTAGGGGTAAAATAGGCAGGTTTAGGGAGTTTTTAGGGATTAGGAGGGTCCATGGGGGAGGAAGGCATAGTTGGTTGGGGAACTGGAGCTGCCAAAAGGCATACATTCACAGACAAAAAAAGAGGTGCCAAAGGATAAGGGGAGAGGAAGACATCCATTCACAGAAGATAGGGAAAAGTCACAGGGTATGGGGAGAAAGAGGAAACAAACTTTCACAGAGGATAGAGAGATGCCAACAAATGGGAGAAAGAGGAGAACAGATTTTCACAGAAGATAGAGAATTCTACCATTGAAGGGGGGGGTAGGGGGGCACCACATGGGTTTTGAGCTTTGAAGTTGATGTTCTGCAAAAGAATGACCAATAAGAAAGGAGCATCAAGAAACAAAGAACTGCAGCCTTTATAAACCTTAGGAAAAAGGACCTTAGTGGGTTACTCCCTTTGGGACCCCCTCCCAATCTGGGGGTCTTCACTTGTTTCCAATAAATTTCTACTCATCTACCACCTTTTGTCCGTGGCTTCATTCTTCAAATCCAACTTGACAAGAACATGGGAAACAAACCACCCTTGCATCCTGCTCAGGAAAAAACCACCTGACTCACTACTTTTCTGGCAATTCATTAGCATTATCTTATTACCCTCTAAATTTACTTCCTCAAAAATAGACTTGGGAAATCCTACATACAGTATATCTCAAAATCTGGATCAATTAATTGCTCTTTATAAAGTCAATCACAGATAATTATTTCCTCTTCAGTCTCCTAAAGTGGCTTGCCTCCTTTACAGCTCTTTAGCACATAATATCTGATTAATGTTAGACCCATTCATTAGTTCTATTTCTCCCATTAATTCTAACACATCAAGGCAGCAGCCATATTTTGTTTATATAACCTAGAATTCACACTATTTAAAATTTTTTATTATACCTTATATATTAAAATGTAAATGCTGTGGAAAGGAACAACATGAACAACGTGTATAATATTCAAATTTACATGCAGTTTTGTTCATACATTTGATTTAACTGGGTCACTGAGATGCTTTTAAATCCTAAAAAAAAATATTATAGGTGTTTTCCCTTTCAATGATTTCATTATTATGTACATATTTGTGTTCAAGTAAAATTTAGATGCTTTTAAAATTTGTAAAGGAGGAAAATAACACTGCCTACTCTCATTTAACAGATAATAAATTTGTAATACATTTTGAGCTCTTTGAACTAAAATCTGCAGAGATACTAAGTATTTTTATTTCATATCATTAGCATTTTGGTTGGAAATTTCTCCCCCCAGGCACATATGGGATTTTTATTTTTATACATAAATTTGCATACATAACTGCTTCATGATCTTTCACAGACTATAGTCTTTAGACATTAACTTGACAAATATAATCAAGTCATCAGTTTCAGTCTGGCTTAATGATTTTGAAACTTCTTAATGGAGATATTTCCATATCTACTCAGTCTTCAGTTCTCTCTTTCTCTCTACCCACCCCCTCCAGATAGGTACTTAATCAGTAGGAACTGTAGATTGACACAATGAACACAATGGTTTTCAAAAATAATTTACATGATTTTGTTTAGCATTTTTACATAACTCCATGTGAGCATAAAACATTTAGAAATTAGTTTATTTGCAGAAGAAATCTATGATGAAAAAAAGAAAGAAACCAAGCAAAACACCACGGGCATATTTCTTAAAAGAGTGACACCTCCTCAATCAGAGCCTCAGGCAGGTCCTTCAGGAGGCACTCCCAAAGAAGGCATTGGTATCACAGGAGATGACAGCTCCATGCTGCTATTACCCAGAAGACCTTCCAGTGGCAAGAGAGGTAGAGGTGGAAGACAGCGATATTGATGATCTTGACCCTGGGTAGGTCTAGGCTAATGTGTGTGTGTCTTACTTTGTAACAAAATTGTTTTAAAAATTAAAAAAAAAATAGTAAAAAGCTCATAGAAAACAAGATATAAAGAAAAAATATTTTCGTACAACTGGACATTGTGTTTCTCTTTTAAGCTACATGCTATTACAAAAGAGTCAAAGCTTTCAAAGTTGAAAAGTTTATAAAGTGAAAAAGTTAGAGCAAGCTAAGATCCATTTATTACTAATAAAATAAAAAGTTTAAGTAAATGTATTGTAGCCTAATGCAGTGTTTATAAAGTCCACAGTGGTGTACAGTAATCTCCTAGGGCATTTAGTCAGCACTCACTCGCTGACTCATCCAGAGCAACTTCCAGTCCTGCAGAATCCATTCATAGTAAGTACCCTATACAGATATACTGTTTTTTATCTTTTATACCACTTTTTTTACTGTACCATTTCTATGCTTCAACATGTTTAAATATATAAGTACTTGCCATTGTGTTACAATTGCCTACCGTATTCAGTACAGAAACTGTATAGGCTTGTAACCTAAGAACAATAGGCTGTACCATATAGCCTACGTGTGTGGTTGGCTAGACCATCTAGGTTTGTGTAAGTGCACTCTGTGATGTTCACACAATGACAAAATCACCTATGAATGCATTTTTCAGACTGCAGCATCATTATTAAGCAATGCATGGCTGTATATAGAAAATCCTAAGGTATCTACTAAAAAACTATTAGAACTAATAAATGGGTTCAGAAAAGTTGCAGGATATAAGGCCAATATATTAAAATCAATTGTATTTCTATGTATTGGCAATGTACAATACAAAAAACAAAATTGAGGGAAAATTCCATTTATAATGCTAACAAAGAGTAAAGTACTTAAAAATAAACTTAACAAAAGAAGTGCAAAACTTACATATGGAAAACTATAACATGATGTAAAAGAAATGAAAAGAAGACCTATATAAGTAGAAAGATATCACATGATCATGGAACAGAAGACTTAATGTTAAGATGCAGTACTTCCCAATCCAATCTACAAATTCAATGCAATCTTTATCAAAATTTTTGCTGCACCTTTGCAGAAAATGAAAAGCGGATACTAAAATGCTTATGAAAACAAATGCAAAGGGCCTCAAATATTGAAAATAAAATAAAGTTGGAGGGCTCACTATTTCAGGTTTCAAAATTTAATGCAAAGCAACAGAAATAAAGATTGTGGTATTGACATAAGGCTAGTCCTATAAAGCAATGGAATTGAGTTGAACATCCAGAAAACAAAAAATAACCCTTAAATTTATTGTCAATTTTTTACAAGGCTGCAGAGATAATCCAATGGGGAAAGAGAGCCTTTTTAAAAAATTGTGCTGCAATAACTAGATATCCACATGCAAAAGAATGAAGTTGGACACTTATCTCACACCATACATAAAAATTATCTCAGATGGATCATAGATATAAATATAAGAGCAAAAGCTATGAAATTCCTAGAAGAAAACATAAGAATGAATATATGTGATCTTGAATTAGATAATAGTTTCTTACATATAACATCAAGAGTACAAAGAAAAAAAGATAAATTATCAAGACAAAAACTTTTCAAAAAACATCATCAAGAAAGTAAAAAGGATAACCCATGAAATTAGAGAAAGTATTTGAAAATCATATATCTTACAAGGAACTTGTATCCAGAATATAGAAAGTACACTTACAAATCAAAAATAAAGACAAGTAACTGAAAACTTATGTCCACACTAAAACCTGTGCACAGAAGTTTATGGAAGCTTTATTTATAATTACCAAATTTGAAAATACCCAAGATGTCCTTCAGTATGTGAATGGATAAATAAACTTTGGTATAAGCATACAATGGAATATTATTCAGCACTAAAATAAACAAACAAACAAACTATCAAGCCATGAAAAAATCATGGGAGAACCTTACTATCCCCAAGTGAAAGAAGCCAATCCAAGGCTACATACTGTATGATTCCAACTACACAAGACTCCGAAAAATGCAAAACTATGGAGACAGTAAAAAGATACACAGTTGTCAGGGGATTGTGGGTGGTGGGGATTGGGGGAAGAAGAATTAACCAGTGAAACACAGGTGATTTTTAGGATAGTGAAAATACTCTGTCTGATACCATAATGATGGATACAAGCCATTATATATTTTTTAAACTCATTAAATGTAAATACTAAAGTAAACTATTGACTTTAGGTGATTATGATGTGCCCATATATTAGTAGATTCAAAAATTTGAATAAATGTGCCACTCCAGTAGGGGAATGTTGATAATTGGGGAAGGTATGCATATGTAGGGCAGGAGATAATATGGGAAATCTCTGCACCTTCCCTTCAATTTTGCTGTGAACCTAAAACTGCTTTAAAAAGTAGTCAGCCCTAACAGATTGGCTCAGTTGATAAAGCATTGACCTGTGGACTGAAGGGTCCCAGGTTTGAGTCTGGTCAAGGGCACATGCCCAGGTTGCAGGCTTGATCCCCAGTAGGGGGTGTGCAGGAGGCAGTTGATCAACGATTCTCTCTCATCATTGATATTTTTATCTCTCTCTCTACCTCCCTTCCTCTCTGAAATCAATAAAAATATATTTAAAAAAAATAAAGTCAATGAAGAAAAGGATAAGTAACCCAATTTTAAAAATTGAATTGAAGAGGCATTTTCATAAAAAATATATACAAAGGTCCAGTAAGCACATAAAAAGGTGCTCAATAATATTAATCACTAGAGAAATGTAAGTCCAACCACAATAAGATACTGCTTCACACCTGTAGGATGTCTAAAATTAAAAAAATACAGACAATAAAAAGTGTGGGTAAAGCTGTATAAAAAGGGAAACCTCCTACATTGCTGATAGAAATGTAAAGTAGTGTGGCCACTTTGATAAATACTTCACATGTTCCTCAAAATGTTAAACACAGAGTTACCATAAGATCCAGCAAGACCCACACATATGCCAATGGAAACATATGCCCATACAAAATCTTATACTTAATGTTCAAAGTAGCATTATTCATAATGGCCAAATGGTGGAAATAATACAAATGTCCATCAACTGAGTAGTGAATAAACAAAATGTGGTATATCCATATACTGGAATATTACTTGCCAATAAAAGAATCATTTGGTGATAAAAAAAGGAATTACTGATATGATACATGCTACAATAAAACTGCTGTTAAAATTAAATTGTAGAATATAGAATAGTTCTAAAGAGGAAGGGAAACTTTTATATCTTTTTTTTGGCTTAATACTATATGCTTTTTAACATTTAAGATGTCAGAAATTTATTCATTGCAGATTATTCCATTTACTGTTTGCCTTTATAATTATATCTAAGTAATTTTAAAATAAATAATTTAATTAATTCTCTTAATTCTATTGTATCAAAACCAGTCATGCCTGTCAAATTTGTCAAGCCACGATCAAATATATTAACATTAGCAAATAGTGCAAGAAATTCCTATTAATTACTGGAACCACAGTTCTCTTAAACTTAGAAATACTATATTAACCAAATTATATAGCTTATATAAAATAGAATGCAGTCACTCAAAGTTTCAAAATAAACCATTTGCTTTGCCAATGGTAAAAGAAAATTAACAGCAGCAGCAGCAAAAATGATATAAATTGTTTTACCTCCTCTCACATTAGATTGCTTTCTTTCTTTCAACATAATTTCACTAAAGTCTTTATGTAAATGTCAAAAAATAAGCTCCTAGATGTTTCTAAACTTGGAAAAGTAGTCATAGACAGTTTGTTTCCAATATCTTAAAATCTTCTAGCCTATCCAGTAATGATCTATTTATTTGTTAGCCACCTGGGAAGTGTGGGTGGTGTGGGCTGTCCAACTATCTTTTTATTCTGTCCTTGGAAAGGAGTAGTAGGTGCCATGCCAAGGTTCCTGTGGCATTCTCCTAATGCCAAATAGTGTTTTGACTCCCCATCAGCCTCATCCCTTAAAGCTGACAATTTCAGACCACAGTCATTAAATTATACTATGACACATAAGAGTAGTTACTGCAGTGTTCACAGAACTGTGGCCAGAACAATAAAAATGTGAAACAGATGAGAGCAAGCTCTATTTTTGCTTTTAAGTTGCACAGTATCCTATATAAAAAAGCCTAATATGCTAAGTGTCCGGTTGGTCCGTTCAACTAATCAAAGCATATAATGATATGCTAAGGCCACTCAACCTCTTGCTATGATGTGCACTGACCACCAGGGAGCAGATGCTCCTATTAGTAGGTTAGCTTGCTGCTGGGGTCTGGCTGATGGGGACTAAGCGAGACAAGCCGGACATGCCCTGGAGCTCTCCTGCAGTTCCTTCCTGGCTGGCCAACCTCCCACGTCCCTCCTGCCCCCAGCATGCATCAGTGGGGTCCCTCGGCCTGGCCTATGCCCTCTTACAATCCGGGACCCCTCAGGGATGTCAGAGAGCTGGTTTTGGCCTGATTCCGCAGGCCAGGCTGAGAGGCCCCACTGGTGCACGAATTCATGCACCAGGCCTCTAGTATCTAAATAATCAAGCCATAGGCAGCAACATGCTTCTACTCATCCTTTCCTAGAGTTCCATTAAGAATTCCCTGAATGAATCAGATTGATGAATTATTTAAGCTATAAAACTATAATATAGGACTCACAATACAGTCTCATTTATTTTTTTTAAACCTTACTGGTTAATCACAAGTCAGCATATCTCATGTTGATTAATTTAATTAGGTACTTTTAAAATGTCACAGTCATCCAGAGGCTTTTGAATTATGAGTTTAGCCTAAAAAGCTAAACTTAGTGGAATAATCAAATCAGCCACCCAATCAGAAATTTAAAAAATGTCTTTGATATCTTTTAATTTTATTTATGTAGTCCTAAAATAAGGTTGAGAGTAATTATATTGAAGTACATACATAATTTAATTTTGAGTAAGACAATAACAGATTAATATGGGGAAATGTTTTTCTTCCTAATCTAGGTATAGTAAAAAATCAAATGTAAATTTATTTCCAAATTTTATAGTAGACTAACTTCTAGAGAAAGGCTTAGAAGAGCTTGAGATTTCAAATTTAAAATAATAGTTCAGTCTCAGTGATTACTAGTAAATAAATAATCATTTGTCAAATGCCTGTATGTCAGATATTATTCATGGGTAACTGAATATTAACTGAATAAATCCATTCAATAGTGATAAAATCAACACTTGAGTGTTTCTACATGGCAGTACTATCTAGTACTATTCCCATTTTACAAATAAAACTAAAACACAGACAGGCTAAGTCACTTGCCCAAGTCCATGCTGCTGGAAATGCAAAGCTGAGATTCGAATAGAGGCAGTCTGGTTCTGAAGACCTCATACTTCACCATTAGGCTATTCTGGCCATTCTGCCCTTAAACTAAACCCACTGTTGCATTTTCTTCCCACCCTCCCCTTCACTCCCCTCCCTTCCTCTCCTCTCTATTCAGTTATAGCACTATATAGCACTTGGCTTCCAATTTTCTTTCCTTTCTTTATAGTTTCAGATGTTTCCTTTCTATTTTTCCTCTCAATCCTTTCTTGTTGGCTGAAGCATTACTATTTTCAGGTCATCTATATACATAAAAGCCTAAGCGACTGCCCAACTGTTAAATTGTTCAACCGTTTGACTGGTAGCTATGACACACACTGACCACTAGGGGGCAGACGCTCAATCCACAGGCATGGAAACATGGAATAGACTGATGAATCTCAGAGGGAAGGTGGGCGGGGGGAGAGTGGGAAGAGATTAACCAAAAATCTTATATGCATACTAGAGGCTCAGTGCACAGATTCGTGCACTGGTGGGGTCCCTCGGCCTGGCCTGCCGGAATTGGGCCAAAAGTGGATCTCCCATATCCCCTGAGGGGTCCTGGATTGTGAGAGAGTGCAGGCCGAGGGACCCCAACGGTGCACAAATCCATGCACCAGGCCTCTAGTGATAATATAAGATACATCACAGGCCCCTGAATCTGGGTGGTGCCTTCATAACCTGAACCTGTTTCTTCATTTTTCAGGTTACTCCTGAGGCCCCAGAATGGCACGAGGCTTATACAATTGGCAGATGTGTCTACTGACTCATCAGTGATTTGCCTAGCTTGAGCAACTAATAAAAGATTCTCATCTTAGTATTTGTTCATTCTGACAGTTTGCAGCCTTGGTGTTTAGAGCAATTCATATGTCAGACAGGAATAGTTTCAGTCAGTATTTTTTATTGATGTCTCCAGAAAACCATCTAATTTCCCAAGGGTTGTGATCATATTAGTCACACATGTTAGGCTAAGTCATACTTCTTTTCTAAAATAAAAAAGCAAGAGATACAGTAATCCCCAAGGCATACATGCTTTAACAATGAAAGAAGATTTTCTGGGACTTGGTAAAAACTCGGTTGTACCAAAAAATAGGCAATGCTTATGCTGTGAAACTTATCCCTTTTTAATCAATGAAAGCAAACAACGCTTTTTGTTTCCATGTGAAAATGTAACACAAGAAAGAGCTATTAAATTAAGAATAAGAATAATTATGAAAAAATGATATTTAATGTTGCCATAAATTTACAAAAATTTATTATTTATCTGTTCCCTTCCTTGTTTTTCTTTTAAATTACAGTTTACATTCAATATTATTTGTATTAGTTTTGGATATACCTCTTCTTGGTTTTTATTCTTTCTATTTCTGTTAGAAATGGATTTTATTTTTTAAAAAGTTATTGATTTCAGAGAGGAAGGGAGAAGGAGAAACATCAGTGAGACATGGATCAGCTGCCTCCCACATGCCCCCTACTGGGGATCAAGCCTGCAACTTGGGCAAGTGCCCTGACTGGGAATCAAACCCAGGACCTCTTGTTCCATGGGACGACGTTCAATCCACTGAGCTACCCCAGCCAGGCAGAAGTGGATTTTATTTGTAATATATTATTCTTTAACCTATTCTGAGAGAATGGGATTATCACTATTAATGACATAAATTTTTATGGCAGAAAATGACCCCACAGTAACCCAGAGGAAGAGGAGGAGGACTCTGGGGTTCAAAGAAATCTGTTCAGTGACCCATACAAGTTCAGTCTGCAAGGAAATAGCAGAACCGGGCATAGAAAACATTTTTCCCCTTAAACTGGTGCACTCTCTATCCACTGGTTTGTCTCCAAGTGCACAAGGGAAGACAGAGTCATTGATAATCCCTGTAGTTTCCTACTTTCAGTGCAGGGGTTCTAAAATTGAATGCATGAGCATAATCAAAATGCAGATTCCTGGATACTTTGTTTTAAAAGTCAGGATTAGGGCTAGGAAATCTGCATTTTGATAGTTAAATCTGTTGTTTCAATTGCCAATTCAAAGGCCAAAAATTTAAACATTTTCCTGTGCCCTAATTCTACCTAAATTTTTTTTATTTTATGTTGGCAAATGACAGGTGTCGTTGGATAAGGAATATGATGCCCAAATGTTGAAGGCTTAGGAGTAAATTTTAGGGCAGCTGCAGGACAAGAGTGAGAGGAGTAATTGAATCACAAAGACTACATTTTGCCTGTAAGTGCCACACTACAAACTATGTTTTCTATTCTTACTACAACTGTCTTAACATTTCAAACTAGGCTGGAAAATTAAAAGCAGGTTTCTTTATAACACTTTCTATTCCTACACAAATCCCAACATTTAAAAGAAATGTCTGTTACCTGCTATTCTTGACACTTCTAATCACTGTCCCTGAAGGAAATTGGCAATGAAAAAGAATAAAATGGGAATTTTCAAAATCTAATAGTCGATTTAAACTTATCCTCTGTCTTAGAATCAGGCAAACAATTTTCAGGATTTTTCCCAAGGCATTCATTTGCTTGCTACTAGTTTCAAATTCTCCTCTGTTGGAAGAGTTTCTAGCTGTAATTACTGATTGAGAGATGTTTCCTAGTTTGCCTCTAATAAGTGCTCATCTTTGAAATTTAGCTGTTAAGCTTATACCCTACTGTGATCACATCAGAAGCAGCTTTGAAGTTTTACTAAATGTTATAATTACCACTTTTTAAATCTGGCACTCTTTAGTTAAATTATGTAGCTTCAAATTGGGAATATGATTTTAAACTGTAATTTCTATGTAGAGATGAACACCTGTTTACTGACTTGTCAGTCACTGTGTGAAATCTATAATTGACTTATTTTTACTCAAAAATGATCAGGCTGTTTTTACACTTACAATCAGTTCCTTAGGTGAGAGGATGTTGCACACATATAGGTTATCAATAAATATCTATGTAATTATTTGTTATTATAAGAGTTTTGGAGATACATAGACCAGAAATCGGACTCTGAATCTTTCTCTTAGTCATTTTCTCACATTAGGCAAATCAATCAACCTCTGATTTTCTTTATTAACTAGGAATAAAAAAAAGCACTACCCTCATAGAGTTATCTTGAGAATTGAAAGAGATAATTTATGTAAAGCATTTCTTATGGTGACAAAATCATACTAAGTGCTCAACTGAAGTTAGCTATTAATAGATGAAGGAAAGATAATAACATATATTTTCATGGTGGTGATGTCCATTTGAATGGCAAACAATTGAAAACAACTTAATATGCACCTAGAGGAAATTGGTTAAAAAGTATATATGGAATATTATCTACAATGAAATATTATACCATCATTAAAAAGGGTAAGAAAGTATTTTAGGTACTGATATGGAATTCACTATAAGAAATGCTGTTATCTTTAAAAAACACATACACACACACACACACACACACGAAAACAAGCCCTGGCTGGTATGGCTCAATTAGTTGGGTGTCATCCCAGGCATTAAAGGGTTTCTGGTTCCATTCCTGGGCAGGGCACATGCCCGGGTTGCAGGCTCCATCCTGGTAGAGGATGTGCAGGAGGCAGCTGATTGATATTTTCCTATCACAATGGTGTTTCTCTCTTTCTCCCTCTACCTTCCTCTCTCTCTCTAAAAAAAAAAAATACAAGGAACAAAATATAGGGCAGAAGGGGAATAATATATTTTGAAGAGATCACACAGATGAGTCAGACATAGACTTTCATCCTAAGGAGGTTATTGTCTACCAGTGCATGAAATTCGTGCACGGGGGGGGGGGGCATGTCCCTCAGCCTGGCCTGCACCCTCTCCAACCTGGGACCCCTCAGGGGATGTCCAACTGCTGGTTTAAGTCTGATCCCTGTGGGATCCGAGACTGCTGGCTCCTAACTGCTCACCTGCCTGCCTGATCGCCCCTAACCACTCTGCTTGTTGGCCTGATTGCCCCCAACTGCCCCCCTGCCAGCCAGATTGCCCCCAACTGCCCCCCCTGCCAGCCTGCTCACCCCTAACTGCCCCCCCACCTGCCTGCTTGTCCCCAACTGCTCCCCCCACCAGCCTGCTCACCCCCAACTACCCTCCCCTGCCGGCCTGATCACCCCTAACCGCCTCTGCCTCGGCCCCGCCACCATGGCTTTATCCAGAAGGACTTCTGGAAGGTCTCCTGGTCTAACTAGCATATTACCCTTTTATTAGTATATAGGAGTGTTAAAAACAGCCTGCTCATTTCTTAGTAACAGGAAATCTATATCTATAGCTATATATCTTTTATATGTTTTATAAAAATATACAATTTGTACATAATTGCTTGTATGTGGATAAAATATTTCTATAAAGATATGTAAGAAAATTATATATATTGCCTAGGGGGAGAAAGATTGGAGTCTTGAAGACAGAAGCAAGAAGGTTACTTTTTTTCTATGTTCACTCATACCTTTTGAGTTTTGAATCAAAAGAATATATTATTTATTCAAAACATAAATATAATTAAATTGTTTGGAATGACAAAATAGAGAAAGCATTTAAAAACCAAGACTATAACAAGATAATAATGATTACTAAGAAAAATTATTTGTCATCATGCAAAAAGAAAAACACTCAATAAATTCCTTATATGTTAGAATTTAAAATGATGTCACTTATCAAAATTAAGTGGAAAAGATGGGTTAAATGTAATTAATAAAATGTTTTTTATTAAGGGTGTCTATGTGGGAGAGAAAACTGCCTTTCACACACACAAAGACTTTGTACTTATCTTAAAAAACAGAGTATATTAAATTAATTCTCGTTTGTAGGAAACACTTTTTTTACTTATTCTTAGAAACACTTCATTCAATTCTACATTGATTTCACCCTAAAAACATTACAGGGTAGGGAAGATTCTTAAACAAGATACAAGTATACCCCAAAGCATAAGTATTTTTACATCTGACTATATCAAATTAACAGATTTTTATATTCAGAATATATTAAAAGGGAACCAAAACCGAAATTAAAATATAAAAACATGTTAATTGATATGAAGTCCTTGGAAACATGCTAACTCAATATATGTTAACTAGATTCATGCAAGAATGGGCCTTTCTTACCCTGGCTGCCAGCACCGCCTTCGCTCTGGCCCAGAGCCACCTTTTCGCCTTCCCACACTACTGCCCAGAGGCCTGGAGCAGCTGGGGTGATGCAGAATGCCTGCAAGGACACAAGCATCCTGCCCCGCCCCAAGCTGCTTGGCGCCTGCATATGCAAGTTAACCCACCATTTTTGTTGGGTTAATTTACATACTCACTCCTGATTGGCTGGTGGGCGTCGCAAAGGTACGGTCAATTAGCATGTTTCTCTTTTATTAGTGTAGATATTATCAGGTATTTTTAGACAATGAAATCAGAAATGTAAACACATAGGAAAGCTAAATCATATATTTCTTCAATGATATTTAATTGAATTGTACATTCAGAAAATTACATAAGTCCTTCATGTACAGCTTAATGGATTCCCACAAACTGAGCACCCATGCTCAGATGAAGAAATAGAGGATTATCAGATTCCAGAAGACCCCTCATTTCCCCACCCAATTATAACCCCTCTTTATTGCCCCAAGATAGCTCCCATCTAACATCACAAATATAGTTAGTTTAGTTTTACCTAGTTTTCAACTCTATATAAATGAAATCATGCTGTATGTATTTACATTTGTTTTATAGCTTGTGCAAAAATATACCACAAACTTAATGACTTAAAACAACACATTTTATCATCTCAAAGTTTCCATGGATGAAGAGTCTTACATTGTGTGGCTGGATGTTCTGATCAGGGTCTCACATGATTGAAATCTGTCTGGATTTTGAGGTTCTGAAGTTGACCTACATTATGATTAAAGTTAGAAGAGCTCCAGGAGCCCATAGAGCTGTGCCATACATAATAGCTGATGAAGAATTGGTGGGTGTGGAAAGCTCCCCACATATTTGGTTGCCAGAAGCATAGTAGAGGGGGAAAAAACAGTTTTCCTTTAATTAGTGTAGAGAAATTTTCACAAACACTCCCTTTTTCAAAATATAAGCTTTTGTTGTTGTTGTTGTTGTTGGGGTCTTTATTTGGTCCTTGCTTCATCACTGTCTATTGCATGTTGTCAGGAAGTGGGACTAAGAGGACTGATAACTTTTCTTTTAGCCAGAACCATACCCACCTCTGCTGGAGAGAAGCATTCATCGCCCAGAGACCCTGGGCTCTTAGCTGGATGCAGTAACTTGTTTTTACACCTCAGAAAGGGGATGCTTATATTTTGTGTAGGCAAAGAAACATTTTGTTTGGATGCTGATTTGGTGGCAAGAAAGGCAGAATGTGGCAGAGATGGCTAGCTATATAGCAAAGATTCATACTCCCCTTAGCACAGTATAACCGTTGCTGGTGAGCAGCCTTTCAGCCAGAGATCATATTTCCTAGATCATAGTGCATCCAGGAGGGACCATCTAACTAGTTCTTACCAATGGACCAAAGGAGAACATGTCCTATTATTCTGAGGAGAGAAGACCAAGGTATGCATATGTTTTATTTATTCCTGCTTCCCATCCACTGAATACAGATACCCTCAGGCCTCAGACAAGAGTGGAAACATAAGGGAGGAGTCTGGGAACTTCCTCAGCACCATGAGAAAAGATGCCTTTGGAGCCCCCCAAATTGTGCTGTTTACATGAAAGAGAAATACATTTTTATCGTTACAATAAGCAACTGAAATTTGGAAAGTTTGTTCAGGCATCTAGTGTTGCCCCTGCTAATACAATACACATATGAAGATTCCAGGGAAGTAGATATGAGTCTAGAGCTCTGTGGAGAGGTGAAGATAAGAACAGTTAATATGTTTGTGAAAACATAAAGCTAGAGATCACAAGGAGTGATGAGAACTAGGATCAAGGGTCAGCTTTGAGAATTCCAATATTAGAGGACAGTTAGAGAACCTGATGTCTGTAAAGGATCCTGAGACTACCTGTGAGAGAGAAAACAAAAGAGAGGTGTATTCCAGAGGCAGGCACTAAATTATTTCTAGAAGCAGAAAGTTATTAATCATGTCACGACTACAGAGAACCCAATAAACATAAGACTAATAATGAATGACCCATTGAATTTACTCACTTGAAACCTGTTTGAGACCTTAACAAAAACAATTGTTAGTAAATTTGATGGGAACAAAAGCTTGATTTGAGTAGGCTCAAGAATTGGGAAAGGGGGAAATAAAAAAGATAAAGGGAGGGCGCAGACAGGATGGAAGGCAGAGAAGAATGTGGAGTCAAGGAAGCTAGTGCTGAGATAGTATACTTCAGACAGGATCTAAAAGACAGGAAGAAATTACTGCAGGAGAAGGCTTGAAAGGAAGAGACAGGATCCAGAGCATCATGGTAGTGTACCCTTGTGGCAAGAAGGAAGGCACAGACAATATGAATGTGGATGGATAAGGCTTTATTGATGTATTGATTATGTCTAGTTATGACTATTTTTTTAAAAAAATAGATTTTATTGATTTCTTACCGAGAGGAAGGGAAAGGGATAGAGAGTTAGAAACATTGATCAGCTGCCTTCTGCACACCCCCCACTGGGGATGTGCCTGCAACCAAGGTACATGCCCTTGACTGGAATCGAACCTGGGACCCTTCAGTCTGCAGGCCAACGCTCTAGCCACTGAGCCAAAACCATTAGGGCTAGTTTTGACTATTACAATAAAGTAAGACCTGAGGGTATCATTAAAGGGAGTGAAGAAAGGCATACTAGAAATCGGAAGAGAGAAGGTATAAAAGTGTCATCTCAGAAAGTGTAAAAGTGAAACTTCTAGTCAAATATAATAGTGCTTCTGGGCAATTTTGAATACCAGTTTGAGGGCTTTATTGATGATTTTTATAGCATACTAAATCATGTTATGTGAGTATATATTTTTTCTTCTGTAGTGAGTGAAGGTAGATAGCTGGATTCAATAAAAGGATGGGATTTTTTGCTAGTGTATATAACAGAAGGACCAAAACTCCTTGTATTGCTCCCTGTGGACCTTCCGCACAATCACGGCTGCTTGTGGATTGCATTTTGCTCATCTCAAAAAATGGATGCTGCTATAGTAACAGAGGACAGGGAAGCAATTCTTGGAATCTTTTTGGGACAGAATATATTTTACAAATCTGTGTATATAAATTACCTCAAAAGAAAAGACTATTTACAAAAACTAAGCATGTCAGAACAATAACAAAACAAAAAAACTGTAAGGTAATCTAAGACCCTCATTTCTTCCTAAGACCTGGTGAAGATTTGCACATCCTTCTCTGCCTTCCATCCTGTCTGTGTCCTCCCTTTATCTTTTTCATTCACTCTGTGGAAAATATCATCTAGAAATATGAGAGATAGAAAGATGAGAGACTTTTATTTCTGGCAATAAAGAGGTTAAATCTTCAGAAAAACCTGAGTATAGCACATATAAAATGCTGGAGTATTTTAAGGCATTCTTTTTGGAGCAAAAAGTAAAAAAAAAAAAATTATTATAGAATAAAACCAATAATAATACAAAAATTATAGGAGCGCCTGAGAGTTAAAGTTGGCAATTGCCCTGAAATATTCCCTCCCTCCCTTCCCGCCCTTTCCTCCCTCTTTTCATTCTCCACCTCTCCCCATCCCAAGTCTCCCTGTTTCTTTTTCACATTATCATCTATCCAGGTGGTTGTTGTGCTCTGTCATTGCTGCTTGTGACTTTTCAGCATCAATGATGCTTTGCCATTGTGGGTCAACCAAACCCACTGAAACCCTCATTGAGTCTGTTTTGTCTTTTCAGTTTCTAAAAGATACAATGTCATTTCCAGTATTTTCAGAAATTCCTTTTTTTCAGGTCTTCTTTTGTTTCTTTTGAAGTACCTATTATGAATTCCTTTTATCTGAAGATATTAGGTAACAATGAAACTACCAGTGCTGATAACTGCTCCAATATTCTGCATCTTATCCTAGACTTTTAGTTTGCTACATATACTAGTATTAAATGGATTGGAGGCTTTTGTTTTAGTAATGCTCTTTTGGATATGTATCTTGCTCTTAGTCATCTTTAAGTTAGATGTTTCTTGTATGCAGAGGATTTATATTTGTGTTATTTATATTTGGCAAGCAGACACTATGATGCATCACATTAATGTGAAAGCATTCTTGGAAGTGCCTTCATCTTAGTCTCCTATAAAATATTTTCAATACATTGGGAGTTTGTTGTTTTTTTTCTAATATTAAAAAATAATAAATGATTAAAGCATGCTAAAACCTATTATGTATCTGAATAAATTTCAAAATAGCATAATTTCAGACTATAATTGCAAGAAGCTAAAGACCAAGAACAGATTCCTACACTTAATGGAACCTAGCTGAAATTGCCTACCAAAATAGATGTTTATTGTATCTGAAGAGCACTACAGAAGTCCCTGTTGTGAGGGGAGAAGGGGAGTGAGTTGACTATCTTACATGAATTTTTTTCAAGTTCTAAAATATATGGTAGGCTATTGCAAGCTGATTTTATAAAGAAAGGACCCATCTGCTCCCCAGACATCATTTAAAGAGTCATAAAGATGAAAATAAGAAGGTATAATAGCCCAAGGATGATGTTTTTATGTTGCATGAGCAAAAAGCACAGAAAAAAAAATTATGGATGCTTTAAAAGCATTTTCTAGCAAGTCACTGAGGCCAATTATACTATTGTTCAGCAAATACTTATTCCTTATCCCCCTACTTCCTTAGGAGGAAGATACCTCCTTGTACTTTTGATGTTGATCTTCTCCATATGACTTGTTTTGGTCAATGGAACATGGGTGGAAGTGAATGTGCACAAATCCAGATATTAAATGTAATTACTTATTTAAACTTAATCAGTGGGTGAGTTTGACATTTCCCAAAATAGCCACTGACCCTCCTTCCTGGGCCTCAGAATGAACACCCATACAGTACAATCAACTCTGAGGCAGAGTCATAGAAGTTGATCTATACAGTCTTTAGAGTGAGAATAGGAACTTATCTATATCCTAGTATAATAAAAGGCTAATATGCAAATCAACCGAATGGCAGAATGACTGGTTGCTATGATGTGCACTGACCACCAGAAGGTAAACACTCAACACAGGAGCCGCCCCCTGGTGGACAGTGAACTCCCACAGAGGGAGCGCCACTCAGCCAGAAGCCAGGCTAATGCTGGAAAGCGTAGTGGCAGTGGAGGGAGCCTCTCCTGCCTCCATGGCAGCGCTAAGGATATCCAACTGTGGGGAAAGGGCCTGAGCCATCAGTCAGACATCCCCTGAGGGCTCCCAGGCTGTGAGAGGGCAAACTGAAGGACTCCCACCCCAAGTGCACAAATTTTGTGCACCAGGCTTCTAGTATATATGTAAGGCTAATATGCTAAGTGTCCGACCATCCAACTGGTCACTATGACGCACACTGACCAACAGGGGGCAGATATTCCATGCAGGAGCTGCTGTGATGTGCCCTGACACTGTGGACCTGGCGCCCACAAAACAACACTTAGCTTCCCCCAAGTGGGACACAGGTCCTACCATCCCCCTGGAACGATAGCCCACCAAATCACAGCCAACACTGCTGAGACCCCATGGCACAAAACATGGCCCACAGCCCAGCCTAGCCTGGAAACGGTCAATGTGGTTGCTGGGTAATGACATCATATAGCAACGCCTGGCTTCCTCTCCCTAGCAACTAGCCTCCTTGCAGTTTCTTCAGCCTAGGAACATGACTTGCTTTATGGCCAGATGAAAACATTTCTCACTTTAACCAAATGTCTGTGAAGTGTTTTCTCATGCCTCACCTCATTTGATTCTCACAGAAGTCCTGGAGTAGTTAGATAGAAGACTTGGTGGAATTCTATTTGTGTTTCATTAACTAGAAAATGGAGATTTAGAAAGTTTAGAAACTTGACCCGACTGAAAATAAGTAAGAAATAGTGGACCTTGAAAATGACTTCAGGTTTCCTCACTGCACAAAATATAGTCAAACACTGCTGCAGTTAAATATTTTACCCTTTGTTCTCCTTGCATGATCTACAATAATAATCTGCTTCATGTTGATATTTACTGCTGTGTTTCTGACAATTACCTGAAAGAGAAGTTGGGGTGCTTCACTGGGCTGGAAAAAGTTTAGCTACTCCAGAAAGCAGGTCTAATTAAGCAAGTTTATTCAATATCTATAAAAGGCTAAGTTGACTTGCACATGCGCTATACATATAAAGCTCTCGCTGGCACCAACTGCACACATGTGTTTCGATCTGTCATTGTTGATCATGAATTT
Organism: Corynorhinus townsendii; assembly: GCA_026230045.1. Classification (NCBI taxonomy): domain Eukaryota; kingdom Metazoa; phylum Chordata; class Mammalia; order Chiroptera; family Vespertilionidae; genus Corynorhinus; species Corynorhinus townsendii. The sequence goes on along the minus strand of JAPDVU010000006.1, from coordinate 108,940,691 downwards.
TGTTGACACTTCTGATATAGAGAAAGGGTGAATAGTGATATTAAAATATGTCTTATAATTAATTTCCTTTCAATGTGCATGAATACGTGCACCGGGTCACTAGTTGTTATAAATGCGTTCTATGCGGACAAGATGGACTAATACAAATACCTACTGACAATAGAACTTCTCAGTGTTTACTCACTACACCCTTGATCCTTAGACGCTTTTCTAGCTATAACTTAGGTCCCTGCAATACTGAGATTAAATCAATGGAAACTTTCTCTTAGGACTTACTATGTCTACTTGAAGACTGCTCACCAATTGTTTCTCCAATTTTGGCCTCCTCAGACCCCTGACTTTTTATTTTATATCTTGCCTCATTCAAGATATAATTTTATATTAGTTAAAAGTTCTCTATTTCTGAGGATACTTTTATCTTAGTGTAAGTATCTTGCCAACATAACTTAAGTTATATATATTTTGAGCAACTGACTAACCTAAATGAGAGAAAAGAAACATAGAGTAAACAAGATAAATACTTAACCATTAGCAAAGTGATAGGTTGAAACTCAAACATATCAGATATTAATAAAAATAAACTAATTTATCCAATTAAAAGATTTTCATATTGGACAACAACAACAAAGCTAATTGTATGTTACTTTCAAGAGACTCACATAAAATATAAGGATACTGGAAAATAAAGAAAAAAATGTGTATTGTATAAACATAGCCTAAAAGAAACATTTTTTCTAATATATTTTTATTTTTCTAATATATTTTTCTAATATTCTTATTGACTTCAGAGCAGAAGAGAAAGGGAGAGAGAGAGAGAAATATCAATGATGTGAGAGAATCATTGATTGGCTGTCTTCTGTATGGCCTCCACTGGGGATTGAGCCTGCAACCCTGGCAAGTACCCTGACTGGGAATTGAACTGTGACCTCCTGGTTCATAGATCAATGCTCAACCACTGAACCCTGCCAGTCAGGCATAAGTTTGAGTTTCTTGTTTTTAGGGAGACATTGAAAATCTAGAGATTGCCTCTGTTTTCATTAATCATGAGCATATTAAATACTTTTGAGCATTTGCATGGTCCAGGAGGCATAAAAGGCATTAAAGTAAAGGGACATCATTTTTAGGAGTTTGGGATATACCTAAGACAACTTTGGAAAGCTTGCTCATTTTCTCTTGGGATGACCTCTAAAATATGTGAAATCATAAAGGCTATTATCAAAATGTGTAATCACAAAACGTAATAAACCAACTATAGAACCTTCAAGAGAAAACTGTCATCCACAGAGTTTGGTTAACCATAGAATTCCCAGAGAACTTTATTTAACCTCACAGTCTAGTTTGTAGTTGTTATATGCAATAAAACGCTATTTCCTTATCCAAAACTGGCGTTTGCAAAAAAAGTTATGAAAAGAAACTTTGTAGATAGTGTACTGCCTAGGTACTTCTCGTGAAATTAAAAAAAAAAAATTATAAAAACTGAGTTAGATCCCTAGTATTTTATCAAAAACAAGCATATATACCATTTCTGGACCAGACCTTAGTTGATACTTTAATTGTTATGGAACCAAAATTTCAGATCACTACGATACAGAGACAAAAGAGATGATTTTATTCTCTATGGTCCTATTTATTTTTTAAAAAGTATTTTCAGTTATAATAAGTCTAACTGAGAACTAGAAGTTCTGGACAAAAGTAAAATAAAACAAAAAAAAATCTATTTGAAGGCATAAGAAAGCTGCCAAATAGCAAAGATTTGTCAGAATAATGCCCTAGAGAGAATGAAATTTCAGAAAGACAAGTACAGGACCTGTCAACTCCAAAAGCAACTGCTGAAGCAACAAAAGTAAGCACAGGCTGTGATAGACTCCTAAAGTTCCAATGACAGGAAACTAAGTTTTAAGGACTATGAAGAAGGAGAAAGCCAAGTAAATATTGCAGGTTTTATGGGAGAACCCTGGAGGGTCCCACCCCAGGAATCAAGAGTGTATAGGACATAAGGCTCAAATCAGAATTATTTCAAACCCTGATTAGATTAAAAAGACCTGAGAATTCTGGTACCTTAGTAAAAGAAGTGAAAGTAAATTCTCTCTGTGGAAAATATCATCTAGAAATATGAGAGATAGAAAGGTAGAAAATACATTTTTATTTAATTGTTTATTTTTTGTTATTTTTATTTAATAAATAATAAAATAAAATAAACAACAACAACAAAGATTGAAAATACATAAAAGAGCACGAGAAACCTGTGACAAGGTAACATGGTCTATCACATGTGAAATTGCAATTCCAGAAAGAGAGAATAGAGGCAATTGTACAACAGCAATATTTGAAGAAATAACACCCGAGATTTTTTTCCAAAACTGGTTCTCATGATTGTGGATGAAAAGTGGCAACATGCTAACCAGAAAAGCTCAGGGAAGGCTTGCGTGGTGGCCTTGCAAACTCAAGAGACCTAAAGTAACCACAAAGGATGGTCTGAAATTAAAACTTTAACTCAAAGAAGTTTATAGCAGGCAGTCATTTCCTAGGCTAGAATCTTCCTTGACAAAGGTCAATCTTTACCTTAGCTAAGCCTGTCTATTGTCTTTTGCATCTATGATAACAATCCTTTGTAATGTCAGGGTAACTCCCCTTTTCACAGACCCCTCTGGGTACAACAATGCACCATGTCTGAGACCATAAATTCTCATTGTTATTGTTATCATGTTATTTATTGACTGTTAACTATCCTGTACCCACCTATGTAAAAATGTCTGTGTCTATCATTTTCTTTTTCATCCAATCCCAGAGGTTTCCCTGCTTTGCTTTCTCCCACCTCCTTAATCTACCACCAGTGGATTTCATGTAACCCACTTGTGTCTTCTCTTTTGATTGTAATGAATAAAATAAAGTGCAAAACTGCCATTCTCTGGAGCATTATCTCAATCCATTGAGATTATGCTTCCCAGCAATTGTCTATAGTTTAACTCAAATAAACTCACAAAAAAATCTCTATTGGTTTCATTGTTTCTTACAATGCCATGATCAAAAGCTGAGAAAAATCCCCTTGTGGATCTGAGAGGGAGAAGGAAAGAGTAATCGTGAAGAACACTCAGAGCCGCTATTCTTAACAGAGACCAACTTTGGGTGTTGGGAGGAATCTTAGCAGTCTTATCCCAAATGGGGGAAGGGCATTTCACTTCAGTCTCCTCTAGTCTTCCTGTCTCACTCAAGGGGAAAAACACTTGAAAAAGTAACAGTCCAAGGAAACAAGTCCACTAAAAGACTGAGATTTAATCCTACAGGTTGCTACATGCCAACAGTACTTCAGCATAATTGATATTGTTACAGAGAACCGGACTAATCAAACAATGCTCGGAGAGTTTGCAGTCACACTTTATTCACCGGTGGGCTTAGGAAAAATGAATTCAAATTCTAAACAAGGCTACAAGCAGAACTTCCTTTTTTATTAAAGAGCCAGCCCTATGTGCACTTAGTGGTTATCTCCCTGCTGGCCTTGAAAACAACACAGTTCTATCCAATTAAAAAATGCACCTGGCATGGCATTGAAATTATGGGCATATCTAGTCTCTGGCCTACAAGGTCAGACAGCTAAGTTTATCTTTCTCATTATTCAAGCAGGCTAAAGCAGGCTAGAAAGCAAAGTTATTTTTTTAGAATAGGAGTCTGTCTGAAAAAACAGCAGAGTATTCCAAACAGTAGTTTTACAAAATAGGGGTTAGCCTTCTCAATACCATTGTAACTAACCTACTTATCAAAGAGCAAAGGGAAGACTAAATATTATAGGCATGTCATTTGTAAAGCTTTACCAGGAAACTGCAGTTTAACACTCCCCAAGGAGCCACCAGTTTATTCCCCACAGACATTGGGGGAAGTGACTGGACTGGGAGAAAACACACATGGTAAGGATCTGGGAGCAGATCATTGGCCAGAGTACACTTGGCCACTGCAAGCATGGGGAGATTTGGAATATTTAATCTCCTAAACAAAGAAGTTCGCTATCTTGTTATCTCTTGGTTTCTCTTGGTTGACTCCTGGCTTGAGGGCTCTCAGGCTCCTGCATTTGCCCACATGGCTCATAAATATTGCAAGTTTTATGGGAGAACCCTGGAGGGTCCCACCTAAGAATCAAGGGTGAACTATAGACATCAGGCTCAAATCAGAATTATTTCAAACCCTGATTAGATTACGCACACAATGGACTAGTGGACTGCAACTAGCCTAATGCTGTACCAGACCCCATTCCAACATGGAATAGAAACTCTAGACACTGGCTTTGCTTTTAGCTTTACTGAATCCTTGCACTTCGTCCAAGGTTGGATTAAGGGAACTGGGACTTTGGAAACCCAGGAATGTAAATGCCATGCAAAATAAAAATCACTTATACTCCTGGCAAGTCTCAGAAAATTATTTTTCTTGAGATATATTGTAAGGACCCCACCCACAGCACTCAGTGGGGAAAGGGATACCCCGCTTCCACCAGTAACATAATAACAACCGGCTATTGTTGAAAGAGCTTTGAAACAGACCCTCCCTAAAGAGGAGTACTTAGGGAACCCTAAAGTCAACAGGGAAGAAATAAAGAGGGTATTCAAGGCATTGGAAGCTCTGGTACATATAGCTGTAGAGACATTAAACACAACCGGATTCCTAACCAGATTAACATAAAAATGTCACACTAAAGGCTATGTATCTGTCTTATTACCTTCTATATTATATCCAGCTATTAACAACAACAAAAAAAATTACTAAGATATGCTAAAAGGTAAGGAAAGCCCTAGCTGGTTTGGCTCAGTGGATAGAGCGTCCTGCAGACTGAAGGGTCCCAGGTTTGATTTTGGTCAAGGGCACATGACCGGGTTGTGGGTTCGATCTTCAGAAGGGAACATGCAGGAGGCAGCCGATCAATGATTCCCTCATCATTAATGTTTCTCTCTCTCTCTCTCTCTCTCTCTCTCTCCCCCCTCTCCCTTCCTCTCTGAAATCAATAAAAATGTAAAATAATAATAATAAAAATAAAAGTTAAGGAAAATAAGTCTGAAAAGACAAAACAAGCATCAGAAGCAGACTTAACTATAATAAAGATGTTAAAATTATGAGACAGGGAATTTAGAATACTATGATTAATATGTTAAGTTCTTGAAAGGAAAAAGTAGACAACATGCAAGAATAGATGGGTAATATAAACAGAGAGATGGAAACTCTAAGAAAGAATCAAAAGGAAATGTTAGAAATACAAAACACAACAAAAATATAGGATGTCTTTGGTGGGCACATCGGTAGCCTGGACATGAGAAGATCAATAAGCTTGAGATAGGTTGACAGAGACTTCCCCAAATGAAATGCACACAAAAATAAACAATAAAAAGAACAGAATAAAATATCTAAAAACTGTAGGATGATTTAAAATGTTGTAACACATATAATTGGAATACCAAATGGAGAAGAAAGAGATAATGGAGCAGAAGAAATATTTAAATTAATAATGACTAAAAACCTTCCAAAAGTACTGACAGAGAGCAATTCACAGATCTAGAAAGCTCAGTAAACACAAAGTAGGTGTTCACCCAAAAGAGTATATGGGTCAATCCACTAGTAGGAAGAACATGCATTTATATTTATTATTTTAATTAAAAAATTTTGGAAAAAATAAGCTTTACTAATATTGAATATATAGCTTGACATGGGTGCCCTCATTTTACCTTAAGATATGTCTTGAATTCTGTATAATAAAAGCAGAATTTGGGGTAGGTTGGAATGATGGTTCCAGAGCACAGAGGGCTTGATAGAAGAGTCCTCCCTTGTGCCTTTATTTGAAGTATATGGTAATGTATCAAATGTTAAGTGTGACATAAGTAGATTTATGGCTTATATATCATTTTATGATATACTGGAGGCCCGATGCATGAAATTCATGCATGGGGGGTGGGGGAGCAGGGCATCCCCTCAGTCTGGCCTGCACCCTCTCCAATCAGGGATTCCAAGGGGGATATCTGACTGACGGTTTAGGCCCGATCCCAAACCAGTAGTCAGACATCTCTCTCGCAATCTGGGACCGCTGGCTCCTAACTGCTTGCCTGCCTGATTGCCCCCCAACTCCCCTGCTGCAGGCCTGAGTGCCCCCCAACTGCCCCCCTTCTGGCCTGGTTGCCCCCCAACTGACACCCCTACTGGCCTGGTTGCCCCCTAACTGTCTGGAAGGAAGTTGGACATCTGGAAGATGTCCAGTCACCCAGTCTAATTAGCATATTACCCTTTTATTCGTATAGATGATATATGATATATGGTTTTACCTAAAGTAGTTCTCATAATATGTACAAATGGCTTTAAAATTATTCCAAAGAAATCAGTGCTGGATAGTGATACTAGTAAAGCACACAAGGAAACAAGAAGACTGGAGCTGAACTTTCTGTTTCCTGATAAGAGCTCTTTTTATAGTTAACAATACTATATTATATACTGCAAAGTTGCTAAGATACTAGATCTTAAATGTCCTCACTACAAAAAAAGAAATGATAATTATATGACACAGTGGAGATGTTAGCTAAGGCTACAGTAGTAATCATATGGTAATAGATAAATGTATCAAATTAACATGCAGTACACTTTAAATTTACAAAATGTTATATGTCACTCATATCTCAATTTTTTTTTAAAAGAGCTCTTTTGTCAAATGTATTACAAGATAAAAACAATGGCAGCCTAATCAGATCTTAAAAGGTTGGGCAAAAATGTTCAAAATTGTCAAGGCGATTCTTTGAAATATACTTTCACATCCACTATCATCCACAATTTAACTTAACTCTAAATGTTTAATGCATATTGTTGTATTATGTTTTTGTGATAATTCTTTTTCAGCTATCACCATAATCAAAATTAATCCTATATAATAAAAGCCTAATATGCAAATCGACCAAAGGGCGGAACGACCAGTCGCTATAATGCGCACTCACCACCAGGGGGTAGACACTCAACACAGGAGCTGCCTTCTGGTGGTCAGTGCGCTCCCACAGGGGGAGCGAAGCTGGGCTCACTACTGGTGAGCACCACGGTGGTGGTGGGAGCCTCCTCCGCCTCCACTGCAGGTGGGCAGTAAGGACTGAGAGGTCCCGGACTGTGAGAGGGATGTCTGACTGCCAGCTTAGGCCCGATCCCAGGGGGCATCGGGCCTAAGACGGTAGATGGACATCCCCCGAGGAGTCCTGGACTGTGAGAGGACACAGGCCAGGCTGAGGGACCCCTCATTCCCAGTGAATTTCTTGTACCAGGCCTCTAGTTTTCAATATAAGCTTCATTGGCTGTAAAATACTCAGGGAAATGTGAATAGTCCTGGATATTTGACTATATTAAGAAATTTTTATGTTATTTTTTTCTGTGTTAATAGGTTGTGGCTTATTTTTAAAAATACATATTTTAAAGAAATATATATTGAAGTATTTACTGATGAATTATATGAAATCTTGAATTTGTTTCAAAATAATCCAGGGCAATGGTCAGGAGGAGTGTGAGGTATGGATAAACCAAGATTACTATGAACTTATAAGGACTTAAATAGATGACAAATGCAAAGGGGTGTGCTGAAATATTCATCCTACTTTTCTATCTATTAAAAATTTCCATGTTAAAAAGGTAAAAATTTTTAATTTAGAAACTCATCTTTAATTTATTGTATAACATACTGCTAACAGTATTTTCAAATAATAAACCATATTCAATAGCATTGGTCTCACTAAATTATTATTAAAACAAATACATATTCAACCACAACAACATTTTGGTGCCATTAATTTAAAGTTTGCATTGCTCCAGGGCTAGCCAATTCTTAGAGATAGCAAAGGCTTAGCAGAGTTCTGACAGGTGGCTCAGTTGGTTAAAGCATCACCCTGATACTCCAAGTCTGTGGATTTTTTTCCCCAGTCAGGGCACATACAAGAATCAACCAATGTATGCATCAATAGGTAGAACAACAAATTGATGTCTCTCTCTCCTCTCTCATTATTAAATAAACTAGAGGCCCAGTGCACGAAATTCATGCACAGGGGTGGGGGGAGTCCCCTCGACCAGCCTGCACCCTTTCCAACCTGAGACCCCTTGGGGGATGTCCGACTAGGGATCGGGCATAAACTGGCCATCAGACATTCCTCTCACAATCCTGGACTACTGGTTCCTAATCGCTCACCTGCCTACCTGCCTGGTCATCCCTAACTGCCCCCTCTTGCCAGCCTGGTCGCCCCAACTGCCCGCCCCTGCCGACCTGGTCAACCACAACTGCCCCCCCCCCCCACCGGCCTGGTCATCCACAACTGCCCCCTCTGCCAGCCTGGTCACCCCCAAATGGCCCCCCTGCCAGCCTGGTCACCCCTCACAGCCCCCACCCCCCTCCACTGGCCTGGTCGCCCCATGCAGCCTGCTGTTTAGTCGTTTGGTCGTCCCTCACTAACCCCCATGCTGACCTGGTCACCCCATGCAGCCTTCTTCTTTAGTCATTTGGTCATCCCTCACTAACCCCCTGCTGACCTGGTTATAGGCAGCCATCTTGTGAGGGCATGAGGGTCAATTTGAATATTACCTCTTTATTATATAGGATAAATAGAAAATTTAAAAGGCTCAGTAGAGCAGTCATTAATGTGCCAACTAAACAAGCCAAAACCAAACTTTCTCTATCTGGCTTATACACCCCGGAAGCAGTATTATTCTGCCTTAGTCATAGTAGAACCAGGTGCCAGAACACTAGGGACCACTCCCATAGCTCAAAACCTGAATAAAAATATTCCAATTAGGCAGTCATAAACTGTTCACTCAGCATAGCTTTGCCTTCCTCATGGAAACTTCAACTCTGGCAATGGCCTAAATCTTTCCCAGCTCTAGTCTCCTATCTATGCCCCACCCTAATGGCTTTCCTATGTGGTCCTGTGTGGCATACCATGACTTCAGGGCTAGGACCTCTGAGTATAATTCACTTTGGTGTTTCTTGAGCCTCCCCTCTGTGGCTTCTAGTACAGCATCTGTCTGACCATCTCATAAAAGAACACAAAACAGGAGCACATACAAAAAAAAAAAATGTGGAGGTCCTAGAAGTTATATAATCCCCAGTCAACAAGCCCAATATAAGACTTTCTTCAATAGTGTCTTGCCCTGTGCTTGAAGAATTCTATTATGGTTTTAAACTCATCACACCCCAAAGAAGCTGACTGCATTGTTGGATTATGTTACTTGCAATAAACAATCCTTAAATTGGCACTTGTCAATGAAAGAAGAGGAATGAAGACAGGTAGTATCACATAATTAACTTACTTTTCAGCAGTTCTGAATTAATATATTCACTTTTATATTCAGAAGTGCTGAAAAGTGGGTTAATTTCTTTTTTTAATTTATTTATTGATTAAGGTATTACATATGTGTCCTCATCCCTCCATTAAACCCCAACCCCCTCCCCCCCACTCATGCCCTCACCCCCTTGGTGTTCGTGTCCATTGGTTAGGCTTATATGCATGCATACAAGTGCTTTGGTTGATCTCTCCTCCTTACTCTTCCTCTCCCCTACCTTACCTCTAAAGTTCTTTTTTAAAAAATATATTTTTATCGAGGAAGGGAGTGGGGGAGAGAGAGAGAAACATCAATGATGAGCGAGAATCATTGATTGGCTGCCTCCTGCATGCCCCACACTGGGATCAAGCCCACAACCTGGGAATGTGCCCTGACTGAGAATTGAACCATGGCTTCCTGGTTCCTAGGTCGACAACACTCAACCACTGAGCCACACCAGCTGGGCAAGTGAGTTAATTTCTTGATTCCTGAAACATACTGAAATGATCTTGCTTAACTTATATCAGTGCTCCTGAGAAGATTGTCTTTGATAAAATTACTCCAGGGCCAACTAGTCCAGAGCAACTTTTCCTCACTCTATCATTCATATCACCTACCCCATGATATATGCAGTGATCGCCATAACCGTTTAATTCAGAGAACTGAGCAAAAACGACATATTTAATTGAATTTGGGATCTAGGGGAAAATAAAGTATTTCCTGTAAAAACCTTCCCTCCATTATTAGCAAATCTGAACAGGGCAATGTGAAAATAATTTTCTCTGACCGAACCAACAACCACAAAAACATCTGTTTTTACTGCTTCTTTCCCAAATTGGAAATGGTGACAGCTGTTACATTCTAATTCGCTGGTTCATGAAACCATTCAACTATTGATTGACCTCTGTTTGACTTTCATATTGCTTTATTGAAAAGAAAATATGTTTCTTGGAAGAATAACATCAGTTTTAGTAACTTCAAGATTGAATTATAGGCAACAAATAGAAATATTAAAATTGGTCTATAAACTAAAATTTTGAGAAAAAGGGGAATGGAGTGTAATCCCTGGCTTCAAACAGAACTGAAAATAAAAATAAATATAAGACATTTGTTGAATGTGTTACACGTACATCCACCCTGTATTACAGCAGCAGTTCTAAAAATACTCACCGTTTTGTGTTTGTTTGTTTTTAAATTTCAGCTCTATTGAGGCATAATTGGCATCTATTATTGACCTGCAGTTCTTGTTGCCATCCTCTCTTATGCCCCTGTGCCTCCTATCCTGCCTGACCCATTCAGATGCTCAAGCATTGGTGAGCCAAGTGGGTGGCAGCACTGCTCATAGCCATGTACCCAGGGGCTAGAGGTTATTTGAGGTTAAGTAGAGATTCTGTAGCAGTATTAGCCAAAGTGGTTCAGAGATGTGTTGGTAGAATGAAGAGGCAGCATTTAATAGGGTCAAAAGTGTAATGGATGTATCAAAGTGAATGCAAAGTCTGATGAGATGGGATTGAAAAATACTAAGAGATTACTGGAAGAGGAAACAGTTAAAGATAGTTGTAGAGTCTAGTTTATATTTAATGGTTCAATAGGTCTCACAGACCTCTTTTAACCTGGAGCACTGAGCCTACTGTGGAATCTGGCTTGCCAGGAAGGATACAGTCACTGAACTTACCCCTTCCTCCTTGTTCCATCCATCATAACCACAGACATGCCTGCTCTGGAGTGTGGGTGTGAGGTGAGAGGCCTTTGAGTGACCCTCGGGCCCGTAATCTAGTCAGGCCCTGGAGCTGAGTGCCAGGACTGGTTTGGGACAGAAGGCAATATCCAAAAGCTAGGCAGAATTAAGAGTGAAGATTAATATAAGAGTGCAAGAAAGTGAAGAGATTGATAACAATGAATCCCTGGTATGGGCCAACTAGTCTTCCACTTTGTAGCAGTTTCTGTCTTCTTGAATTACCCTCTGCTCTCAGCAAAGCATGCTTTAATGCAAGGTGTTGAGGGGTGCTTGGCCTTGGCTATATAAAAGAGTATACTGCCGTGAGCAGTGCTTCCAGGTTTGGGTAGGCAGAAGGCTGGGAAAATTTGGGGATTATGATTACGTACAAGGGATTCAAGCCATGTGATTGAAAATAAAGCTTTGCTTCTGTCTTCCACTGTCCCAACAAATCTGCCCAGTAAGAGTATTCCTGCTCCTGCCTCTGTGAAAACTCAATCCCTCTGACTTCACTGGTCACTCTTCAATAAGAGCAAGCCCTATGACCTTCTAATGTGGCAAATATAGTCACAACTCAGAAAAGCAATATGTCTTAGGTTATAATCCAAACTTGAAATTTTATTTTAACATAAAATCTCACTTACCTTCAGCTGAAGCCTTCTTTGAGCCTACAGTGGGAAGTGGGGCCTGGTCTTCCCTTTCTCTTCTATGGTGTCCTACTGTCTCTTCTATTTTATAGCTTGTTGTCATTCCCAGTTTCTCAGTCCTTCCTGAGTTGAAGGGAGATGGTGGGGAGAACAAGTAAGACAGATTGAGGGAGGCAGGGGGATCATAATAATCCATGACATTTTCTTCCAAAATCTTCTTCATAAAATCCTTGGAAAGCTCCTCCCCCTAATTTTCCATTTTTTTCTGATGTGAGGGTCTTATAAATATTGGTTATTTCCTTTGAAATACTATGTTCCAGGAAGTCTAGTACCTCATGTATTCCAGTGCTTCCTTCAGAAGTTCGAATTCAATATAGTGTTAACAACTATGTCACGGGGTGTTGGTGTCTTCGTCAGTCGGGATGCTATAACAAAGTACCATAGGTGGCATGGTATACAAACAACAGAAATTTATTTCTCACAACTCTGAAGGGTTGAAGTCCGGGATTGGGGTGCCAGGATGGGTGGATTCTGATGAGAGCACCCTTCCTGTTTGCAGACTGCTGACTTCTTTTAATATCACTGGCAGAAAAGCAAGGAAACCCCCTCAAGTCTCTTTTATAACAGTACTAATCCCTTCTATGAGGGAGTAAAAAGAGTTATACAAAGGAAGTTTAGAAGAATGAGATGAAGGCTTGAAATGGCACACTGTCCATTATGGTAGCAATGGCAGCAAAATGGACTTTTGGGTGTAGACAGACTTACCCATCCAGTCATTGAAAACTTTAGTCCTCTTCTTAAGGGACATTTAAATTTTTAATTAATGAACATTAAGTAAAGGTAAAAATTCAGTTCCTCACTTGCCTTAGCCACATTTCAAATGCTCAGTATATAAATGTGGCTAGTGGTGCCCTAGACAGTTTGGCTTAGTGGATAGAGCATCGACTTGCAGACTGAAGGGTCCTGGGTTTGATTCTGGTCAAGGTCAAGTACCTAGGTTGCCAGCTAGACCTCTGACCCTCGTCGGGTGCATGTGGGAGGCAGCCAATCGATGGGTGTCTCTCACATCAATGTTTCTCTGTCTCTACTCAGCCTTTCCACTCTTTCTAAAAAATCATGGAAAAGTATCCTCGGGTGATTAATAAAAATAAAAGAAAATAAATGTGTCTAGTGGCTACTATATTAAACAGCACAGATAGAACATTTCAATCATGTAGAGATTCCTATAGAAAAGCACAGGTTTGGAATACATGCTTTGGGAAGTGGGGCACTTGTGTAGGTCATTTGTTTTTGTGAAGGCAAGGTGTTGCTACTCGAAATTGAAAACTCATTTTCTAGGTATACTGCTCTTCCTGAACTCTGGCCTCTGGAGGCTGAACTTTTGGGTGGCCAATAAATAACACCCCTTTCTTCTCCTCCTAAGTACACAGCAGTTTAGAAATAAGACCCAAGACACAGTTGCATGCAGAAAAAGAAATTACCTTAATTACTGATAAAATTAGAGAACATGGCTTTAGGTCTTTAGCAAAACGAACTTTTGAAACTAGACAGACTTCATTCACTGTATTCATTGGGAATCCAGGCCTCTGGAGGGACAGGAACATTTACCAGCTTATAACCTTGCCAAACTCACTAATCCTCTTTGAGCCTTAGTTTCTTTATCTATAAAATGGGAATTTTATCTACTTCAACATTTTGTGGAAAAAACTAAATAGATTGCTATAGTGCTTACAATAGTGGCTGGCACACAGTTCAGTGCAATGCATGTGTTTGCATTTATTATTATTGCACAATGGAGGATAGCTCAGGATACACCCTCTCTGCCAAAAGGATCCAATGGTATGTCATCAAACATGCTTAGCTCCTATTCCCAAGTTCATCAATTAGGTAAGTGAGAGGAGAAGGTATGGCTAAACAAGAGGAGTGGAATATAGGTGTTTCCCCTAACAACAGGCTCATTCTTGGTGTATATTTTTTCTATTCTTTCTGTCCACAAGCAAATAATTCTAGTAAAATGTTGTATTTCCTTCTTTCCCTTATGTCTGCAATGCCAAAATCAAACCCATGACCCAGTCTTTGGTTTTAGTATATGAAAATGGGAATAATAGCTTGTCTAAACAGTCACATATCTATTTCTAGTCATTATGTGACAAATCTTAGAAAATCTCATTTCTATTTAAGAAGGGCATCATAGGCTTCTAACTGAACTGAACTGTACATGTGTCTATTCATGTCTTTTAAAACACCGAAATAAACTAAGGTCAATCAGTGTGTCATCTATAAAAAATCCTGAGTTAAATTTGGGAAACAAAAAACAAAGACTATAAAATGTCATTTCCAGAAAAGGTCTTAAGTTTCAACTTACTGAGTTTTTTATTGTTGTTGTTTTGTGGGTTTGTTGTTGTTTGTTGTTTGTTGTTTTGCCACTGAATCCTTTCTTCAAATGAAATCTTACTTGAAATCTAACACGTATAAGAGACCTGGCATGACAATCTCCCCAACTTCTCCATTCTCTCCCCCTCAACTTGATTGGTTGATGCACTCGGAGGATCTATCAAGGTCTACTGTGGTGACTATTCATATTTAAAACCGAAATTTTATATTGTGAGTCCCATGACCTTAACAGCCTTTTCGTTTTGTTGTTGTTTTTACCATTTTATTTCCAGTGCCCAGCATCTGACACAAAGTTTGTGCTTGGTAAATATTTATCGAATGAATAAGTGAATGAATAGGACTTGGACTAAGTCACACACAGCAAATTGGTGAGGCCGAGACTTAGTATACAGTGAGTGACTAGATAGACATTGGTGGGTGATAGGATAGGAGATAAAGAAGGATAGGAGATAAAGAAGGGCAAGTATGGAGAAAAAGATGCCGAGATCACTTTTGGATATGAGAGCTTGAGGTACTTATGGGGCATCCAAGTAGAGGTATGAACAGACAATGAGTTATTCAGTTTATGCAGCTTAGCCTTCTCCAGCATTTCAATGCCTCTCTCTCTTAAAAATATTTATTTATATTTAATTAGATTTATTGAGGTGACATTGCTTAATAAGATATAGGTTTCAAGTGTGAAATTCTATGATACATCATCTGTATCTTTAAAAAAAGGCTTTCACTCATTTTACTTTCAAGCACTATGCTACTCTGGGGATGTTTCCAGTCTTCGCATAGTCACCAAGGCAGAGTTTCTTAAACTATAATGTGCAGCAAATCACATAGGGAATCTTGTTAAAATGTAAATTCAGAAGGTAGGGCCTGAACTTCTACATTTTTAACAAGTTTCCAAGTGATGCACCACCTTTTCTGAGTAGCAAGGCATTGCAAATCAGTGAAAATGGCACTAAGAGCTGGCATTTTATTTTTTATTTTTGAAAAATTTCACAATCTTTATAAGACTGGGGAACTTGTAAAATTCTGTTCTTTCTTAAAATAAATTTCTTCTCATAAACTTTGTTTTTGCACTTTGACAAATGTTTAGATTTTTTTACATGTTAGCTTTGAAATATAATATAGCTTTTAATTCATAATTAAGATAAGCTCTTTTTAAAAATGTTTTTATTGATTTTAGAGAGAGGAAGGGAGAGATAGATACATCAATGGGAGAGAATTAACATCAATCTGCTGGGATCTAGCCCACAACCTGGGCATGAGCCCTGACCAGGAATTGAACTGGGGATCTCTTGGTGCATGGGTTGACGCTAAACCACTGAGTGATACTGGCCAACCTCAAGATTAAACTCTTAATTTTAATAATAATCCTATAAATTTCTTATTCTTTCAAAGATGTGTGTGTGTGTGTGTGTGTGTGTGTGTGTGTGTGTGTGTGTGTGGTGTGTGTGTGTGTGTTTTAGGATTTAATCTTAGGTTAAAGGTAAGTTTAGCATCTGTTAGGAATAATGAAGCAGACAGGCAGGCTCTGGAAATAGGTAAATTCAAGACATTTTGATACATTCAAACACTTAGAAAAAGTAGCAATTGCAAAATAGTGACCTAGTTTAAAGCTAGGCAGAGGTATTGCTATTCAGCTATTCTCATCCTGCATTATAGAGATGACCCCATTCTAAAACAATAGAGATTTTTATTAGAAATCAGTTGCCTTTCTTAGCTATCATGAGATTCATTTAAAGTGAATGAATAACTTAGGTATCAGCTGTACCTTTATCTGTAAATAATTTTCCCTTCACTGTGATTGTTTTATATAAATCTATTATTTGTTTTCCTTTTTTTTAATTCAAAAAGTTTTAGTCAATAATATGGTAATAACTGGGTAAGGTGCCAGGTGGGTACTGGAAATACTGAAGGGAGTTGATAAATTAGACGATTGTCTAACCACTGAGCTGTATACCTGAAATTAATACAAAATAATATTGTATGTAAAGTGTAACTAAAAAATAAAAATTTAAAAATATTAATTTTTTTTTTTTTTTTTTAGGATTTGTTATAGTTCTGGATACTGAGAGACACCTGTGAATTAGAAAAAGCTCTTGAGTTCATGAAACTTAATTTGTGGGACAACAGAGACAATAAAGAAGTAAATAAATAAAATATTTTCATGTGAAGATATGTACTACTTAAAATAAAAAAAAGATCAATGAGCTAGAGCAGCGGTCGCCAAGCAGTGGTCAGTCCATGAGGTCCGAAAGGTTGGCGACCGCTGAGCTAGAGATTATTGTGGTAGGGGCATTCTTAGATTGTGTGGTATGGAAAGCCCTACCTAGGGTATAATGTCTGTGTAGAAATGTAAGTAAAATGAGGAAGTGAACCATAATAATAAGAAAAGAGAGAACAGCAAAGTGAGAACGCCATATGTAAAGAATAAGCTTGGTGTGTTGAAGGAGATCAAAGTCAGTGAGATCAGTGGCACAAGGCAGGGGAAAGTGGGAGGAGATAGAAATTGAAATGAGTAGTAGCCAGATCAGGCAGAGTTTTGAAGACTAAAAGCAGGGAGTCTGGATTTTATTCTAAGTATGATGGCAAACATAGGGTGTTACCCCCAAAATGTATATGCACTTTTAATGATTATAGAGTCAGTGTTTATTAACATTCTGTTAATTTTCAAAATTTAACAGAATTTACACAAATGATTTTTTTTTTTTTTTTTTTTTTTTGTCAATGCCTCAAGTCAACGCCTTGAGTCTTATTCTGACTCAAGTTTACAAACTGATGACTATTCTGGTCCAGGCACTGCTGATAACGAGAAGCAATGAAATTGCAAACATCAAGAATCATTTCGTTAGGTATTTGTGGGCCCCCAATTCATCAACTGTTGCCAGTTTTGTACCATACATTTTATGATTTATGTATCCCATAAAAAAGTCTAGAAGATAAATTTTCTTTGTTCAAAGCTTAGTCTGGCTTCACCCATTACTTCAAATCAGTTAAACCTGAAAAGGAGTGAAAATTCATGTATATACAGTTTGGATAATTATAAATGCAGTGTTTGTACTTCAACTGTGTTTTCAAACTTCCAGTAGTATTTTAGGATGAAATTCCTTTGTTCAAAGCTTAGTCTGGCTGAAAAGAAACATCAATTGAGCTATCAGCTGTTAAAGTGTGTATACATGTTCTTGGGACACCTTGTATTTATGGTTTTAAACAGAAAATAACATGATCTTATTTATTCTCCCCTATGAAGTTCTCCTACGTTTTCAGATTAAGAAATTCATGTTTCTCTTTAAAGGCACAACTCAAATGTCATACTCATTGTAAAGCCTTCCTTAACTTTCCCAATACTTTTTCTCTTTAGTGTTTCCATTTCTACATTCCACTACCATAGTACATGCTTCTACTATAATACATTTCCTTAATAAGGTATTTATCACCTGTTTCCCACTTGACTTTTCCACTAAATTGTTAGTTCCTGTATGCCTAGTTCATAGTGCAGTACATAGCACACATTAGTAAGCAAATGATTACTAATGAACAAATGAGTATTTGAAATGTTTCCAAACCTATGCTTCTCATCTTAACCTTTCTATCAAATTCCATTCTCAAATGCCTATTGGCATTGCCAACTGACTGTCCAGTTTTCCCTCAAACTCAACATCGCAAACTCATTATCTCATTTCAATTTCATATTTTTTTTGTAATATCAACATCTTTCCAATTTCCTTGGTTAGAAAATTTAGAGGACTATGATTTTTCTGATGATGGGGATTTATTTCCTTTATTTCATTGACTCTAGCCAAGGTTCAGACTTTCATCACTTAATTATTGAAAAAATTGCAATGGACTTTTGGCTGGCTAGAGGTTATTCTGCCTCAAATTTATTTTCTATTCAAATTCATACTGTATATCTCTGCAAGAAAATTGTCATTGAAGTCTTATTTCATTCATAAGGTCATGCATTGTTCTATTTATAAAGTATCTTGGCACACTTATTATGTGTATGATATGTGCCCTTCTGTTGTATAAAACTTTAATTAATGTTCATGAGAACTAAGTGAGAGAGTATTTTTATCTCCATTTTACAGGTAAGGAAAATAAGATTTAGGTATCTTAGGCCACCTGCCCACAATCACAGTTACACCAACAACGAAATTGTAGAGCTGAGATTTGATCACAGTTCTATTAGCTGGGGATACTGAGCTCTGCTTAATCACTTAATTAGTGAGTAGTATCTCAAGTTTAATTCCTGCTTCTTTTCACAGGATTTCCATGATACGGCCCACCAATCTTAATTTCCTATTATTACTGAACTTGCATCTTCTACTCCACATTTCAAATATCTTTCTAGTTATCTCCTGTGCATTGACCTTTTCACTTCAATTAGATTTTAAGCTCCCTAAAACCACTCTTGTTTTAAATTTCTGTGAAGGGCACAATAAATTCTCATTTAATACAGCAGACCCTCAGTATCTACAGGTTCTGTATCCAAAGATTCCAGGAACCAGGATGGAAAATATTTTAAAAATGCTATATTATTGCTGACATATACTATGTAGTTAGGCCTATGATGGTTGTGTCTACACTGAACATGTACAAACTTTTTTTTCTTGTCATTATTCCTTAAATGATACAGTATAACAACTATTTACATAGCATTTACATTGTATTAAGTATTATAAGTACCCTATAGATGAATTTTAGTATACAGGAGGATATGTGTAGGTTGTATACAAAAACTATTTCATTTCATATAAGGGCCTTGAGCATTTCTGGATTTGATATGGGGAGGGGGTGGAGTGGAGGGGTTGGAGTGGGGTCCCCTTCCAGAGGACTGTTATTGATAAAATCGTAGTTAGCACAGTCCTTGACACACATGCATGCTTACTAAATGGTAATAATGATTACTACTACGGAGGTTCTGATGCATCAAATTGAAGTTCCATAGGAAACCATAAAATTGTGACCCCCTACCTCAACCCTAAGACATTTTTGCTTTTCTTATGATCTAGAGCCGTGGTCTGCAAACTGCGGCTCGCGAGCCACATGCGGCTCTTTGGCCCCTTGAGTGTGGCTCTTCCACAAAATACCACGGCCTGGGTGAGTCTATTTTGAAGAAGTGGCTTTAGAAGTTAAAAAAATTTGGCTCTCAAAAGAAATTTTCAATCGTTGTACTGCTGATATTTGGCTCTGTTGACGAATGAGTTTGCCGACCAAACATTAATGTTTTTCCAAGTTAAGTTAGTACACTTCAGTCTCTTCTCACCCTTTTTACCAAGCAGTGTCAACAAGCTAGACATCAGTAAGCAGCAACATTTTATCCACCATTACTGAGTTCTTTAATTGTAGGCTACTTTAGAGGAAATAAGGAGTCATTGTAATTTTTTTGAGGTGAATGCTCAATGTGCTTGCTATCTATCAATCAATTTAACTTAATTTTATGGAGTTTACTAAGTGTCCAAGATTTCCTGGCTCGAGTTTCTGAAGTACAGAGCATCACATAATCACATCTTCGCTTCGAATAGAATTGCCCCAGATTCAGCGACAGGACTATGAGTCTAGCCATCTGACCTTGCAGTTTGAGCAGCATATACTTCCAAAGAGGCAGAGAAAAAAGGTAGCTCAGCGGCGCCAAAAGTCTCCACTTCAATGGTCCCGCATTCGGCCCCGCCCCCAGTGAGCGCGGTCGCGTCACGTGACGTAAGACGCTCTCCCGGAAGTGCGGCTGCGGAAACGGTGGGGGCGGGTCTCCAGGTAACCCCGCGTGTGGTTACCGAAGAAACGCGGGAAGTGGGGTTCTGGCAGGGTTCTCTCCACGCTTAAGGTTGTTTTAGTTCCAGCGCGAGCGGGTATCCCGGCCGAGGCGTCTGGTGCGACGCCATGGAAGTAGTGGAGGCCGCCGCTGCTCAGTTGGAGACTCTGAAATTCGGCGGCATCGGCTTCGGGGGTGGCCAAGGTGAGGCGGCGCCGTCCCCGGACACCGTTCCTGTCTCAGTGCCACCGCCGCCACCACCGTCGGATGAGGAGGCCCCAGACACTGGGCAGGACGCGGAGGCTCAACTAGCCGGGGAGCAGCCGCCTGAACTCGCGCTGAGCGCCGCCGTCGGCGGGCCAGAAGCGCCTCCTGGAAGGACGTGCGTTACCGGCCCGGGCGCTGCAGAGCTGGTGCCGACCCCAGACTCCCTGGAGACCTCGGACTCGGATTCTGACAGGTCGGGTTCCTACGGATCCCGAAGCTGCTGGGAGAGGGCCCGTATGACCGGCGGGAGGAGCCGGGGCCATCGTGAGCCGGGGCCAGCGTGGGCCGGGGCGGGAAGGGAGGTCTCTGGAGTTCCCTGCACACGTGTTGACAAGTAGCTGGGACCGCCCATTTCTGGTTCACTGCAGATCCCTTGGTGAATCTGAGCCTAATCTGATCTCTCTTCCCTAAATTCGGTAGTGTAAAAGGTGCTGTGCATAAATCGTAGCATTTTCTGTTAAAATATGGAAACCTGAGGATATTGGATTA
Organism: Corynorhinus townsendii; assembly: GCA_026230045.1. Classification (NCBI taxonomy): domain Eukaryota; kingdom Metazoa; phylum Chordata; class Mammalia; order Chiroptera; family Vespertilionidae; genus Corynorhinus; species Corynorhinus townsendii. The sequence goes on along the minus strand of JAPDVU010000006.1, from coordinate 108,920,125 downwards.
TTTCCTTAATATTTAGTTCGGCGTGTCCCTTTGTAGTTAATGACTTGAGTTTCGTGTCAGATCAGACTTTTATTCATCCACCAAGTTTAACGTGTGTTCTTGTTTTTGAACCAGATGAGTTGAAGAGTAGTTAAAGGATTTTATGTTTCCAGATTGGCTCCTGGCAATTTTGTTAATTCTTACAAGCCTTGCGGGGAGCTTTGTGAAATTAGCAAGACACTGTTATTTAGTATATGCTCTGATTCGTTTCTTAAGGCCCCCCTTCCCCACCCCACACCTTCGTGTGTTTTAAGGATGAAACTTCTATGGTGGGAGAGGATTTCAGTATGTGGGATGTTCCTTGCCCACACTGAACATTGTTTACAAGTATTTTGACTGTGGTGTGGGATACCGAACATAGGTGAAGAAAATAGACATGAAGCCTGCCCCATATTCTAGTGAGAGGGATGACTAATATGAATAAACATCAATAAATAGAGTTTATGAAAATTATCGTGAAGGAATAAGCAAGGCACCGAGAAAGTCTTAGGAGAGCCCAATCCTGTAGGACACTATGGCCATGTTAAAGTTTTAATCTAAGTGCTGGCGAAGCTGTTGAAGGGCTTTAGGCAGAGCAATGGAACACTCAGATTAACATTCTAATAAGCTTTGCTCTGCCCAGGAACAATTGAACTGGGTTCAAGAGTAAAAGCTGAGAAGCAAGAGTGGAACTAGTTGAAGATGTTGCATTGAGTCCTTGAGGCGACTATGATTGTGTCTGGATTAAATCACATTGATCAGGCTTGCTAATAGATATGTCACTGGGCTAGACAAAGAGCCATCAACTGGGTGGACTGTGGTACTGTTTACTAAGATAGGGGTTGGCGACCAAGGGGAATATTTAATTTGGACAGTTAATTTAAGATTTTTCTGACAGTCAATTGGAAATGTCAGGCAAGCAGTAGTAGTATCATTAGAGTGTGAAGGACAGTTCTGGGCTGGAGATGTACATTTAAGCATCATGATTTCAGATAAGACTAATTTTTTATTATGGACATTTTCAAACTTGAAAAAAGTAGAGAGTAATATAATGATTGCACATACAGTCATCACTGGACTTAACAGCTTCTAATATTTAGAAGCTGTTAAGTCCAGCCAATCTCTGGGAATTTTTTACGATGCATCTCTAGTTGATAAAACACTTTTTACATAACCACTATGTCATTATCCACCTTAGTAAACTTAATTCTAATTCCTTAATATCATCTAATGCTTGGTTTGTATTTAGATTTTTCTGGTTGTCTGAAGGATGTCTTTTAACAGTTGATTATTTGAATTAGAATTCAAACAAGGTTCAAACTGTGCATTTGAGTGTTAATGTCTTTCAGGTCTTTTTTAAGTGAAGGTCATATTTAAAGTCATGAAGACAAAAGACTGTACATGAGAGTGGAATACCCCTGTAGCATAGTGCATACCAAAAAATGGAAATTTTTGAGGAAGTGAGTGGGGAACCATGTTAGTTGTTGCTGAGAAGTTAAAATGACATAAAGGTGTCTACTGGACTTGGCAACTTGGAGAACATTGATGACCTTTCAAGGAGTGATGATGATGGAAGCGAATTTTGGGGTAAAAATGGGGTGAGAAATAAAGGATTAGAGACAGCATGTGTTAACAGTTCTTTTAAGAAATTTTAAGTGGAGAAATGAGTCCATAGCTGGAGGGATTAAATAGAGGTACTACAGAATGTTGGTATGCTGATGGGACTGCTCTGGGATAGAGAGAAAGATTCATAATACAGTAATAGTAGGAAGGAGTTCAGTTGCAAACGGGATGTGTTCCAGAGCCTATGTGGTAAAATTGGCCTTTGCCCTTTCCCCCTGTAACAGGAGAAAAGACAACATTTGCCAAAGTTAATGTTTTGTTTTCAAGCCCTTTCTAATCCATCCGGGAAGACATGGTTTTCAGTGAACTATGGTATAGTATTGGACTGGCTCTAGTGGGCATTTGAAAAAAGTGCCACGAGAGATAGGGAAGGAAGTATATAATTGTACTTCTGGTGAGGGGTGGCTTCAGAAGAGGTAATACTGAGTTGAGCCTATAAAGAAAAAATAATTTCTCTGCATTGAGTGCATTGTAGTCAAAGGAAATAGCACAAATAAAGGGAAAGTTGTATGAGGTTTTTTGTTGTTTTTTTTTTTTTTGACATATTTTATTGATTTTTTACAGAGGAAGAGAGAGAGATAGTTAGAAACATCGATGAGAAAGAAACATCAGCTGCCTCCTGCATACCTCCTACTGGGGATGTGCCCACAACCAAGGTACATGCCCTTGACTGGAATTGAACCTGGAACCCTTCAGTCCGCAGGCCGACGCTCTATCCACTGAGCCAAACTGGTTAGGGCATGTATGAGCTTCTTTGCTAGGTGTGTATGAGATGGGATTATGTAGTTTATCAGGAACCTGATTGCAGGGGACTCTGAGGTGTCATAGTAAGGAGTATGGCCTTTAGCTTGTACACAGTGTAGATTATGGGAAAAAATTTAAGGTTTTTCTCAGTTTTAATATTTTCTCAATAAAAAATAGGAAGAATAGTCCAAACCCATAAAGCCATCACTTTGGTTTAACAATTATTAACATTTCAGAACTATAAGATGCACATGTATATGTTATTGAACCATTTTAAAGTCATTTACACATGATACTTTATCCCTAAATAGTTTAGCACACATTCTCTAAGAGGACACTCTTTTACATAATCATTATCACATGTAACATAATCCTATATAATAAAGAAGTGATATGCAAATGGTTGTTATGCCGTGATGCTACAGGAGGGCGGGGCAGCGTGCTATGTGTGGCTGAGAGCAAATAGCGGTGGGCGGGGCAGCCAGCTGAGGCACATGGCAGCGAGCTACTTGCACAGATTCGTGTGCAGGGCCAACTAGTTAATAATAGTTTTCTCATATCTAATGTCCAGTCATGAATGGTTATTTTTATTAAATTATTGGATGACACTGGTTAAGATTATATAGGTTTCAAGTGTACAGTTCTGTAATACACAATCATTATATTGCATTGTGTGCCCACCACTCAAAGTCAGATCATCTTCTGTCATCATATATTTGACCCTTTTACCCTTTACTATCCTCCAAACCCCCTTTTCTTTGGTAACCACCATACTGTTGTCTGTATTTATGAGTTTTGTTTTTCTTGTTCGTTCATTTGTTGCTTTAAGTTTTATATCCCACATATGAATGAAATTATGTGTTTCTTAACTTTTTTTGTCTAAGTTACTTCTCTTACCATGATATTCTCAAGGTCCATGCATGTTGTTACAAATCACAGTATTTCATCTTTTCTTATGGCTAAGTAGCTTTCCATTGTATGTATATACCACATCTTCTTTATCCAGTCATCTACTGAAGGACACTTCAGTTGTTTCCCTGTCTTGGCCACTGTGAATAACGCTGCAGTGAGGGGGGTTACATGAATGTTTGTTTGTTTTAAATAAAAATTTATTCTTAAGGGAGAGGGAGAGAGGGATAGAAACATCAATGATAAGAGAATCATTGCTTGGCTGCCTCCTGCACGCCCCCTACTGGAGATTGAGCCCTGACTAGGAATCCAACCATGACCTCCTGGTTCATGGGTCCAGGCTCAACCATTTAGCCACACCAACTGAGCATAAATTACTTTTAAAGCAAGAGTGTGAACTGATTAAGATGGAAAGTCATGAAATGGTAAGGGTAACAGCAAAACATCAATAGGGTGAAGGGGTGATCATCGTGGTAAAAGACTAGTATTTACATCATTTATACAATTATTACAGAAGAGCAGGTGAGGAATAAGCACTTGAAATAGAGGAGTAGCAGTGGAAATGGGATGAAGTGGAATAGGAGTGATGTTTGCTAATCTGAAGATAGGGTTTTATCATTGAGAATGCAATAGCTCAGAATGATTCCAAGGTTTCTACCTATAATGACTGGATTAAAGACTAAGCAATAAATAAAATAGAAGCTCAAAGAGAAGTGATTTAGTAAGCACTTTTTTTTTTCTTTTAACTTGTTGCTAGTGTGAGGTAACTGTAGGTCATTCATACAGAGGTGGTCAGTATGTAGCCAGAGATTAGGCATGAAGTTTAGAGATATCAGTGCTGAAGATTTAGGAGTCATCTGCACATGGATGATAATTGGAAACATTGTAAGGCATGAGATTATCCATAGGAAGAGTAGAGAGAGAGAAGAGAATAAGTATGAAACTTTTAGAAACAGCATATAAAAGGGAGTGAAGGATCCCTGGTTGGCATTGCTCAGTGTTAGAACATCAGCCTGCGTACCCAAGGGGGGTGGGTTTGATTTCCAGTCAAAGGCACGTACCTGGGTTGCAGGTCTGATTCCTGCCACCACCCCCCAACCCGCAGGACACATGTGGGAGGCAACCACAAGATGTGACAGAGACATATCAATGTTTCTCTCTCCTCCTCCCTTCTACTCTCTCTAAAAAATCAATGGAAACAAATGTCCTTCTTGGGTGAGGGTTAAAACAAAAGGGAGTGAAGGGGGTAGTCAGCAAACAAATTTTAAACTTAGAGTAGGGTTACTGGTAACAAGAAGTGCTGTGGAAGTCATGGGCTAAAGGAGTTTACAAAGAATAGAATGGTCAGCATGGTTGATAACTTGAGTTTCCAAGTTGTCTGAAGACTGAGAAGAAACTATTGCCAATTAAATGGTCTGGTGACCAATGAGAGAAGTGCATTGCTCAGAGTTCTCTTTGTCAGTGATTTGGCACATGCTTAATTATATTATGACAGATGGGTGATGTGTGAGACTATTAAAATTGGGTTGCAGTCATAGCAGGGGTTTTGAAAATGTTATCAGTGGATTAAGGACTACTTTTCAAATACCACAGTCAACTTCAAAATGCTAGCTTTTGAATTATATCAGTAACAGTAAACATGTAGTAAAGTAGATATTTCCTAGTTGAATAAATATATGTTAATGCCATCATGTTACTGTTTTACTAAGTTTAAACGTTTCCTTTCCTACAGTGAAACAGATTCAGATAGTTCAAGCTCTTCCTCTTCCTCATCATCATCCTCTTCTTCCTCTTCCTCTCGAATATTAGTTCCTCCAGTGCTGTCAGATGGAGATGACGATGTACAAGTTGAGAAGGAAAATAAGAATTTTCCTCTTATTAAAACAAAAGATGAATTACTTCTTAACGTAAGTACTTAGCTTTGTTAATAAACCTAATTTGGATGTTCTAAAATATATTGTGGTACTAATATTGATCTCATTTGCTCTGTATCTGATCCATACATTTGAAAACTTCTCAATTTTATTGGGCATACTTTTGCCATGCCTTACTTAACTAAAAGAGAGGATTGTCAGACGATTGATTTGGATAATTTCTAAGGTTGCTTCTAACTTTAGCATTTGGTAATTGTTCTTCTGGGGTGTTAACTTTAGCTTCTACATTCCATTTTTTTCATCTTCCCTAGAAGATATTTCTTATGTAAATTTACAACCTTGATTTTTTTTTATTCTTTTTTGGTCCATAAGTCAGAACATTTTGCTCAGTTACAATTAAAATCAATCTTTTAATTGACTTGCACTAGGAAACATAGAAATTGAAATTAAATGGTTGAGTTTATTAGGATTTCTACTGGAGTTTTTGGAGTGTTTTTGTTATTACAGCAAGAGAAAACTTGTTTATTATAGAATGGTGTTTTTTGGCACTTAATAGGTTTTGTTTGTAAGGTTCTTATGTGATTGTTTTCTCTTAAACTGTAAGCTCTCACAAGGAGGAGGACGGTAGTCTGGTGGTGGGAACCTCAAGTGGGACATCTCAGAATTTTAGAACATAGGCTACATTGTCACATATTTATTCTCTCTACTCTCGCATGTCCTTTGTTCTTATTAGAGCTTTTTCAGTATTTAATGATCACTAATTATAATTACTACATAACAAGTTAGTGAAATAGTTTACTGCAAAATTTGAGGGGGAAAAATTGAAAATCCTAGAGGCTGTTGGGCATTTTTTCCTGACTGAATTCAACTAATATTGTTTCTTTTTCTCCGTACACAATAAAAATTATCATCTTACTTATGCTTATATATTTAAAACCCTTGGGTGCTTATGCAACTTCATTAGTGGTTCATGTTTTAATCCTGCAATCATTGACATCAGTGATCTTTTTACACAAAGGCTCTCCCAACTGACTATTTTCTGAAAGTATTGGGAGAATTTCCCTGTGGTCTTTCCCCTGTATCTTGCTCTTCTTTACACCTAAGTTTTCTCTTAGAGTACAAAAATTAACAAATAAAAGAGCACAGTACTTTTGTATATGTATGTATAGTGTCTTAATTTTCTTACTAGATCTGTAATACTTGCCTTGGGACTATCTTGAAATTTAATACAAAAATCTTAGTATACTTAATTGTTTTTCTAGATAGAATGACTATATTTTCATCAGAAATTCAAAAAGGGTCCAGGGCCACAAAGAGGCTAGGAACCACATTCTTTGACAGACTAAGTTTATATTTGATCTTTATAGCTTCTGCAGTGCCCAGTAGAGTGCTATACAGGTAATGGGTTCTCAGTCAGTAGTAATAGAATGAATAATGAGTGGATAGGTATCTTTCATTCATTCTTAAACTATTATAGCACACCTGCCATATGCTAGGTGCTATAATTAAGACCCATCCATTTTCTGCTTTCATAATGTTTAGTGGAGAGAAACACACAATAAATAAAGAAGAGACAAATGAATTTAATTATGGGAAGTGTTAATGAATTGTGTGAGTGTATGTTTGGCTCATCAGAAAATTACATTTTTGATGGGAATATATGTTAGCTTTTAAAACTTGGAACAATGGCTTGTTCTTTCCTTTTGTGCCAGTACTGAGGAATTTTTGGGACGGATGGAAGAGCAATTATAGTCTTCACTTTTCAATTTTGTATTCTTTTGTTTTTAACATCACAATATGCTTTTAAAGGCATTTTGCATTGTGCTCATATTCCCTTAAATGTTGTTCCCAAGGGTTCTCAAACTCTAGTCCAACCAAAATCTCTGGGTAGAAGCAGACAGTTTGGTGAAAAAACATAGGTGGGGGTAGGAGGCAGTGAAAGGAGAAAGTAGCCTTCCAGTTAAAGATCAGCCCTCAGTTTAAAGTAACATATTTTGCTCAAGAGCTTTTTATTTTATTTACTTATATATATTTTTATTGATTTCAGAGAGGGAGAGAGATAGAAACATCAATGATGAGAGAAAATCATTGATTGGCTGCCTTCTGCAGGCCTCCTACTGGGGATAGAGGCTGCAACCCAGGCATGTGCCCTTGACTAGAATCAAACCTGGGACCTTAAGTCTTCAGGCCGACATTCTACCCACTGAGCCAAACCAGCTAGGGCCAGCCCTCATTTTAAAGGTTAGCTTCGGGCAGGTTGGCCTGAGATGGAGTCATGGTCAGGAGAAGCAATTTTGTATTTTGACTAGCTGTTCGCTTTATATTTATACAAATAAACTTACTAGATGTTCTTGGTCCTTTAGACCACTCTGTTGCTACAAATAGGTAGAGGAATGAGTTCCCTGGTATGCCCTAAATTATTTGACTTAGAGCTCTGAAAGAGTGTATTAGGAACTCTCAAGTTCAAGGGAAGAGAAAGACTTAGACCCTATTACCAAGGATGGTTTGGCTGCAGTATTCAGTATCTTTAAGATTGTTTCCTCTGTCGCTCAGTAGGTGTTTCTCTGTGGGCCTGGCAGTTTGGCCATTGATTCTCTTGTATGAAAGTCACAGGAAGGACTTGTACTGGTTTACCTGGGGCCTGGTACACAGCCCTGAACAAATTACTCAGGCTAGTGGAATGATTATCTCCACTGCTTGGGCATGATTCCTAAGTCCCGTGTGTGTGGGAGAGTATGTAGGAAAGCGTATACTTGAGAAAAAGCACATGGGCGAGTGTGTGGGCCGGAGTGAATAAGAGCAGTTGATAGGAAGGGAGTATGAATGTGTGTATATTTTGAGGAGGGTAGGGGTTGAGTGGGTGGTATCAACCCCACGCAGACCACAGGAATGGGTTCTCTGTCACAGGAAAGGGAGGATTATATCCATTTCAGAAGGGAATCTGTCAGGCAGTAATAGTAGTTATCCTCTATAGAGGAAGAAGGGAAACTCTTGGAAGACGTTATCACATATGACTTAAGTTGCAGTCTTGTAGTTGTGAACAAGAGAGACTTCAAATTACTTCGAGAGAGGAGGGATTTTCTCTAAACTTGCATTGGAGAGCCATTAAGAATAAGGTCAGCTGTGGATAATGCCCAAGGAAGAGTTTCCTGTTTTGTTATAACTCTAGCTGGTGTTGTATGTGCTGTTTTGTTCAGGTCTCGTGGTATAGTAAACACCAGCTAGAGTTAGTGCTAAAAAAATATACTTTCTACAGAAAAGTAATGAAATATTCTGTCCATGTTGTCTTTGCTTAAAGGTAATCATAAATTAAAGTGGGCCAAGAAGTTAAGCAATTTTAGCACTTGTGTTGGATCTTTAGAGATCTCTAGAACATAGACATGCCCAATTTAACCCAGTTTTATGTCCTGCCTCTTTATAAAGTGTCTCATTCTAGGCAGGTATCTATTGTTCTTCAGATATACTGAGCTTAATTTTTACCTCCATTTAGTCTGTTTCTCAAGCAGGAATGGTGCCTCCTTGGATCAGGCTTATTAAACCTTTTCTGTTGGAAATTGATATGCTGCTGATTTACTACTAACTTGCAGAACTTCAAGTATAAGTATGTGGAAATATATGGGCAAAATAGCCTCGAGATTGTTCATTTAGAATTAAACTTTAGATAGTTGCAACAGTCCCTTGGCAAGATTGGTTATAACTTGAATGAAAAGCAGGGGTAAGGAGAAGAGGAAAAGAGGGATTAGGCACTTAGGGTAGTAAACACACAATGCAATATACAGATGATGTATTATAGAATTATATACCTGAAACTTGTATAATTTTATTAACCAGTGTAATCCAATAAATTCTGTTAGAAAAAAAGAAGGAGTAGTTAACTATAGAAGCAGTGGCGAGGAAGAGTCTTAATTGGCTCTTTTCATAATGCCATAATTACATAATATATGACATTAAATATTACCAAGTAGAGTTACGCTTTTATTATTTACTTAAACATAAACTCTTCTTTAATGCTGAGAAGGTTTATGTATAACCTATACAGTAAATGTAAAACAACATACATATTATGGCCTTGGAACTACATTAAACCACGTAGGGTTTATTTCATGTTTCAGTGAATTGGAGAATTAGTTTTGAAAAATGCTCTTAGCAATTTATGCCTTGAGCTCTTCATTCAGATTAGTTGGATATCACTAAAAACTTGGAATCATAAAAGCATTTATGGGATTGTGACATTCCAAAGCCAGAATCAGAAATGAATTTTATAAATTAGTGCCTATTGTTTGTTTCTTCTGAAAATCTGAAATTTTGATTACAGTGCTTGTGATGACTATGCTCCAGTAAGGATAATAATGTGTGTTTGTATATAAAGTATAGCATGATCAAGGAAAAAATGTAACGCTTGTAAGCAGTTTTGGTAAATTTACATTGATAATGTGGAGACTGCCTACATTATATTTTAAAACAAATGTACTTTGTAGTTAGATTGAATGCACTATATTCCGTTTCTGATTATGGCAGTGCAGACACATCTACACTAATAAAAGAGAAATATGCAAATTGACGGTACCTTCGCGATGCCCACCAGCCAATCAGGAGTGAATATGCAAATTAACCCCACAAAGGTGGCGGGCTAATTTGCATACAAGGGGCCGAGCAGCCAGGGGTGGGATGCAGGCGTTCGCAGCGCCCCAGCTGCTCCGGGCCTCTGGGCTACATGGGAAGGCAGAAAGGAGGCTTTGGCCAGAGCAAAGGCGATGTCAGCAGTCAGGGGAAGGAAGACCCATTCTTGCACAAATCTTTGTGCATTGGGCCTCTAGTATCCTATAGTATTCTAACATGATGATATGGAAATATCTGGCCAGAAGACAATGGCTAGAAGTTACAGTGGATTATTTTATACCTTTTTTATCTCCACTATGAAATCATATTGCACCTTGGCCTACACATAAGATATTAATATATTGTGTTTCCTTGTGAAAAATTATTTCAATAAAGTATATATTTAGCATGAACAATCCTTTAAACTTAAAATAAAAACTGTTTTATTCAATGGAGCATATATGTCCTTTGTATATACACACACATATGACTGTTACATAGAAACATTGCATTTTTTAGATGCCCCCATTCCCTAGTAGGTTTTAATTGAGTTCTTATTGCTTTAGAGCAGTGGTTCTCAACCTTTCTGATGCCGCGACCCTTTAATACAGTTCCTCATGTTGTGGTGACCCCCAACCATAAAATTATTTTCGTTGCTACTTCATAACTGTAATTTTGCTACTGTTATGAATCGTAATGTAAATATCTGTGTTTTCCGATGGTCTTAGGCTCCACAGCAGCGGTTCTCAACCTGTGGGTCACGAACCACAGGTTGAGAACCGCTAGCAGGGTCTAAAACTACTGCTTTAGAGGATAAAGATAAATGTCTATTAAAGAGAAATTTAGCTAGAGATTGAGCATACACACTTATGCTGAAAGCAAAGTAACACCAGAGAGAGGTAATGATTGCATGGTACCGGACAAAAGTTATAGGATTGAGTGGTAGTGGTGATAACTTGCACTGCAATGGTCAAAGAAGGCTCATGGATTGAATTTAGATTGAAAGATGTGTTGGTGATAGGTACTAGTAAAGAGAGTGTGAACTCTCTTTACTAGTCAGAGGGCCAGGTCTGTTACTTGACATTTATTCCCAGTTTTGGTTACATAGTAGGGGCTTAGGGAAGGTTTCTTTATTTATTCATTATCATGCATACGGTTAAAGTGGGACTAAGAATTGATGACATTTTTACAATTATTTGGTAGTGCTTTTATCTTCATGGTATATAAAATCAGTCTTAGATTTGATGAAATGTGGCCTCCTTGTTAGTTTCCTATATAATAAAAGTGTAGTATGCGAATTGTCCGATGAGGGTGCCGGGCGGGGCCGGCCAGGGGAAGGGAGGAAGGCTCTGGCCGGCGGCAGTGGCAGTCAACCAGGGGAAGGGAGGGAGGCCCCAGCCAGCAGCCGACAGCAACTAGGGACCCTACAAGTATACAAATTTCATACACTGGGCCTCTAGTCAAATATAGTGCTAGAATTCATCATTTTATTGAGATGGATTATAATTATACTAGAGACTCATTGCATGATATTCGTGCAAGCATAGGCCTTTCCCCTAGCTTCACTCCCAGCCGCCCAGGAGCCGGCATGTCCCCTCTCCCGGCCTGCCCAGGAGCTGGCAAGTCCCCACTCCCTGGCCACCAGGGATCCAGCATGTCCCCACTTCCGGCCCGCCCGGAGCTGGCAAGTCAGGGGGAGCCAGCAAGTCCTCGCTTCTGTCCGGAGCACAGCTCCAGTAGTTCCCTCCGCCACCCCCCTTCCCCTCATAGCAGGCATCACACCCCTCCTGGCTGCTCCCTGCCTGCATATGCAAATTAACCTCCATCTTTGTTGGATTAATTTGCATACTCATTCTCATTGGCTGTGGAAGTAGCAGAGTGATGGTTAATTTGCATGTTTCTTTTATTAGGTAAGATTGTACTTTTATATTTATGTGACAATTTTTGGAGATATTATGAAATTTTTTTCTGTTATAGTAATTTTGGAAACAAACAGGATGAGAGCATTGTATTTATTTTTATAAAGAAAAATATAAAGGCACTACAAAGAAGTGCTGACTTTATTTTTATTGTTTTTTTTAAGTAGTTTATTTTATTTATTTTTATTGTTTAAAGTATTACATATATTAGTAAATATATCTCCTTTTTTTTTCCCCATTGACCTTTCCCCAGCTTCCCCTACCTCCAGTCGCATGCCCTCATCCAACCCCCCCCCCCCCCAGTGTCTCGTGTCCATTGGTGTGCTTATATGCATGCATACAGATCCTTTGGTTGATCTATTTCCATCCCTCCCCAACACTTCCCACCCTTCCTGCTGTAATTTGACAGTCTGTTTGGTGCTTTACTGCCTCTGTATCTATCTTTTTGTTCATCAGGTTATAATGTTCTTTATTTTCCATAAATGAGTGAGATTATGTGGTATTTTTCTTTCATTGCGTGGCTTAATTCACTAAACATGATGCTCTCCAGGTCCGTCCATGCTGCTGCAAATGGTAAGAATTCCTTCTTTTTTTATAGCAGCATAATATTCCATTGTGTAGATGTACCATAGTTTTCTAATCCACTCATCTGCTGATGGGCATTTAGGCAGTTTCCAAATCTTAGCTATGGTGAATTGTGCTGTTATGAACATAGGGGTGCATATATCCTTTCTGATTGGTGTTTCTAGTTTCTTGGGATATATTCCTAGAAGTGGGATTACTGGGTCAAATGGAAGCTCCATTTTTAGTGTTTTGAGGAAACTCCGTACTCTTCTCCACAGTGGCTGCACCAGTGTGCATTTCCACCAGTAGTGCATGAAGGTTCCTTTTTCTCCACATCCAAGTCAACACTTGTCATTTGTTGATTTGTTGATGATTGCCATTCTGACAGGTGTGAGATGGTACCTCATTGTTGTTTTGATTTGCATCTCTCAGATAATTAGTGACTTTGAGCATGTTTTCATGTGTCTCTTGGCCTTCCTTCTGTCTTCTTTCGAAAAGATTCTATTTAGGTCTGTTGCCCATTTTTTTATTGGATAATTTATCTTCGTTTTATTAAGTTGTATAAGTTGCTTGTGGATGTTGGGAGATTAAACCATTATCAGTGATAACATTTGCAAATATGTTCTCCCATACAGTGGGCTTTCTTGTTGTTTTGTTGATGGTTTCTTTTGCTGTGAAAAACCTTTTTATTTTGACATAGTCCCATTTGTTTTTCTCTTTAGCTTCCATTGTCCTAGGAGTACTATCAGTGAAGAAGTTCTTTTGGCGTATGTCTGAGATTTCTCTGCCTGTGGATCCCTCTAGAATTTTTATGGTTTCCCATCTTAGATTTAAGTCCTGTATCCATTTTGAGTTAATTTTTGTGTATGGTGTAAGTTGGTGGTCTAGTTTCATTTTATTGCATGTATCTGTCCAATTTTCCCTAAACCATTTATTGAAGAGACTGTCTTGACTCCATTGTATGTTCATGGCTCCTTTGTCAAATATTAATTGAGCGTAGTGGTTTGGGTTGATATCTGGGTTCTCTAGTCTATTCCATTGGTCTATATGTCTGTTCTTGTGCCAGTACCAGGCTGTTTTGAGAACAGTGGCCTTGTAATACAGCTTGAAATCTGGTATTGAGATCCCACCTACTTTGTTCTTCTTTCTCAGGATTGCTGTGGCTATTCGGGGTCTTTTTTTATTTCAGATGAATTTTTGGAGAGTTCTTTCAAGGTCTGTGAAATATGCCGTTGGTATTTTATTGGGGAGTGCACTGAATTTATAGATTGCTTTGGGTAGTACGGACATTTTGATGATGTCTATTCTATTAATCCATGAACATGGTATGTTCTTAGATTTGTTTTTGTCTTCCTCTATCTCTTTTTTCAGTGTCTTGTAGTTTTCTGTTTGTAGGGCTTTTACCTCCTTATTTAAGTTTACTCCTAGGTATCTTAATATTTTTTTGGTGCAATGGTAAATGGGATTGCTTTTTTAGTCTCTCTTTCTGTAAGTTCATTATAGGTGTATATAAATGCCATAGATTTCTTGGTGTTAATTTTGTATTCTGCTACATTGCCAAATTCATTTATTAAGTCTTTTAATTTTTTGATGGAGTCTTTGGGTTTTTTATGTACAATATCACGTCATCTGCAAATAAGGACAGCTTTACTTCTTCTTTTCCAATTTGGATGCTTTTTATTTCTTCTTCTTGTCTAACTGCAATGGCTAATACTTCTGGTACTATGTGGAACAGGAGTGGTGAGAGTGGGCATCCCTGTCTTGTTCCTGTTCTTAGGGGAAATGGTTTTAGTTTTTGCCCATTGAGTATGATGTTAGCTGTGGGTTTATCATATACAGCTTTTATTATGTTGAGGTATGAACCTTCTATTCCCACCTTGTTGAGAGTTTTTTTTTTCAAAAAGGGTGTTGGATTTTGTCAAATGCTTTTTCTGCATCAATTGATTTGACTTTGATTTTTATCTCTCAATTTGTTTATGTGATGTTTCACTTTTATTGAGTTTTAGATATTGTACCATTCTTGCATTCCTGGGATAAATCCTACTTGGGTATGGTGTCTGATCTTTCTGATATACTGCTGGATCCGATTTGCTAGAATTTTGTTGAGGATTTTGTCATCTATGTTCATGAAGGATACTGGCTGTAATTCTCTTTCATTGTGTTGTCTCTATCTGGTTTTGGTATTAGGGTGATGCTGTCTTCATAGAAGGAGCTTGGAAGTGTTCTTTCCTCTTGAATTTTTTGGAATAGCATAAGGAGGATAGGTTTTAATTCTTCCTTCAATGTTTGGTAAAACTCCCCTGTGAAGCCATCTGGCCCCAGGCTTTTGTTTGCTATAAGCTTCTTGATGACTGCTTCAATTTCTTCCATAGTATTTGGACTATTGAGATGTTTAGATTCTTCCTGATTGAGTTTTGGAAGGTTATATTTTTCTAGAAATATGTCCATTTCCTCCAGGTTGACCAGTTTTTTTGGAATAGAGTTTTTCATAGTATTTTTTAACAATCCTTTGTATTTTGGTGTGGTCTGTTGTTATGTCATCTCTTTCATATCTGATTTTGTTTATTTGGGTCCTCTGTCTTTGCTTCTTGGTGAGCCTGGCTAGAGGTTCATCAATCTTGTTTATCCTTTCAAAGAACCAGCTCTTGGTTTTGTTGATCTTTTGTATTGTGGTGTTTGTTTTTTTTTGTATCAATGTCATTTATCTCTACTCTGATCTTTATTATTTCCTTCCTTCTGCTTACATTGGGCTTTTCTTGTTGCTCTCTTTCTAACTCTTTGAGTTGTAGGGTTAGGTAATTTATTACCATTGTTTCTTGTTTTCTGCTGTAGGCTTGTAAAGCTATGAACTTCCCTCTCAAGACTGCTTTTGTTATGTCCCATTGATTTTGGATTGTTTTGTTTTCATTGTCATTTGTTGCCATGATGTTTTTTTATTTTTTTCTTGATCTCTCTGGTAACCCAGTCATTGTTTAAATAGCATGCTGTTTAGTCTCCTTGTGTTTGATTTTTTTGGATTGTTTTTATTGTAGTTGATTTCCAGTTTTATGCCACTGTGATGTGAGAAGATGCTCAATATGATTTCTATCTTCTTGAATTTGAAGAGACTTTGCCTATGACCCAACATATGGTCTATCTTTGAAAGTGACCCCTGTACACTTGAGAAGAATGTATATTCTGTGGCTTTGGGGTGAAATGTTTTGAAGATGTCAATTCCATCTGGTCTAATGAGTCATTTAGGATTGATGTTTCTTTGCTGATTTTTTGTTTAGAGGATCTGTCCAATGGTGATAGTGGGGTATTAAAGTCTCCTACTATGATTGCATTGCTGTCAGTCTCTCCCTTGATATCTCCAGAAGTTTTTTTATCTATTTGGGTGCTCCTGTATTGGGTGCATATATGTTTACCAAGTTATTTCTTTTTGTTTGATTGCTCCCTTTAGTATTATGAAGTGGCCTTCCTTATCTCTTGTTATGTCGTTCCCTTTGAGATCTAATTTGTCAGATATAAGTATTGCTACCCCAGCTTTTTTTTCATTTCCCTTCACCTGAAAAACCTTTTTCCATCCCTTCAGCCTCAGTCTGTGTGCGTCTTTTTTTCTGAAGTGGGTTTCTTATAGATAGCAGATATATGGGTCGTGTTTTCTTATCCAATCCGTTACCCTATGTCTTTTGATTGGTGCATTTAATCCATTTACATTTAAAGCTATTATTGATAGGTACTTATTTGTCGCCATTTTTATTCTTTACTTCTGTGTTCCTTCTTCGCTTCCTTTTTTTTTTTTTTTTTTTTTTTTTTTTTTTTTTAACAGCAGACCTTTAGCATTTCTTGCATTGCTGGTTTGGTGGTAATAAACTCCCTTAGTCCTTTTTTGTCTGTGAAGCTCCTGATTTCACCTTCAATTTTGATTGATAGCCTTGCTGGGTACAGTATTCTTGGATTCAGATCCTTCCTTTGCATGACTTTGTATATTTCATTCCATTCCCTTCTGGCCTGATGTGTTTCTGTTGAGAAGTCAGTCGTTCGTCTGATGGGGGTTTCTTTGTAGGTAACTTTCTGTCTCTCTCTGGCCACTTTTAAGATTCTTACTTGGTTGTTGGTGTTTGCCAATTTAATTATAATGTGCCTTGGCGTCGGTCTTTTGGGGTTCATTTTCCTTGGGACTCTGTGAGCTTCTTGGATTTGTGTGGGGTTTTTCCTCCCTATATCAGGGAAGTTTTCTGTCATTATTTCTTCAAACAGGTTTTCTATTTCTTGCTCAGTTTCCTCTCCTTCTGGAACCCCCATTATGCGGATGTTGTTTCCTTTAGTGTTGTCCCAAAGTTCCCTTAGGCTCTCCTCCTGCTTTTTAATTATTTTTTCTAGAAGCTGCTCTGCTTGGGTATTTTTTCCTACCTTGTCTTCTAGCTCACCGATGTGGTCCTCTGCTTCTTTTAGTCTACTTAGATGCTTTCTATTGAGTTCTTTACAGCAGCGATGTCATTTTTTCATTTATTCTTTGTTCTTCATTTCCTCTTGGTTCTTACTCATATTGTCGAATTTGTCTTCCATTCTTTTCAGCCACTTTATGACCATTTCTCTGAATTCTTTCTCTGGCAGGTTGCTTGCCTCCATTTCGTTTACTTCTTTTTCTGGTAATGCCTGCTTTTCTTTCATATGCTGGCTGTTTCTTTATCTCCCCATGGTCTCTTCTCCGAGTGTCTGGTTATGTAGTTCTCTCTCTCAAACAAACACCCCCCATGCGATTCAGCTGCTCTTTCTATCTGCTCCAGGATAAGGCTTGGTACACGTCTATCTATTCTGCTGCCATTTTGCTCCCCTATTTTAATGTTGATAGTTATTGTAGATGTCCCTCAATTTTTCCCCCTTCCTTTGCCTCCCTCCTTCTAACCTCCACCCCACCCCAGGCCTTTACCACACTGTTGTCTGTGTCCATTGGCTACCATGCATATCCTATATAATAAAAGCCTAATATGCTAAATGTCCAGTTGTCCATTCAACTAATCAAAGCATAATATGCTAATGATATGCTAAGGCTGCTCAACCGCTTGCTATGATATGCACTGGCCACCGGGGGGCAAGTAGTTGACCATTTGCTATGATGTGCACTGACCATCAAGGGGCAGACACTCTGACCAGTAGTTTAGCTTGCTGCTGGGGTCCAGCCAATTGGGACTGAGCTAGATAGGCCAGACATGCCCTTGGGCCATCCCGTGGTCCCTCTCCAGCTTGCCAATCTCCCACATTCCTCCCCGGTCCAGATCATGCACCTGTGGGGTCCCGTGTCCTGGCACCCTGGTGCACCCTCTTGCAATCCAGAACACCACGGGGGATGTCGGAAAGCCGGTTTGGACCAATCCCACCAGCCAGGCGAGGGATCCCACTGGCTGCATTCGTGTCCTGGGCCTCTAGTATGTATATAAGTTCTTGATTGATCTCTTACTGTCTCCCCATTCCTCCCCTCTGAGATACGTGAGACTATTCCACACACTCATGCCTCTGGACCTATTTTGTTAGGTAGTGTATTATGTTCATTAGATTTCACATATAAGTGAGATCATGTGATAGTTGACTTTTTCTAGGTGGCTTCACTCAGCATAATATTCTTCAGGTCCATTCATGCTGTCAACAAAGGGTAAGAAAAGTCTTTTGTACAGCTGTATAGTATTCCATTGTGTAAATGAACCATAGCTTTTTTTATCCACTCATCTACTAATGGGCACTTGGGCTGTTTCCAGATCTTACTAGCTATTATAAGTAACGCTGCTATGAACATAGGAGTATATATATTCTTTCTGATTGGCGTTTTGGGCTTCTTAGGATATATTCACAGAAGTGGGATTGTTGGGTCAAATAGTAGTTCCATTTTTAATTTTTTGAGTAAATTCCATACTTTTATCCATAGTGACTGCACCAATCGTCATTCTCACCAGCAATGTACTAGTGTTCCCTTTTTTCCACATCCTTGCCAGCACTTGTTGTTTGTTGATATATTGATTGTGGCTATTCTGGTAGGTCAGAGGTGATAGCTCATTGTAGTTTTAATTTGCGTCTCCCTGATGATTAATGATACTGAGCATTTTTCATATGTCTATTGGTCATGAGTATGTCCTCTTTGGAGAAGTGCCTATTTTTAAATTGGGTTGTCTTCCTTTTGTTGTGTTGTATGAGTTCTTTATATGTTTTCGGAAATTAACCTCTTATCAGTTGTGGAAAGTATGTTTCCCATCCATTGGGTTCCCTTTTCATTTTGATGATGGTTTCTTTTGCTGTGCAAAAGCTGTTTTGTTGATGTAGTCCCACTTGTTTATCTTACCCAACTTTTATTTTTTAGATGAAAATATTTAATGTGCTAGTCTTAATTTGAGTTTAGTGTTATATACAATAGAGTAATTAATGGGGACAATTAATTACTTAAAGAAATAGCTGAATTCCATGAAATGTGGTAAAGGTATTTTTCCTGAAGAAGTTGATGAGTTAGACTGTTATATGTGGTCATAGTAATTCATTTTTTTAATCCAATATGTTTTATCAGTTATAGGGGGAAAACAAGTTTCTAATAATGGCTCTCAGTACTCCAGGGATTGGATCCTAATTTCCAACCATATCTGAATAGTGAAGACATACCTAATAGCATCAGGTAATTGGCAGCCACATCCATGTCCTCTATTCTTAAGTAAAATGAGAAAAGTGGTCAAATAATTTCATTCTGCTTTCTTCACTTTTAAAAATTCTCCCCAAACTAGCAACCTAGTTGCCATTTGGAGTGATTCCTTTCCTAATACCCCCTGCTGCTGCCCTTTTTTATATTTGTGAGTGAAAACCCAAATCAAGGTTCTTTAAATAATTTTGCCTCAGATTACTGATTTTTCCCCCCCTCGCCTAATAATACGCCTTCAGAGAGCTAAGGAAGTATGAAAGCCACTTTTGACCCACTAGCATTAGCTCCTTCAATTTTTGTGCTGGAAGATGTAGATACCCATTTTTTGATGGGTGTATCTACAATTTAATTTTTAATAGGATGAAATTTTACTGTTATTTGCTACTGCTCATTTGAATATATTGCTTAACTGAACGATCTTGTAGACTATACAGATATTTGAGAATTAGGATACAATAGTATTATAACACAGGCAATAATTGGTCTTTCATGGATATTTCAGAAGTATAGGTTGGATCTTGCATTTCTTTAGTACTATAGATATCAATATCTATTATCAGAGAATTATAGTCATTTTGTTGGGGTCACATATATAATTATATTTATATACTCTTATTACATGCGATTAAATTTTTTAATTTCATTATTAGCCATTTTTATGAACTATTTAGAATTTTTGCTTAATTTCTTCACTATTTATAAGAAAACTGATACCCAGAAAGTGATTTGTCTAAGTGAGGAGGAGCAGAACTCTAGTAATGTCGAGGTTCCAGTCTGTTATATTTTTAGTACTTGGGGAGATGTGCTCAGTAGTATTGTAACTTGATCATTTCAATTTCTGATTATTTGGTTTCTGACTAATCTACACTAATAAAAGGGTAATATGCTAATTAGACCAGGAGATCTTCCAGATGTCCTTCTGGACAAAGCCATGGTGGCGGGGCCGAAGCAGAGGTGGTTGGGGCGATCAGGCCATCAAGGGAGGGCAGTTGGGGGCAATCCAGCCAGCGGGGGTGGGGGCAGTTGGGGGTGAGCAGGCTGGCAGGGGGTGCAGTTGGGGGCAATCAGGCCAGCAGGCAGAGTGGTTAGGGGCAATCAGGCAGGCAGGCAGGTGAGTGGTTAGGAGCCAGCAGTCCCGGATTGTGAGAGGGATGTCTGACTGCCAGTTTAGGCCCAATCCTTGCAGTCAGACATCCCCCAAGGGATCCCAGATTGGAGAGGGTGCAGGCCCGGCTGAGGAACACCCCCCTACCATCCCGTGCACAAATTTCGTGCACCAGGTCACTAGTAATGTATATTTTGTATATCTTATCATGTGAAGGATGATTGTATTATCTAATAAAAAGGTTCTAAAATTGTATTTGCTTGGGCCATATTGCCTCTTAATAAAGCCTTTGACTTGGAACTATAGAGCATCTAGGAAAATTAATTGGATTACTTTACTGTGTTGAATTCCAGTAGTTCATTTGCCAAATGCTATGATGTGCCCTGGGGATTTTTGTTTACATATGGCCTTTTCTTTTGCTGATGATATGAATGAAATATTTTTCTTCTTTTAGTTGCCCACTTTTTGTTGTTATTGTATGTAGAAGTATTGAATATGTCCAGAAAAATTATTTCTACTCTTGATATTTGAGTCTGTAAACATATTAATTTTATTTAAATGATAGCATATTTATTCATGCAGGTACTGTATATCAAAAACATTCTTAGTTTCATATCAATTTTGGGAAATAATAATTATGAAAATAGATGTTTATCACAAATCTTTGTTTCCCAAGTGGAGTAATCAGGTTAGCATTAAGACTTCATAGTCATATGGTATATACTGTTATAATGTGGTCTTAAAATTATACCTTTATTAATGACTGAAAATATATTGGTGCTCTTCATACCTGGTTATGTTTTCTAATAGGACTTTTGGATGTGTGACAGTATAAAGCAGTGCTGTCCAATAGGTAGGTCTTCCTGCAATAATGGAAATCCACTCTGACTTAATGTGTTCTTAAGCCTTTGTCTTATGCTACTGAGTACTTGAAATGTAGCTAGTGTGACTGGAGAGTGCATTTTAAATTTTATTTAATTTTAATTAATTAAATTTAAATAAATATAGTGTTTAGTATTGGATAAGCAGAATAAAATTAGTTTTTTCCACCCACTCACCCATCTTTCCATGAGGGTAGTAGGTTCTTATTTTTTTTTTGGTTTGGGATCCTTTTTTATTTTTGTTCAAATGATTTTCCTTTGTCTTATTTAGACACCATGTGTGTTTTTTTTTTTTTTTACCATTTTTTTATTGTTTTAAGTATTACAAATAGTAGTACATATGTCTCCTTTTTTTCCCCCATTGATCTCCCCCCGACCTCCCCTACCCCCCAGTACATGCCTTCACCTGCCTGCCCTCCCCCCCGCCCCAGTGTCTTATATCCATTGGTTGTGCTTATATGCATGCGTACAAGGCCTTTGGTTGGTCTCTTACAGCCCCCCTCGCCCAACCTACCCTGTCTTCCCAATGTAGTTTGACAGTCTGTTCAATGCTTCTTTGCCTCTGTATCTTTTTTCCACCATTTCTTTCCTTTAAAAACTTTTGCCTTTGCAGACTAGAAATAAACGTATAACAAAACAAGACAAAACAAAAAAATGTTTGAGTCCCAATTTCAACGTCCAACAGTTCTGAGTCCCCGTTTCAATGTCTAACAATTCCTTATGTGTACATGTCAGCAATGGTATCTGGATGGTGGGCACATGTTGGCAATGCAGGTCCGACCCTCTCTGATTTGGTCCTAGGTAACCTTCAGCGGTGCACAGCTGCTGACTGCTCGCGTGGCAAGGCGTTGTCAGCGTCTTCCATCCCTGGACTGTTTTTTCCTCTTGTCTTAGTGGTTGGAGCACACCTGTCAATTCCTCTCTGTTGCAGGAATCCACCTGGTCTTGGGGTTGTTTTCTGAAAATATACAAATATATTCTTGACCACAAGTTAATAAAGGAATCTTTTCTATATAATTGATTTGGGATCCATTTTATTTTTGTTCAAACGATTTTCCTTTGTCTTATTTAGACACCATGTGTGTTTTTAATGGCCATCTTGCTGTTAGCATTGCAAATGAAACTTAATTTGGTAAAGTAAAAATTTTCTAGATGTAATTTAATTATAGGATATTTTTCCTTACATGATATTGCCCTACTATCCCCCCCCCCTTTTTTTTTTATTAATGGAGGTTTGTGTAAATTTTATAATGTAGTCTTGATAACTTTAAATTTAAATTTTTTTTTTGCTTACAGATATGACTGCTTTAGGTTCATTGCATATTCAGGAATTTTACCATGAGATGAACTACCAATAGAAATTTTAGTTATTACTTTAAGAACAGCTTTTTGTCCAGTACAATTAACTTTACTTGAATATTCACTTATTTCAATTAGCCTATTTAAATTAATCTGCAAACTCGATTACTATTTTACTGTCAAATTTAATACTCTACCAACAATCTTAGTTTACCCTGTAAATATTAGTGGGAAGGATTAGTTGCATTCTTGAGTGGGCCCTGAGCATTCCAGATGCTAGGCTGAATTTAGATATAGGGCAACTGCTGTCAGCCAAGTCTCTTGTCTGTTTCCTGGGTCCCGATCTGAGCTGGGCCAAGTCTCTGTCTGTCACCTGTATCTCGATGTGAGCTGGGCCAAGTCTCTTTCTGTTGCCTGGGTCCTGATCTGAGCTGGGTGTGGGAAGCGCGAAGCAGCCATGGGGGCAGGAGACCTCCTTTAGAAGGGGGTGAGGGTTCAAGCCCCTGCTATGATGGGGGGAGGGAGAGGGTCTGTGCCCCACTTCTGTTGCCCCCCCAAGTTCTCTCCTGATGGCCCCTCTGCGACTGTGCCTGTCTTAGGTTGTTCCTTCCTTGAGGAATCTTACCCGTCTCTGGCTAACCAGCCATCCTCCGGGGCCAAGCAGGGTGGTGTGAGGTTCAGTTCTGTCTCCTTGGTAGCCTATGCCCCCATGGCCTCCTTACCCAGCACCTGCCTTGGGAACCCCTGGCCTGCTAGCAGGGTCCCAGTGCTGATCACATATCTCGAGGAACTCGGGTTTCTTCTCCAGTGAGGGCCCAGCTTACATAATTGGGTGTGAGACAGATCCATGGTACCAGCCCCTACTGAGGCTTCAAGCTCAGCATGAACAGAATGCTCAGGTAATAGCTGAGGGCAATTGGATTGTGAGAAGAGGGTCCCTCTTGGCACAAAGGGCAAGAGGGGCCAATAGAGGATGCTCAAGTGCCTTCCCAGTGCCTTAATTCCTTCTGCAAGGAATTAAATCCTTTCATGTCCTTTTTATTTTTTTAATTGCTGCCAACCATTCAAAGAATTAGTTTTTAAGTTTGTTTGGGATAATTGTAAAATATGCTGTTGTAAAATATCTAAAATTATAATGTCATTGTAGAATAATATCATGTAAGGATATTCTTTGCCCTAGGCCCTGGCAATTCCATTTCAAACTGGCTGTCAATTTCTTTTTGTAGCTTTATATAAACTTTGTCAGGGAAGCAAAAACACAAATTACTTACTTTAGTTCAAGAGGCCAAATATTTTGACTTTCAATTACAATCCTTATGACTTTTGAAGGAAACTTCTCTTTGTTTCCTTCCAAAATAATTTTCAGTCTACAGACAGTTTCATTTAAAAATTTCTGTCACATGAAACAATTTCTCTTAAGGCTATGGTGACCCCTAGTATTGGTTAGATTTAGTATTTTACTTTTATTTTATAATTTTTTAATTAATTTTTTTAATTTTTATTTTTTACATATGTGTCCTTATTTCTCCATAACCCCCCACTCCCCACTTATGCCTTGCCCCCTTGTTGTCTCTGTCCATTGATTAGGTTCATATGCATGCATACAAGTCCCTTGGTTGATCTCTCCACCTTACCCCCACCCTCCCCTACCTTACCTGA
This sequence comes from Corynorhinus townsendii, assembly GCA_026230045.1. NCBI lineage: Eukaryota > Metazoa > Chordata > Mammalia > Chiroptera > Vespertilionidae > Corynorhinus > Corynorhinus townsendii. Next base: position 108,896,270 of record JAPDVU010000006.1, on the reverse strand, counting down.
GGTATGATGTTCTGATCCACGTTTCTCAGCCTCTGGATCTGTTCTTGTTCATCAGTCTATGCCGTTCATTATATTCCACAAATGAGCGAGATCATGTGATATTTATCTTTCTCTGCCTGACTTATTTCACTCAACATAATATTCTCCATCTCCATCCATATTGTTGCAAATGGTAGGAACTCCTTCTTTTTTACTGCAGCGTAGTATTCCATTGTATAGATATACCAGAGTTTTTTAATCCATTCATCTGGTGATGGGCATTTAGGTTGTTTCCAAATCTTGGCTAGTTAATTGTGCTGCTATGAACATAGGGGTGTATATTTCCTTTCTGATGCGTGTTTCTAGATTCTTGGGATATATTCCTAGAAGTGGGATCACTGGGTCAAATGGGAGTTCCATTTTTAGTTTTTTGAGGAAGCTCCATACTGTTCTCCACAGTGGCTGCACCAGTCTGCATTCCCACCAGCAGTGCAAAAGAGTTCCTTTTTCTCCGCATCCTCGCCAACACTTGTTGTTTGTTGATTTCTTGATGATTGCCATTCTGACAGGTGTGAGATGGTACCTCATTGTTGTTTTGATTTGCATCTCTCTGATGATTAGTGACTGTGAGCAGGTTTTCATATGTCTCTTGGCCTGCCTTCTGTCTTCTTTCGAAAAGTGTCTATTTAGATCAGTTGCCCATTTTTTGATTGGGTTGTTTACCTTCTTTTTGTTAAGTTGTATGAGTTCTCTGTATATGATGGAGATTAAACCCTTATCATTGATATCATTGGCAAATATGTTCTCCCATGCAGTGGGCTTTCTTGTTGTTTTATTGATGGTTTTTTTTTGCTGTGCAAAAGCTTTTTATTTTGATGTAGTCCCATTTGTTTATTTTCTCTTTAGCTTCCATTGCCCTAGGAGTAGTATCAGTGAATAAGTTCTTTTGGCATATGTCCGAGATTTTGCTGCCTGTGGATTCCTCTAGTATTTTCATGGTTTCCCATCTTATGTTTAAGTCCTGTATCCATTTTGAGTTTATTTTTGTGTATGGTGTAAGTTGGTGATCTAGCTTCATTTTTTTGCATGTTTCTGTCCAATTTTCCCAACACCATTTGTTGAAGAGACTGTCTTGACTCCATTGAATGTTCGTGCCTCCTTTGTCAAATATTAATTGAGCATATTGATTTGGGTCAATTTCTGGGTTCTCTATTCTATTCCATTGATCTATATGTCTGTTCTTGTGCCAGTACCAGGCTGTTTTGAGAACAGTAGCTTTGTAATACAGCTTGATATCTGGCACTGAGATCCCACCTACTTTGTTCTTCTTTCTCAGGATTGCTGTAGCTATTCGGGTTCCTTTTTATTCCAGATAAATTTTTGGAAAGTTCGTTCTAGGTCTGTGAAATATGTTGTTGGTATTTTAATGGGTACTGCATTGAATTTATAGATTGCTTTGGGTAGTATGGACATTTTGATAATGTTGATTCTACCAATCCATGAACATGGTATGTTCTTCCATCTGTTTATGTCTTCCTCTATCTCTTTTTTCAGTGTCTTGTAGTTTTCTACATATAGGTCTTTTACCTCTTTAGTTAAGTTTATTCCTAGGTATCTTAATTTTTTTGGTGCGATGGTAAATGGGATTGCTTTTTTAGTCTCTCTTTCTGTAACTTCATTATGGGTGTATAGAAATGCCATAGATTTGTTGGCATTAATTTTGTATCCTGCTACATTACCGAATTCAGTTATTAAGTCTAATAATTTTTTTATAGAGTCTTTAGTGTTTTCTATGTACAGTATCATGTCATCTGCAAATAAGGACAGTTTTACTTCTTCTTTTCCAATTTAGATGCCTTTTATTTCTTCTTCTTCTCTGATCGCAATGGCTAGTGCTTCCAGCACTATATTTAACAGGAGTGCTGAGAGTGGGCATTCCTGTCTTATTCCTGTTCTTAGGGGAAATGGTTTTAGTTTTTGCCCATTGAGTATGATGTTGTCTGTGGGTTTGTCGTATATGGCTTTTATTATGTTCAGGTATGATCCTTCTATTCCCACCTTGCTGAGAGTGTTTATCAAGATAGGGTATTGGATTTTATCAAATGCTTTTTCTGCATCAATTGATATGACTGTGATTTTTATCTCTCAATTTGTTTATGTGATGTATCACGTTTATTGATTTGCGAATATTGTACCATCCTTGCATCCCTGGGATAAATCCTACTTGGTCATGGTGTATAATCTTTCTGATGTACTGCTGGATTTGATTTGCTAGAATTTTGTTGAGTATTTTGGCATCTATGTTTATGAGGGATATTGGCCTGTAATTCTCTTTCATTCTGTTGGCTTTATCTGGTTTTGGTATTAGGGTGATGCTGGCCTCATAGAAGGAGTTTGGAAGTGTTCCTTCTTCTTGAATTTTCTGGAATAGTCTGAGGAGGATAGGTTTTAGTTCTTCCTTGAATGTTTGGGAAAACTCCCCTGTGAAGCCATCAGGCCCTGGGCTTTTGTTTGCTGGAAGCTTTTTGATGACTGCTTCAATTTCTTCCATAGTTATCAGCCTATTGAGATTCTTAGAATCTTCCTGATTGAGTTTTGGAAGGTTGTATTTTTCTAGGAATGTGTCCATTTCCTCCAGATTGTGTAGTTTGTTAGAATAGAGTTGTTCATAGTATTTTTTAACAATCCTTTGTATTTCTGTGGGGTCTGTTGTTGTTTCACCTCTTTCATATCTGATTTTGTTTATTTGGGTCCTCTGTCTTTGCTTCTTGGTGAGCCTGGGTAGAGGTTCATCAATCTTGTTTATCCTTTCAAAGCACCAGCTCTTTGTTTTGTTGATCCTGTGTATTGTTTTTTTGGTCTCTATGTCATTCATTTCTGCTCTGATCTTTATTATGTCCTTCCTTCTGCTAACTGTGGGCTTTTCTTGTTGCTCTCTTTCTAATTCTTTGAGTTGTTGAGTTAGAAGATTTATTACCATTTTTTCTTGTTTTTTGAGATAGGCCTGTAGAGCTATAAACTTCCCTCTCATGACTGATTTCATTGTGTCCCATAGCATTTGCATTTTTGTGTTTTTATTATCATTATTCTCCAGGATGTTTTTAATTTCTTCTTTGATCTCGTTGATCACCCAATCATTGTTTAATAGCATGCTATTCAGTTTCCACGTGTTTGAATTTTTTGGAATGTTTTTATTATAGTTTATTTCTAATATTATGCCATTGTGGTCTGAGAAAATGCTTGATATGATTTCAGTCTTTTTGAATTTAGGGAGGCTTTGTTTGTGACCCAATATGTGGTCTATTTTTGTAAATGTCCCATGGGCACTTGAGAAGAACGTATATTCCGAGGCTTTGGGGTGAAATGCTCTGAAGATGTCAATTAGGTCCATCTGATCTAGTGTGTCATTTAGAATTGCTGTTTCTTTGCTGATTTTTTGTCTACAGGATTTATCCAGTGATGGCAGTGGTGTAAAAGTCTCCTACTATGATAGTATTGTTGTCGATCTCTCCCTTGATCTCTTCCAGGAGTTTTTTTATGTATTTGGGTGCTCCTGCGTTGGGTGCATATATGTTTACCAGAGTTATATCTTCTTGTTGAATTGCTCCCTTTAGTATTATGTAGTGGCCTTCCTTATCTCTTGTTATGCCCTTTACTTTGAGGTCTATTTTATCAGATATAAGTATTGCTACCCCAGCTTTCTTCTCATTTCCATTTGCTTGAAAAATATTTTTCCATCCCTTCACTCTCAGTCTGTGTGAATCCTTTGCTCTGAGGTGGGTCTCTTGTAGACAGCAAATATATGGGTCATGTTTTCTTATCCATTCAGCTACCCTATGTCTTTTGATTGGTGCATTTAATCCATTTACGTTTAATGTTGTTATTGACAAGTACATGTTTGTTGTCATATTGTCCCCCTTAGTGTTTGTGTTTCTTTTTGCCTTTCTCTTTCTTCTTTTTACAGCAGTCCTTTTAGCATTTCTTGCATTGCTGGCTTGGTAGTGATAAACTCTCTTAGCCCTTTTTTGTCTGTGAATCTCCTGATTCCACCTTCAATTTTGAATGATAACCTTGCTGGGTATAGTATTTTTGGATTCAGTCCCTTGCTTTGCATCACTTTGTATATTTCATTCCATTCCCTTCTGGCCTGGTGTGTTTCTGTTGAGAAATCAGTTGATATTCTAATAGGAGATCTCTTGTAGGTAACTTTCTGTCTCTCTCTGGCAGCCTTTAAGATTCTTACTTTGTCATTGGTATTCGCCAATTTAATTATGATGTGTCTTGGTGTCGGTCTTTTGGGGTTCAACTTGTTTGGGACTCTATGTACTTCTTGGACTTGCATAGTTTTTTTCTTGCCAATATCAGGGAAGTTTTCTGTCATTATTTCTTCAAACAGGTTTTCTATTCCTTGCTTCTCTTCCTCACCTTCTGGTATCCCTATTATTCTAATATTGTTTCGCTTTGTGTTGTCCCAAATCTCCCTTAGGCTCTCCTCTTGGTTTTTAAGTCTTCTTTCCATTTGCTGCTGTGTTTGTGTGTGTTTTCCTACCTTGTCTTCTAATTCGCTGATGCGGTCCTCAGCCTCTTCTAGTCTACTGTTTAAGCCTTCCAATGTGTTCTTTATTGCAGCTATGTCGTTCTTCATCTCCTCTTGGTTTCTTTTCATGTTGGTGACATTTTCATTCAGCTCCTTATAGTTCTCATTGAGTTGTGTGTATTTGTCATTGAGTTGTGTGTATTTGTCGTCCATCCGTTTAAACATCCTTATAATCATTACTCTCAATTCTCTCTCTGTTAAGCTGCTAGCCTCAATTTCATTTAACTCCCTTTCTGGTGATTCCTCTTTTTCTTTCCTTTGGGTATTGGTATTTTGTCTCCCCATGTTTTCCTGAAATGTTTTAATTGTAGATCCAATTGCTTTGCTACCCAGGTTCTTTTGGTGATGGTGCTACTGGTGAAATCTTTCTGTTCTTCTGGGCTTGGTTATCTAATGTAGCTCCCTACTTGAGGTATTTGGGTTCTCTTGATGTAGGCCTGCAAGCTTGAGAGGCACAACTGTAGTGCCTAGAAGTCAGCTGCTATGGAGGGGAGTGTCCCAATTTTTGCTGACTTGCACCCTTAATTTAAATCACGTGTGCCCAGTGGGGCCTAACAGTGGCACCAAGGAACCGTCTGTCAGGGTGATGTGGCTCAGGGGGCTACACTTTGGAAAGGGGTAACTGTGTTGCCCAGAGTTGTGTAGTTGTGGGGTGGGCAGACTCAACTTTCGCTGCTGTGTCTGTGGTGGGTAGGCGCTTTCTCCAGGTGGCGGCTCACAGGAGCACTTGCGGTAAGTTTGCCAGCGAGGTACACTGAAGCATTCTGGAGAGCCCTGACAGTGTAGCTGAGTAATTGAGGTGCTTAGCTTCTAAAGATTTCTCTTTAGAGTAGATCCTATGGCCTCAGGGAGTGTTCAGATTCCATGGTGTTAATTAGGGTGGAATCTGGGTGTGGCTATATTGGTTGCCTGGAGACTGGGGGGAGGGGCTATCTCTCAGGAGAAAATGGATTCTGTGGGCTTAGATATGACTCAGCATCAGACTTGCCACCACCTTTCCTGGACTGTCTGTTGCCCCCAGTCTGCCCAGATTCCACAACTCCACCCCTTCTCCCACACCTCTGTCACAGGTAAGCACCTGTCTCCAAAAGGTCCCATGGACCAGGTTCAGTGGGGAAAGGCGCAGGCCCCAGCTCGAGGAAGGACCACGTCTCTGCCAGCTCCTCTCCCGCCGGCACTCCGTGGTCCGGCAGCTCTTAAAGGCTGCCTTTGAGCTCAGATCCCAAATCCAGACTCTATGGTCTAAAATCCTTCAGACCTTGCCTGTCCTCAGGGACGCGGCCTGGCACTGTGTAGTTTCTCCCTGACCTTCTGGGCACAGAGGTCCGGGAGATTCTACTGCCTAGATCTGATTTTACCTTTATCCGGGGGATCCCTGCTCTTCCCAGCTGCAAACTGTCTCACCCGCTGTGCCTCTCTCGCCAATTCGGGCTGGATTCCGCTCGTCTTAGCTGCCTCCTCTATTTGCTCCGGGACAAGGCTCAGGACACATCCTTCTATTCCGCCGCCATTTTGTCTCTCTAGGTTCATATTTTAAACGTCACTTGCAGTAAATAGACTTCTTCTGTTACTTTCAGTAAGTTTGATTTTTACTTATTATATGATGAAGGAACTTTTTCTATTCTAAGTTTCCCTCATCACCTCTATCTGTAATTTTTTTAGTTCATCTGTGTGCATTTTATTTCTGATTCTTTATGTTATACTAGAGGCCCAGAGCACAAAATTTGTGCACAGGGTTGGCGTCCCTCAGCCCAGCCTGCACCCTCTCCATCTGGGACCCCTTGAGGGATGTCCGACTGCTTGTTTAGGCCCGATCCCATCAGGGCAGTTGGACATCCCTCTCACAATCCAGTACTGCTGGCTCCCAACTGCTTGCCTGCCTGCCTTCCTGATTGCCCCTAATCACTTCTGTCTGCCAGCCTGATCACTCCCTAATCACTCCCCTGCCAGCCTGATTGATGCCTAACTGCTCCCCTGCCAGCCTGTTTGCCCCTAACTGCCCTCCCCTGCAGGCCGGGTCACTCCTAACTGCCCTCCCCTGCAGGCCTGGTCACCCCTAACTGCCCTCCCCTGCTGGTCTGATCGCCCACAACTGCCCTCCCTTGCAGGCCTGATCCCTCCCAACTGCCCTCCCCTGCTGGCCATCTTGTGTTGGCCATCTAGTGTCCACATGGGGGCAGCCATCTTTGACTACATGGAGGAAGCAATCATGTGTGTTGGAGTGATGGTCAATCTGCATATTACTCTTTTTATTAGATAGGATAGAGGCCTGGTGCACGGGTGGGGGCTGGCTGATTTGCCCTGAAGGGTGTCCCTGATCAGGGTGGGGGTTCCCTTGAGGCATGGGGCGGCCTGGGTGAGGGGCCTGTGATGGTTTGCAGGTCGGCCACACCCCCGGCAACCCAAGTGGAAGCCCTGGTATCTGGGATTTATTTATCTTCTACAATTGAAACTTTGTAGCCTGGAGTGGAACCAAGTCTTCTGCTTGCTCCCTGATGGCAGCCATTTTGTTGGGATTTATTTATCTTCTATAATTGAAACTTTGTAGCCTCGGAGGCCAAGGCAGGTCAGGGCTGCAGAAGCTTGGATTCCTCCTTTGCTGGGGAAACCCAAGCTTCCCTCCTGCTCTCTGTGGCTGAAGCCATCTTGGTTGGGTTAAGTTGTATACTCGCTCCTGATTGGCTTGTGGGTGTGGCAGAGTGCTGGTTAATTTGCATATTATTCTTTTATTAGATAGGATTCTATGTGCATTGTCAAAATGGTAGTGTTCTTGCCAAATTTTTTTTCTGTATTGGAGTGTATTTGTTTCTCCTTTTCTGTTACACATACACATACTTTCCTCACTCACAGAAAATCTAAGTGATTGATTTTTTTATTTCCTTAAGGAGATTATGAGACCTGTGAGACTGAGGCAATTTATTTATTATCTTACCTGAGGCAGCAGCTGTGTTATCAGGGAGCCAGGTGTTAATCTGATAATTATAAAAAAGTTTGCTGCTGTAAACCTGAGTTATCTTATTTATCAGTTCTGGGCATTGAAGCTTCTTTCCAAGCCTGCCTTTTTTACTTTATTTTTGAGATAATGGGTTGAGGTTCTTTTTGTTCTTCAAGAATTCTCTTGAATTCTAAGAATTATATTTTCCATATCTGATATTTGCTTTGACTGAAAAAGACTGATCTCTTTGAGATTTTGTTTAACATGGACTAATGAACTAAGTCAGTTTATTTAGTAAATATATACTACATACCTCTTCTGTGCTAGTCACTGTCCTGGATCCTATAGCAAGGCGCAAGACTGGACAAGTTGCGTTTTTTTGGATTTGTTGTCTAGTTAGGAAAATTGACTTTAAGAAGTAAACAAACAGGATGTTAGACAGTAATGTCTAACAAGAAAAGCAGTAGGATAATTTGATAGAGTGACTAGTCTTATTGGCGTAGTAGTTCAGATTTAGTAATTAGGGAAGAGAAGGTGGTATTTGACATCCAAACATCAATACAAGATCTTTTATTGTCCATTTTGATATGGCAATCCAGGAACCTTCCCTTTGAATCTTCTAAAGTTCTACCTCTAAACCTGCCACAAATCTTTATAGAAAGCACATCACTTGGGTGATTTCTTGATGGAGTTTGGGATATTTTTCCTCTTGTCCTACTTTTCTGGCATGGTCATTTAAAAGAAACAAATGTATCTTTTCTCCCTTGGTTGGTCCCAAAATGTCTGTCATTTTCAAAGCAAATACAATATACTGCTTGATTTAACTGGACTTTCAAGGGCAAACTCTTTAACAGGCTTTCAACCTGGAATTGTACAGGCTTGGTTTCACTTATTAATCCCACTCAAGTTGGATATGTTTCATGTACAATATGTGGTTCTTTATATAGCTTTTATGTTGTACAGATATTTTGGATAGAGATTTTATGCACAACACTTTTATAGGTAGGTCTGTTACTCTTAAAAGGCAACATAATGCCTTCATTGGGTTCTTTTAAGAATGCTCAGGAAAGTGTATATACATGTGCTAAGAACGTACTGGGATAATTGAACTGGGATTAAGAGTATGGTGGTGATCACAGATCACAGTGCCTGTGATTTCCCCCCTAAGTTTGGTTCTATATGAAATCAGAGATCTTCCTCGTTTGTAGGCAAAACTTTTATTTCTGTTCATACATCAGTCAAAATAGGGTAGCAACAGGAATTAAGGGGGCCTACCAGTTTGTTTTTGACCATAAGTATCAGTCCCTACACACTACAAATATTGTGGCTTTGTGCATCTTCCCATGTATTCCTCGTGCTGGATGTTTCATTAGACATCCTTAGAGCAGAGACTTCATTAGACCGTATAGACTGACCTGCTCAGCTCAGAGTAAATAATAATGATCTCAAAAGATGATAAAAAAGCATTTGATAAACATCAATAGTCATTTCTGATTTTTAAAATAAAGCTTATAAGATAGGAATAAATAGATGAATACTTTCTTAATCTTATTAGAAAGAAATTCCAATAAAAATGCCTCTTTATGCTAACCATTTGAAAAGTTTCTAATAAAGAGTTGGACATCACAATTGCTTGGTACTTGACATTCTGGAAATACCAACCAATGCTGAAAAGTGAAAAATACTATATAGTAATACTGAAAAAAAGGAGGAGTATTTACATTTTTAAAATACGGTAATATACCCCTAACCAGTTTGGCTCAGTGGATAGAGCGTCGGCCTGCAGACTCAAGAGTCCCAAGTTCGATTCCAATCAAGGGCATGTACCTTGGTTGCAGATACATACCCAGTAGGGAGTGTGCAGAAGACAGCTGATTGATGTTTCTCTCTCATTTATGTTTCTCTCTCATCAATGTTTCTAACTCTCTATCCCTCTCCCTTCCTCTCTGTAAAAAGTCAATAAAATATATTTAAAATATGGTAATAGAGTGAATACATAAGAAAATCACTTGACACAAATTTCAGCATGATGTTTTCTGGTGTTTAAACAGTAGTCTAAAAAATATTAAATACCTAGTAATTTATAATAGCAAATAAGGTACAAAATGGCTTTGAATAAACCTAAGGACTGTGTAGGACTTGTGGGAAGATAACTGTAATTAAATAAAATTTTAATTGATACAACACTAATATAACAAACTGGTTTTAAAGTTTATTGAAGTAAATATGTGCAAATACCTAGAAAAATTCCAAGGAGAAAAATATTGATGTGAAGCTGGATAGGGAAAAACTAGTCCTTATTCCCAAATATTAAAACATAATATGAAAGGCACAGTTATTAAAATAGTTTGGTACTGACACTGAAATAGATCAGTAGAACCAAATGGAGACTTCAACAAAAAACCCAAATGTAGCCCTAGCTGGTTTGGGTCAGTGGATAGAGTGTCAGCCTGATGACTGAAAGGTTCCAGGTTCGGTTCCAGTCAAAGGGCACATGCCTGGGTTGCAGGCTAGATCCCTAGTAGGGGGAGTGCAGGAGGCAGCCAATCAGCGATTCTCTCTCATCATTGATGTTTCTATCTCTCTCTCCCTCTTCCTTTCTCTCTGAAATCAATAAAAATATATTTTAAAAAAACACACCAAATATATACATACATTTAGTATATGTTAAAATTTGTTTTTCTGATCAGTAAAGAAAAAAGATGAATGGGTTATTTTTCAGTGTGTGGGGATAACTGGCTAATAATTTGGATAAAGATAAATCTAATCTCTGCCTTGCTTTCATACAAGAATAAAATCACAAATGGACTAAATATGCAAATATTAAACATGAAACTAGAAGAGCAATGAAAACCAGTGAATTTTAAAAATTAATTTCATCAAGGGCAGGTCTTTCTAAATATAATTTACACAAGTCTCAAAAAGCTAAGAAAAAAGATTGATATACTAAAGTTCATTAAACAACAAATGCTAAAGAATATTCTGGGAGGTGAGTGGGTATTTGCTACATCTATTCTATATATATATATATATATACTAAAAGCCTAAACCAGTGGTCAGCAAACTGTGGCTCGCAAGCCACATGCGGCTCTTTGGCCCCTTGAGTGTGGCTCTTCCACAAAATACCACGTGCAGGCGCGCATGTACAGTGCTATTGTAACCTCATGGCCCATGTGCAGTAGTCGGTTTTCGGCTCTCAACAGAAATTTCATTTGTTGTGCTGTTGATATTTGGCTCTGTTGACTAATGAATTTGCCGACCACTAGCCTAAACGACCATCTGACCAGTAGCTATGATGCACAATGACCACCAGGGGCCAGATGCTCAGCACAGGAGCTGCTGAGCTGCGGTGACTTGGCAGCTGTGGTTCTTTGGTGATGCACCCGGAACTAGAGAGTAGGGAGCCCGATTCTGGGGTGTGTCACCCGAGAACCGCCCTCTCACCATCCAGGACCCTTTTGGGGGATGTCAGAGAGCTGGTTTTGGCCCAATCCCCACAGGCCTGGCCGAGGAACCCCACTGGTGCATGAATCTGTGCACCAGGCCTCTAGTATTTGTATAAAGGGCAGGCATTCTTAAAAACTTAGAGTTACCTTATAAATTAATAAAAAGATAAGACAACCGTGCAAAATATACAATCCATAAATACATAAAAATAGCCAGAAAACGTACGAAAATGTTCAGTTTTCTTGATTAATGAAGAAATTCCAATTAAAACAAGATACTATTTTAGACCCAGCAGACTGGAAATATTTGTTTACTAGTGATGGCAAGCTGTGGGAAAATTTCATATATGTAATTTGTGGAAGTATGAATTGATTTAACCTTTTTGGAATGAGCCTGTCAAAATTAAAAATGCTCATGTCTTTGGATTTAGCAGTTACTACACTTAGAATTTATCACAGGGCTTATTTAAAGATAATATGTGAAAGAATATGTATTGTTTGTGTGTACTAGTAAAAATTTGAAAAAGGCAGGTGTTTCATTATGTGACAGGTGTGCTAAATTGTGGTTTATCTATATAGTGGAATACCATAAGAATGTTTAAGTAAAATTAGATAGATATTTATGTTTTGGTGTAGAAGGATGTGTAAGAAATGATAGGTGAAAAGGATAGCTTATGTCACAATGTCTATTTTATTTAAGTGAAAGATTTTAAAGTTAGTAATGTGAAGTTTATATCTGCATAGTAAATATATTTGAAAGACTTTAACAACTGCAATCTATGGAGAGGAATTGGGAAATTGAAAGGAATAGGGGAATTTTTTCTTTTTACTTTGCATCCTTCTTTACTACTTGTTTCCTTTCTTAAAAAACAGATACTTGTATTAGTTTTATGCTTTAAAGTTTTAAAAAGCCAAAAACAGTATCAAGTTTAGACTTGTTCCAAAACATAATTACATTGCATGGGATTTTATTCCTCCTAATAGAAAATATAGAATGAGGAACCTTTCATTTTGTGGTTGAGTAACATTTATTTAGTATTTGAGAATAGTATTGGTTTTTGTATCTGAAGTGTTCATGGCATGTGGTCTGCACTTCTATGGAGTTCAGATATTTTATTAAAGATCTAACAGCACTTCTTTCAGAGATTTCCCTATCCTTCTACTAGCACCATCCTGATTTTATTTAACTTGTAGGTTCTATCACACTCCAAAAGTAATGACAGTTTTTCCTCTAGATGTTATCGTAATTTGGGTGGGCAACAGGGCAGATTTCATCACTATACTTCTGCATTAGAAATACCATTGGCCAATTGTAAAAGGTGCCACTCCCTGAACCAGAATCAGTGTGAGATCCATATCACAGTTTGCCCTCTAAAATATCATTAAAGCCCTGCTGTCTGCAGTCTCTTGACAGGGTGTGGGGTTTCTTGAGCTAAGAACTTTATAAACAAGGCTATTTCATATCGCATGTCCTTTACCAGTTCTAATAACTGAACTTTCTTCACTATTCTGATACACACATGGACCACTTTCAAGTAATGGTCTTGCCAAGAAAAGGCTCTCCATATTTAATATGATAAAATGACAAGTGGTTGTCCTCTTCCTTAAAGTACAGAAAAGTTCTGATATATAAAACAATCATTCCTTCCATAACCATTCCTCTAGAGGTAAGTCTACTGCATTGAGTTGGTTAAGACTTAGTGAGGCACTTTATAAGTAATCCTTGATCAGAAAATAGCACCTCCCATAAGCAAGTTATATTTTAATACTGGTTCAGTGGTTTTGTTAAAAACTTTTCTTGAGTCCCCGTAGAGGAAAATCATTACCAATGATGCATTCATCAGCAATAACTATATTATTTAAGTTTCCAACCTTTTTCAACATTTATTCAGAAGTTACCTTTCTCCTCCCAAACTAACTCCTAACATGCCATTAATTGTGGTCTTTTGGCAAAGGTCAAGAATAGAAAGAAAGCTATGTTTATTTAATTTAAAGGCTATGGCCTGTTTTAGTTTTAGATTTCTCTTTAATTTCATCTCTACTTCAATTTCTAGTTTCTATAGCAACTGAATTAGGTGCTGGATCAGAAAAGAGAAATCTTTTGATGTTAAAAATTTGGTTTTTAACCTAGGGAGGGAAGAAAACAAGCAACACTGACATTTTCCCCTGGGCTGATGCCTACTAGTACATTTGGTTTCCACGAATTTTGTATTTTTTCCTGAAGAGGCCAGACATTTAACTCTTCTTTCACAAAGCCCCATAAAAGACTGCTGCATCTCTGTTCAACAACTTAATCACAGTAAATTTAATGGATTAATCAGATCAAGACAACTAAGAGAGAGAACTCTTCTGTGGAGAAACTAGTGAGTGACCAATGGAACTATCTTTTTTTTTTTTTCAAATGGAATGTCTCTGGGAATTGCGTGAATTGTCTCTTTTCTTAATCTTAGATTCCTTAACAATAACTTTTTCTTTTTTATTGGTCTCTCATTCAAGTGTGATTGGAAAAATCTCGATGGTACTTCTGCCTATATTCTCAGTCTATCTGGGTTAGGGAGTGGACACGACATATTATGTCACTTAAATGGGGAGATGGAGGTGGGAGAAATGCTGTCAGACACGAAAACGGATTACACCAAGGGGATGGTATAAGTACTTAATGTTGCATCTTCCTAAGTGTGTATAGTATTTAAATGGAAGCTAATTTTTTCTTTTTAAGTTAAGTTGTTGAAGCTGGAGGAAGATTAATGTGTTTTTTTAATATAATAGGAACTACCTTCAGTTGAAGAACTCACTATTATTCTGCCTGAAGATATTGAGTTAAAGCCTCTTGGGATGGTTTCAAGTATTATTGAACAACTAGGTATGTAAATGATTTTATTAATAAAAATGATATATAAGCAATGCATTAATAATCAAATCAGACACTTTATGACTAGTGAATTTTGAACAGATAAATTTAATTTTACTTATATAAGTAATTCATAAATATATTTTCTTTATAAATATTTAAAATCTGCTTTTACTGACATGTTTTTCCAGAATTTTCTTTGATGTGTACCATTATTCATTTTCTATTGCTATTAAATTACTACAAATTTAGTGCCTTAAAATAATACAAAGTTATTATTTTGCAGTTCTTTGGGCCAGAAATCTGACATGGATCTTACAGAGTTAAAATCAAGTGGTCCATCAGGGCTTAAATTTTTTTGTAGAGGCCTTAGGGGAGAATTCATTTCCTTTTTCCATTCAACTTCTAGAGCTGCCTGCACTTCTTGGTTCCAGACTCCCTCCTTCATCCTCAAAACCACTAATGTAACTTCTCTCTCAACAGAGCCTGGAAAGGTTCTCTGCTTTTACAGACTACTTAGATTAGGCCTCATGCGCACTAGGATAATTGTTCCATCTCAAGGTTCTTAACATTAATCACAACTGCAAGGAAAAAAAAACTTTTTTTTTTTTTAATGTAAAGTAACATTCACAGGTTTAGGGATTAGGGTGTGGTTATCTTTTTTTGTGGAGGGGGCATTATTCTGCTTACTGCCTTTGATTTTATTTTATAAACATGTAAATTAGAAATGTCTGTGATGTAATACTGATATTAATGGCATGAAATATGAAACTATTGGATATGAGACAACTAGACATTAAGGATTTCCTTTTAGCTCCAAGAGGTAGATATTAAAAGGTCTTAAAATTAACATAACTACCATTAACTCTAATAGTGAGATACATTTGAGAATTAGAAGGCAGCATTGACAGTCATAGGATTTTTGAACTGGGAAAAGGAAGGAGATCCCCCACCAGCTTCCTTAATTTATAGTACTTAAAGGACCCAGAAAAATGTGTCACTTGCATTTATGATCACTTGTATAACAAGTCATTGGTAGAAATGAGATTTTATCTTTTGACCTTTTTCTAATAATATACATATCAGTGTGGTTTTTTTTAAATTAATATAAATTTAGATAAACCTGACTTTTGTAATTTATTAAAATTTTGGTTAAAGTGGAACATTTTTAATAAAAAGTATAGAGAGAAACCAAGATGGCGGCATAGGTGAACACCTAAACTGCTGCCTCGCACAACAATTTCAGAACTACAGCTAAAAGACAGAACGGACATCATCCAGAACCACAGGAAAGCTGGCTGAGTGGAAATTCTACAACTAGAAGGAAAGAGAGGGGCACACGGAGAGTCAGAGGAGCTGCAAAAGGCTGAGGTATGGAGACACGCGCACAGAGAGGACGGGCGGCTGAATGCCTGGCTAGCTTTCTTCTAGTGGGAGAGAGACGGAAGCTCCCGACTGCACTGAACCCCTGTTCTGGGTGAGACCCTGGGTCCCAGACTCATATGGGGGGGATTCTGGACTGTCGGGAAAAGAGAGGTGCACACAGAAACTCAGGGGAGCCGCGAAAGGCAGAGGTCTGGAGGCGCGCGCACAAGTGCATGCAGAGAGGACTGACTACTGAGTGTGCTGCTGGCTTTCTGTAGTAGGAGGAAGGTGGAAGCTCCCGACTGTACTGAACTCCAGTTCTGACTGCACTGAACCCCAGTTTCAGGCGAGACCCTGGGGACCCAGACTCATACGGGGGGAGTCTGGACTGTCGGGAAAAGAGAGAGGAGCGCACGGAAACTCGGGAGCCGCGAAAGGCAGAGGTCTGGAGGTGCATGCATGAGTGCGCTCAGAGAGGACTGACTGCTGAGTGTGCCGCTGGCTTTTTCTAGCAGGAGGAAGACAGAAGCTCCTGACTGCTTTGAACTCCAGTTCCGGGTGAGAATCTGGGAATCCAGATTCATTGGGGGAGAAACTGGACTGTCTGGCAGCGGGCAAAACTCGAGGGCGGCTTTCTCTCAGAGGTGCTTGCAGCGATTACCGAGGGACACTGAGACCCAGGAACCTCATCGGGCAGGGCTGACGGAAAGCCAAGGTTGTCTGCTCTGCCCTGAGACTCCGCCCCATCCAAGCTGAGCACAGAGGCTTTTGCAATTTTGCAAGACAGTCATAAGGCTGTCTCCAGCACAGAAATTCTCCCGGCGTAGACATAGCTGATCCTCACAGCCTATTGGCTTGGAGGGCAATTCTTCCCAGTGATACCAACAACAGTCAAGGCTTAACTACAACAAGGCTGTACACAGTCCACAAAGGGGTGCACCAAGAGTGTCCACCTCAGGTTAACTGGGGAGGCTGAGCCACTGGGCCATATAGGACACCTAGCACACAAAGCTACCCTACCAACTCAGGGAAGCAGCGAAAATGCGGTGACAAAGAAACAGATCACAAACGAAAGAAATGGAGGAAAACAAATGGCTGGATATAGAGTTCAAAACCACGGTTATAAGGTTTTTCAAGAATTTCTTAGAAAAGGCCAATAAATTTAGTGAGACCCTTGAGGATATGAAAAAGGACCAAGTAGAAATTAAACATACACTGACTGAAATAAAAACTGTTATACAGAGACCTAACAGCAGGCCAGAGGAATGCAAGAATCAAGTCAAAGATTTGAAATACAAAGAAGCAAAAAACACTGAGCCGGAAAAGCAAAAAGCAAAAAGAATCCAAAAAGTTGAAGATAGTGTAAGGAGCCTCTGGGACAACCTCAGGCATACCAACATCAGAATTATGGGGGTGCCATAAGAAGAGAGAGAGCAAGATACTGAAAACCTATTTGAAGAAATAATGACTGAAAACTTCCCCCACCTGGTGAAACAAATAGACTTACAAGCACACAGAACCCCAAACAAAAGGAATCCAAAGAGGACCACACCAAGACACATCATAATTAAAATGCCAAGAGCAAAAGACAAAGGGAGAATCTTAAAAGCAGCAAGAGAAAAACAGTTAATTACCTACAAGGGAGCACCCATATGATTTTATGCGGATTTCTCAACAGAAACTATGCAGGCCAGACGGGAGTGGCAAGAAATATTCAAAGTGATGAATAGCAAGAACCTACAACCAAGATTACTCTACCCAGCAAGGCTATCATTCAGAATTGAAGGTCAGATAAAGAGCTTCATGGATAAGAAAAAGCTAAAGGAGTTTGTCAACACCAAACCAGTATTATATGAAATGCTGAAAGGTACTCTTTAAGAAGAGGAAGAAGAAGAAAAATGGTAAAGATAAAAATTATGAACAAATACATATCTATCAACAAGTGAATCTAAAAATCAAGTGAATTAAAAATCTGATGAACAGAATTAAAATGGTGAATATAATAGAATCAGGGGCATAGAAAAGGAGTGGACTGACAATTCTCAGGGAGAAGGGGGCTTGAGGGGTGTGGGAAGAGACTGGATAAAAATTGTACACCTTGGGGATGAGGACAGTAAGGGGAGGTAAGGTCAGAGGGTGGGGTGGGAACTGGGTGGAGGGGAGCTATGGAGGGAAAAAAGAGGAACAATTGTAATAATTGTAATCTGAACAATAAAGATTTATTAAAAAAAGAAAAAACTGTCGTACATCTACACAATTGAATACTATGCTGCTGTAAAAAGGAAGGAACTCCTACCATTTGCAACAGCATGGATGGAACTGGAGAGCATTATGCTTAGCAAAATAAGTCAGAGAAACACAAATATCACATGATCTCACTCATTTGTGGAATATAATGAACAACATAAACTGATGAACAAAAACAGATCCAGAGACTGAGAAGAATCGATCAGACTGTCAAACCTCAGAGGGAAGGTAGGGGATGGTGGGGGTAAGGGGGAGAGATCAACCCAAAGACTTGTATGTATGCATATAAACATAACCAATGGACACAGACACCAGGGGCATGAGTGGGGGTGGGGGGACAATGGGGGAATAAGGACACATATGTAATACCTTAATAAAGAAAAAAATAAATAAAAAGTATATTTATTAAAACTCTGTACATTATTCTCAAGTTATTACATTTGTTTTTGAGTTATCTTATTGATAACCTTAATGTGAGCCAAGGTTTTTCCCCTGGGGTCATGTCTTGTGATTCTGAAGAATGGACCAGAAGATTTAAGCAAAAGTGTGGAAAATTTATTACAAGCAGATTCAGACTCCCCGCAAGGGGAGGGGGACTCACTAATCGGCTGCCCCTTAAAGCCTTGTAGTCCAGGGGTATATATTTGCTACAAGGCTATCTGTGTCATCAATTGATTCCTTCAGTTGTTTTGCCCAGCAACGGACCTGAGCTTTCCCTGTTTCTATGTGTTCTTTCTCTGTTCTCTGTTCCTATGCTGAACTTTCTCTTTTCCTATGCATTTGTACACCTTGTGACTGCAGGCTCTCCCTTATTTTCCAATGCTTCCTGCTTTGAGTCCAGAAATATGTTATTATTCTGCTTCGTTGGTTTCTGTGGTTAGGCTTGCTGACACTCCCATGTCTGCCCCTACGTGCCTTTGTTTCCCATGGACCCCTACCCTATCTGCCTGCATTTTAAGCTAACTTCTCTCATCATTGTATTTAATAATATGCATAAATAAGTGAAACAGGTAATTACTTGATTATGTAGTTTGAGTTGAACATTTATTAGACTTGATATATATAGAAAAAAGGTAGGAGATGATTGAGAATGAATTCTGTTAGTGCTCACTACCCTTATTTTTATTCCTGAAGCAGATATAACTCAAAAAATGTTGACTCATGATTGATTACTTATACTTGTACTAGAGACCTGGTGCACAAAATTCGTGCACGGGGCTGAGAGGGGTCCCTCAACCCAGCCTGCCCCCTCTCACAGTTCGGGAGCCTTCAGGGGATGTCCTATCGATGATTTAAGCCCGCTCTCCACGTCAGTAGGGTCTCTCTCTGCAGGAGGCAACCTGGCTGATCAGGGGAAGGCGCCACCGCCATCACCCCACTGCTGCTGTCACTGCAGCCACCAAGGTATTTTCATCAACACAGACTCTGGTCCCTTAACCACGAAAAAAATCACAACTTTCTTTAGGCATTTTCAAGATGTCTGTTTCATAGGCTATGACATTTCTTTCTTTTTTTTTTAGCCTCACCTGAGGATATTTTTCCATTGATTTTTAGAGCATGGAAGAGAGAGGGAAAGACAGAAACATCAATGTGAGAAGGACACTGCGTTTGGTTGCCTCCTGCATGAGCCCTGTCCTGGGCCCCCGGCCAGGGAGGAGTCTGCAACTTAGGTACATGCCCTCCAGCAGGATCGAACCTGGACCCTGCGGTCTGCAGGCTGAACCAAACCGACTAGGGCAGGATATGTCATTTCTTAGCCCCTCCAGCAGTGGTCCTTCATTTTTCCTCCAGGAGTGAGGTGGAAAAACCCAGATCACCTTCTTGGATTCTTATTAGGCAAGTTACCAAGAACACCGCGAGTAGTGTATGGGGAGCTTAGCCAATGAGCGGTCAGAAAAGGTGTTTCCTCTGCAGCTTACAAGCAGAGGCAGGACTGCTGGAGAGGACCTTCCCTTGGCCACGAGCAGGCCCTCTCTCCCTCTCCCTCTGGTTCACTCTCTCTAAAAAGCAGTGAAAAAATATCCTCTGGTGAGTATTAAAAAATAAAACAAAACACAGAATAATAGGCCTCCTCCTTGGAGATGCTGAATATGTAGGCCTGAAAGAGAGAATTCTTGGCTTTGTGAAGATCCCTACATGAATTTTATTAACAATATTTGGAAAATTAGCCTAAGCCACACCAATGATTCAAGTTTGTGTTTTTCTGTGTTCCAGGGAAGAATCAAATGATCCTTTGTTTTATTGTGTCAAAACAAAATTTTGTATGTATTAAATACATAATTATTATTAAAATACATAATAGCAGATGCAAAAATTCTGTTTAACTCAGTGAAAGGACTGGCAGGATGATAATGCTGTTCAAAGGAGATTGCCAAAGATGAAAGCCTGAAGTAAAACTGCTAAGTTTGATACAATCTGGCTAATGTCCTATAGGACAATAAAACCATCATTTTTTGAATTGGTTTGTCTTCTAGAGAGAAATTAGTTACATCTTTAAAAGCCTAAAAATTCTTTTCATCTTCTCACTTTGCTGATCATTATATGTAACTTTCCAGGGCTGTAAAATGTCAAAATACACTGGCCAGATTATTATGACCACCTGACGTTTGTAGGCAAATTAGCTGTACACTGCATCGTATGGGATATGGAAGCCGAAGTCCTATTCAAACACCTTTGCTGTCTGCAGTTACCAAGATAAAATGTCTCCAATTCGCACAGGAACACAAGGATTGGACAGTCGAGCATTGGGAAAAAGTCATGTGGTCCGATGAATGAGGTTTCCAGCTGCATCATGCAGATGGCAGAGTGAGAATGTAGTGGAAACAGCATGAAAGCATGCACCCCACATGCATGAGTACAACCCTTCAAGCTGGTGGGGGCAGTGTTACGGTTTGGGGCATGTTTTCCTGGCATAATTTGGGCCCTTTAATTTGTGTGGAACAACGTCTGAATAGCACAACATACCTAAGTATTGTTGCTGATCAGGTTCATCCTATCATGTTGATGGCGTATGCCAATGGAGATGACTTCTTCCAACAAGACAATACGCCATGCCACAGTGCTCATATTGTGCAGGAGTGGTTTCAAGAACATGAGAGAGACTTTACCTTGCTTACGTGGCCCCCACAGTCACCAGATCTCAATCCAGTTGAGCATTTGTGGGACAAAGTTAAAAGAGCCATCAGGCAACTGGTTCCACAACCATCAAATCTCACAGAACTGGACAGTGCTATTCATCAGGCATGGTGTCAGATTCCTCTCATCGCCTTTCAACATCTCGTGGAGTCAGTGCCAAGAAGAATCACCGCAGTATTGAAGACACAAGGTGGCCCAACGAAGTACTGATGCGGTGGTCATAATAATCTGGCCACTCAGTATGTATGGAACTTATTTAATTGTAAATAGTGTGTCAGAGTTATGTGTTTCCTAGAAAAGAAAATGATCATACCCCAGTTATACTGA
The DNA here is from genome assembly GCA_026230045.1 of Corynorhinus townsendii. NCBI lineage: Eukaryota > Metazoa > Chordata > Mammalia > Chiroptera > Vespertilionidae > Corynorhinus > Corynorhinus townsendii. Next base: position 108,875,388 of record JAPDVU010000006.1, on the reverse strand, counting down.
AAGGACTTGCTTGTCAACGTTTTACTCTGGGCCTGTGCTTGGCCACAGAGGCTGCAGGCAGACCCGCCCTTTCCTCTCTGCCTGCTATCAGCCTGGAAGGCTGTGGGCAGGCCCGCCCTTTCCTCTCTTGGCCTGTGATAGGTCTGGGAGGCTGCAGGTGTGCTGCCCTTTCCTCTCTTGGCCTGCGATCAGGGAGGCTGTGTGCGGGCTCGCCTTCTCCTCTCTGGGCCTGCAATCAGCTGCGGAAGGTTCTGGCTGGCCCCGTGTCCGCTCTGGCTCCAGGGGGCTGGCCCGAGCCACTGCACGGAGGCTCGGCTGGCCCCCCTGTCTCTTTCTCCGTCTCTGCTCAGGGACTCACCTGCATGAACAACCTCCTCCTGTCTGGTTATGACCCATTATGGCATCCCAACCTAATTTGCATATTACCTCTTTTTTATACACACAAAACACACACACACACTCAGAATTTAGAAGCTCTAGTTGCTGCCCCCCACGCTCCCATCCCCATTGCCATCTTGCCCCTGGTTTGGGGTCTTGCAAGTCCCTCCAAAGATTATCTCACCCCCACCCTCATATTTATGGTGGATGTGGGCTTACAGATACAAAGGCTCTGCTCCCACCCCTGTAGTCCACCTAGCAGTTTCCCTCTTCCTGCCCTGGGCGCCCGAGATGTAGATATTGTACAAAGATTTCTAAATCCCCTTTTTATCTGTGCACTGTTTTATTTGAGAAAGTGGGATCCAAGTTGGGAACCCTCTACAATAAAGTCTATAGGTGTTTAGGAAGAACAATTAGCTGAAATACTTTTAATGAGTTTTCATAATCTGGGACTAATGTTTTTTCTAAGTGGATATGGCATTATCTATATAATGTGACAAAGTAGTCTTGCTTGTTGTTCTAATTTTCTAAGAACCTGTCGTTTCCTGCCCCCCCTTTGCTATAATAGATTGTTTAATATTTGTGGCACTTACAAAGAATTAAAGTATGCTAGACTAGTGGAATAATGCTTTTGCTTTTTGAGAAAAAGTGATAAAAATTACTGTGTGCTCTCTCATTCTTGATCTGTTCAGAGGAAGATATTTTTGTGGTTAATTTTTTCAGATAGCAGTAAAGTAATCGGTGCTCATAGAAAAGAATTTCTAGAGTGAGAAAGAAAACTAATTTCTGAAACAGGAGTTTTGTAACTAATTTTATGTTTTTGGGGTAAAAATTGCTTGAGAATATGTACATGGCTTGAATTGGTTGATTTTATTGGGTGAGTCAAGTTTTCTATGAGATTTTATACTTTAATTTTCGTTCTTAGAATTTTAGCTTTTTGTATTAAATAAAAATATGTAGAATCTATTTCTGTGTGCTATGTTTAATAAATAGAATTTGTTTATCCACGAGGAATAGTTACTGTGGCATATTATTTCACCTTAAATTTCATATTATAGCCTAAATTCTCATTTAAATCTATATCACCTCCTGATTAAATCTTGAAATAATCTGTTTTGTTTCATTTTTCAGTAATAATTGAATCTATGCCTAAACTACCTCCAGTTAATGAGGAGACTGTAATTTTTAAAAGCGATCGGCAGACAGCAGGGAAGGTTTGTAAAAAATTTTAAATCCTACAAATTATTGTTTCCTTGTGGTTTAGTGTTTTTTTACTTTCTTTATCTGCCCTAAAAACAGTTCATTAATTTTAGTAGATGAGTAGTCTATAGTTCTCAGATTGTTTATTCCCTTAGTACATTTTCATCAGTACTTTGTCCTTATATTGGTTTAATACTACTTATTACTCCTTGCTGATTGAGTCATTAAATAGGCATGTATAGGTACTTTGCTAGGCACTAGCTCTTCATATTTAATAAGACACAGTTTCCTACTCTCCATGTACTCACTATTAATTGCAGAAGATTATTTCTACCATATAGTAGGTCTGAAACTTGTTTGGTTGTGAGTCCCATTGAGAGTAGTGACTCTCAAATTATGGATTATTAATATATATAATTAAGTAGTATCTTTAAGGTGAGGTTTATTTTAACATCTTAATAATGGAACAAACTTGTGTGTTCATCCTTGATATGGAAGACCTCAAATTTTACCCAGCAGTTATGCAATTCTGAGGAGTCAGTAGAAGACATAAAACTTTCTTAGATTAAGTATGGCTCATTGGTTGAATGTTGTCCTGTGCACCAAGAGGTCGCTGGTTCAATTCCCAGTCAGGGCACATGCCCAAGTTGAGGCTCTTACCACCGGTTAGGGTGCATGTAGGAAGCAGCTGATCGATGTTTCTCTGTCACATTAATGTTTTTCTCTCATCCCCTCTTCCTCTCTGCTAAAAATCAATAAAAACAGATTAAAAAAAACACACAAAACAAACTCAGATCAAATCTGTAAATACCCATCAAGTGTTTCTTTTCTGGGAATGAGTTTTATTCACCTCAGTATTCCTCCACTGTATGTAATACAGTCCTTCATAAATTATATGTGCTAAGTAAATGTATATTGACTTGAAAACCAAATAAGAAACCAGCTGCTATTCTTTGTAGAAGCAACTCTCTGGAGCTTAGTATTTCCCAAATTTCCCAAATAAGCAACAGTTGGCTTCTTTTTTTGTTTTGTTTTAGGCAATATAATTTATAGTTAATCAGAAAAAAAAGGCATATTTTGAACTGTATTATTGCCTGGTGCTGGGACCAGGGGCGCGGGCTGAGGTCCCCGTCAAGCCCCACTGGGGAGGGCGTGCGGTCTGATGTTCCCCAGCCTGGTGCTGGGGTGGGGGACACGGCCTGAGTTCCCCCTTTCCTTTTCTCTGCCTTTTCCTTTTTATTCCATTCTAGCACATAAGTTGACAGGTTCTATACCAAATAGAAATAAGTCACTTTGGAATGCAAAGCAATCAGTGGCAGAATTAATTGAAGTCTAGAGCTAATACATTTTGGCAATTCTTGAGAAGGTTTGTGAAAGGAACAAAGACTTTTAAATGTCTAAAGGATGATGCTCTACTTTCTTCCCCTTCATATAACTAGGCTTTATACTTCTGCTTTAATTATGGGTACTGCTGGTATCTTGTAAGGAGTTAAAAATTCACTAGGGGCTTAACCTCAGAGAAGGTTGAGAGAGGAAAGGAATGGGAAATGAGTAGATGACTGTGCTGTGACTAGCTCTCCCTGCCAATTGGTATAGTACAGTGGTCGGCAAACTCATTAGTCAACAGAGCCAAATATCACCATTGCAACAAACGATTGAAATTTCTTTTGAGAGCCGAAAACTGACTTCTGCACACGGGTCACGAAGTTTCAGTCGCACTGTATGTGCGCGCCCGCACGTGGTATTTTGTGGAAGAGCCACACTCAAGGGGCCAAAGAGCCACATGTGGCTCTCAAGCCACGGTTTGCTGACCACTGGTATAGTACATTCTGCCCTGGTGAAAAAAACAAAACATGTCTTTCGGTCCTCAAGAAAGTAGAAGAGGGAAAGGGAAAAGAAGCAAGGGAAAACTTGATTTCTTTTATTTATGACTAGTAGCTCGGTGCACGAAATTCGTGCACATTAAAAGGGGATTAGAGGAAATAATTTAATATTGCTATTTGTCCTTTTTCTATAATAGAAGTATCAGAGATGAAAGAAAATTAGTAAAATGTATATGAAAACCTTCCTCCTGTCAGAGTCTAGGTCCATGGGACCCAGAGTCAAGTCCCCGCCCACCCACATGCGCCTCAAAACCACATGAGACCCAGACCCGGCCAGGCCCACCCTTGTCAAGCCCTGCAGGGCAGGGGACATAGCCTCAGGTCCCATGCCCCAGCACCAGGACGAGGGGGGGGGCATGCCTTGAGGTTCCCCGTCAAGCCCTGCCAGGTGGGGGCCATGACCTGAGATCCCCTGTCAAGCCCCGCTGGGTGGGGGGCATGACCTGAAGTCCCCCGTCAAGCCCCACCGGCCGGGGAGCATGGCCTCAGGTCCCCGGCCTGCTGCAGGGGGTGAGGCCTGAGGTCCCCATCAAGCCCCGTCAGGTGGGGGCCGTGACCTGAGGTCCTCCAGCCTGGTGCCAAGGTGGGAGGCGCGGTCTGAGGTCCCCTGTCAAACCCTGCCGAGTGGGGGGTGCAGTCTGAGGTCCCCTGTCAAGCCCAGCCAGGCAGGGGGGCACAGCCTCAGGTCCCCTGGCCTGGTGCTGGGACCGGGGGTGCGGGCTGAGGTCCCCGTCAAGCCCCACTGGGCAGTGCGTGCGGTCTGATGTTCCCCAGCCTGGTCCTGGGGTGGGGGACACGGCCTGAGTTCCCCCGAACCAGCACTGGGGGTGCACCTTGAGGTCCTCTGTCAAGCCCGGCTGGGTGGGGGTCACAACCTGAGGTCCCCTGTCAAGCCCAACTAGGCAGGGGGGGCGCAGCCTCAGATCCCCTGGCCCAATGCTGGGGCAGGGGGGCGCGGCCTGAAGTCCCGCGTCAAGCCCTGCTGGGCAGGGGGTGGGGTCTGAGGTCCCCAGGCCTGGTGCCAGTGTGGGGGGCGCGGCCTGAAGTCCCCTGTCAAGCCCCACCTGGTGGGGGGCATAGCCTGAGGTCCCCCAGCCTGGTGCTGGGGCAGGGGGAGCAGCTTGAGGTCCCCTAGCCCAGCATCAGGACGGGAAGCACACCTTGAGGTTCCCCGTCAAGCCCCACTGGGTGGGGGGGCGCAGCCTTTGGTTCCCTGTCAAGCCCTGCCGGGTGGAAGATGCAGCCTGAGGTCCCCTGTCAAGCCCTGCCGGGTGGGGGATGCAGTCTGAGGTCCGCTCTCAAGCCCCATGGGGGCGGGGGAGGGCATAGCCTCAGGTCTCTGCTGATTGCTCGTTAAGGCTCCTTATGGGAACTTGGCTTCAACTGTGGGTGCAGCCATCTTTGTGATGGAGTGATGGTCAATTAGCATATTCGCTCTTTATTAGATAGGATTTTTATGACAGTTGTCCATTTTTCTATGCAGCTAATTAGATAATTTCAATTTCAATGTACCTCTGAATTCTCATTTCTTATATCCTCTAATGCATTTGAATTCTCATTCCTGTAATTGTGCCTAGTAATGTTAATATTCAGCTTTGCTGTCATTGACTTGGAAAGAAATCAGATAAAAATGCAATATTTACAACAAGCATGTCAAACTGAAAGCCCATGGACTGCATGTGGCCCTCAACAAATATTTTTGTGGCCCAGCCAATATAATGGTATGTAAGAAATGTTTTAATAACAATTTTGTAACTTAATTATTACAATATCCTGTTATAATTATTAATAACGAACTGCAACGTTCACTAATGACTGATTACTATAATCATGTTGCATTCATTTCCCTTACGCGAAGGTGCACCATTTCTCTCCATTAATAATAGCAGTAAATATTTTAGCAGCCAATTGCCATGTCATTAGTCTTTTTTTATTGTATAAAGTATTAAATATGGCTCCTTTTTTCCTGATTGAGCTCCCCTCTAACTCCCGCCATTCCTATACCCCCCCCCCCCCCAGGACAAGCCTCTATCACCCCAGTGTCTGTGTCCATTGGTTATGCTAATATGCATGCACACAAGTCCTTTGGTTGATCTCTAACCCCCCTTCCCCTGCCTTCTCTCTGAGGTTGGACAGTATGTTCAGTGTTACTTTGTCTCTGGATCTATTTTTGTTCATCAGTTTATGTTGTTCATTATATCCCACATATGAGTGAGATCATGTGATACTTATCTTTCTCCGATTGGCTTATTTGCTTAGCATAATGCTCTCCAGTTCCATCCATGCTATTGCAAATGGTAAAAGTTTTTCCATTTTTATAGCAGCATAGTATTCCATTGTGTAGAGGTACCAGTTTTCTAATCCACTCGTCTGCTGATGGGCACTTAGGCTGTTTCCAAATCTTAGCTATGGTGAATTGTGCTGCTATGAACATAGGGGTGCATATATCCTTTCTGATTGGTGTTTCTGGTTTCTTGTGATATATTCTTAGAAGTGGTGTTACTGGATCAAATGGGAGTTCCATTTTTAACTTTTTGAGGAAACTTCATACTCTTTTCCATAGTGCTGCACCAGTTTATATTCCCACCAGCAGTTCACAAGTGTTCCTTTTCTCCATGTCCTCACCACATTTGTCATTTGTTGATTTGTTGGTGATAGCCATTCTGACAGGTGTGAGATGGTCCCTCATTGTTGTTTTGATTTGCATCTCTCAGATGATTAGTGACTTTGAGCATATTTTCATATGTCTCTTGGCCTTCTGTATGTCCTCTTTCAAAAAGTGTCTATTTAGGTCTATTTGCCCATTTTTTTTTTTATTATATTATCTTCTTCTTGTTAAGTTGTATGAGTTCCCTGTAAATTTTGGAGATTAAACCCTTATCTGAGATAACATTGGCAAATATGTTCTCCCATGCAGTGGGCTTTCTTGTTGTTTTGTTGATGGTTTCGTTTGCTGTGCAGAAGCTTTTTATTTTGATGTAGTCCCATTTGTTTATTTTCTCCTTAGTTTCCATTACTGTAGGAGCTATATCGGTAAAGATAATGCTACGACCTATGTCTGATATTTTGCTGCCTATGGAATTTTCTAAGATTTTTATGGTTTCCCATCTTATATTTAAGTCCTTTAACTGTTTTGACTTTATTATTGTATATGGTGTAAGTTGGTGGTCTAGTTTCATTTTTTTACATGTATCTGACCAATTTTCCCAGCATCATTTATTGAAGAGACTGTCTTAATTCCATTGTATGCTCATCCCTCCTTTGTCAAATATTAATTGAGCATAATGGCTTGGGTCTATTTCTGGGTTCTCTATTCTGCTCCATTGGTCTATATGTCTGTTCTTGTGTACCAGGCAGTTTTGAGAACCGTGGCTTTAAAATACAGCTTGATATCTGGTATTGTGATCCCTCCAACTTTGTTCTTCTTTCTCAGGATTGCTGTGGCTATTCGGGGTCTTTTTTTAATTCCAGATGAATTTTTGGACAGTTTGTTCTAGGTCTGTGAAATATGCGTTGGTATTTTAATGGGGATTGCATTAAACCTATAAATTGCTTTGGGTAGTATGGACATTTTAATGATGTTGAGTCTACCAATCCATGAACATGGTATGTTCTTCCATCTGTTTATGTCTTTATCTCTTTTGTCAATGTCCTGTAGCTTTCTGAGTATAGGTCTTTTACCTCCATACTTAAATTTATTCCTAGGTATCTTAATTTTTTTGAGCAATGGTAAATGGGATTTTTTTGGTTGTTGTTTCTCTTTCTGTGAGTTCATTATTGGTGTATAAAAAAGCCACAGATTTCTGGGTATTAATTTTGTATTCTGTTATATTGCTGAATTCATTTATTAAGTCTAGTAGTTTTTTGATGGAGTCTTGGGGTTCTCTTTGTATAATATCATGTTATCTGCGAATAATGACAGTTTTACTTCTTTTCCAAATTAGATGCCTTTTATTTCTTGTCTGATCACTATGGCTAGTACTTTCAGTACTATGTTGAACAGGAGTGGTGAAAATGGGCATCCCTGTCTGTTCCTACTCTTAGGGGAAATGGTTTTAGATTTTGCCTGTTGAGTATGATGTTGGCTATAGGTTTGTCATATAAGGCTTTTATTATGTTGAGGTATGATCCCTTGATTCTCACTTTGCTGAGAATTTTTATCAAGAAAGGGTGTTGGATTTTGTTAAATGCTTTTTCTGCATCAATTGATATGATTATGTGATTTTTTTTCTCACAATTTGTTTATGTGATGTATCACATTTATTGACTTGCAGATATTGTACCATCCTTGCATCTCTGGAATAAATTCCACTTGGTCATGGTGTCTGATCTTTCTTATATAATGCTGGATCCGATTTGCTAGAATTTTGTTGAGGATTTTAGCATCTATGTTCATCAAGGGTATTGGCCTGTAGTTCTCTTTCTTTGTAGTGTCTTTATCTGGTTTTGAAATTAGGGTAAACGTCATTCATCTTGTACTGACTTGTTTGATGTGTGCAACAGGAAATATTTCGCTTTTGGAGAACAAGAAAAATAGGTTTATTTGCAGAACGCTTATTAATTGGTGCAGTTTTTCAGTGTCTGGTAAGTTAATGTTCAAAAAATATTAATTTTTATTAAAATGTTCGATTTTATGTTAACAATTACTCATTTATTTCAACCCTTTGTATTCAGCATGTCTCTATCAAAATAAACCTACATTTTATGAAAATTGAAGGTTTGGGTTTTTTTGTGGCCCACATAAACTTATTAAACCTTGTTTATTTGGCCCGTGTTAGCCTTTGAATTTGACATACTTGATTCACACCTCTAACTTTAGCTTTGTGTAAGTCCAGAGAGAAAAATTAAATCTATTTCTAAATTTTACATAGAAAGCATTGTAAATTCCAGAAAGTTACAAGTCTTTCAAAAATATTTGACTATAAGTCTAAGCACCTTGAAATGATTCCCCCAAATAATGGCGGGAGTTGGGGAAGAGGGTTGAAAGTATTGTTAGTTCGACCAGTGTACTTTTAAAAATTTACTGATTCTGTAAGGAAATTAAATTATCCCCACTTACTCGAAAATTTAAAGTTAAAAAAGGAACAAAATTGATTTTATCACCCAGTTGGTTTGACTTATTTCCCTTCTATTACTCTCCCCATTCCCACTGACCTAAGGAGAGCAACTTCAGATTTGTTATTTCTACCTTTTGCCTTTTAATAATTATTTGATAATAATAATAATTTAATAATGATTAATTCCTTTTTATAAGTAATGAATGAAATTTCATTTTTAATATCAGGGGATTTTTTAAATAAAGGCCAACCTGTGCCACATATTATCCCTTTATAATATGAATTTTGGTTATTTGTTTTGCATTTGGTTTTCAGTGTTCGTTACAGCAGGTTTTGTTTTTGTTGTTTTACTTTTCAATAAACCAAAACCATGAAACCTATTTTTCTGTCAAATATCTTTGGATAGGAATTTTTACTGATTTTTTTTTTAAGAACTATTTTAAGTATAACAATTTTACATGCAATAAACATTAATATTTCAAGAAGAATATTTTAAATATAATAACATTACCAAAACTATACTAACGTAGTATAATAACACAAAAGTTGTAGGAAATATTAAAAATCTGCAAATAACAAGATTACTTTTATTCTAAAAAAGTTTTTTTTACTGATGTTTTTTGAAGTAATATTTTTATTACTGGTTTGCTTAGTGTAGTATGTGATGGAAGTCTCGTATTATACTGATACAGTGTTTTTTTCCTCCCTTAGTAACTTGTGTAATATACACAGTGATTGAAATAATTATTTGACTTAAGTCAATGAAGTACAATACTCGTCTTTCATTTTTATACTTTCTTCATTTTTATTAATGGGAAGTCAAATAGTATACAGTGATTGATAAGACACAATTCTGGATGACTGTGGAGGTTCATCTCCCTTTTTCCCCTTTTGGTAGTTTAGTGAAAAGCTGCATCAGCTGAAAACACAGTAAGGCCTTTGGCTAACGGCACTCTTTGAAGGCTGTTCTCTGAGCTGCAGCATGCAGATCTTGACCCCTCAAGTGCACAACTTTCCGGCATTGTTCTGGGGGCCTGGAGATTCCTTGATATGTTTCTTGTTTCCCAGAGAAACTGGGAGTTAACTAGTCCCTCTTAGGCTAACAGGTAAGCATGGTGTGTATGGAGAGGGGAGGAGAATATGGCTTACTCACCCTTGGAGTGCTTTCTGTGCATGTTCAGCCAGCTGACTCAGGCAGGCCCCCAACTGTAGGAACTATGTTCATGTTGCATACACATCATCTAAGCCCAGCCTGTGCAGTGGAATGAATTTGGGTGCCTGAGCCTATCGTATGCTATATCAGTACTATGTGGTAGTAGTGTGTGTGTCTGTGACCCCTTTTTGGGACAGGAATCCTTTGAGGTCTTTTAGCAGAAAGGTACTACTTTGAATAAGAGATGGCAAGTATTAAATGCTATAGCCAAGTGGAAGTACACTTAGAATACCACTTCTGAAATGACAGGGCAAGTATAAAACATTAGGTAGGTTACATTGTTGTATGAGTATTTCTACAGAATACATACTGTTATTTAAGATATAAAGAAGGCTACTTGCCTAATTTAAATATCTTATAATTAACTATCCTAAGTTCTGTTTCTCAAACTGCCCTTGCAGCCTATTTCTTCCTTTTCTATCTCTGGTTAGATAGTGTGGAAGTTACAAAATATCCAAAGTCAGGTGGAAAGACTGAGCAGACAGTCAAGGTTTAATGGAACATTGAGATGAAGTAGGTTGGCCTGAGCCTTGCTTTGTCTAAAGTTCTCCTTCACAGCTTACCCCTCAGGTATTAGCCAGCCTAAAATCTATACTTTGAAGCTGATAGTTTTTAAAAATATTGTTAAGACCTTTTTTATAACTATAGATTAGCTAAATTGCTTATGTGTACACAGTCAAGTTTTCCTGTGATTATTTGGGGTACGATTATAAATACCCCTTGCATTATCATGAGTAATTTTTAATTGAAAACTAATCAGATTACTGGTTGCCAGGAGATGAGGAGGAGTTGGGAGGGAGATAAGTGTGAGTGACTATATAAAGGCAACTTGAGGGATCTTTTTCTGTTTTGGAAATGTTCTTTATCTTGATTGTATCATTATCAATGTCCTGGTTATAATAATTTACTGTATCATTTTATTCCTTTGACATTAACAAAATTACCTTTTATAACAATTATCAGTGCTTTCCATTATAAATATTGTTTTTTGAGTCATTATTAATATATTAAAGGAGGCCTTTGTATTCTATTCTACAGATATTTGAGATATTTGGACCTGTTGCACATCCATTTTATGTATTACGGTTTAATTCTTCAGAACACATTGAGAGTAAAGGTATTAAAATGAAGGACACTATGTATTTTGCTCCATCAATGAAAGACTTCACCCAATATGTATTCACAGGAAAACAGTAAGTAATTTTTCCCACCACCACCAGTAAGTATATTTTAATTGCTGTTTGCTTATCTAATATTTATATTTTAGGAATAATTCTCAGCAGTAGTAGTTTTTAATAGTATCTGTCTTTTTTAGTTCATTTATCTTCCTAATAACACCTTTGAAAGCTACAATTATCAAATTTTACAGCTAGGATCATTCATGTATTTTGCTCACAATGATTTGTTCCAACTAGTAGCAATATATTTGGGCCATATAATTCTGAATTCTAATTAAATTTCTGAATTCCAATTCACTGCATTTTTCATTACATACATTCTTGTACATACACTAGAGGCCCAGGGCACGAAATACGTGCACGGGGGAGGGGTGTGTGTCCCTCAGCCCAGCCTGCACCCTCTCCAATCTGGGACATGCCTCTCACAATCCAGGACTGCTGGCTCCCAACTGCTCACCTGCCTTGTCTGCCTGATTGCCCCGAACCGCTTCTGCCTGCCAGCCTGATCACCCCCTAACCACTTTCCTGCCAGCCTTATGGATGCCTAACTGCTCCCCAGCCAGCCCGATTGCCCCTAAATGTCCTCCCCTGCCGGCCTGGTCACCCCTAACTGCCCTCCCCTGCTGGCCTGGTTGCCTCTAACTGTCCTCCCCTGCAGGGTTGATCACCACAACTGCCCTCCCCTGTTGGCCTGGTCACCCCTAACTGCCCTCCCCTGCTGGCCTGATCGCCCACAACTGCCCTCCCTTGCGGGCCTGGTCCCTCCCAACTGCCCTCACCTGCTGGCTATCTTGTGGCAGCCATCTTATGTCCACATGGGGGGGGCCATCTTGTGCGTTGGAGTGAGTCAATTTGCATATTACCTCTTTATTATATAGTATGCTACTTCAGTATTAGTATTACCATTTAAAAAATTTTCCATTTTAAATAAAATTTTCATTGGATTAAATTCTAGGTTTATTTCGTAATTTTCAAGAAACTATGTAACTCTCAGGGAAAACAAGAAAATAAAGAGATTTCAGGTTGCTTGTAAATTGTACACTTATAGAAGAGACAACTAAAATGTGTCCCTGGAAAGTTGTGTGTCAAGTGCGGATAAACAGAATTTACTTAATAATTTATTACTCCCATTTTGTCTGTAACTTATGCTAAATCAGTGGTTCTCAAACTTTCTAATGCCGCTCCCCTTTAATACAGTTCCTCATGTTGTGGTGACCCCCAACCATAAAATTATTTCGTTGCTGCTTCATAACTGTGATCTTGCTACTGTTACGAATCGTAATGTAAATATCTGTGTTTTCCGATGGTCTTAGGTGGTAGAGCCTTTGTTATATCCTATATAATAAAAGTATAGTATGCAAATTGTCCCCTTAGGCGGTAGAGCCTAAGACCATCGGAAAACACAGATACTTACATTACGATTCGTAACAGTAGCAAGATCACAGTTATGAAGTAGCAACGAAATAATTTTATGGTTGGGGGTCACCATAACATGAGGAACTGTATTAAAGGGTCACGGCATTAGAAAGGTTGAGAACCACTGTGCTAAATGATGCCTATAGTATGTGGGTAGTAATATTTCTGCATATTTATGCTCCCGCTGGTTGTGTACTTGTGTTAATTGTATTGCCAAGTGTTAGCTGTAAAGCTGCTTATATCATTCAAACTTATTATGTAATTTAATTTTTATATAAACTAATGGCATATAGTTCAAGTAGAATAGCTTTTTCTATAAAAATTAGTTGAATGCTTCATAAAACTGTAATGAATATGAGCTATTAAAATATTGTCAAATTAGAAGTGAAAGAAAAGGCCACAGAACATTGGGAGGGGGAATGGGGATCTTTAATCCAAAAAGACTGCACTCAGTTTGACAGACAAGTCTCTTTCATAGGTGAAACATTAGGGATATGGTTTTGCAAGAAATAGAAAGGCAACTTCAAGCAGTGAATAGTATTAGTGTTATGACAAAAGTACTAGTCATAAGAAAGTCTCTATACTACTTACATATTAAATCAAGTCTCTGAATTTCATTCATTATTTCAGAAATGAAAACTTTGTTCCTGATAATTAATTCAGCTAATGTTTAAGAATCCACATAATTATCTGAAGGACCATTTTACAAAACCTAACTTATTCTTTAGGCTGTGTAAAGTTAATTTTTCTAAATGACTGCTGATAAGACAGGTGAATTAAATAGATAGCAAAGTCGTAAAGATTATGTAATATATTTTAAAATCATGCCTTAAATAATTAGCATTTCATTCTGCTTTGAATATTAGGGTATTGCTGTGGATATGTCATATATTTTTCTTTTGCCATATAAAATTCTTTAGCTTAAAACAGATAAACCTAAAAAAAAATCTGAAATATTTATTAAATAGATTTTAAATAATAGGAGCAGTCTTTGTTTTTTATTTGTAAGAATAAGAATTTTGTCCTGGAAAGAAATAATAAAGAGTTGGAAAATTAGGCCTGCTCTGCAGAGCACCACTTTGACCTCAGAAGAGGTCAGAGCCTGTTCTGTTCAAGACTGCATTTTGAGATCTTTCATAGGAACTCAGTGGAATACTTTGCCTTTGAGGTAGAGAAGGTCAGCTCCGCTCCAGCTAACTTGCCTCTGGGAAGGCTGTTTAAATTTTAGTTACCTACGCATGAACTTTCTGTGAAAAGTGGTTTTTAAAATGTTGATTGATCTTTTCTTTAGTAGATTTTGATTTTCAAATCTAAATGCACTATTTGGGGCACTTTTCCCATTAGTGCCATTAAAGTCCAAACTAAAAGCACCGTAGGCCATGAGATTGGCATATATGGAAAAAAGGAGTATTAGAGCTATGTTAAATGTATAGGTGTACAATGATAATTTTTTTAAGTGGTGGAAAAATCAGTTAATGCCTTATGTATAATGTCAAAGTTCTGAATCAAAATTTCAGAGCACATGTATTGATTTCCATATCATGCCAGATTGACATCTATCAATTGATTTTTATGGATTTAAGATTAATAAATTATTTTAATGAATTAATTCTTAAGAACTCCAATTATTTTTGAGATGTAGTTTAAAGCAGAGAGGGACTAATACTTTGTAATCCTATATAATAGAAGTATAGTATGCAAATTGTCCCCTCGACTAAGAGTTCTTCTGGGAGTTTGACCAGGGGGCAGGGCCGGCCAGGGGAAGGGAGGGAGGCCCTGGCTGGCAGCAGGCGGCCAAAAGAAGGGAGGGAAGGTCTGGCTGGCAGCAAGCGGCCAGGGGGGAAAAGAGGGAGACCCTGGCTAGTGGCAGCAGGCAGTGGGGGAAGGGAAGGAGGTCCTGGCCAGCAGCAGGCACCGGGGGAAGAGAAGGGAGTACCTGCCTGGCCGCCACCAGCCATTAGCAACCCTACCCATGCACTGGGCCTCTAGTCCTATATAATAAAAGCCTAATATGCAAATCGACCGAATGGCAGAATGACCTGTCTCTGTGACGCTCACTGACCATAGGGGGCAGCACTCAACGCAGGAGCTGCCCCCAGCCAAGGTGGTGCCAGTCCCTACTCCCATCGCCCCTCCAGTCATCTCGCAGATCAGCCCTGATCACTGGCCAGGCCTAGGGACCCTACCCATTACCCATGCACAATTTTGTGCATCAGGTCTCTAGTATTTTAATATAATCAAATAATAAGATACTGTCAAACTATTAAATGAAAAAGATTACTAAGATTTAAAATAAGCTTTCTTAAATTATAATTACACTCATTATATATGTACTTTTGTTGGTCATGTAGTATAAAACTTTACACTACAAGTAATTAATGCTTGTGATTATACTGTCCTTCAGAACCTTTAAAACTCCTCCTCCCCAAACTAGAAAGCCTTTTACCCTCTCTGCTTTGACAAGCGCTGTTTGAATAAGCATTGGTTACTCATGGAGTATTGATATTCCTCAGGTAAATTGAGGAAAAGGAATTTCATGTTTTTATCACTGCCATTAAATCCATAAATCTTAAGGAAATGCCTCATATTTGTTTTTATGTCTTTAGCACCTGGAACAGTGTATCACCTGTATAGTTTGTGTAGAATAAGCATTTATTGAAGAGAGTTTTTATCAACTGAGCTCAGGTATCATGAAAGCATTAATCAAAGTCATAGCATCTGGAGATGCTTGTGAACTGCAA
Organism: Corynorhinus townsendii; assembly: GCA_026230045.1. Classification (NCBI taxonomy): domain Eukaryota; kingdom Metazoa; phylum Chordata; class Mammalia; order Chiroptera; family Vespertilionidae; genus Corynorhinus; species Corynorhinus townsendii. Next base: position 108,860,322 of record JAPDVU010000006.1, on the reverse strand, counting down.
AAGAGCTTTTCTCTGCATATCACAGCCTTTACTTCTTATTCTGACTTCCCCACCCCCAATCCCAAAATGTCCAAATGATGTGTTTTTCTTTTGAGCTTCCCACATCTTCAGAAACAAGGTAAAGGACATAAAAATGGTTTTTTATATTTAGCTTTTATTTTCATGTATGTTGCAAAATTAGAGTTGAGCTTTTGTCTTCTACCTTTATCATTATTATTATTATTTTGGTTAATCCTCACCTGAGGTTATTTTCTCCATTGATTTTTAGAGAGAGTGGCAGGGAGGGGGAGAAAGAAAAACATCCATGTGAGAGGCACAAATCCAAATCGATTGGTTGCCTCCTGCATGCGCCCCGACCGAGACAGATTTCAAACCTGCAGCCCATTAGACTGGGAATTGAATCCGTGACCCTTCAGTGCACAGGCTGATGCTCTAACCACTGACCCAGAGCCACGCCTGCTAGGGGATACTTTTATTATTTTTAATACTGTAAAATTATATGTGCTTAACAATATCAGCAAGTACTTCTCTGACTTTTTGTTTTCTCTTCCTAGGGAGAAGGGATCGGATGCATCATGGGAAAATGATCAAGAACCACCACCAGATGTAAGGATAAGTCTTTTTGCACAATATTTTGGAAAGTAAGGCAGGACTTAATCTTATAAATTCATCATTCTTGACCTTAATGCTCTTTATATGCCTTCTGTGAGCCTATGCATTCTCCTTTCTCCCACATGACTGCTGTGTGCCTTTCAATAAGAATTTTTTATTGATCATTTAAAAGATATTTTCATAATTATTAGCATATCATTTCACTTATAATCTTCTATTTTTAATCAGTTTAATACCTGATAAAGGCAGAATTGCCATTTTTTAAAATTTTATTATTCAACTTAGTGATTTTGCCATGTGAGACATGAAGATATTTATTAATGGCATGTTTAATAAGCTGCCTTTCTTTTGGAGGTACAAAATTATTAGAATCTACCTATCCCTCCATTTTTACAATATAATTGCTTTCTTTAAAAGAATTTTTTGCCTGGCTGGTGTTGCTCAGGAGTTAAGCATCAACCTGTGAACCAGGAGGTCATGGTTTGATTCCCGGTTAGAGCACTTGCCCCAGTGCCAGCTCGATCCCTAGTAGGTGTTGTGGAAGAGGCAGCTGATCAATAATTTTCTCTCTAGTCATCAATATTTCTATCTCTGAAATATCTCTATTCCTCTCCCTTCCTCTCTCTGAAATCAATAAAAATAAATTTCTTTTTAAAAAGAGTTTTTTATTTTTTGAATCTGTGCCAACCAGACTAGTTTTATGTTCCAAAGTAGCTTGATACTACAGTCTTTCTAGAGATGTGAAATAGAGTCAGTGATAATCTATAGAATTACTTGATTTCACTTTCCATGGAGATGTTTAAGCATATTTTTAAGTTATTAAAATACAGAAATTACAGCAATGAGTGTATATATTTTGTGAAAATAGTATGAATTTATATAGTATAAAATTATTATTGAGAGTCTTTTTATGTGCTCAGTAGTTCTGATGAAGTTTCTCAGTATTATAAATTCTAGGTATTTGTAGATTTAACCTTATTTATTTTACATATTCTCAATGTTGAAGATTCATGGTCTATGTTAATGTCTAATTTTAATGAGACATGAATCAGGCAATGCTCACTCAGAGGGTCACTTAACCACTGTGAGTCATTTGACAAGTGAGTAATCTTAGTTTAGTATCCAAATTCTCATGGGGTTTTATTTTCTAGTTTATATTGTATGTACATGTGATTTCCATTAAGACCCTGAAAAGTCACTTAATGTTCTTAATTATGTATAGGGCATTTTATTATTGAAATTACATGTTTTTAAAGTATTCAAGACTTCACAAAAGTCCTAAAAGGTATTTCTTGAGAAGTGCATATATTCTTATACATCGCTATTGTTTCAGACTTAAGCATTAAAGTTGCTAATTATGGTTATGCTCACCGTTTATAAAATTGTTTGATTAGGTTAATTATGAAATTAAATCTGAGCATACTTCATGCAGTTTTTTTTCTAAGTAGTTTCCATTATTTTCATAATAGGGAAAACTCTGAAATTCTAAAGTTTATTTTATTATGATGACATTTTATAGTTTAGAATATGGCTTGATATTATATATAGGTTAAAATTTTGAATATCTGGGTTTTAAACTTTTAAAAAAAAACCATGCTGTGCAAATAGGAAATGTTGGGCTTGCATAAAGGAGCTAAAATGTTTAGAGAATGCATCTTAATCATCTTCATATTCATTTCTAATATATGGATACTTATAAATGAATGTGTTTAATAAATGCACATTTAAATTAATTTGGGTTTAAGGAAAATGTGAAGTTTTACCTGATTGTAGGGATGTGATAGCAAAATATTGGCAAAACTATCTCTCTAAAATAGCCTATTACTAATTAAAATCCTTTAATATCTCCCTCCTGCTTTTAGGACAATGTCCAGTTATTTAAAATAGCACAATGAGTTTTTTGGTCTCTAATTTCAGTGTCTGATTTTTCTCTTGAAGAAGCTTTCAGTTTGTCTTATAGAACCATTCTCATTTCTTGAATTTACTGAGCCTCTACACATATTCTCAGTCCCTGGAAATTCCTTTCCCTTGTTTTCACTGTTAACTCATCATTAGAGATTTATCTTGGGTTACCCATACCAAGAAATCTTCCTTGTCCTTTTTCTTTTCCTTCAGCTTCATATTGCCATAGCACTAAATAAAGCATAGCACTTGCTCATTGTTTTATGTGTCTACCTTCACATTTGACTACAAATTCAGAGAAAGAAATATTTTCCATCTGATTTCAATGCTTTCTACTGCCTGGCAGATACCAGATTTCACATAAGCTTAAAAATCTTATCACATTAAGATCAGTAAAGGTATGTGAAGGTGCTAATATCTGTTGTTATTTCTGAATTTGATCATGAATTCTGAGGTTATGGACTCTTGGTTCATGGAAGATTTGATCTAGAATATATTTCAGCAAGACTGAACTGAAAATCCTATACTTTATATTTCTTTTAAATGTACATATATGCATACACAGTGAGCCTGCTTTTATGTTTTCTAAGAAACATAATATCTGTTTTCTGATATTAATAGAATAATAAATGCCTGAACTCTAAGAAAGCATAGAAGTCATAATATATAAAGCTTCTAAGTTTTGTTTTTTTGGTGGGTTATAACAAGTGAATCTCAATTCTTAGTTACTTATGGCTTGCTCTCTTATAATTTAAAATGATTTCCTCTTGGAAGTTGCATCATGCATATATCTGCTTATCAAAGCCTTTTTCTGAAATCCTCTCCAAATAATATCCCTCGAGATTTTCTCTGCCTTTATTTTGCCTTATTGTTTATTTATAACCTTTACTATCCCTGACGTTATATTAGTAAAAAACAAATAACTGTATGGTGTTTAGAACAGTGCTTGATTTATACTGGGTATGTATAAAATTTTGAATAAAAAGTATAACATTCCCTATTTTTTAAAATATGTTTCTATTGATTTTAGAGAGACAGGAAGCGGGGGGGAGAGAGAGAAAGAGAGAGAGAACCATCAATGTGAGAGAGAAGCATCGATCAGTTGCCTCCTGCAGGCATCCTACTGGGGATTGAACCTGCAACCTGGGTATGTGCCCTGACCAGGAATCCAACCAGTGAGCTTTTGGTGCATGGGACAACTCTCAGCCAACTGAGCCAGGGCCCATTCTCCTATATTTATATTAGATCAGATTCTTTGTCATTTGCATATTCCTAACTAATCCTTTCTTTAGCATTTTTGGCAGCTGGTACTATGATGAATCTTGACACTAAACTGAAAGGCAAACTTCTAGCTAGGAAGTAGCCATATCTCAAGGTTGATAAAATCAGCATTTTAAAATTACCTTTCAGAAACTTCCTATGAATTAAAAAAAAAACAACACAAAAAGCCTTGAGTACTCATCTGCTTACTGGCCTGTGTCTATTAAGAGCTTTAGACAGTTACAAAAAAAAAAAAAAAAATACTTTATTTTTCTATGATGTGTAATTCAGATATTACTACAACCATTAAGTATCAAAAGAGTATCTTTTAGTGATAGTGTTAAATAATAGGCTTATTTTTCTCTTCTCTAAGTATGTACTATTGAATTGGTAAATTCATGTGATGTAAATCTATATATTTTTCTCTGTCAGGCCTTAGATTTCAGTGATGATGAAAAGGAAAAAGAAGCCAAACACAGAAAAAAAAATCGCATGCAAGGCCGGAAAAAATTTAAATCTCAATTTAATGAGTCAGGTGAGTAAATACAACATATAGCAATTAAAAAAAAAATCTTTACTTACATTTATATGTTCATTAGTAATAAAACTGAAGAAAATATCTGGGTTTTATTTTTTATCTCCTGCTATCCAACTAGCATTAGAGGCATTTTAAAGCAAGGAATGTTCAGTGGTGGTTTTTCAAACTTAAGGATATAAAAATGACTGGGGGGAAAAGACAAACTAAACCTTGTTAGAATTATTTCTGCTCATTAGTGTTTTTTCTTAAAAAAAAAACCTAAGAACTTCCATTTTTAGAATTAAATGATACGATACCTAATATCTTACTCAAGATACTTTATTTTTAATATTAATTTCATTTTATTATACCTTTTATATTTTCTATTTCCTTTTTAAAAACTAAACTTTTTATAGAAAAGAAATGGAATTGTAAGAAATAATAAAGATATTTTATATGCCTATTGCCCCATTTCCTGCAATAGTAATTAATATCTTGCAAAACTACAAATAAAATATTGCAACCAAGATATTGACAATGACATAATCAAGATTCAGAACATTTCCAAAACAGGAAAAGATCCCTCATGTTGCCTTTTTATATAGTCACTCACACTTTCCTCCCTCCCACCTCCTCCTCAACTCCTGGCAACCAGCAATCTGTTCTCTACCAGGTTTACCGGTTAATAATGCAGATTTTTTTCAATAGATGGAGTTACACATATGTTGATATATATGCGATTTGATACGTTTGCTATTTTGTTGTATCGACAGCAAGCTTCAAAACGTCATATGATAAATTTTCTGAAGGTGTTAACATCATAGATATTTTTACGCTTAAAAATGTCGAATTTCGTGCCAAAAAAAGAACATTTGCTGGAATTTTTAATTCATTACTTTATTTTGAAGAAAAGTGCTGCTGAAAGTTATCGTATACTTCGGGAAGCTTATGGTGAACATGCTCCATCTCAAGATACTTATAAATGCTGGTTTAATCGCTTTTAAAGTGATGATTTCGATGTGAAAGACAAAGAACATCCAGGTCAACCGAAAAAGTTTGAAGACCAACAATTACAAGCATTATTGGATGAAGATACTTGTCAAACTCAAAAACAACTTGCAGAAAGATTAAACGTTGCTCAGCAAACCATTTCCAATCGTTTTCAAGCAATGGGAAAGATTTTAATGGAAGGAAAATGGGTGCCACATCAACTGAACGAAAGACAAATGGAAAACCGAAAAGTCATCAATAAAATGTTGCTTCAACGGCACGAAAGAAAGTCTTTTTGTGACTGGCCATGAAAAGTGGATTTATTTTGAGAATCCCAAATGCACAAAATCATGGGTTGATCCAGGTCAACCATCAACATCGACTGCAAAGCCGAATGGCTTCGGAAAGAAGACAATGCTCTGCGTTCGGTGGAATCAGGAAGGTGTGGTGTATTATGAGCTTCTAAAACCAGGTGAAACCATTAATACTGATCGATACCGACAACAAATAATCAATTTGAACCACACTTTGATAATAAAACGATCAGAATGTGCCAGAAGACACTGCAAAGTAATTTTGCTTCATGATAACACACACTTCAAAACCAGTTAAAGACACGTTAAAAGATCTTGCCTGGGAAGTATTAACCCACCTGCCATATTCACCAGACCTTGCTCCTTCAGGTGGCCACTTGTTCTGATTGATGGCACACGCACTTTTTGAGCAGCACTTCAAAACGTACGAAGAAGTGGAAAATTTGGTCTCTTTATGGTTTGCCTCAAAACAAGAAAAGTTCTATTGGGACGGAATCCACAAATTACCTGAAAGATGGGGGAAATGTGTAGCTAGCAATGGACATTACTTTGAATAAAGCACTTTTGATCTTTCTCTTGAAATTATCGCCTTTTCTTTGATTACAAAGTTTGCATTATTAACTGGTACACTTAGTATTTTTTCTATAATATAATTGTCATGTCAAGAATGCTTACATATATGAAGTAACACAATAGGTTACCATTCAGAATTGGATTTTGTCACAGAGCATAATATTCTGGAGATAGATCAAGCATGTCAAACTCTCAGCCAGTGGACCGCATGCCTCATTTAAATAAAAGAGTTTGACGTGCTTGATCTAGATTGTTGTATGTATGTGTCAGGTTTGTTTCTTTTCATTCCAGAGTGGCATGTGAATATGCCACAGCTTGTTTAACCATTTATGCATTGAAGGACATCTGGGTTAACAGCTTTGGGTTATATTAATGAAGTTGCTTTATACACTTGTGCACAGGTTTTTGTGTAAACACAAATTTTTGTTTCTTTGGGTTGAATGCTTGAGAATGTATTTGTTGGATAATATGATGTTTCTATGTGTAGTTAGTTTCTCAAGAACTTGCCATACTGTTTTTCGGTGTGGCTGTACCACTTTACATTCCCATCACCAGTGTGTGATTGTTTTTTGCATTCTCACCAACATTTGGTGTTGTCACTGTTTTTTCTTTTAGCCATTCGTGTAGGTAGGTAGTGATATCTGTGATTTTAACTTGCATTTTCCTGATGGCTAATGATATTGAACATCTTTCCATCTCTTCAATGATATGTTTGTTTATGTCTTTTAACCATTATCTAATTGCATTTCTGTTTAACTCTTGAATTATGAGTTTGTACATAATTTCTTCCAGTCTTTAACCTGTGTTTTTATCCTCTTGAAAAGGTCATTTGCAGAACCAAGTTTTTAATTTTGGTGAACCAAATTTATCAGTTCTTCTTTTATGGAGTCTGAGAATTTCTTGCCTAGACCTATTTCCAAATATTTTCTCCTATTTTGTTTTCTAAAAGTTTGCAAATTTATTTTAGGTATTCTAGATCCTTTGCCTTTTCATATAAATTGTAGAATAATCTTTATATTGACAAAAAGTCTTGCTGGGATTTTGTTAGGAATTGCATTAAACCTGTATGTATATTAATGTGGAGAGAATTGACATATTAACTATATTAATGAGTTTTCACTTCTAACATTTCTATTTCTTTGTATTTTTTTTGCTTTTTTCTACTTTAGTATGTTCATAATTTCTTATTGAAGCATTTTTTTACTATTCTAAAATATTTCTCACATTATTCTAACATTTTGTCATCTTGGTATTGGCCTTGATTAATTTTCCCTTTTCATTGAATTTGGAATCTTCTTGGCTCTTGGTATGATGAGTTATTTTTAATTGAAACATGGACGTTTTGGGTATTTTATAAGACTCTATATGTCTATATGTTAATTAAATCTTTTGTTTTAACAGTCTTGGTTTTAAAACTGCTCTGGCAGGGAAAGGAAGGAGGGTGTCACATTACTCTACCTACCAGATAGGGATACAAGTCTAGGTTTTCTTCTCAGTCTCTGTTGACACCTAAGGCCAGGAGGTGCCTTTTACTGCTGGGCAAGTATAGGCCTCTTCTTGTGTCTGGTGGGGTAGGGTTGCCTCATTACTGCTCCCCTGACAACAATGGGGGATGGCCTCGCTACCGCTGGGTAGTGATCGAAGTCCTGCCTCTCCCATAGGGCTTTTCTGACACCAGGCAGTGCAGGAGGTGGAGGAGGTCTGTGTTGTTGCAGTGGAGGCAGAGGTCCAGGTTCCCCATGTGATCTCCAGGGTCACTGCAGGACACCTGTAACTGGCTCCTTGTTCCACCTGCTCTGACCTGACTTGGTGGGAGGTCAAGGCATCTTGTTAAACCTATTATGGGAGGAAGTCTAGGCTCCCCACTCAGCTTCTGAGACTGTGGGTGATGATGATATCTAGTGTTCTCTCTGATGTTTGGTTAGAGTCCAGTCGTCATTGTCTAAAATTTTTTTACCTTGCTACGTTTTCCCTTTTCTGATTCTCTGGCTTTTTGGATGCTTTTAAATTAGTCATTTTAAATCTTAAGCATTTTTAACTGCCATAAGATATAATGGAAATTAAAGAAAAGACTTTATTGAAATTTTAAACAGTATTTTTTTTATGTATTGAAATTAATTTTGTTTTTATGCTTTTTTTTTTTTACCCTGCTCAAAGGTGAAGATTTTGCAGAAGTACATCAGAATTGGAATGCTCATAGCTCTGCTTCAGAGCATTCACAAGGATATCGCAACAGAGAATTCACACAAGGATTTTCCCGGGGTAGATATCCTCAACCTTGCCATGGCAGGCCCCCACCTCCACAGTTTTATAACTCAGAGCATATGGTACCTCAGGAGACTCCAGGATTTCCACCTCAGAGACAAGATAATCTTATGCCACAGTATCCCTTTCCTCCTCCAGTCTTTAACATGCATAATTTTTCACTCCCTCCTCCACTACCACCACCACCACCACCTCCACCACCTGCATTTGTAAACATGGGTTGGCCTGCACCTAACATGCCACCTCATCCATTACTTCCCATACCATACTCCATCCCCCCACCTCCTCCCCCTCCACCCTTGCCTCCGTCCTCCTCTTCTGGAGATAGTAATTTGTCTCATTTTGGATCTTACTATTAGGTAAATATGTGCATTACCAGAGAAATGTATAGGTTTTTTATTTTATATGGGAAGGATTTCTTTTTTTGAGAGAGAGAGATGATGGATCTAGATTTTTAAAACATTGTGAAAAATTGAATGTTTCCTTTAGTTGTAAGTTGATATATATTTATGACCTTTGTGAAATTGTGTCCATATGAAAATTTCACTTTTGATTTATAGGGAAAATTACAACTATGTAACATTTAATTAAAACTTTTAATCCATGCTTTTCCCATCCCTGTCCAAAAAACAATATATATGGGTTTAAGAATAGATTCTGGAGCAACTTTCATCATGGATGAAAATATACTGAACATACTGATTTTCTTGTTGGTATATCTGAAAATATGATGTTGAAGTCTTATTGAGAATCTTTAAAATAAACTACTTTTGTAAATTTAGTCTTTGGACATTGATTTTTATTATAAGTGCAAATTACCAGTAAATTTGAATGTTCTGATGAAAACAAACAAGTGAAGGATACAGAGAAGGAAAGCCTTATATATGGTGAAGCTGTGACTAGGAACCCTACCCGAGGGGTCCCAGATTGTGAGAGGGTGCAGGCCGGGCTGAGGGACCTCCCCACCCCCCAGTGTATGAATTTTCATGCACCGGGCTTCTAGTTTAATAAATAAGAGCCTAGCTAAGGGTTCAAAAGGATTAAGTATCTTAACTCAGTGAGGTAGCAAGGAGTTGAAACTAGTTTTATTCATTCTCAGATGAACAATTCGTGTGAAGTTAGTACTTCACAAATTTCTTGACAGTCTTAGAAAATAATATTGGCATACACATGGGGGTAATCTGGAGACCATTTTTAACACAAGCCTGTAGACTCTGGTTGCACCAGGCTCCTTTTCACCTCCCCATGTGCCAAGGGGTCTCTGTAGGGTTCCTCCGGCACAAGCTGAGACGCTCTTGCTCTGTATACACTGACTTCATCATGTGTCATACTTGATTACTCTTTCATGAAATGTAGTTCTCTTTAGGAGTTACCTTCATAGGTCATGGCACAGTCTTTCTGATTGATAGGATATTGTCAGAGTTAAATGAAATTACATCTGGAAGCACTAAAGAAAAAAAAAACTTGTACAAGAAGAGTAATGTTACAGTCCAGGGATGATAAGTCAAGTTGTTTTAATCACCATGGTATTGGACAGTAGATATTTAAAATCTAAAAAAACAGCTGAATGATACCATTTAATATCTGCTTTCAATGAAGTTGTTACCTAAGCACCTAGATTCAATTTGCCTTCTTTCTCATACTTAATTCAGGGTTTTTTGAAACATTGGGATGCCTAGAAATCACCTATAATTATCACCTAAATTGTGGATAGTTTATAAAAAATGCACATTCTTGGACTTTATCCCAAATTCAAATCCAGTAGATCTGAGATGAGTCTTAGTAAACTATTTAACAGGTATCCCCCTGAGTGATTAACCTCAGGGTTTATTCTTAGTCTGTATAGATTTCAGCATAAATATATTACTCCAGTTTCTTGGCCATTGCTTGGAACTTCAGGGAGTGCTGTTTGGAGTAGTGGTGAGGATGAGGGAGTTGATCGGGAAGAAGAGAGAAATAAAACCATAGCTTCTTAAATTTTATCTGTATCATCTCGCTTGGTTTTCAGAGCTGTATTTTGTCAGCTACATCTGTCTTTGGAGATTAGGAAGAGTACCCCATTGTCTCTCTTATGGGGAAGAGAAATACTGTTTTCATATCCCCACCTTGATCTTAGAGTGCTGCTTTTAAAATTGTGTGGCCCTAGATCTTTAAAAGTGCTAGCTGGTATAAAGATAAATACAACATTCTACTCAGTTTCTTGCCTCAGAGAATTGTTTGTATTAGCCTTTTCCTATGATAGATTAACATTCACATGATTGTGGATGAAGCCTTGCATGTCTGCAGTTGTGAATGTGTGAAATTAAAATTATTGCCTAAACTAATACTTGTTTTATTGAATTGAGTAACACTGTGTTCTATTTTACAGAAAAGATAGGTCCATGGTAGCTGGATACTTGCCACTTATTAGAAATAAGTATTGAAAGAACTAGATTGAGACTGTCCAGTGGAAATGAATAGAATGTGCACTTTCAGAACTTACCAAAGAACATTTCTTAAAAGTCATGGAGTTAAGTTGTAGGGTAGATACCAAATGCAACCATCTCTTCTTTAATTATCAATACTAACTGGACACAGGGGAGATGGCAGGACCCTGTGTGCAGAGGTCTCCCTTGTTTGGGGGCAAAGAAAAGTATAGAAGTTTTCTCTTTCTCTTCCCACCCACATTCTGATATGTTACTCCCCATCTTCTACCCCCACTACTTTTTTCTTATTTTTTTACAACCTATATTTATTGTTGAAAGTATTACAGATGTCCCCTTTCTCCCACTTCATTGCCCCCCACCCCCACCCTGCTCCCATTACTCCTATTACTTGTTTGCTACTTTTTTGGTTGCTTGCTTTGAGTTGGTGAGCACTATGCATATTAAAAAATTCAGGACATTTGATGAATATGAGATGAGTAGAATCTGAGTTCTGGTCTATTGTAATGTAAAACAAATAAGTGGCATTTTAAGTCCCCAAGTGCTAAAGGCAAGATTTCTTAAGATAACAGTCATAATGATTTGGGAAGAGATAGAATCTTAGGCATAATGTGTCATTTATATATATTCTGTTTCAGCAGTAATGTTGCCATTTGCATTCAATTTTTATCAATTTACATAAATTTTAGGATAATGAGCAACTGGTTTTATTGCTTTCTACTAGTTCTTTTACACAGTGTCCCATCATTGAGTTATTTTCTATTACAGGAAAGGCAACCCAACCCTTTGGATGACATAATTCAGGGAATTTAAGAGGAAGAGAAGTTATTCCTTATGTGTTTTCTTATCACTCTTTTCCTGGTTGGTTTGGCAAAGGCTTGAGAAAATTTTTTACTTAGGAACTCTTGACATGCTCAAAGTATTCAAAATAGCTATGTACTTCTATAATTAAGTACTAGGGGAAATACATTAGTATATTGTTGAATACTAGAATCTTTTAAAACTAGATTAACACTTCATAGAGTGAATTTGTGCTCTTACAAAATACACGTTAATAAAATCTGCATTCTGGTATCTGTAAATTTGATACAACGATAATAAGCTTTGCGGTATAACTATAAGAAAGAATACTTCAATAGAATGCAAGCTGGAAGATGAAAATTACTTATGAAAAATCATTTTCAGGTAATGTTGCAGCTACACTATGATTTAATACACATTTATGTCCTTTTCTTCAGATAAATTGCCAATATTCTAAAAGCTTTTCTCTACTTCTTATTGTGTGACCTAGTCTGATCCCAAATTTATGTAGCTATTATGTTCCAGAAAACAAATGAAACAATTATTATAGTGTGCCTGAAATTAATGTTGAGAAATATCTTAATACCATCTATCAAACCAAAGTATTTGTTTTGAGCTACTAGTAGCAATGAAATTACATCTCATTTTGACTCAGTTGTGTGCTCTGTACCAAAATTGTTATCATTGGTGGATTAGATATGTACAATTACTTAGTATCTTGGAAATGAGGTACAAATTTGTGTTTCAAATGGTAAAATAATGAGAATAACGAATGAAGGAAAATATCAGAACTTCCTTCTGCACATTCAATGTAAAAGTACATATATATTTTTATATATTATTTATACACACACACACACACACACACACACACACACACACAGAGATATTTGAAGGCTAGTACAAAAAAAAAACCTGATTGTTATGCATATTTTAATTGGTTAGTACCTTTAACTTCTACTCATAATATTGGTGAAATGGGAATGAATATTACATTGGCTTATTTCGTAGTTGGTCATATTGAACCATCTTCCAAATAGAACAAACTGATCTTATGTGTTAAAAGCTTTTTATTTATATTGAGGCTATATGGGCTAAACATGGTTTCTTGTGAGAGATGTGACCCAAATAATAATAATAAGGACAGCACACAACAAAAACAACAGAATAAAACCTATTAGCATAGACCCTATTAAAATGTGATATATACATGATGGTAGCCTGTAATATTTGGATGGTAAAGATCAACTTCTAAAATGCTCTATCAATAGCCACTACAGTGTGCAAAACCATAATCGCAGCTCTTAAGCCTTTCATTGTGTGGTCCCCTGACATTCAGGAGTTCTGGGAAAGCATTTGTTCTCTTCCTCATCCCACTGCTCTTGCAGGTATCTGTTTGACTGCACATCATGCAGTGTTTCATCTCAGGTAGGATGTAGGACCGTCAGGCTTAGTTATGCAAGCTGTCTTAGTAGCTGACTGATTTATGCAAAGTAAATGGTTCATTTTCTTTAATATCAGTTTTTTAGAATTTTATTTTTCAAATGCAGTTTACATTCAATATTAGTTTGTATTAGTTTCAGGTGTATGTATAAGGGTTAGACAGTCAGATAATTTACAAAATGATTCCCCTAATATTTTAGTTAACCCACCTGGCACAATACATAGTTGTTAAATACTATTTTGACTATATTCCTTATGCTCTACTTCACATGCTCGTGATGATTGTGTAACTAATTTGTACTTCTTAATTTTTCACCCAACTCCCCAACACCCCCTCTCAGCTAGAAACTGTTAGTCTGTTCTGTTTTGTTTGTTCGTTTATTTTGTTCTCAGTTTGGTTTGTGACCAAGTATAATTATTATGGTTATTGGCAATAACATAAACTAATGAATTTTGTGTAGCAAGATTATGGCAGAAAAATGTTTAAGGGACAGAAGAAAAACATAGGCTTTAACTTTGTTGATAACATTCAAATATTAGTTTGAATCATATGAAATCTTCTACAAATGGAATATTCATATGATTTAATTTACTATATGGACTATAAAATATATTTCCATAGTTATATTTTTTCTTAGAACATTTTCCTGTACCATTATTCCCCAGATCATATTTTGGGAAAAACTGTCATAGATGATAGCTGGCAGAAATTCATGCACATTTCTAAGAGATACCTCATCTTGCTAAGATCACAGGGACTGGGAGTACTATTAAAATATTTTGTCTTAGGCTAGGAAACTGCTTATTCCAAACTAGAGTCTCCAGTTCTTAACCTGGGTTTGTGTTTGTTTTGGCATTTTTTGTTTTAATATGTATTTTTTATTGCTTTCAGAGAGGAAGGGCGAGGGAGGGAGAATTAGAAACATCAATGATGAGAGAGAATCATTGATTGGGTATCTCCTGCACAACACCCCATACTGGGGATCAAGCCCGCAACCCGGGCATGTGCACTGACTGGGAATTGAACCGTAACCTCCTGGTTCATAGGTTGATGCTCAACCACTGAACCACGCCAGCTGGGCAACTTGAGGTTTTTTTGTTCCCCAATGTTGTAGAACCCATTAAAAACCTGTAAGATACACATTGTTTTCTAGGAGAGAAGGTCCATGGCTTTCATCTTTTTAAAAATGTAATACCTGAAGAGAGGGGCTGAGAGAGTCTCAAGGTTTGCTTCTTTGGAAGCAAGTATAACAATATAAATGTTTCTGAAATTTCATAATGCACAAATCCTTTAAAAATGTTCTATTATGGACACCCAGGAACAAATCCACAGATCACAGTTTGGAAAACATTGAGTTAAGAAATAAAATTTCATTCTATGAAAACGTTTTTTTCGTTTCTTATGCATTGTTTGTACCTGTCAGAATATATGATCCTAAAGAAACATTGTTCTAAAGGATGTTGGATTTAAATAGCTATGTAGGAAAAACTTATGAGTGATTATAGCCAGGAATAGAGGAAATGTTTAATGGTCTTAGACATCTAGAAAATAACTGGAATGCATGATTCTGCACAGTGGGGAATGTCTTTGTCATTTAGACTATAAACAGGAACTCATTCTTTGACTAAAAGGGGCACTGTCTTTAGCCTAACAAATTTAGTTGTCTGTCTCTGCTTTCCCAGTGGAACACAATATGATCCAGAAAAAATTCTGGAAGGAGAAATGGAGACTAGGCCAGAATGTGACCCTCCTTTTTAGGCATAACCAGTGTAAGCATCTCTTCATGTCCTCAGGTTGGAAGACCTGGAAGATTTAATATAACTCCCTTGTAATTGCCTGATTAATTTTGGTTATAGAAAGGCAAAATAAGCTGATTGCTCTTATAAAGTGGGTTCAATTGTGTTAGTTAATACGGTACTGGTTTCTATAAATTTCCAGTCAAAGAATACATCTAGACGCTCTTGTACAGTTATAGCCATCGGAACTAGATGGACACTTAAGGCTGTTCCCAGTGTAGGTAAGCAGCATTACCGCTTATAAAACTCATTTAAAAAGTTTTATTTCTGTGAGTGCAACATGAAATATAAGATTTCAGTTCTCAGAAAGTGCTCCTCTTACATGGTCATAGTACTCATTAAATCTTATTATAGCTGATCTTCCCTATAGATCTAGCTATAATATAGATGGTATAACTTCCTTGAGGACTAGCACTGTCAGATCACTTGTTTCCTTACTTAACACAAAAGGTATTTCACAGATAGTAATCATAAACTTGTTTCCCCATGCTTTTTGCTGATTCATAGCCTGTGGGATTCTCATACATTCCTAGAATTTAATGATCTTTACTTGCTGATCTCAGTTGAATTCCACAAGCATTGGTGGAATGCTCCTTTTTAATAACTTGACAAGTATTTTTCAGGGCATCAAATATCTATTGTGGCACAGGTTTTCAGGTCGGTTGTGCCTCAAAAAATGGGTCAGAGAGATCAATAGAAAGTAGATTCACCTTTTTTTGGAACTGGTTTTGAGACTACCCTATCAATCAATGCTAATGGGAAAAGTATAGCATTATGGAACAGCAAAATTATTTTTTTCTCAATAAAATTTGCTTAAAAATGCAAACTTTATATATCAAAATAGGGCTATCAAGTATTTAAGAATGACAAAATGCTATTGTGTTTTTTTGTTTGTTTTTGCTTCATCTCCATATTGGTAATCTAATAAGTTAGTATCCATCCTGCTGTATACATAAGCATACCTTTCAGAAAGCTAACTTTATAGATAGAGGAGAGTAATGGATGATATATGTATACATATTAAAAATAAGGTTTCCAAGGAATTTAAATAATAAAAAAGACTTTGTGTTCCTGGAGATATTTTTTTTCTCCAGGTTTCCTTTGTTTTGAAAAATAGCTTCAGGATGAGGAAGTCTTGAGGTCATGCACTAGATTTACCTGTAAGCATGGAAAATAATAATAATAAAAGCACAAATCTGTAAATCTTGTAGCAACTGACAAGGAAGTACATGCAATTTGCTGTTCTATTTCTATTGATTAACCACCCTAGTGAAATTCGGGTTGGAGAGCCATTGAACTTTCATCCATTCGTTTGTTCAACAATGAACATTTGTTTGGTGCTTTTTATTGGCCATGCATTTTGTGCTGAGAATTCAACCTTTAGAGTGCATTAGTAGGAAATACACAAACAAGGGCACCAAGTGCTAGCATACAATGCATGTTTGTACAGAGTATAGTGGGAACATAGAGATGAGAGAGGTCAAGTCTACCTCAGCTAGGAATGGGGAAAGGAAGGAGATAAGGAATAATTCACAGAGGACATGTTCTGGAGCTGGTTCTTCAAAAATAAGGAATAAGAAAAAATGTGGAACTGTGAAACAGCTAAGCTATTTCTAGAACTCAGCAGGCAGATAGATTTAATGGATATAGAGAGGAGTTAATCAATCCCAGAAGCTAGAAACTGAAGGCCAAATTACAACTTTGGGGGCTCAAATAGGGCTATCATAAGAATGACAAAACTGCTGGTACGTGTTTTTTTGTGGGGGGAGGGGCAGGGTTGATCTCCATATTGATCACCCAATAAGCTAGTATCCATCCTGTTGTATCCATAAGTATACCTTTTAGAGATCTAACTTTATAGATAGTAGAGAATAATGGATGATACATGGTTTCACCCTGGGTTAGTTTCCTGTTTGGGAAATATCACTCCATGGTTTCACACTGAGTTAGTTTCCTGTTTGGGAAATATCACTATCTGGAAGAATGAGTGGGAGGGGGAAAATGGAAGGAGGCAATTTAGGAAATCACTGGTGAAAGCAATGCAGGAGAGTGATGGAAGAGGATTTACAGTGGTTAAGGTAGGAGATGATTTTGATAGAAATTTCAGGAACATGAACTGACTGACAAGACTTGGAGTTAGGGAGTGGGGCAGAGAAGGGAAGTCATTCAGAATGACTCAGGTTAGAGTTTGAATTGACTAAATAAAGTGTCAGTACTTGAGAAAAGGGATATATTTTGCATGAGTTGTCTTTTAATTGCCACAACAATTTTGTGAAGTAGGAAATACTATTCTTATAATCTTATAAAGAAGGAAAATGAGGCCTTTCAGTGCTTAAGGATGTTATCTAATTTTTTACAGCTCGTAATTATGAAGTAATTTTGAATATAGTCATCTGATTCTAGAATCTGAGCTTGGAACCGCTATTGGCTCTTCACAAGGCCATGCTAAACTGCAAAATTTTCTGAAGCTGGAATTAGGGAATAGAAAAAGAACTGTTACAACAAAAACTAAGAAAATAAAACTTATATGTATGCTTACGGAGGCATTAGTGCTAAGAAATTCTTTTAGAAAATGATCAGCACATATTAATACCCACACATGCCCTAGTATAAGGCAAAGAGATAAACACTTGAACAAAAATAATATAAGGTTAATGCAGTGATATACTTTTCTATTCATCCACTTATAATTTTTATTTCTTTAAAGATTTCATAATAAGAATACTTGTTAGAGCAGTTACATAATTAAGCTACAATATAGCCAAGAGTTTTATTTATATACACTCCATGGGGTAATACTTCATAACATTCCTGTACCTATTAATTAGTTGGAAATGTGGATTGCTTTTTAAATTAGTTGTAAATCAGTTCTTTTAAAAATTGGTGTAAAGTAATGAGTAAAAAATTATAGGTTTTAAAAATCAGTTTATGTTTTTCAGGTTATAAATATTTTCTTAATAGCAATTAATAACTGATGATGTTTTATCTGTTGCTGTATTTTGTATCAATCTTAGGAGTTTATTTTAGATATTTTTAGCAACAAAGACTTCTAAGATCTGTTGAGGTCATCGGTCTCATCTTAATTTTATTAATTTGTTTATACAAGCAATTTTGTTTCAAGAGCCAATTTGATATAATGATACTAATTTACATGATAATTTGGCAAACATTTATATATCTTGCTTTGTCTTGAAAATTAAGCATCGAAATAGATCTCCACAAATAAAGTTGACAGAGAAGGGTTATGTAAAATAGCTAGCTGTAAAATTTTATTGCACACATACACATAAAAAGTACAACTTGTAGTATTTTAAATAAGAAATGATACCATACTACAAGTAACATTCTTTGGTCAGTAGTCATATTGAAGAGTTTGACTTTTTTCTTGTTTGTAGATTTTACCAGTTTAATCTTAAATCAAAATGTAACTCATAGCATGTGGACAATCAATTCACAAAGAAATATATATGACCAATAAAAATTTAGGAAAAGAATGCTCTGCCTTCAAATAAATTTAAGAAATGCAAATAAAATTAAGTAGAAGAATATTCTTTTCAGTATACCAAATAGACAAAAAATAGATAAAAAGGAACATGATTATAAATATGGTTGAGGCTACAAAAAAATGTGCATTGCTCTATACCATTTGTAGTATCAAACTTTATGAATGTTGAACTTAGTAAAATGTACAAGGAGTCTTTCACTAGCCTTTGGTCCTAGTATTTCTACTTTTTGAAATTTATGATGATTATATTATGGAGAAATTTGCTTGAACATTATATTCATACAGTTAAAATACCATAATGCTAAAATTAGGAAAACAAAAGAATATTACGAACAATGCTATGCCAATACATTTAAAAATGTAGATGTGGAAGTAGACAATTTCTAGAAAAATAAACAATAATAGACACAGGAAAAGTAAAATATTAGAATTGTTCTTTATCTATTAATTAGAAGCCATATAAAAAAAAGAACCTAGCTTTCTACAGAGAAGACTCTAGGCCCAGGTAATTTTGCTAGTCAATTCTAGATATTTTTTTGGGGGGGTGTGGGGGGGGGAGTAATTTCACTAGGAAATAGAAAAATAAGAAACAATGCAACCTAATTTTATGAGGCCAACATGAACTTGATGCCAAAATCTGACAAGGACATTACAAAAAAAAAGAAAAGAAAAATTACAGGCAGATCTCACTTATAAATAAAGGTACAAAAATACTATTCACAAAGTGTATTAGCAACATGAATTCTGCAAATATTAAAAAAAAGAAAAAAAGGATACTATAACACTGCCAAATAGGATTTCCAGGAATGCAAGGGTGGTTTAATACATGAAAATCAATCATAACATAAACACTGTGCAGAACTGGTCAGCTTGGTACTACCATGTCTATCTAAGCCTGGGGAATATATTTTCTAGGATCATTTCTGTTCTGTATGGTTCTGGATTAGAGTTGAAAGGGGGCCACTCCTGCAAGATTACAAATGTCATCGTAAAGGAGAAGTAAGTACTCTTGAAAACTCCTGGTCTCACATAGTGACAGACAGACACAAAAGGTAGGCCCCAGCTTCCAGCTCTTCCAGCTCCTGGCCCTGCTGAGCACCAAGTGCTTTATTGCAGTTTTCTCAGAGGTGGCAGCCTCCACAGGACTCTCCACAAATCCTCTCGTTATGTTCCAATTTTTGTGGCCAGACATAACCAACTTGCATTTTCCTGCATGCTCCTACCTACCCACTCACTGTCATGTTAGCAACTTGCTGTTATTTCTCAACTCTCCTCCGCCTGTCTTCCCTTTTCCAACTCCTCCTGCATTTGTGTATGTTCCAGTACCTATTGTAAACTTTTTATTCACATGATACTTTTAATGGTTCTATTTTCCTGATTGAACCTTGACTGGTAGAGTTTTTGGTAATGGAAGTGCTTTAGAGGGAAAAAGCAATGAAATTTTAAAGAGATGAATTTGTATCCGATTAGACACTGACTCTATTGTCATGGCAAATAAAACACAAGTAGTCCATGGCATGCAGTAACTAAACAGGTAGTGTCTACAGAAGACAAAGTAAGTGATCAAGTAGTTGCTTCCATAAAACATGATTGTGGGGATAAAGAATAAGGTCTTCTCATTGGGTCAGTGGCTTTAAGTGTCCTGGAGAGTTTGGAGAAAGGATAAGATGAGCTCAGGGTGTTAGAGAATTTACCAGGCGGCCAAAAAATACACAGGAGTATTTGGAGATTCAAGATAAACCCATTTATTTTCAGATGTTTCACATATACTAGTACAGTGACTCAGGGGAGCCTGTTTCCAAATCCTGAGCCCCAGAATATGGAGGAAGCTTTCCCAGAATATGGAGGAAGCTTATACTCTTTGGTTTCTTTGTCACCCGAATATGGATCAGACTTCCGGACCTCTCACGGGCTTTGCAAAAAGCGCCGTGTGTTGGGATGGGGCAAATGAGACCACACCTAAAGGCCTGGCCTGGTGCCAGCGCTGATAACCCCTTCCGGGGGTTGTGTGTGGTTTATGGTTTATGGCCTTTGTAAAATGGAAGTATTTAGGTAAATAGGTCTTGCAAGACCAGATAATTAAGGAAGCGACAGTGACTTGATTATAGGCTAACAAGAATGTGCATTAGGGATACTGATTAACTAAGTACAGAGTTGGGCTGCTAGCCTCCTATATTATTACAAATGGAGTCATCGGCAAGCAAGAGTGTGCGCTAGAAGGTAGGTTACTGGCACAGATTCAGATTGCTAGTCACCGACCCCCTTCCCCCCAATGTCTTATTTTCCCCATCAAGGGCTTTAAATTCCAATCTCACAACCTGGGTAAGGACCCAGAAAACTTCTGTATTATTCTGAAATAAACACAAACAAAAACAACTCCCTCCACAAAATTACCTCCTGTAGTTACAGGTTTAACATTTCTGAAAACCAAACCCAGGTCTAATCCTGTGGTTGGCAGAACTTAGAAATACAACAACATGAATGAATCTCAAAACCATAATGTAGAACAAAAGTGCCAGCCACAAAAAGTATATGTTGTTTGATTCCATTTATGAGAAGCTTAAAAAAGGAAAAAGGTAAAACTAATCTTTAGTTTTTAGTGATACAAGCTTTGATGGCACAAGAATGGAAAACAAAACAAAAAACTAAGAAAGAAATTAACATAAATGTCAGCAGCGTAAATACCATTAACAGTGAGGAAGATAATAACAACTGAGAGAGGGTAAGAGGAGAGTTTTCACAGGTGTGGGCATTGCTCCCTTCCTTGGCCTGGATAGCGTTATATGGATGATCACTTTCTGAAAATATCTGAACATGAATGAGCTGTACATTCATGTTCTATGCAATTTTCTATATGTGTGTTATGTTTCAAAATCAAAAGGATTAAAATAACCTGAAATGGCTTCTCATCTTGTTCAGAATAAAAAGACAAGGTTCTTAAATGGCCGGCAAGTCCCTCAATGATCTAGCCCCCTTTTAACTGTTTGATTTCTCAGATCTTCCTCTCTCTCACTCTGTTCCTGCATCCATACATATACAGGAAAACGTGATGGGAGAAAACCAAACCTCCATACTATCTGATGTCACTTGGGATTTATAACTATTAAACCTAAAATGTACCCGTGAAGCTGTACAGAGAGTACATTCACTGATCTTTCACCCTAGGTGACAATTTCATACCTTTCCTCTATCTTCGAACCCTGCACTTCCCCACCCCTAATTTCACTGTCTTTCTTCACTCTCAAGTACCAATTTTACTTGCCTTTTTGTAAAGAAAGACATAGAACTGTATCACCCACATTCCCCTTCAAGGAAAGAGCCATTACCCCTGCTGCTGGGAGAGCTAGCTGTCAGGAGGTGTATTCTGCAATCTGTTCCTGCAAAGTCCCTCAGGAGCAAGAGTACAGCCCTCCAGAGGAAGCTCAAATCCAATGTCTGCTTGGAGGGATGGGGATGGTGGTGACATAAAGGCACTAGAGCTCTCTTTGGGGTTGGTTAAGGCTTTGTCATGCATTCATCATAATTGGAATTTTTCTTCCACCAAATCCTGCTTTCTCCCTCTCTTTTCCATCTGTGTAGATCCCTAATAAATGTTCAATATTTCAAACTCCATCTCAGCTTGCTTCAAGACAACCCAATCTGTGACATCTCAGAAAGCGTTCAGACTCCCATCACCATGTCCATCTACTGAACCACTTCTTTTCCAGGAACCCATGGCTGTCTTCTTTAGATGGTGCTATCAGTTAAAACTTGTTGCTTCAATTGTGCACCACATTTGCTTACTCACAGACATCACTCTAGTGATTCTCCCTTCTCCCCATTTTCATCATCTGTCTTCCCTTCCTGGAGAAATTGCTATTATTTGTTCCATCCTCTAATTTTAAAAAAATTAATTTTTTGGCCCACTTTACCAGTGACTGCCCTATTTCTCTGCTATCTCCTGCAAAAACAAAACAAAAATAAATGTAAAACCTACTTTAAAATTGATCTATAATCACAATCTCCATTCATGTTCTCCCATTTCTCTTGAGCTTATTCTCTTCAGTCTTTTGCCCCTATGGATCAGCGAAAACTGCTCTTGTCAGTCATCAGTGACATCTGCAGTGCACACTATGATGGTCAAATCTCAGCCTTCATCATACTTCCTTTCATGGGTGATAGATAATTTTCTACCCTCGACACTTTCTCTACTTGGCTTCTAGGATACCAAACTCTCTTGTTTATTCTACCCCACATCACACTTTCTCAGATGGGCCACTAATTGCATGATTCTAAGAGATGTCGTTTACTGAAACAAAAGTACAAATGGTGTCTCCTGGAGTTGTGCAAGGAGGTGGCTCCTTCTCAGTCTCTTTTTCCAGTTTGTTCTCTTTTCCTGACTCCATGCAGTGGTCCCACAGGGCTGTGTGCTTGGTACATTTCTGTTTTCTATGTACACTCATCTCTTTTCCAGACTTTGTAGACTCTGAATGAAATCCACAGGCTACCTGACATCTTTACTTAGATGACTACAATATCTTCACATGTTCAAACCTGAGCTTTAAACTTCTACTCCAAGCTTGCTCCGCTGCAGTTTCTGCTTTTTCAGTTGATGACAACTCCATTCTTCCAGTTGCTCAAGCCTCAGAAACCTGATTCACAACAAAACAAAATAGAAAAACAAGGGTTGCATATTACTTTTCTCTTATGCTTAGAGAGGAGAAGGAGATAGTGGTGGTTAAAAGAAAGAATTAACCTACTTTTCCGTTTTCTTGGGTTATCTTTTTGAATTGAATATTTCAAATGGGTTGACAAGGACCAAAGAAATATACCATCTGCTTCCTCCCTCTCACTGATAGTCACTCCTTCTTCTCTTGACTCAGACATTCATCAGTTTGTTTAACACCAAATCAATCTTTCAGCTTTATATTTTGAAAGATATATTTAATACTTGTCACTTTGAAAAACAACAAATGGTAGGTATGCAATACTGGAATCACATCTAGAAATTAAAAAACAAACAAACAAAAAACGGGGGCTGGAGAGGAATTTTTGCAAAATACACTTAGATAAGGAATTTTCGAAGGAGCCTTTGAAAAGTAATTTCTTTGGCTTAAACTTATAATATGTGAAAAGAAACACAATTTCTAGTTACTGTAGAAAGGAGAAACAAACTTGGGCAGCTCTATCTATTGTAATCTTTTTATCTATTTTCTATATGCAAATGAATTTCTAGAAGTGTGGTTTCTGATTACTGGGACCACAAATATTAATATCTGTATTATTTAAAAATCTGCATTATAAAAAATTAATATCTGTATTTTAAAAATCCATACTAGTGATGGAAACAAAAGTAGAAAAACCAAAAGCAAAACTAAAAGTCACCTTAGAATCTATAGAAATTCACTAAAACACATATGAATGACTTTTGCTTGATCTTAGATTTCCAGAGCAGTGAGAGGAGAGGAGAGACAAAATCCATTTATCATGCAAGTCACTTTTAAAGTTTAGTTGCTTGAATTTGCAAATGTTACCATGGCTGGTGATGGCTACTGCAATCTGCTGGCCTAGTCAGGCATTCTTTCATATAGGATAGTTTCCATGGAAACCCCTTGTGTACCCCACAGAATTCAATATTGTATGTTCTGGCTAAATAAATAATGAAAAGCTGTCTTCTTTCCTTAATGATCTCCTGATTTACATACTCACATATTTGCGATGAAGAAAGACAAAATGAGAGATGTGAAAAAGTCAAGACTCCATCATTTGGTTTAAAAGCACATTCTGTGTTAAGAAATTATATTTTCATTTCACCTCAGATCAGATGATCAGACATGTATCACTGGCCATCATATCCCATCTTGACCCTATTTATAGGCCATTCTCACACTCACCGAGGATGGCAGTAACCTCTAAATATATACAAGAGTGTGGTGTGGTCCTGAGGAACACCTTTCTATCCAATGATGTCAGGTTTTAGGTCAATGTGAGAGGAAACATTGATCGGTTGCCTTATGTTTGTGCCCCAATTGGGGATCCAACTGGCAACCTTTCAGTGCACAGGGTGACACTCAACCAACTGAGCCACTCTGGCCAGGCCCTTACATATTGTCTTAATGGTAAAGATTTTTTGATGTATCAAATAATATTGAGGCAGGTTAGTAAGAAGCTAGGAAAATTCTCTAGCTTGAATGAGGAAACTTGAGGCAAATGGTTAGACAAACTGCCAAGCAAGTTATAGCCACCTAATAAATCACAATATCTTATCTTCCCTAACCAAGGACACTTCGGAGCAAGTAGTTTACACATTCCAGACCTTGCTGGAGCAGACCCACCTCAGCCGGGTCACTGTCCAGGGACAATAGGAATGGGATGTTTTGACTGAATGGAATATAGGTTGGCATGAATCTTTAGCAATTATTTCCTTAAAGTATGACAGACTATCTCATATTGAACTCAGTGCTCAATATTTCAATATTTTCTTAGCAAGTGGTGGGGCATTTGAATAATTGAAGGTGGGGAATAAGTTCCTCTTCAAGAGGTTTCATAAAAAGAGACATGGATAAGCTCTTGGCCAATGGGTTTGAATGAATGGCTATTAGAAATTTTTTTTACATGTGCTCTAAGCTATTATCTCTAGGCATCTTCATTTCTTCCATCCCCTGCTCCTATGTCCTTGTCTATTATCCTTTTTTTATTTTTAATGTATTTTTTTATTGATTTCAGAGAAGAAGGGAGAAGGAAAGAGAGATAGAAACATCAATGATAAGAGGGAATCATTGCTTGGGTGCCTCCTGCATGCCTCTTACTGGGGATCCAGCCCGCAACCTGGGCATGTGCCCTTGACCTGAATCGAACCCAGGACCCTTCAGTCTGCAGGCTGATGCTTTATCCACTAAGCCAAACTGGCTAGGGCTCCTTGTCTGTTGTTCTTTCACAATACTTGCCTGCCTGTAAGCAGTGACATTGAAAATAATGGAGTAGAATGACATACAATATCAAAGGTCAAGGTTCTGTGCCTTCAGACACTGTGCCTTCTCAGAAAGCCCAAAGAGGCTATTTCTTTACTAAACTACTAATGTATGTAAATTATGACATATGCAGGCAGAAAAGATAATTCCTAATCTTCACACTCAAGCAAGCTATAAGCTTTGAAGTGTACATGACAGTGCTCTGCAACATAGGTAAAGGATCTTGAAAATAGTATCTATTTCTGGTATTTCAATTCCTGATTATCAGGCATTATCAAAGGTTGAAATATTGTCTACAAGGCAGTAAAATTTGATTTTAGTGGAAAGTGAAATTTTCTTACTCTTTTTATGTACAAAGCACAGGTACACGTACAATAATTAGATATACAGTATATCTGAACTTTTAAAATTTTATGATGGGATTAGGAAATAGTATTTAGAAAGGATTTTTATAGGGCCAGTAGTGGAAAAAATGGTAAAGAAACACTATTGTAAATTGTACTTATAGTTCACTAAAGCTTTTTCTCCTCCCCCAGTTTCTGGTGAATGGAACAAATGGTATAGAGCTAATAGCCCTATGGGAACCAATTTTTAAAATAGTCGAATCAATGCAGGGCTTCCAGATAAAAGCTTATTTGTAGACTGTTCCTAGATCAAAGTGAGGTCACTTTCCTCTGAACTGAAGTCAGTTCACTCTTGAAAGATGGTCTAAACTTGAAGGAGAATAGAAAAGCCGTGTCCTGGAAAGAACATGGCACTGGGAGAGCGTGATGTACATGGACTCGCGGTGCAGGTGCTGGCAAAGGAAGCCGCTGTACCTGAGCACAGACTGGCCACTACAAGTGGGAGCAGTGTTCTGCTCTTGGGAAGTGACCCCTACTTCTAGCAAAATGGCCTAGAGAGTATCAGGATTACCCACTTTTCTTAAGAAAGTCAGGTATGGAAAAATACTCTGAAGTGTACCTTGAAAATATAGAAAATGATGGATAATCCTCTCCAGCATATACTACTGAAAATCAAAATGAGGTTTGTCTCCTAATTTTGCCTAGTTTACTGCTGAATAGATCTTTATTTTGGAGTTACATTTGTAAATATTCATCCATCACAGAGTGTTTACAATGTGCTTTTTTTATATTGTTCTCTAAATTTCTCAGGAAATGTAAGATTTAATTTGTTTTCCTAAATTAACCTTTACGTCATTATAAATTATTTTAGTCTATTTTGAAACAGAAATCATATTGTTTGATACTGCTTTGAGGAACAAATAGAGGAAAAGTAAAAACCCCACAAAGGACTGAAAACGAGGGGGGAAATGAATATTTACTCTTCATGCTTTTTTCAGTAATTCTTTTTAGCTTTAGTTTTTATTACTACAGAAAATAAAAACTCTAGAGCAATGCTGCCCAGTGGAACTTTCGGCTACGGTGGACATGCCCTCTGTTGGCTTTCTTCTAATATGTGGCCACCAGTGCCATGGGGATATTACGCAATTTAAGTGTGGCCAGTGGGACTGAGGAATTGCCTTTAAAGTTTAGTTCATTTCATTTAAATTCAATACATTGTTTGGGACTAGGGCCTAGCACACTGGTCAATGAAGCAGCTAGACTATGAGAATGTTTGTATATGTAACTTAAATTTACACAATCAAACTACTTAGTTTGAAATACTGTAAGAACACTGGCAACTCATTGTGAGTTTTCCTCATTTCCTAGATTGAGGAAACCAGGCTAATACCATATCTTTTACTAGGATAGCTGTCAATAGCAGGGCCCTGGTTCCCAGGCCAGAGGCTTCCCGCCGGTGTTGTTAATGAAAATGCATTGATTGATTTTGTATTTCTTAAGTAAAAACTGAAATCCTATAAATGTTTAAGCTTAATATTAGAGAATATTATTATTGATATACTTACATGAAATATGCAATTTAGAACAAAACATGAACAAATAAACATTTCAAGGTATAATTGGCAAGCTGTTTATTATAACTTTTCTTGTTCACAATCATTACTTAAGATAACTTCTCAACAGGAACTGAATCAAAGTTTGCATTCAGTGACAAAACCTAGCAGGCAATTACTGAACACTGAAAAATATGCATGTTTTCCACATCTACTAAAGGACTTAAAAAAACAAATACAAACCAGACATGTGCATGTATTTTATTTATAAAATGAAATATATTTGCTTGGCCTAAGACAAATACATTTTTAGGTGTTTTTTTTTTATTTTCATTTTTAGTTTTTATTTCTTGAATGGATAAATGGCTAAAAGGTGTTGAAAGAATTAAGTAGGTATTTTATTTTGTAAGTCATATTTAGCTTACCATATAAGATAAAAATGCTGTCCAGTGTGTTTGTTGTCTTAAGAAATTGTCATTTCCAACAGAAAATTACAGCAATTATAAAAGACTATCTTTTAAAGTCTAGATATAGTGTGAGACAGAATATTCACATTAATTGGTTAAATATTAAATCACTAACTTTATTAAAGAGTCATAATAAGTTCAAAAGTATAAGGTTTAGCTTGTGCTTATTTCCCTTGTTTTCTTCCAATTTTCACTTTATGATCTAATTATAGTACCATTTATTAAGCATTTAAAATGATATTCCCGGCACCATGCTAAGTCTTAATTTTATAGATGCTATCTTACTTAATGCTTGTAACAGAGTGCTATGGTATAAGACCTATCATTTTCTGAATTATGGAGTAAACTGCCCCTCGCAGTGATTAATTACTAAGACAGCAAATTGCAAAGCTGAGATTTGCATCAGTCCAGAGCCTCTTCAGAATTTTAAGAATATAACAGCACAAGCAGGGACAATAGGGACTTTATAGACTAATGATTACAAAAGAGAAGTCTGTTGATTACTTGGTGTAACAAATGAAAGTATGACTTCTGATAAAATCAAGGATGAAGAAGATTTGTACTGAGCCTAATAATTAAAATTTCAAGTGCCTGTTTTTTTTTTTGTGTGTTTTTTTTTCGAGACTTAAAAAGTCCTAATGTATGTAAAGGCACTGAAGTAATTATTGAGTTGTGGCTATAATTAAGTTGGATTTATCTAATGCACAAATAATAGCTGTCCTGATCATTTATACTAAATCTCCAGGAATTTCACAAGACTTAAGTGATCACTACTGAGGTCAGAAGACCTGTCTACTGCATTCTCATGCAATCACTGCTCTGCTATTATTCAGAAAGTGAAGCTTGCCATTTCCATTGCATTGTTAATTATTTCCCAGTGATCAGTTAATAAATTGATGAGCTTAGAGACTAGGATAGGTGTGTCTTCTTAGATATCAATGCCCACTCATTCTTGCCATTTTAATACAGATAAATAATTTCAAAAATAAAATATCAACATCTTTGTGTGCTCATGTTTTGTTATAGTCAGTAAAACCAGGACAAAAAGAAATTACATGAAATATAACAGAAAACAGTCCAATATTAACTACAAGTTTTTATGGGCATTTCTGCAATAGCATCTATTTTTTTTTCCACTAAGTAGGTATATTCAATTTTATTGAAAACTCACTTTTATGACATAAGTATCTCGAATATGGTATTAATAGGAACTACAGCCTTAACCCCATGTTCATTTGCACATGTGTCTGGGGAGCCACTGAAATCATCCAGTGTGTACCCTGTACTGTTTTATGTGGATGAGTTTAAACCAAGCAAAGATGTATTCCCTGTGCAACAAGCTTACCACCTAGTTGTAAATAAAGTTTAAGAAACAAAGAAACATTTCAAGTCAGCACATTTACCAGCTTTGACAATCACAACTTGTGTGGCTCAATCAGAGCGAAGCAGTGCTACTGCTATTGTTTTAATAATAGAAAACTCAACTAAGACTCAGGTGAATTAGAATCCAATATAATAAAAGGCTAATATGCAAATCAACCAAACAGTGGAACGACTGGTCGCTATGATGCACACTGACCACCAGGGTGCAGACGTTCATCAAAGGAGCTGCCCCCTGGTGGTCAGTGTGCTCCCACAAGGGGAGGCCACTCAGCCAGAAGCTGGTGAGCGCAGTGGTGGCGGCGGGAGCTTCTCCACCTCTGCTGCAGCGCTAAAGATGTCTAACGGATGGCTTAGGCAGGGAGCAGGCCTATGTGGGCAGTCAGACATCCCCCAAAGGCTCTTGGACTGTGAGAGGGCTCAGGCCAGGGTGAGGGACCCTCCCCACATGCACTAATTTCATGCACCGAGCCTCTCGTATTGAATTATATATATATATAAATATATAGCACTAAGCTGCCTGGGAGCTTGGGAGTCATTTGAAGTTGTGGGAGTTCACGTTATCTTTGACCTCTCAGGACTGAGGCAGAACCAGGGAGCTTGTTTTCTTCCTTTCCCTTCACCTGTGTCTGCCTCCCTCCTCTGTGGAAGGTAAAAACAACAGGAGAGAGTTTCTTTTCTTTTTTCCTTTGGTAGTTTGTCCTCTGATAGATGAAAAGGGAAGAAACTGAGCTTGGAGTCACAGCTTGCAGCAGGAAATAAAGCCTGGAGGAGTTGACTCCTAAAGAATTCTCAGAAGACTGATCTTGTTTTTTAAAGTCTTGATCTCAGAACTGAAGCATGCAAAAAAAAAAAAAGTGCTGGGTGCCTCTCTGTAGGGAGTGGCTATAGGGGTAAGCCTTGGACTGACTGTTGGCAAAGCCACAAACAAGTCCCAGCTTAGAGGGCACAGCCTCTTAGCATAATTAAGCTTGACCTTATGACACCCCCTAGATCCTTCCTGGATAGCTAATGGGCTGTGGGAGGTGCAGCAAGTGCTGCCAAAACAAGTGAAACTCAAACTCACAAGAACATTGTAACTATGGTGACCACTACCTTGTTTACCTCTGGCTATAAAATAAAGGCTCAGCTTGCTATCTGGATCCCTCTCTGTGGCCTCAGCCAGGCACAGGAGATCCACCCAGACCCAGCTTTTTCTCTTTGTCTTTTCTTCAGTCCTTCACCGCCCTTCCTCAGGGTCACCAAACCCTTGGCTGTGCTGGTATGGCACACCTCTCTGAACAAGAAAGAAAAGAAGTGGTAAACAATGAGAACCAGCAACAAAAGTGTGGTGAGAAGGGCACCAATTTTTATTTAGGATTTTAGTTAACTGAAAGGCTTTTTCTATGTGATGATACATTTGACTGCCAAATGTTTAAGCCGACTTGCTTTAGCGAAGGGTTAGTTTTTAAAAATGGAGAAGGCCTGCTTAGCTTTCATGGAGACCAACCTCTACAGTAACATAAATATAGGCTCCACCTTTCTCTGGGGGCCAGGACCAACGTACTGTTGCCAGCTAATGGGTAGCACACCTCATTGTACCAAATGTTATCCAAATTATAAATTCTTTTCAAGCAAAATATCTTGAAAGCTAGAACTGAGTGACTCAAGAAAGCTAAACTTCAGGCCCTCTATTCGTCTGCTTGGGCTGCTGTAACCAAATACCCGACTGGGTGGTTTAAACAAAAACATCTATGTTACTTTCAGGAGACTGGGAGTCCAAGATCAGAGTGCAGGCAAATTCAGTTTCTGGGGAGACCTCTCCTGGCTTGTACACAGTTGCCTTGTCGCTGTGCCCTCACATGGCCTTTCCTCTGGGCACATGTGAGAGAGAGAGGTCTCAGTTGATCTTCACCTTATAAGCACACCAGTCCTATTGGATTAGAGTCCCACCCTTATAGCACAATTAACCTTAACTATCTCCTTAAAGGTCCTACCTCTAAATACAGACACATTGGGGGTTAGGACTTCAAGATGGAATTTGAGGAGACACAGTTCAGTTCGTAACAGCCTTCATCTACCTGATGACACTGTGCTGCCAAGTTGATTTTGATGAGGCTGTGCCCACCTATATAATATGGGCAGCTTGTGGAGATGCCTTCCCTAGAGCATTCCTTATTCTTGGTCTTATCTCATAATGAGGCATCCATCTTATATAAACACTAGAGGCCTGGTGCATGAAATTTGTGCACAGGGGGAAAGGGGTGTCCCTCAGCCCAGCCTGCACTCTCTCCAATCTGGGACCCCTCAAGGGATGTCCAACTGCCCATCTAGGTCCCATCCCTTTCACAATCCAGGACTGCTGGCTCCCAACCACTTGTATGCCTGCCTGCCTGATTGCCCCTAACCGCTTCTGCCTGCCAGCCTGATCACCCCTTAACCACTTCCCTGGTAGCCCAATTGAAGCCTAACTGCTCCCCTGCAGGCCTGGTCACCCCTAACTGTTCTCCCCTGCAGGCCTGGTTGCCCCCAACTGCCCTCCCCTGCTGGCCCGGTCACCCCTAACTGTGCTCCCTTCTCAGCCTGGTCATCCCTAACTGCCCTCCCCTGTCAGCCTGGTCACCCCTAACTGCCCTCCCCGGCTGGCCCGGTTGCCCCCAACTGCACTTCTCTGCAGGCCTGGTTGCCCCCAGCTGCCCTCTCTGGCTGGTCTGGTTGCCCCCAACTGCCCTCCCCTGCAGTCCTGGTCACCCCCAACTGCCCTCCCCTGCAGGCCTGATCATCCCCAACTCCCCTCTCTTGCAGGCCTGGTCCCTCCCAACTGCCCTCCCCTGCTGGTATGATCACCCACAACAGCCCTCCCCTGGTGGCCATATTGTGGTGGCCATCTTGTGTCCACATGGGGGCGGCCATCTTTGACCACATGGGGGCAGCCATCTGTGTGACAGTCAATTTGCATATTAGGCTTTTATTATATAGGATTGCTATTTGCCCTTTCTCTATAATAGAAGTATCAGAGATGAAAGAAAATTAGTAAAATGTATATGAAAATCTTCCTCCTGTCAGAGTCTGGGGCATGTCATGGGAACCAGAGTTAAGTCCCCGCCCACCCATGTGTGCCTCGAAATTGCACAAGACCTAGACCTGGTCAGCCCCACCCCGATTGGGCTAGATCCAGATCTGGCTGACCCCACCCCCGTGAAGCCCCACTGGGTGGGGGGTACGGCCTGAGGTCCCTGGCCCAGGCTTGGGGGCATGGCCTGAGGTCTCCTGTCAAGCCCTGCCAGGCTGGGGGCACAGCATCAGGTCCCCCTGGCCTGGGCTGGGGCAGGGGACATGCCTTGATGTTTCTGTCAAGCCCTGCTGGGTGGGGGGCACGACCTGAGGTCCCCCAGCCTGGTGCCGGGGCCCAGGGCAGTGCAGCCTGAGGTCCCCTGTCAAGCCCCACCAGGTGGGGGCCACAGCCTCAGTCTCCCGCCCCAGCCCAGCGCCATGCAACCTCAGGTCCCTGCTGATTGCTCATTAAGGCTCCTTATGGGAACTCAGCCTCTGCTGTGGGCACAGCCATCTTGTTATGGCGTGACGGTCAATTTGCACATTCCCTTATTATTAGATAAGACTGGTGTTTGAAATTTTAACCCTGCTATTTTGGCTTCTGTAAATGCTTGCTTGCTTAAATAATAAGGAAAATAAGACTACTCCAATTTCAGAGAGGCCATTAAACTTTCCCAGATGAAGTTATCAGTGCTGGGGCCAGGCCAAGCCTTTGGTCAAGGTCTCAAAGCTCCAGCACATAGGGGCTCTTTAAGAACTTTCAAAGGGGACCGGAAAACCCCATATTTGGGAGACAAAAAGGGTAAAAAGGTATAAATACAGGAAACTTCCTGTGTGACGGGGCCCAGAATTTGAGAGACATTTTCTTCTGGGCCTGCGCATCATCATCATCATCATCATCATCATCATCATCATCATCATTATAAATGTAATTCCATCTCTCTAAGGGTTGCTTGGTTCTTCTCTGGTTTTCTGTAACACTAACAAGTCTCTCTCTCTCTCTCTCTCTCTCTCTCTCTCTCTCTCTCTCTCCCTCCCTCCCTCCCTCCCTCCCTCTCTATTTCAGAGTCTAGAGAGAACATAAAAATTGACACATATGAGCACTTCACTGTCTTCTCTTTCTCTCTTTCCTCCCCACAATACCAGGTAAAATGATTTTCTCCACATCATTTCTTCTGACCTTCTCTCCTCCTCCTCTTTCTGACTCAAGCTAAACTTTAATGCCAGGTAGCAGTTAATCCTCTACACTATAAAAATGTCTGCCAACTAAGTTTTTCAAAATTGACTGTTGATCTGCCAGTGGGGAGAAAAATATTAACTTTTAAGGTTTTCTCTCAAGTCTGTCAGTGTGGCTATTGTCTTGCTGCACAATCTTATTTTGGAATAATACATTTCAGCTTTCTTGACATATGTATAATATATGTATGTGCTTCATTTTGTATGCGTGGCTAAAAACAAGATTAACAATCATGAGAAAAAAAGAAAATATTTTATATGTGTACAAGGTAAAGTAGAATTGCAATGATGTTAATCGCTCTATTTTACTATAGCAAGAAATATTTCTCATTTAGGTTCTTTTTAAAAAAAATCTTTATTGTTGTAAGTATCATATATGTCCCTTTTTTTCTCCCATTGACCCCTTATAGCCTGCCCCTGTCCCCCACTCCTGGCCTCCACCTACTTCATTTAAGTTCTTTACTCTCCTACTTTGGTAAGTGAGAGTGCTTGTCAGGGAATAGTTAAACTAAAAAGAGCAAGTTGAATAGGCTGCAGACAAACTGTTATGCAGAAATGCTGCTGTTTTTCTTCTTATATAGACATCTTTGATTGCCAGTAAGGCTTAGAGACGATTCAAAGGAAAAGGAAGATAGGGTTGTTAGAACCCTTATATGCCTTGCTAGCAAATTGTTGAAACTCACTAAAAAGCACTGGGGCTAGTACTCAAATGAATCCAGGAGGTGGAAATCATTTCTTTCCTCCTAAGTTCTTCCTAGGTATCCAGAAGCCACTGATATTCCTGAAACTTTTATTCAGGCAACTGTTTTCACATTTTGTGAGCTCTCTATGCTATCATCCTCCAGGTGACCCTTTGACAGAGAAGGTACTGCTTAAGATAAGTTTCCTTGTCATTTCCAGTGCCAATTAATGAACCAGAAGCATTAGAAGAAGACTTCCATTTTCCTTTATTTATTTTATAAATATTTATTGAATACCCATGTTCCAGACATCGTGTTAAGTTCTGGAAACACACAATGACTATACCACAAATTATACTCTTTTTAAAAATATATATTTTTATTGATTTCTGACAGAAAGGGAGAGGGACAGAGAGATAGTAACATCAATGATGAGAGAGAATCATCTATTGGCTGCCTCCTGCACGCTTCCTACTAGGGATCG
The DNA here is from genome assembly GCA_026230045.1 of Corynorhinus townsendii. Lineage (NCBI taxonomy): Eukaryota > Metazoa > Chordata > Mammalia > Chiroptera > Vespertilionidae > Corynorhinus > Corynorhinus townsendii. The sequence continues at coordinate 108,825,793 of JAPDVU010000006.1, read as the reverse complement.
AGCCCGCAATCCCTGGCGTGTGCCCTTGACCAGAATCGAACCCTGGACACTTCAGTCCGCAGGCCGATGCTCTATCCACTGAGCTAAACCAGCTAGGGCAGAAATTACATGCTTGAGCTCACTGCCGGGGGTACGATAGGGGGAGGGTGGTGACAGAGAAAAGAATAAATGATTTTCATTCAGTGAGATGAGTGTCTAAGTAGAAATAATTACACCGTGAGATAATAAAGGAGAGAGTAGGTGACACTTGTGCTGGATCCTGAAGGATAAATAAGAGTTTTCCAGGCTGAACAAGAGGGAATAACATGCAAAATTAGCTACAACATTTCCTAAGACAGTAGTGAAAAAGCATGAGTATAAAATAGTATCTTTGTTCTTGTTGTTAATCCTCACCTGAGGATATTTTTTCCATTGATTTTTGTTTTTTAGAGAGAGTGGAAGGGAGGGAGCAAGTGGGAGAGAGAAGTCAGTGTGAGAGAGACAGAGAGACACATGGATTGGTTGCCTCCCACACACACCCTGACCAGGGCTAGGGATTGAACCTGCAACCCAGGTACATGCCCTTGATTTGAAATCGAACCTGTGACCCTCTGGTGTGCAAGCTGACACTCCAACCACTGGGCCACACTGGCAATAGTATTTTAATTATATTCTGCTTGACTCTAGGCAAAATCACAATCATTATATCTTTCATAAATCTTGCCAATTAATCTTTAAAAACTGAAACCAGTAGCATATTTATACATTTCTGCACATTAATCTTTAAGGGTGAAATTCATCCTTAAAATCAGAATGAAGTTCAGTTTCACTCAAATATTTTACAATGTATTTTATTTCTCTGTAAAAAAACAAAGATAAACTGCAGCTAAATGCCAGCAATGCATCAGGAAGGAGAGGTTATAGAGGTACGCCTTTATATGCACTCCTTTAATCTGCCCGGAGAGAGACCGTTCCAGGGACATGGATTGTAGGCTGAAGCAGCGTGGCTGTGTTTTTAGGTCACAGCTTGACAGCCGTGGGAGGACATTTCTGCTCTGTTCTTCCCACTTGCCTTCTAGCTCCCATCTGACGAAGAGGAGTTGCTGCTCTGATCTGTAAGTCCAAGACATTCCACTTCCTTCACCAGGGGTGAGAGAGCTTCAAGTTGAAAATACACGATAGTTCAGAAATAGTCTCCTCTCTCCTTTTCCTATTTGATGTGGCTGGATTCAAGGCTTCTCTGACAAACGTAGCTGCTCTCTGCCTAGGTCTTGTACCTGATAGGCTATGTGGCGGTGAGTTTCTCCCCAGAATTAGATGTGAATGGGGCTGGGGGCAGTGTGGGAAAAGGTCATGCTTGTCCAAAATCACAGAACCTCTGTCAGAAATCAGCCTTTGAGGTCACCGGTCCCTGACTCCATGGTGACTAAAGTGGGACTTTATTTTCCATGGAGCTGTGCTTCCTTTTATAGAGCTACCTTGGGAAATGCGTGAACAGAAAGAGGAGGGAGGGATGATTGATAGGCTTGGAGCATTTTTCTATTTTTGGATTTAATACCACCAAATACTGTCAGAATATGCTCTCCACTCCTAACAGTCTCAGCAGGCTGGAAACTGAACTAACGCAATAAGCATTCGGGAACCAAAACTGCACGTAGAGAGGTCAGAGTAATGTTGGGTGAACTGGTAATGAACCAAGCTTGAGGTAACTAAGAGAAAAAATTTTTTTAAAAATTGATTTCAAAGAGGAAGGGAGAGATGGAAATATCAATGAGAGAGAATCATTGATCAGCTGCTTCCTGCATGCCTCCCACTGGGGGTCAAGCCAGCAATCTAGATATGTACCCTGACCGGGAACTGAACCGTGATCTCCTGGTTCATAGATCGATGCTCAACCATTGAGCAACACTGGTTGGGCAAGAAATTTATTTTGAGGTTAGGAGAAATGTGTCTGGTATCTGCTGAGGTTTTGGACAATATGAACTTATATCCTATTGTGGGTATATTACTTCATGTTAATCTTTAAGTGAGTAATTATTAAAAATTGGATACACAAAATTATTAACCTAGAAACTTCAGTCTGAGGAATTTATCTTTTAAATGTACTTGCACAAGCTGTACAAAGATCTTGCAGCCCTGTTTGTATAATTGGAAACAACCCAGATGACAATAATAGAGAAATGATTAAAAATGGCATAATAGTAATACTAATATTAATACGGTATGCTACACAATAAGGCATCAAACATACATTGAAAAGAGTATTTATGTAGTCATATTTATTATGCATAAATTCATTTTAAAATAAAAGAGCAAGGTACAAAACACTATGTATAATATAATCTTATTTATGTAAAGACAAAAGTATATGTATAGCATATTCATAAAAGTTCCAGGGAAAATATCTATTTCAAACACATAATACCACTAACAGTAATTATACTTAAGGAATGGATGGAGTACATGTGTATGTATTTTTTTAAAAAATATGTGCATACATCACTTTTATGATAAAATAGTTTTAAGAGCTAGGTTAGGTAAGACACAAAAAATAATAAAAATGTAAGATACAATATTATACAGATTTGGTTAACTATTTATTTTTCCTTGAAATACTTTATTTATCTTCAGTAATATCACTCCTAAGTGATGTGTTTTTCTTCTAAGTGCTGGTCATTCCTGATTTTTCTGTTACTGCCTTGTCTTCCACCACCTCCCAAAGAATTGTGTTGGAACTGTTCTCTGCCTGCACAGATTTCCTCCAGATAAACGTACCTGTCCCACTCCTTCTGGCTTCACTTATCGTCTCTGTGCTGCTGATTCACAGATAGATTTCTCAGCACAGACTCTGTGTCCCAGATCAATAAATCTAATTATCCTCAAAAATCTGTACCTTCCACTTCACATAACATGCGCAAAATAAAACTACCCTCTTATCTTCAAATAATCTTATCTTTTTTCAATATCTTTTCCATCAATATCACCAGTCAAAAATCACTAGGAGACAAGTATAGTCAAATAAAGTTGCGTTTATCATTTGCTGCAGCGAAGGTGACTGACTGATCACGGGGCATCTCAGTGAGAGAGTGTCAGGAGGGATTGATACAAAAGATGGGCTTGTGTTAGATCTTTTTGGGGAGAGTTCACGTAATTGCTTTGGACTGGGTGTATTTATTGGGGACAACCCTATAATTGGGCATATTAATACTTTTTATGTATTAGAATGGAATGAAGTAGGGTGAAGGCTGTGGTTGGTAGAGAAGCAACAGTTGCTTGTGTTTGCTGGAAGAATATAATATTTGGTCATGTTAGTGGTTTGCATTGTCAAATGACAAAACAATTTAATAATGAGTTTTATGTCCTTCATTTGCTGGAGAAAAGTCCATGGATTGGGGGAGCACAGTACATCACAAGCAGTGGATCACTCTTCCTGAGCAAGTTGTATGGTGTGTTAGAATAGGCAATTCGAAACAGGGTGTGACTGGCTAGGAGGCTGGGGATTGCCTCAGAAGGCTAGCGGGTTGTATTTGCAGGGTAAGGTAAGTTAGCTAAAGCTGATTTAAAGAAGATGGCTATTAAGTTTCCTTTACAGGGGGATTCCCAGTAGTATAGGCTGATAGGTTTAGATCTGTGACTTGGGCTGGGCCACTGGGGCAACCTACATATTGTGGGTCCTGATATATGAATTACCTTTATCAGTATGTGTTCTTATTTTATTTGTGTTCCATCATAATTACAGAGGGTCTTGTTTTTGTCTTCTACCATCAAGTTCACAGAATGAGCCTGTCTGATGTGGAATTGTTTATATTCAGCAGAACACTGTGGCCAGCTGCTTGGCACCAGTAACAGGGCTGCTATTTCTTTTCTCAAGACCACACACCACAAATCTATTTGCCCATGCCAGAAACTGGGTGTCATCCTTGTACACTTTATCCAGCATATTCGGCCAATTGGTGAGCTCCCTTAATTGTCCCAGATAATTCTAAAATTTGTCAGCATCCCTTTCTCCCACTGCCATCACAATCATCGTTCATGTTTTCTACTGTTGAGATTTGAGCTGGTCTCAGTGCCTCTATTTTGCTCCTTCCTCATTGATTTGTTTCATAATATCATTCCCCCTTTTCTTTTTCCAGAGTGCAAAAATGCAAAGTTTACTTTCTTAAATAAAATACCATGTTCATATCTATACAAATAATTATTATGACCATTAAAATGTTACATTTACCCCTAACCGGTTTGGCTCAGTGGATAGAGCGTCGGCCTGTGGACTGAAAGATCCCAGGTTAGATTCTGGTCAAAGGCATGTACCTTGGTTGTGGGCACATCTCCAGTAGGGAGTGTGCAGGAAGCAGCTGATGGATGTTTCTCTCTAATTGATGTTTCTAACTCACTATCCCTCTCCCTTCCTTTCTGTAAAAAATCAATTATATATATATATATATATATATATATATATAATTGATTTTTTACAGAAAAATCAATTATATATATATATATATATATATATATATATATATATATATATATATCCATCCACACTAAAGGCCTGGTGCATGAAAATTCATGCACTGGAGGGGTTGTTCCTCAGCCCGGCCTGCCCCCTCTCACAGTCCCGGAGCCCTCAGGGGCAGGAGGTGACCCAGCGATCAGGGGAAGGTGATGCCCCGCCACACCTCTGCTGCTGCCACCGCCAGCAGTGCAAGCCTCAGCTGGCCCTGGTTACCTGAGCTTCAGACAGCCCTGGGTGCCGCCATCTTGTGGCTGTGGGCACCACCATCTTTGCAATGACGTGAGGGTCAATTAGCATATTCCCTCTTTATTAGATAGGATATCTATATATATAAAAGCCTAAGTGACCGAATGACCAAACAACCAAACAACTGGTCGCTATGATACACACTGACCACCAGGGGTAGACACTCAACATAGGAGCTGCCCCTGATGGTCAGTGCACTCCCACAGCAGGAGTGTCACTCAGCTGACTGATGGGCACCAGACGCCAGGCTCACAGCTGGTAAGCACAGCTGTGGTGGCGGCACGAGTCTCCCCTGCCTCTGTGGCAGCGTGCTACCAAGCAGCGGTGGCAAATGCAGCAGGGCCGGGATGAGCGGGAGTGGCGCGATGTCTGGCCCCACTACTACATCCCTCAGGGGATGTCAGACTGCCAGTTTCGGGGATCGGAGATCCCAGCCTGTGGGGATTGGGCCAAAACCAGCAGCCCAACATCCCCCAAGGGGTCCCAGATTGTGAGAGGGAGTAGGCCAGACTAAGGGACCCCACCAGTGCACGAATTCATGCACCGGGCCTCCAATATGTATATTTATATATGAACAAGATGATGTTAAAGTGTAGAGTAAGCAAATAAGGTTTTTAAAAAATGCTACATTTACCAATAAAAATGTCAAAACTTTAAACAAGAGCATGGTTCAGAATATTCACACCCTAATACAATGGATTTGTAAAAAGATGTTAAAATAAACAGAACCTATTCTTATTTACAACTGTAGGACAAGCCTGATTGTATTATATATGCCTCCTCTGGATTCCATAACAAAGCAAGTTAGTTCCCTTTAGAATTATAAACCAGGTGATTTACAGTTAATAGGACACAGTCCCCAGTAGACATTGCTTTTGAACATATTATTCCTTTAAAAAGTACTTCTCAACCTTGGCTGCCAATTGGGATCACCATTGGAGGCTTTACCAAAATACTGCCACCATTCCCTTTTCTAAGTGGAAACATCGTACTAACATTAATCACATGCATTTTGTGTAGTCATATCTTCTAATTAAGCAGAAGCCATATCATCTAACTGGATTTGAAGGGAATGCTGACTAGCTGGAAAAGGGCCAGTGTAATGGCAGAGGGAGGTCTGTGAGAAGGAGAGATGGGCAGGGCTGAGAAATCCTGCAAGCAGCTTGTGGGGGGTGTGATATTCTGATTTGTATCTTCCACGGAGTATCTGACTTACAACAGAAAAACAATAAATGTTTCCACAGAGGAGGACAAGAGCGTCTTTTCCATCTCTTCAGTAAGTTACTGTTTCTATTATTATGATAAAAGAAGGAAGGGTGGGAGAAAAATTGTGACAGAAACTAGAGCTTAGTAAATCAATTGTCTCAAAAAAGTGCTTTGAATTTCATTTTCAGGATGACAGCCATGGTCTCTCATTCTAGAATGATTTCCACCCCTAGCTCTGCTGTAAACATAGAGGACGGAATATGTGCTTTTCTAGTGGAATATGGTATTATCACCTATTATTGACCACACAGAAAGTGAGGACAAAAAATAAGGGCAAGAATATTCTTAATTTTGTTAGAGGTGAGGAAAACATACTTCAAATGAGAATGAATGGAGTCTTAGCGTTCAAGTTTCAAGAATACACTTAGTCATCTGGTCATTTGGCTATTTATTGAACAAGTACTATTAAGACTTCTTATGTGCTCAAAACTGCTCTGAGAGTTTAGCATTCATGAGGACTGGGCAAGGTGCTTCCTTTTTGTAATTGCAGGGGAGGAAATGTTGTTCTCAACTTTTCTGGGTTCCTTTGGCTGGTTTATAAATTAAATTGACATAAGAAAGAATAACAGAAGAAAGCCAGATTTAGTTTTGCAGTATGAGAGGCTCACATAGACATGACAAGTTCAAAGACAGTCAGGCAGGTGAGGCTTCTATACCAACCGGAGCGAAGGAGGAAGGAGTGTGGGGCTCCAAGGAAGGAAAGACAATTTGCAGGAAGATGAGAAGAACCAGTGTTTGGTAAATAGATGTTTGCCATGCCATGAATAGGCAGTCGTACACAGGGAGGGATTTGAACCAAAGGACCCAGTCCAGCTCTCCCCAGTCCATGACACCTAGCCCATACTTTTTTCTAGTTCTCTCTGATGATACGTTTCTTCCTGGACCAGAACTTGTATCTGATTCTTTTAGGCAGTTAAGGGACAGGTATAAAGGTCTTCCTGAGTCTTTTGGGCCTTAATTATCTTCAGCTCAAGTACTGACATGCCAAAGTGGCACATTCTGGGGGGGCTTGTTCTGAGCTCCTTCATAATAGACCTTCTTCTCAGAATTCAAAATACCATTCTGTTTCTCGCCTTGTAATTTGTGGAAGCCATTAAAGACAAATGAGTATGCTTGAAATATCAAAATGATTTCCTAAATGGATCCTATTATTTCTCTTTCCTGTTGGCAATGTCTGCTTTATGGCATAAGAAGTTTAAAAAGTTGTCTTGATAGAAAGAGACAGTAAAAAATGATTTTAGGTAGAAACGTTACTTAAGGGCTTATGCCTCTCTCATTGGGAAATTAGCTACAAAGAAGTTTTCCCTCTCCCGCCCCAAGAGTATGTGAAAAGAATAGTAAGAATACATAGCCCAGAACCTGTCTTTAAAAAAAATAAACAACAACAATGGAGTGTAGCTATGTTCTAGAACTGATTAGGATAAATACAAAATTTAATTGTCTACGTGCCTTAATTAATCTGTTAAGTTCCTTATCTCTTTTGAAGGGGTTAGTAAAATCAGGAAAATCAAGATGAGCAGACCTTAGAGTTAGATACCATTTTCCTGCTAAGAAACTGCTGCAGTCTCTGTGAGATTCCCTGGGAAGCCAACTGTGAGATAGTGATTGGCTTGGGTGAAGATAAGGGAGATCTCAGGGTCAGAACTGATGGGGAGAGAAGGAAGCCAGACTGGACCAAGAGAATCATTATGGAAGCATTAGTCAATCCTACAGGAAGCTCTGAGGATAAGAACTTCTTATTTATTTATTTATTTATTTATTTTTATTTTAATATATTTTTATTGATTTCAGGGAGAGGTAGAAAGAGAAACATCAATGATGAGAGAAAACCATTGATCAGCTGCCTCCTGCACACTCCCTCCTGGGGATTGAGCATGCAACTGGTGCATGTGCCCTGACCAGGAATCAAACCCTGACCTCCTGGTTTATTGGTTGGCATTCAACCACTGAGCCACAACGGCCAGGCAATAACAGAATTTTTTGGAATGATCCCAAATTCAGATATGGGGTCTGGGTCTTTCTAGCACTTTCCCCTGCCCACAGACCAATCTGAGGGCTAACCTGGGAAGAGAGTGCAACCTTGGGCAAGGTGGTTTCCTTTTATGTGGGCAGTCATCTGGAAGGGGGATCCTGTGGCCTGACAGTGTCAACCTTCTGAAAAGCTAGAAAAAGATTGCTTCCATCTTCAAAGTGGGAGGTATGAAAGGTGTGTCTTCGTATGCACTGTGCAGACATTGAGAGACCTTGGATTTGCGTAGATAACTTCATAGACATTGAAGGTGGAAGAGAAGGACAAAAATACCGTGTGTCTCCCAAAAATGTATACACACTTTAATAGCTCAATTTTGAACAGGAGATATATTTTAGTAAACATTGCCTTTATAGATATTCAAAGTGTGTGTACACATTTTTTGGACACTCTATATTTGCGTCACCAGGAAATTTAATAACGAAACTGGTGGGTTGTTATGTTTGTGCTGTGTATGTGTAAAGTTGTCACATAACATCTCTCAGTCTCTCCCCAACTAGCTGTCTTTATGCATTTTAATGTATTTATGTATTTATTTATTAATGAATTCATTCACTTCTCAAGCTATTACCCTGTGATGATTTCTGAGAACAGATTGTGGCGAATTCTTGCTGAGAGAGCTTGAGATTTTAAAATGGCTTTAAAAGATAGTCATAACTTACAAAATTTCAAGTTATATGTAGTTAACCTCTCACTAAAAAGTTGGTGGGAAAACACATGTTTATTGAATAAAATTATAGAACCTCAGGTTTGGAATTTTAAATTTATTGGGTCCTTTAGGATAAAGGGAAAAGTTGATTTCTTTGGATTAGTGAAAACAAAGTTGGAGGAAATTCTTTCCTCTGAACATAAAAATGCTGGTTCCACCACCCCCTGCACCCTTCATTCTGTAAGAAAGGGAAATTGAAGTCTGGGGAATCCTTCAGCAGCAAACTGTAAAGTTGGGTGGTCAGAGGACTAACACCCCACAACCTACTAAATCCTTGACAAAGGCAAAATTAGGATTTTAACTCCATACTTTTCTGAAGCTCTGGGAACTCTCTCCGTTTCTCTCTCTCTCTCTCTGGCACACACAAGGCTCTCGAGTTGCAAATGAACATCTAGAAGATTAGGGCTGGGATGAGTGGATATGTGTTAAAAAGTAATGAGAGAAGCAATTTTACCCGAGTGCTTTTCTTGGATAGTTTTCAAGTATGAGCTGCTTTATTATGTAACTGCTAACATTATCATAGGACTGATAATATCATAGTCATAGATTCTACCTACACCTAAAGGGGAGGGAATCAGATAAGGACCAAGGCCATTGGAAGTCTTCTTAGAATTCTGCCTACCACAATGCATACGATTGTGAGTGTCAATTTCTGATAGTTACCCAAATTCTTAGTCTTTAAATTCCAGTTCTTTTAATCCCCCCTTTTTGCCCTTTAAGTGAATAGTCATCATTAACTCCTCTTTATTCATGAATTTCTAGAGTCAAATAGAAATCTCAATATAGTCTATATTTGCTTTACCTTTGAATCTTCAGTGTTGTGAAAGCAATCTAGATTTAGAAGAAATTTAGATGGGAAATTTGGATGTTTTTGTTTTTTTAGTTCCAGAAATGTAACTCAGAGGAGGCCCTTGAGGACATGATACTACTCTGAAACCAAAGGTTTGTGTTTTCCCATTGTCTCTCCTTGTGTATGTGGTGAGAAAGTGGTCAATTTATTTTTCTTTTCTTTTTCTTTCATGAAATAAGTAGGTAGCTCAACAATATTTACCTAACAGTCTACTTTTCCTCACTGACCTGCAATTCCTGCTCTGCGGGTTCTTTTTCACCAACACTAAACAATCTTTTTATTTTTTTATTTTATTGATTTTTTTACAGAGAGGAAGGAAGAGGGATAGAGAGCTAGAAACATTGATGAGAGAGAAACATTGATCAGCTGCCTCCTGCACACCCCCCACTGGGGATGTGCCCGCAACCAAGGTACATGTCCTTGACCGGAATCGAATCCGGGACCCTTCAGTCCGCAGGCCGATGCTCTATCCACTGAGCTAAACTGGTTTCAGCTAAACAATCTTAATTAGTGTAGTTTTATAAGAAATATTGATATCTGGAAAGGTAACCCCTCCCACTCCACTTGTTTAGCTTTTTCAGGGTTTGAGCTACATTTTGGCCATTTACACATTTATATGAATCTTGAGAATCAGTTTGTCAAGATCCACAAAAACTTTTTGCAATTAGGTTGATTTTCAATATTCATCTGGGAAAATTAAAGCTTTTATAATATGATCTTTCAAGCTCTGATTACAATATATTCTGCATGTAATTTATTTTCTTTCTTGTCATTGAATACTTCTAGAAATACCTTTAAAATATTTGTTTTATTTATTTATTTTATATAAATGGTATGCTGATTAAAATATTTTTCCCAATTATTTGTGGTTTGGGTAAAAACAATAAAATTTTACATAATGACTTTGTATTCTGCAGATTTTTAAATTATTTTATTTTTATAATTTAATAGATTCTTTTGAATTTATATGAATATAATATTAAAATATTTAAATAGTGACAATTTTATTTATTACTTTCTTATCCTTCCATCTATCTATCTATCATCTATCTATCTATCTATCTATCTATCTATCTATCTTTCTATCATTATTGCACTGTTTAGGATGTTTAGCATCATGTAGAATAGATGTGGTGATGATAGGTAGATTAGTTTGCTGGGCTGCTATAACAAGATATCACAGACTGTGTGGCTTAAACAACAGAAACTTATTTTCTTACATACACACAAAAATCTGGACGCTAGAAGTCCCAGATCAAGGTGTTGGTGGGGTGGGCTTCTTATAAGACTTCTCTCCTTTACTTGCAGATGGACTTTTTCTAGTATCTTCACATGGTTTTCCCTTTGCGTATCTGTGTCCTAACCTCCTCTTCTTATAAGCACACTAGTCATAGTAGACTAAAGTGCATCCAATATATATATATATTAGAGGCCCCGTGCATGAATTCGTGCATGGGTGGGGTCCAGCCAGCCTGGCCGGGGGGGGGGGGGTGGGGGACATGGACAGTTGGCCAGTATATATATACACACTGAGTGGCCAGATTATTATGCATTCAGAGATCATAATAATCTGGCCACTCAGTATATATATATTGATTTCAGTGATATTAGCTGAAGGGCAGTTGGCTCTGTACCCAAAAGCACACTGATTTAGCAATAATTCATGGACACATTCCCTTTGTCAAAAATCACAAACTAACTGAAGGACTTCTGTACCTGGGAGGATGGGAAACCAGACTTTCCAAGCCCTGTAGGAAGATTTGGAACATCTTCTTGCTGGAGACCAGCATCCAAGGCAGTGTCATATGATCAGGAAGAGACCCCTGTCCCTCAGCTTCCAGCTTCACCCAGCGGGGAGAAGAATTGGTCTGTATGTCCAGTCCACCAATTTTTCTGAAGGGGTTCCTCAGAATAACTTCTGTCTTGTTGATCTTGGAGCTCTGATGAGTTGGGCACAGTCTAGCTGACTGGGAGAGCTGACCTGGGCCGGTAGAGGCATTGAACCTTGATCCTTGTTCTGCTCGGTACAGAGTAAGTAGACAAAAATCCCAGCCCTCAGCTTCCCTCTGGGGAGGGAAAGCATTGATCTTTGTGCCCAGTGCCTTTACTTCTCCAAGGCTGCTCAAAACTGAACATCTGTCTTGCCAGTCTTGAAGCTCTGACAAATCCAGCATGGTCTAGCAGCTGGGGTGAGGGGAGAATGGAAACAGTGTCTCGGGCTGGTGGATGCCACAGTTTCCCACCCGTCTCAGCACAGAGTGAGCAGACAAAAACCATAGCTGCTTGCTTCTCCCTGGAGAGAGAAAGAGTTGGCCGAGGCCCCCAGAATCTCTGGCGAGGATGCTTGGTGAGGGTCTTCTGTACAAAGCTGGTTCATGAAGCCTGGGATAAGTGCCTGTTTTGTCTAATGCACAGACACCAACACAGAGAGGCAAGGAAAAGGAAGAATCAGGCAAAGATGTTCCAAACGAAGGAACAAGATAAATCTTTAGAAACCAACTCTAATAAAATGGAGTTATATGATTTATATAAGAGAATTAAAAAGAACTCTCATAAAGATGCTCACCAAGATTAAGAGAACAATGCATGTGCACTAGCTGGTTTGGCTCTGTGGATAGAGCGTAGGCCCTCAGACTGAAGGATGGTGCGTTGGATTCTTGTCAAGGGCACATACGTATCTTGGTTGCAGGCTAGATCATCAGCCCCAATTTGGGGTGTGTGCAGAAGGCAACCAAATGATGTGTCTCATTCAAATTGATGTTTCTCTCTCTGTGTCTCTCCCCCTCCCTTACACTCCCTCTAAAAATCAATGGGGGAAAACAATCCTCAGTGAGGATTAACAAACAAAAACAATGCATGAAAAAAAATGATAACTACAACAAAAGATAGAAAACATTAAAAGTATACCAAATAGAAATTATGGAGATGAAGAACATAAATGAACTGAAAAATTCACTGGATTAAAGAATACAGTGACTGTTAGTACAGTTTAGTGTCATAGCTATAATTCATGGCAAGATGTCAGCAGTTCTACCCACAATTTTTTTTACATCATCAGTGTAAATGTCAAGACAGTAAAAAAATAAATAACATGTTAGATTATTATGATGATTTTGATCCTGTAAACTTCAGAGAGGTTTCATAGGGACCAGGTGTCTATGAATTATACTTTGAGAACAGTTACTCTACATATTACCAAGAAAGTTCTCAGTTTAACTTTATTTTGTGTATATTACCACTGGATCCAGGGTTCTGTCAATCAATCCAGTAAAATGTTAGAGATACTTCCAGTCACATGTTCAATTTTCAATCTCTCTTTCATGAGCCCATATTAATAATTTGAGCTTGGACCAATATTATATTTGTTCCCCCAGAGGCAGCATCCTTAGGATTCATTCTCCTAGATGCCCCCTCCCTCCTCTCTCCCCCACCCCCCGATTTCTGTTGACATAAAATGGCAAAACCCTATAATTCTTTTGCAAAATTTGTAGCTCCTCAGTGGCCATACTTTCAGTTTAACTTCTGGTACCTTCCGATAATTGTCTGGTTGTACAATGAAGGATAGTGGGGATAGGTTAAGGGAAGGGTTAGTTAATAAGATAGCTGCCCCAGGAGGGGCTATAATAGTTTCTTCCCACAAGGGAAACTAATCTCCTCAGATTAGAATATTTTTTTAATTGGAAAAGTAGGGGGTAGAATTTACAGTTTTAAGGGTTTCTAGCTTCAGGAGAAATTTCCATGAACCTGCCCTGATATCTGGGGTCGGACCAAGTGCTTCCTAATCAGTGCTTCAACTTTAGCAGAACAGACCTTGTGACCACAAAAAAATCAATGTGCATTGCAATTCAACCACCTGCAATTTTAGGTTTTGGGACCTGTTTTTAGAAATCTGAGCTCTTCAGCCACAGGAAATAAGAGGGTTTTTGTTTTGTTTTGTTTTTAGGGTAATCATAGAAAGTGTCTGGTCACTTAGACAATTGAGCTTGAAATTGAAAGACTCAAGTTTTAAGATCCATGCCTCCTCCTTCTCTAGTGCCCTTAGAAGCAACTAACCAACCTCACTGGACTCCCTATTTTTTCTAAAATGCTCAGTGATAGCAACTATTGGTCACCCTAAGCCCTACCATCTATAGCAACTAATAATAGAGGTTCAGAAGGTGGTAGTTTGAGTAACTGGTTTCCACTGCAGGCTATGGACTACCAGTTTCCTCTGTTCTTGGCAAAAGGGTCATTAATGCCTTTTGATTTGATCAAACCAGGAACCAATTCCAGAAACTCCAGGACCAATTCAGAGAAGCAATCTGTAAAGCTCCATTTCCCTGAAACCTCTTTTGTTACCATTATGTTTGTATCTTGTAAGATTCATTCAGAGACACGTAACCACTGTGAGGGACAAAGAATATGGGGTTTGTTGTTGTCATCAGGCCTTTGTAATTGTGAAGTCTAATGAAGAAGTCTATAGAAGGTCATTGCCTCTGAGCCTGAAGTTACTGTAAATCAGCAAGGCCAATAATGAGGAAGAAAACATTCCTGTGAAAAGGGAAAGAGAAAACATACACTGGAATTCACGAGCACAAGGTGGAAACTGCCTCTCACCCCCTCCAATCTCAAAGTCAAGGCCGAGAGAGCTGGCAAGTTTTTGCACTATGGCTGCACATTCAGCTAATTTAGGACTTGGAAAAGCTAAAAGAGAAACTCCTGTGGGGGCTGCAAGATCTAAAAGCTCAGCAGCAGCCCCCTGTCATTGAAATGAGCCAGAATAACTATGGTGACAGCATGTGAACTGTAGTATTTACTGGAGCCCTATGCCTAGCTCCAGAGTGCAACCACTACCACTGCACTTCCTCCCTGCCAATCTCATGCATATTGTTCGTGTGGCCAGGCTTTGCCGAGAACTGTACAGCTGAGTATACCCAGATAAATGGCACCATGTAAAATCACTACAGACTGTTCAATCCTTCATAATTTATATTTTCTCATTAAAAAGAATGTATTAGTTTTTTTATAGGTGGCATAATTTTCATTAAATTACTGGTTGAATGTAATCTTGCCAACTGTCCCAATTTCTCCTTCAGGGACGTAAGTAAGCACAGGTGACCAAGGGTGCCTCAGCCGATCCCAAGTCAGGGCTCGACACGTACGACCCAAGGTACTTACTTTAATTCTGACCGAGCATAAATTACACCGGAGACAAACAGAATGCACAAATCACACACGGTTTATTACCAGAGTCCTGGTGACCTGGGGATCTGCGCCGAAGACACACACACACACACACACACACACACACACACACACACACACACACACACGCTGGACGTCACAGGTTGCAGCTGCGGCTAGGCGTCTTGATTGAGGCTTCAGGCTTACGGCTGACGTTGGAAGCTTGGACTCACGGTCCACGGCAGAGCGTCGGTGCTCAGGCAGGAGGAAGAGAAGTGGAGAGCGTCCATCTGTGGAGGGCAGAGCGAGCGACTCTGAGATTCCTCTGGACAGTGCCTTCTTTTATCCTTCCAGATGGGTGTCTTCAGTGTGTCATATCAGCGGGTCCAGGGCTGCAGTCTGGCTTATCTATCTGCTTAGGGTTACACATCTGTTGGGGCGTTCACACATCTGGTTTAAGGCATTCACACATTAACCTTATTATCTTAATGACTTCTTCAAACCATTAAGATAATAATTATTATCTTAATGGTTTGAAGAAGTCACACGTCAAATCTTGTTATCTTAGTACTCCACCAATACCACATCCTATACTATATTTGACAAAGGATGAAGTATTAATGGAATGCCTTGACAGCAATCTTATTCTATTTTCACAGCAATCTCGATTAATAATCTCAGTTAACAATCTTATTTTTTAGTTTTGGTTTCACTTTCTGTAATTACTATAACACCAACAATTCCCATTTCTCATTTCCCCAATCTTAGGATTGCTTTCATATTTACCATTCCACATTTAATCTATATAGGTAGACATAAACTTACATATTTTGAAAAATTTGTCATCATGTGAATATTCTTCAAGTACCCTATTGCAGTCTGGTTTTAGTTGCTCAAGTAGTTACCTTTATTACATTACTTTCTGAAACGGAATTTTTGGACTGGAACCCGGATTCTTTGTCCACCGGACTCGAAGAATGAATCCATGGACAGAGGGTAGTATAGCAAAGGTGGAGATTTATTGAAGAACAAGTACAGACTCCCACATGGGAAGAGGGAAAGAGTCCCACAGAATGAACTCCAAAGTAGGGAGGGGGGAAAAAGGGTCCCCGGGTTTCTTTTCCCTTTGGCTTATAAAGGCTGCAGATCCTAGTGCCTTGATATCCCCTCTGATTGGTCACTATTCCCTTAGACTGGTTACTATAGTAACTCCTGGGCTCAAAGGTTGAGTCTCACATGGGACCTGTGAGGTTCTCCCCGCTCCTTCCCTATTGTTTTCCTATTCCCTTTGGGCTTTCTTCTTCTCCCTCTGAATGAAGGGCTTCCTTCCCTTTATTTTGTAAATATAGTCCTTTTGCTGTTCCCAGTTTCCTCATTCTATGGAAATGTACCTGCTGCAGCTCTGCAGCCCTGTGCTTCCTCCATGGTCCCCTTAACTTCCAAAATTTCTAAAATTTCCTAAACCTGTCCTATTTTACTCCTAAAATTCCTGTTTCATTTCTATAATAATTTCAGTTCTGATTTCTTCAGTAATGCCTTGGTGACTACTATAATGATGCTAAAATTAGCATGATATGACATTGTCATACCTCTGTTCCCTCCACTGTCTGATTTTTGTTCATATTTTTACCTGATTTAATGTTATTAATACTATTCTCTTTGTATTTAATCTTTATATCTTTGAGTGTATATCTATTATTTGATTTATCAGCATTAGACTCTATCTTTTGTCCTTAAGTTATAAAAAGATGAAGCTGGCAGCATACTTATCCTTTTTTTAAAAATATATATTTTTATTGATTTCAGAGAGGAAGGGAGAGGGAGAGAGAGATAGAAACAGCAATGATGAGAAAATCATTGTTTGGCTGCCTCCTGCATGCCCCACAATGGGGATCAAACCAGCAACCTGGGCATGTGTCCCAACTGGAAATCGAATCATGACCTCCTGGTTCATAGGTCAATGCTCAAACACTGAGCCATGCCTGCCGGGCACTTTTCCTTCTTTATGTGTTCTCTGTACTTTGCCATCCCAATTTTTCTCTGTCCCAATTTTCTACTGTGCCACAGCTTGTAACATTAAAATGTTCCTCTGTAACCATAAGTCCTCTAACAGTTTTAGCCTATGTCCTATATTGAAATGAATTCAGTGTACTATGAGAGTAGTTTTTACTATAGTCTATCCATTTATTTCTCGTTCATTTTGAGTTCTTCTAGCACATTTTTCAAAAAGTAATTAGGTGAATCATAATTGCTTGACATATATATATTTTTCCTGTGGTCTTTAAACTTATAAGACAGATTGGCCAGGAAAATTTTTCTTGTGAGGTTGCTGTGTGCATTGTTCTGCTCTTTCCCAGAAATAAAAGCTGCTGTGAGAAAGGAGAGGCAGCTCTGGCTTTTGGAAGGCAAATGGTGTCTTTTCCTTCCTTGGATTTCCAAAAGTTCTTTCTTTTCGTGGAAAGCCACTCACTTTGCTAGAACATGAATTGGAGCTGAATATTCTGTATCAGCATTTTCAGCTGAGGACACTTTTCTGACCCATGGCATACTCTTTTAACCTATAATATACTATATTCTATGATATCAGGTGAATTTTTTATTTCACGAAAGTTTTCTTGACTTAACTTTTGTGGATTTCATATCTTTGATGCTGTATTTTATTTTCTCTACTTCTTCATAAATTTCCCATCATTCTCCCCCTGCCTCCGAATTTGCTTGTCTTCTCAATTCTTCAAGTTTTGTAACTTTCTCGATCTTTTGCTGTTTAGATGCAATATTTTCATTACTGTTTTTGACTTACTAGAAATGTTTTTACTCAATGTTTCTATTTATGTAAGGGCATCATTTTTCTGTATATTTTTTAACCCTCATTTTTGTTCCTTTTGTCTTTTTATATATATTTTACAAATTCTCTATGACTGAAAAGATTACATTGAAAGGTAATCAGTAATAATTTAGAGGAAGGTTTGGAGAGAGCTGGGATTGTTAAAAAAGTAGGTTAAGCCAAAAGATCCTTCTTGTCACCTATCAATTTTGTACATGGACTTAAGGAAACCAGAATAGATTCCTAATCTTGAATGTTATCTCTGTTTATTAAAATACAGGTATAAAACCAATAAGAATTGTTTTATCTTCTTCAGTCAGGAAAATGAATATGAAAATTCTCTATTGGTAATCACCTCTCTTCATTGCTTCTTCAAGGTCACATTTTTTCTTATCAGTTATATACAACTAGAGGCCAGATGGACGAAAATTCATGCAAGAGTAGGCCTTTCTTCCCCTGGCTGCTGGCATCAGCTTCCCTCTGGCACCTGGGACCCAGGCTGGCTTTCCCCAGGCCTCCTACAGGCACTCGGGACCCGGGCTGGCTTCCCTCCTGGCCTCGGCTTCATCAGGAAGGACATCTGGAATATGTTCAGTCTAATTAGCATATTACCCTTTTGTTATTATAGATATGCATATCAGGCACAGATGGTTCATGAATAAATCCAGATATTATACCATGATACACCATTTAGTATGAAATAAGAGTGCCTGGAAAACCTATGAAGAAATTAACATGTTATTAGTTTTACTGTTATTTTATTATGGTTTTTCACTAGAGAAGAAATGCAGGAGCTCATTTAGTTTTCTATTCTATAAAAATTTCTTATATGTAAATAAAGTAACATTATTTCTCCGAGGCATAAAATGTTTCATTGCCTACTGTCATTAATGAATTAATTAATAATTAATTACAAATACTGGGCATTTGTATGGTGAGTCACATACAACTTTATTCCTTGTGTTTCTCTTCTTGTTTTCCTTTTTAAATGTCTTATTGATATAAACATTAAGGAAATTTGCTACTAATGAAACATAATGGAAACAGATGACTCCACTTATCTGTTGTGTTCAACTCTCAGGAGAAATATCACTTCTTGTTATGAGCACAATATGTAACTGTTTATTGAAAGGGCCCTAGTGAGTGGCTGTTAGGAAGCTCAGTAATGGTAGTCAGTCTCTGAGCTGTCACTTCATCAGACAATTCTTTGGTTACAGAATGGAGCAGATGTTCAGTCTACATTTGTGCACTCGAAACACTGAAATCACAAAGTCGGTATAAGACACTTGTTGATGAATGGAAGATGCACAGAGAGATACAAAGGCTGTAACTACAGGAAGAATTACAGTGTAGCAGGTTCTAGAAACCATTTGGTTGAATACATTTAAAGGATCTAAATAGTAAGCATAGCAATATCTTGTTCAATGTCCAGCCCTGGAGAAGTAAAGGACTTCAAAATATGCTATGTACTTTCAACTATGATAACAAAAAATTATTATGGGATTATTACAGTCCTTAAACTAAAAGAAACTAAAGCAAAATTCACTGTGATTTTAATTCCACATTGCTGTAATGCACGATTTGCCTTGCCCACAAGTAAAACATTTCTAGACAAAATTTTAGGTGAAATTTTGTAACAATTACTTCATAAATCTATTTTGCTTATATATATATTAAACTAATTTTAAACTGAGGCTACAGTGCAATCGCTTACTCTTATAAGAAGAATGTACTAGTACTTCCTTATATTTGGTGAATGGCTTAACCTGAACAAAGCACTTTGGTGTAGGTCAGGGTTTCTCTAAGTTCAGCACTGTGATAGTTAGGCTGGATAATTCTTTACTGTGGGAGTGTCCTGTGTAGGGTATTTAGCAGCCTCTCAGCCTCTACTCACTAGATGTTAGCAGTATCTCCTCCACCATGTGTGACAACTAAAATGTCTCTAGGCACTGCCAAATGTCCTCAGGGGGCAAAATTGTCCCAAGTTGAGATCCACTGATCTGTATTCTGGTCATCTGATATTCTTCTCTGATGTGATCTGAAATACCAACAGCACTCAAAGAATGCTATTGAATGATACATATGGATTTCAATCAACCCAAAATGACCAATCCTTGAAGAGTTTAGAAACAAATAGTTTTAAAAGCTATAGTTAAAATAACAACTTTATTGGCAATCAAGAATGGCAAAAATTACTCCATACGAATTACTCAATCTTGAGGGATTTTGTTGCTTAACATGAATTAATAGCTACAATCATAAAATTAGCATGCTGCCTTCAGTGCCTGGTGGTCATCTTTTGTTCCCTGGATAATTAGTTACCACTTGGTATGTTTTACCTGGTGCCTCTCACTGGTAATGTGTTACAAAAGGCTTTCCTCGTTATTATGCATGCACCATGCCACATTTTACTTTCTTTATCCCACAGAGGACTGGCATGAATTCTGAGATGTAAGAATGATTTTCCTTTTTCTATGTTGAATATATCAACACCTCCTGTTAGTACAAATAAGCATAGTGGGAGAGAAATACAATTTTGCATCATGTTAAGTGCTATAATTTCTAGGACAAGACAAATCCTAAATGTAAGAGACACGAAATTTGGGAAGGCTTCTTTCTCAATGAGAAAGTGGCACAAATGTTTGCTTTGTGGCAGGTACTGTTCCACATTCATTTACTTGGGTTTTATTGAAACTGGACATACAGCATCAGGACTTTTTCTGAAGGGTCCTCTCGACTCCAGCACTCCCTACAAGGGTGGTTGCAGCCTGGTTGTGAGTACACAGCTGCCCCACTTCCTGCTTTCTGTCTTTCTGCAGAGTTGCTGGTCCCAGGAGTACTATTGCCCAGTAAACTTCTGGCACAGTATTCCTCATGTCAGACTCTGCTTACTGGGGAACCCAACCTGCAAGGGTTGGTCCAGGAGTGGTCTGAGAAAGCAGACTCGGTGATGAGAATGGGGAACTGTAGCACTTATTGGCTCACTGTCAATGAGGCCCCTATATCACAGTGAGGGTATCTGTGGACAACATATAGCTTTTGGCACAAGGCAGCAGTGGAATTATTAAAGCTTTCACAAAACTTGGGATGATAGATCAGTGGAAAAAGTTAGTGGGAGCAGTATTAAAATTATGGAGGAAAAAGCAAATAGAAGGACCATGAAATTGGATGATTTTTGCTAGAGATAATTGATGCTCTGGAGAGAGAGAATGAAAAGCTGAAGACAGATAAATATTAATTAAAGGTTGACAATGGAAGACAGGAAGGAGGCCTTCTTGGCAGCATGAATGTAACCCACCCCACCATTTTTTAACATTGTTTCTGTAAATGATGACTTGTAAATTCACACGTAGCTATGGATAAACAGCCTGTTTGCTTAAAGGATTCTAGAAGCTAACTTTAAAGGAAGCAGCCTCAAGCCTTCAGGCACTGCAGTTCCAAGAGATTTGCTCCCTCTCTGTGTTAAAACTAGGATGATAAAAACCAGACTATCCATCCTTGACCGGCTCCAAGATGGCTATTGGAGCAGTCTGTGCTGACTCGCACCCTCAAGGACTATCCCACAACCTCCTCTCTTCCATCTGTTTCCTTTGTTCTGCCTCCCCCTCCCCACCACTCTCACAAAAACCCTGTCTGCACTGAGATGTTAAGATGGTCTTTGCTATCTTCTCAGGCTGCCAGCTCTTGAATAAACCAACTTCCTTGTACCAGCACTTACCTCCCCATTATTGGCTTTTTGGATGGCAGACAGCCGAACCTGAGTTTGGTATGATACAGAGCACAGGTGGAGGACCCAGAAAGCTGGAGACTAGATTCAAGACTTAATAAAAGTGTATCATACTAGTGGCCCAGTGCATGAAATTCACTGCACCCTTTCCAATCAGGGACATCCCTCTCACAATCTGGGTCCACTGGCTCCTAACCACTCACCGGCCTCCCTGCCTGATTGCCCCTAACTGCCCTCCTGTGCTGGTCTGATCTCACCCCTGTAGCTTGATCTCACCCAGTCGCTGTCTCTTTTTGTTTTTCTCAGCAGTCTTCCAGGCCTCCCTGCCTCCCTCTCTCCCTCTTCCTTTTTTCCAGCTGAGAGGGAGCAGGGCTAGTGGGGGCAGCTCCACCCTCTGCCCGCCCTGGGGCCTCATTCTGAGGGAGGCTCCGAGAGTGCTGGGAGGGAGGGAAAGAAAGGGAGAAAAGGCTGTGAGCTGGTGGGCACTGTGTGTGTCTGTGCGTGTGTGCAGTTGTGAGTGAGTGTGAGTGCTGACCCTGCCTTCCCCATCCTGTTTCTGCTGCCACAAGTCCCCACCCACCAGAGCCTGCTGCGCACGCAGCCTGGGCGAACAGTGGAGTCTCCGGTTGTTGCGGATGTGATAGGCCCAGCCTTTTTACATATAAGGATATACATAAGGTTATAAAGCTATATATAGGGTTAAATTCTCAAACTAGGCAGGGTCTTGGCTGGGAGAGAAGAGGATCCTTAAACTTTGTATGAGGACTAGAGCCCCAGTGCATGAAATATGTGCACAGAGTGTGTGTGTGTGTGTGTGTGTGTGTGTGTTCCTCAGCTCAGCCTGCACCCTTTCCAACCTGGGACCCCTTGAGGGATGTCTGACTGCCCATTTAGGCCCTATCCCAGTCGGGCATCCCTCTCACAATCCAGGACTGCTGGCTCCCAACTGCTTGCCTGCCTGCTTGCCTGCCTGATTGCCCCTAACCACTTCTGCCTGCCAGCCTGATCACTCCCTAACCACTCCCCTGCCAGCATGATCAATGCCTAACTGTTCCCTTGCTGGTCTGATTGCCCCCAACTGTCCTCCTCTGCCGGCCTGGTCCCCCCCTAACTGCCCTTCCCTGCAGGCCTGAGTCTCCCTCCCCCCCAACTACCCTCCCTTGCAGGCTTGGTCCTTCCCAACTGCCCTCCCCTGCAGGCTTGATTGCCCCCAACTGCCCTCCCTTGCAGTCCTGGGTCTCCCCTCAACTGCTCTCCCCTGCAGTCCTGATTGCCCACAACTGCCCTCCCCTGCTGGCCATTTTGTGTCCACATGGGGGCGGCCATCTTGTGTGTTAGAGTGATGGTCAATTTGCATATTGCCTCTTTTATTATATAGGATGTCTGAGTAATGAACATGAAAATCTTGAATCTTCCTGCTTCTTCTGAACCATTTAGCCTATAGGTGCAGCCCACTCCTCTCCGTTAGCAGCAATTGCTTCCTCCACCTTCCTTGTAAATGAGACGGAAGGCAATGCCCAACTTATTGTTTTGTGAGGATCTCAGTCTACCCATCAGAAATGCCTGGGGCTTCACCTGGCCCTAGGGAGCTTTCCACCAACAGCTCCTCTTTCCATACCAAAGATGGGACTGGACCAACCCTTGTGGTTCTTATTATGATTGTAATATGCCCTTCAGCAATAACCCTTATTACTTACAGATCCTGGAGCATATGAGGCACATAAAGTGTGTGTGTGGGGGGGAGGGGGGGACACAACTGCATGCAGGTCTGGGTTCTATTTTTATTGGGTTCAAGAGTGGGGGCCTAGGGTTTCTCCAGCTCACTCTTTATTAGTGAATTTAAAACATAAGAGTGGAAATTTAAAGCATGGGAAAAGAAAACAAACAAGTATGCCAAATTGTAATAGTGCTAGCCTTGGGGGTTGGGGAAAGGCATAGGGTTGTGTGGCTGGCAATGTGCTTATTCAAGATAGCCTTACTTAAAGTGGATGAGTGCTTTGCAATGGGTGTCTCTTTGAAGTGGAGACCTCACAACCAAATCAGGCACTTGCATCACAAAAAGAATAACCAACTATCTGTGCTTACACAAAATGGCAATTTCGTGCCTTTCCCTGGATCCTTCCCATTCCTCCTCAGGGCCACTAGGCCAATACATTGAGTCATGATGTCACCTGATTGGCAAAGGGCTGAGTTTGCTGAAAGAGGAATGGAATCGTAATCCAGAGGAACTGCAAGACCTAGTCATCACCTACTGGCAGGAAGTGGAGAGGCCATTTGGGACTCGACAGTGGAGTCTTGGATTAAGGTCGGTTATATAAGGAAACATTTATTTTACTTATTTTTTTAAAATATATTTATGGACTTTTTACAGAGAGGAAGGGAGAGGGATAGAGAGTTAGAAACATCGATGAGAGAGAAACATCGATCAGCTGCCTCCTGCACACCCCCTCCTGGGGATGTGCCCGCAACCCAGGTAAAAGCCCTTGACTGGAATCGAACCTGGGACCCTTCAGTATGTAGGCCGGCGCTCTGTCCACTGAGCCAAACCAGTCAGAGCTATTTACTTATTTTTTAAGGAAACGTTTACTAAAATAGGAACATTTTGGGGGTTATGGGATGGAACAAACTGGGTGGGAGATGGTGCTAACACTTCTTGAACGGATCTTAGAAGCTTGGAGAAAGTGTTAGCCAATGCCAAATGAAAGAAAATGTGAGAATGGTCATGGAAGACAATACAAAAAGAGGTCCAAAAGCTTAAATAAGTCCACATGACAAAATGGATATATCATATGGGGTTGGGGAAGGTTTCCTAGGAGAAGACCTGAAAGACATTCTGCTTGCCACAGCAAAAGAATGGGATGATGAGAAGCATCAGTATTGAAGAGCTCAAGTATAGCCATCACCTGCAAGCCAGGGCTGATGGCAACAGACACGATCACGGAAGTGCGTTCATTGAGAGCAAAGGGGTGAGTGATAGGATCTTGAAATAGAGGCAGGTGGAAGCCAGGCAGGTGCAATGACCATAATGCGGTTTGGAGGCAATTAGTAGATTGTCTCCAGGGAGCACATATATTTCAGATATCAACAACTCTTTGCTGTCAAGTTTTGTTTGTTTGTTTGTTTTTAATTTTAGAGAGAAGAAGGCTGTGGAGGAGAGAGAGAGATTCTTGAATGTGCCCTGACTGGAGATCAACCGGAAACCTTGGAGTTTCAGGAAGACACTCTAAGCAACCCAGCTCCCTGGCCGGGGCCACTGCCCTTTTGAACAGTGAGACAAAATCTTCCGAGTCCCACAGGCACAGCCCACGACGGGTATCATCCGTCCAGCGTGTGGGCGCCGTCAGCGTCTCCCGCCGTCCACGCTCCCACCTGTTAGTCACTCAGCTGCCCTGAGGGTGATCAGGTGGACGCCCTGGTGTTTCAGTGCTTGTGCTGGT
Source organism: Corynorhinus townsendii (assembly GCA_026230045.1). Lineage (NCBI taxonomy): Eukaryota > Metazoa > Chordata > Mammalia > Chiroptera > Vespertilionidae > Corynorhinus > Corynorhinus townsendii. Next base: position 108,801,053 of record JAPDVU010000006.1, on the reverse strand, counting down.
CCCCCTATTTTACTTAATCATGGCCCCGAAGCACAGGACTCCTGCCGCTGGCCACGGGGAGAAGCCGAAGAGAAGCCAGAGTCTTCCAGCCAAAGGTGAGTACAGCACAATCCTATCTGAGAGAGCGGCCACGTTCACCTAACGTTTATTACAGTATGTTATTAGAATTGTTCTATTTTATTGTTATTGTTTGTAATCTCTTGCTGTGCCTAATTTAGAAATTAAACTTTATCATAGGCATTTACGTATAGGAAAAAACAAAGTATATATAGGGGTTGGGGCTATCTGCTCTTTCAGGCATCCACGGAGGTCTTGGAACTGTCCCCAGGGACAAAGGGGTGGGGTTGGGGGACGGGACTCCTACGCTGCTTTCTTCCCTTCCTTCCCGTTCTTAGAGTATGTGGTAAAGGTAATATACTTCTTGAACATTACATTTCAGAGTTTGTTTCTTGGAAATCATTGTGTATTATTTCTCTCCTACTCTGTTTATAATTTGGATAAAATTTTACAACATCCATTTAATTTCTGTACCCACCCCCATTTGGGGTTTTAAATTAACCAAATACTGCTATCATGTTACATTTTTCCAAAGATAGCTTTAGCATGGTCTCCTAGAAACCTGATAATGTTTACTTCTACACATCTTTTAAAAATCTCTCTCTTTTTTTTATTGATTTCAGAGAGGAAGCGAGAGGGAGAGAGAGATAGAAACATCAATGATGAGAGAGCATCATTGATTGGCTGCCTTCTGCAGGCCTCCTACTGGGGATCGAGCCTGCAGCCCCCGCATGTGCCCTTGACTGGAATCGAACCTGGGACCCTATGGTCCGCAGGCCTTCGCTCTATCCACTGAGCCAAACCAGCTAGTGCTACTTTTACACATTTAACTTTAAAATCAGGTGATGATTTACATAACAGTAGGTCTTCCACTTTTAAAAGCTTAGAAATTGCTTAGTACTTTTCTTTCAAGTTTATCACAAGTTGTTATAAGTAACTGATGAAATAAAAATGTTGGTCGTTTCCTCACTATTTTCTTTATAATATTCATATGGTTGCCCACTTTGTTGATACAGCATCATATTATCCCACACACAATAAACCTACTCCCCACAAATTGTATAGACTTAAATCTGTTTTTTTAATTGTCTATGTTTATTTTCTGCTGAATACCAGAATAGCAATTTAAAAAAAGAGTAATCGAAAGTTTAATATTTAGTGTGTGTTATAGATATGAACTCACAGTAATTTATGGACTATTCAAAGAGAAAGCAAAGCTATAGTTTCTTTCCATTAAAAGTAATGATAAAAATTAGAGAGGTATGAGTTATTTTACTATTTTTGTCTCATACTCTGATAGCTATTAAGTTACAATTTTTCATGGCTATTATCAATCTAGGTAAAACGTATTTTCTTCATTGCATTACTTTAAAAGCCATTTTCTCAAAATCAGAATACAAATGTGCTATTATGATTGTTAAGACACCTTTGATATAGTTTTGTATATTCAACTCATCTTAAAGCATCTGTCCACATGTCAGTTTGATTATCTTATTTTAAGCACACTTAGAAAATCATGTCCTCACTTTACAAAATAGACAAAAATGTCTATGGCCAATATAACTGGAAATATAACATTGAATAGATTTTAAAATTTTCAGTAGTAACCAGTTATGCACTGTATAGCAATATTGTCAAATTTGGAGAGAGGGAGGAGAGGTAGGGGCATCCTTGTAAGTGAACCTCATTTTTCGTATTAGAATGCTAATATATAAAGTTGAAAGTTTATAAATCAATAAATAGGAGGAGAACCTCAGAATGTTGGAAATGACCACTAGAAAAATTTAAAGAGAAATGAATCGATGAGATTACATTTGGGGTACAGGAAGGGAGTGAAACAGTGTGGAAAAAGTAAATCTTCCTTTGGACTATTTAGTGTTTTAAAATACTTGATTTTACTGCTTTAATTTAAAAAGCTGAATTCAAATTTATATGCACAATTTTATAAATCATTTGATATAACAGTTTAGCTATTTTTGTTTATTTTTATTTTTTATTGAATTTATTGGGGTCACACTGATTAGCAAAATTATATAGGTTTCAGGTGCACAATTCTATAGCACATCATCTATCTATCTACTGCATTGTGTGTTCACCATGCTAGAGATCTGAAAAAACCTACAGATAGTCCATATGTTTGTGTCTTTTGATCCTGTTTTTGTGCCAATAATCCCATTGTCTTAGACTTTACCTATCTTTTTTAGATTGAATGTAAGATACAGAAGATTTTCTCACCAATGTGTTTGCTTTAGATTTAGGTTCAGTTTATGGGGTATTATAGCAACTCTTATTTCTGGCCTGTTCCCTGGTTTCATGTCTTTTATTTTATAGTTTTCCATATGGGGAGAGGAGAACTTAGAATTTGCAACTCAGGAAATAAACCCTGAATTTTAATAGTAGAATTTACAACTAAAAGGATTACTTTATTCCTCCGGCCATTACTTTATTGTGCTGAAGACATGTTGCTTTCTAAAACCATTTTTCATGTAGTCTCTATTTATTAAATGACTGTTATATTCATAGTGCACTATAATGCACCACTTCAGATACTGAATAGAGTAAAAGTAGTTCTCCAAAATGGTGAGATATCCACCAGGATAGAGATATATGATGGCTAAAATAACAAAATTATTTATAACATTATTAAAATAATTCAGGAAAAAAATAATTCAGTAATGTGGTCAGAGGGGCTTCCAGGAAGCAGAGCCTTTACAGAAAGACACAATGTGGCTGTGGCCAAAGAGGATGAGGATGCTCCTGATGAGGTGAGCATTAAGGCTAGAGGAAAGTCATGGAGACCAGATTCAGTATGTTGAGTTCCTGCAGGACCAACATGGTGGAGTAGATTTGGTGGGAAATACAAATAAGATAGAGTTTACAACTGCTTAAACATGAAAGGTGCTGGTGATAGAGGTTAAGGTTAAATGGGATTTTATATGTTAGGAAAAAAATATGCATTTTGCCATGTGGGAAATAGGGAATTAAAAGATTTTAGACAGAGGAGTTATATATTAAAATGAAAGTTTTTGGAAACCTGGCAGTGTTATAAAGATGGATGAATTGGAGCTGAAAGGTGAGGTAAAAGCTGTGATAATTGCCTGAGTTTAAGTCTCTTTGTTTCACAAGTTTTATAACTACATTTTAAAAAGTGTTTTTAGGTAGTTACTTTATTCTTATAGATGTTCAAGTATTCTACTTGAATAAATATATGGGTATCAAACCAATTTCTTTTCTTAAAATTCTTTTTATGTTATACATAATTATAATGTACTGCTATACTTAAACACAACTGTCTGCATTTCTTAACATTCTTTGCCATCTATATTCCAATTAAAGGCAATGTCTTAAATTGGATACCTAATATTACCATATTAGGTAATATTACCTCCTGTGGGATTACATTTTAGTAACTGTAACAACATTGGCAAACAATGATTTGGTAGGTAGCAAATATATCGCTATAATATGTATATATGTAATATTTTATTAGTAGTGATATTAGAAAATATTTTTATAACTTTAAATCTTAAATGTAAAAATATTATATTAATGGAAATTCAATTATTTAGATTGTAAAGTACCTGAAAAAAATTTAAATTAATATTATTAGAATGTCCTAATACTGCCCTAACCAGTTTGGCTCAGTGGGTAGAGCATCGGCCTGCAGACTGAAGGGTCCCAGGTTTGATTCCGGTCAAGGGCATGTACCTTGGTTGCGGGCACATCCCAGGAGGGGGTGTGCAGGAGGCAGCTGATCGATGTTTCTCTCTCATCGATGTTTCTAACTCTCTATCCTTCTCCCTTCCTCTCTGTAAAAAAAAAAATATATATATATGTATATAAAGAATGTCCCAATATTTAGAGAATTTAATCAACCAACAATTGGCAGAAGAACATGTAGGAAATGCTTATTATTGTAACACTTTTTCATTACAGTAAATAACTTTAATAATTTTTTGGATGTGCTGTTAAACTAAATAAAATCATCCTTTAATAATTTTGGTTTACACTACCATTACTAGCTAAAGAAAATATCTTAAGTATATAGCTAGTATATAATTCAGTCTGTGATTTGTCAATTTACCTCAGTATGGATCATGTGAAAAAGATCGGTGGAGAAGAGAGAACTGGAGTTTAGTTCCAAAGTTTATATTATGTAGTTTTTAGGTATCCAATTTAAGACATTGCCTTCTGAGCTGGCCTAAATAGTCTGTAATGCCTCATTTGATTGAAAAAGAGCTTTCAGTGATATGTTACAATTCTGTGGAATCAAAGATCCATATTCATAATACTGTTATTTTGTCTTGATTTTACACTTCTATAGATTTTTCTCTAAGCTTCCATTCATTGTATTGACAAAGCAATTTAGAATTGAAAAGGAGTATCTTTATGAATGGGCATAGTTACATCAGTATGGCTCAATGTAACAATATGACTAATCTCCACTATCCCTTCTACATCTTAATGTTACCTCAGAGAAATATCAGCAACTTAAGGAAAAGCCTCAGACCTGTCTGCCTGTTTCTTTAATACAGTCCTTGGCAGGTTGCATAATTATTTCAATCTGGCTTTCTTCCTCTGCATCATGTTTATTCTTTATGCTTGGCACTTATTAAATACCAGATAAATATTTGTGAATAAATAACTTAGTACATAAATGATTAATGAAAATAAACATATGTGTCACATTGTTGATAAAATTTTATTTTTCTCAATTTACTATGTGCTCCAGAAGACATGAATTTCTTACTTATAAAAAATAGAAGAATAACTATGAGAATTTAAGTTAGAGACTGAATGTAGGGAAACTTGGTTATTGCCTAGGAAGCATTTACTAGTAGCTACTCATGATTTTTTTGTCAGAACGTTCAAAGCATAAATTGGTCAGAAACCCCTCTCCAACATTTTCAGATGACAGAGAGAAGTATCTTGTCTGATCTCCCTCTCTGGATTAGAGAGGGTGGGGGAGAGTTCAACATTCAGGTGACCTTTTGCAGTATGTAGAGCTTGGGGACAATTATATGCAGCATCCTATGCATTACTAGGTCAGAATCAAGACCAACACTCCAAAAATTATTCCTGATCCAAATAAAGATTTTTAAAAAATATATGTTTTTTAATTGATTTCAGAGAGGAAGGCAGAGGGAACGAGAGATAGAAACATCATTGATGAGAGAGAATCATTGATCGGCTGCCCCCTGCATGCCTCCTACTGGGGATCGAGCCCACAACCCAGGCATGTGCCCTGACTGGGAATCAAACTGTGACCTCCTGGTTTATAGGTCCACACTCAACCACTGAGCCACGCTGACTGGACCCAAATGAGGATTGTAATCTTTATTTTCAATCATTGTAGAGTTAGGAAGAGGTTTTAAACTGAAGAGTAACTTGATCAAGTTTACTAGGTGTACCAGTTAATAATGTGGATTTTTTCAATAGATGGAGTTACACATATGTTGATATATATGCAATTTAATATGGATGCTATTTTGTTGTATTGACAACAAGCTTCAAAACTTCAAATGTCAAATTTTCTGAAGATGTTAACATCATAGATATTTTTACGCTTAAAAATGTCGAATTTTGTGCCAAAAAAGAACATTTACGGGAAGTTTTAATTCATTACTTTATTTTGAAGAAAAATACTGCTGAAAATTATTGTATACTTCGGGAAGCTTATTGTGAACATGCTCCATCTCAAGATACTTATGAACGCTGGTTTAAACGCTTTAAAAGTGATGATTTTGATGTGAAAGACAAAGAACGTCCAGGTCAATTTGAGCCAAGCTTTGATGGTAAAATGACCAGAATGGGCCAGAAGACACGGCGAAGAAATTTTGCTTCATGATAACGCACCATTACACACTTCAAAACCAGTTAAAGACACGTTAAAAGATCTTGCCTAGGAAGTATTAACCCACCTGCCATATTCACCAGACCTTGCTCCTTCAGATAACCACTTGTTCTGATCAATGGCATGTGTACTTTCTGAGCAGCACTTCAAAACGTACGAAGAAGTGGAAAATTGGGTCTCTGAATGGTTTGCCTCAAAACAAGAAAAGTTCTATTGGGACAGTATCCACAAATTACCTGAAAGATGGAGGAAATGTGTAGCTAGCGATGGACATTACTTTGAATAAAGCACCTTTGATGTTTCTCTTGAAGTTATAATTTTTCTTTTATTACAAAATCCACATTATTAATTGGTACACCTAGTATGTTTTAGAAACATTATTCTGACCACTGTGATCATTCCTACTGGCAAAGAGATCAACTATAATATTGTAGCAGAAACTGGTTAGCTGTTTACCAAACCCATTTTCTCTTCCTGCTGAGCACACTTTTAGATTGTATATTCCAGTCTATTAAAGGTGGGTAAAGCCATATGATAAGTGCTGCCCAGAGAAGAGTGGATAGAAATGATGTGTGTCACTTCTTAGCCTGGCACACAAGACCCAACAACATGCAATTCTGCATGTTCTTTATCCATAGGAAGTGATATCTGATGGTGGTGGAGTGACTCAGTAGAAGTTGTTTGGGTCTTTGGGTCATTATTTGGAGGAATACCCCCTAGAAAAGCTATTTTGGATATATTATGAGTGAAAAATTAATTTCTGTTGTGTTAAACTACTGAGGTTTGGAAGTTAGTCTGTTATAGCAGATTTTCAAATGTAACAGACATAATTCCTATAGTTTGGTGAGTGATAAGAAGATCCTGAAATAGCACAGCAGTTAGGGGATGGAAAGAATGAACTTTCACAATGGATGTTTAGGAGCTACAAGTAGCAAGGGGTATTGACTGATCTACTGTGAAGTGAATGGAGGAATAGAGAATCATTTTTAGCTTTTCAGCTTGGGCGACTGGGAATATGGTAACAGTGAAAATGGTAATGGTAAAATACGATTCACAGGATGATAAGAAGGTCTTTTGAAAAGGTAATTATTATTAATTTGAATCTACTTTCAGATATAATTGTTTAAAGAGTAATTTGTTTACATTTTTAAATTCTTATCTGTCCTTTGCCACACCTTACTGCTTCCCTGTACTACCAGTTTTGGTCTTGGCCCTGTGAATTTCTTGAACTAATGAAATAAGAGAAAGAGTTTTAGTTTGCTAGTTCTAAGCAGAGGCCTTAAGAGACATATTTTCACTTCCCATGACTGCTCCTGCTCTCCTGTTCTCTACCATAAGGACATCAGAACTTGGGATTTATTTCTTCAGACATCCCATAATGATTCACATCTCAACACAATCAGGAGCAGAGCCATACACAAGAAATAAATATTTGTATTTATCAACCATATGAATTAGGCAGTGTTATTACAGGAAAAAAAAACCCAGACCTATTTGAATGAGATAGTTGAATTATGTGATAGGGAGTTGAGAATAATATTCTGGAGAAGAAGAAGATGGAGATAACTAATTTTGAAGTTGTGATTGAAATTGTGATTGGTGGGAGGAGAATCCAAGATGGTGGCGTAGGTAAACACCTAAACTGCTGCCCCGCACAACAATTTCAAAACTTACAACTAAAAGACAAAACATCTATCACCCAGAACCACGGGAAAGCTGGCTGAGTGGAAGTTCTACAACTAGAAGGAAAGAGAAAAGAGCATTGAGACGTGCACAAGCGCTGAAAAGCTGAGATACGGAGGCGCGGGATCTGGGCTGGCGGCAGGCGTTGCTTTTTTCAACCCTAAGGGAGACAAGCCCCCGATTACTCTGAAATACAGTTTCTGGGGAGACGCAGGGGACCCAAACTCCTATGGGGAGAAGCTGGATTGTCTAACACCGGGTCGGAAAGTGAGGGGAGCCTGCTTGCAGAGCTGCGTGCAAGAATAATTGTTTACTGCGCTGGGGCACAGGATGCAGTTGAACACACAGAGCCGGCTAACTAGCAGCCATCGCTGTTTGCCACACCCTAGCCTAGTGACGCCCTGAGACCCCGCCCCACACAACCTACAAACCCACCCAAGCTCCAAGCAGGAGCGTTAGTATAAGAAAGGCCTGCCCTATCGCAGCTTAACCTAGCAAACTTGCAGCCTGGGTCAGACAGCTCCAAAACCTCCAAACCCCAAGCAAAGAGGAGAAAACTGTAGCTCTCGCTGTAGCTCCTGCTGGGTGGACTCAGACAATAGCTGACCTGCACCCCATTGGAGATCCAGAAGCCAGTGTACCTAGTGGTCAGTGTGAGAAACCAGATTTCAACTCCTCACATCCATAAGTGACACATTCAAGAGGCAGACTCAGCGAGCACCAAAGCCCCACTGAAACAAGTCCTGCCCCATAAGCATGTCTCCAGCACTGCAGTTCTTATAGACACAGCGAGTCCTCACAGCTGATTGGCCTGGAGGTCAATTCCTCCCAGCGTACCAACAGCAATTAAGGCTTAACTACACCAAGACTTTGCACTCAGCCCACAAAGGGGTGTACTAAGAGCGTCCACATCAGGTGTTTGGGGAGGCTGAGCTACTGCCCCCTATAGGTCACCTACCACACAAAGCCACTCCATCAACACAGGGAAGCAGCCAAAATGCGGAGACAAAGAGACATGTCACGAATGAAAGAAACTGAGGAAAGCAAACTACTGGATGACATAGAGTTCAGAACCACATTTATAAGGTTACTCAAGAATCTTCTAAAAACTGCTGAGAAACTTGATGACACTTCTGAGGAGCTTAGTGAAACCTTCAAGGACCTTAATGAGAATGCCAAAAAAAATGGAAAAGGACCAGTCAGAAATGAAGCATACACTGTCTAAAATAAAGAATATACAGAAACTCAACTGTAGATCAACGTACCCCAAGAATCAAACCAAAGATCTGAAATATGAGGAAACAAAAAACACCCAACCAGAAAAACAAAAAGAAAAAAGAATCCAAAAATATGAAGATAGTGTAAGGAGCCTCTGGGACAACTTCAAGCGTACCAACATCTGAATTTTTGGGGTGCCAGAAGAAGAGAGAGACAAAATATTGAAAACCTATTAGAAGAAATAATGACAGAAAACTTTCCCTACCTGGTGAAAGAAATAGACTTACAAGTTCAGGAAGCGCACAGAACCCCAAACAAAAGGAATCCAAAGAGGACCACACCAAGACACATCATAATTAAAATGCCAAGGGCAAAAGACAAAGAGAGAATCTTGAAAGCAGCAAGAGAAAAATGGTTATTGAGAGGAAGGAGGCACAGCTGGTGAGACAGTTTGCAGCTGGGAAGAGCAGGGATCCCCCGGATAAAGGTAAAATCAAAGATCTAGGCAGTAGAATCTCCCAGACCTCTGTGCCCAGAAGGTCAGGGAGAAACTACACAGTGCCAAGCCACGTCCCTGAGGACAGGCAAGGTCTGAAGGATTTTAGACCACAGAGTCTGGATTTGGGATCTGAGCTCAAAGGCAGCCTTTAAGAGCTGCCAGACCGCGGAGTGCCGGCAAGAGAGGAACTGGCAGAGACATGGTCCTTCCTCGCGCTGGGGCCTGCGCCTTTCCCCACTGAACCTAGTTTGTGGGACCTTTTGGAGACAGGCGCTTACCTGTGACAGAAGTGCGGGAGAAGGGGTAGAGTTGTGGAACCTGGGCAGAGTGGGCAACGGACGGTCCAGGAGAAGTGGTAGCAAGTCTGGTGCTGAGTCATATCTAAGCCCACAGAATCCATTTTCTCCTGAGAGATAGCCCCTCCCCCCAGTCTCCAGGCAACCAATATAGCCACACCCAGATTCCACCCTGATTAACACCATGGAATCTGAATACTCCCTGAGGCCATAGGATCTACTCTAAAGAGAAATCTTTAGAAGCTAAGCACCTCAATTACACTAGATAACCAAGCCCAGGAGAACAGAAAGATTTCACCAGTAGCACCATCACCAAAAGAACCTGGGTAGCAAAGCAATTGGATCTACAATTAAAACATTTCAGGAAAACATGGGGAGACAAAAAAGCAATACCCAAAGGAAAGAAAAAGAGGAATCACCAGAAAGGGAGTTAAATGAAATTGAGGCTAGCAGCTTAACAGAGAGAGAATTGAGAGTAATGATTATAAGGATGTTTAAACGGATGGACGACAAATACACACAACTCAATGACAAATACACACAACTCAATGAGAACTATAAGGAGCTGAATGAAAATGTCACCAACATGAAAAGAAACCAAGAGGAGATGAAGAACGACATAGCTGCAATAAAGAACACATTGGAAGGCTTAAACAGTAGACTAGAAGAGGCTGAGGACCGCATCAGCGAATTAGAAGACAAGGTAGGAAAACACACACAAACACAGCAGCAAATGGAAAGAAGACTTAAAAAGCAAGAGGAGAGCCTAAGGGAGCTTTGGGACAACACAAAGCGAAACAATATTAGAATAATAGGGATACCAGAAGGTGAGGAAGAGAAGCAAGGAATAGAAAACCTGTTTGAAGAAATAATGACAGAAAACTTCCCTGATATTGGCAAGAAAAAAACTATGCAAGTCCAAGAAGTACATAGAGTCCCAAACAAGTTGAACCCCAAAAGACCGACACCAAGACACATCATAATTAAATTGGCGAATACCAATGACAAAGTAAGAATCTTAAAGGCTGCCAGAGAGAGAAAGAAAGTTACCTACAAGAGATCTCCTATTAGAATATCAACTGATTTCTCAACAGAAACACACCAGGCCAGAAGGGAATGGAATGAAATATACAAAGTGATGCAAAGCAAGGGACTGAATCCAAGAATACTATACCCAGCAAGGTTATCATTCAAAATTGAAGGGGGAATCAGGAGCTTCACAGACAAAAAAGGGCTAAGAGAGTTTATCACTACCAAGCCAGCAATGCAAGAAATGCTAAAGGGACTGCTGTAAAAAGAAGAAAGAGAAAGGCAAAAAAGAAACACAAACACTAAGGGGGACAATATGACAACAAACATGTACTGGTCAATAACAACATTAAACGTAAATGGATTAAATACACCAATCAAAAGACATAGGGTAGCTGAATGGATAAGAAAACATGACCCATATATTTGCTGTCTACAAAGACCCACCTCAGAGCAAAGGATTCACACAGACTGAGAGTGAAGGGATGGAAAAATATTTTTCAAGCAAACGGAAATGAGAAAAAAGCTGGGGTAGCAATACTTATATCTGATAAAATAGACCTCAAAGTAAAGGGCATAACAAGAGATAAGGAAGGCCACTACATAATACTAAAGGGAACAATTCAACAAGAAGATATAACTCTGGTAAACATATATGCACCCAACGCAGGAGCACCCAAATACATAAAAAAACTCCTGGAAGAGATCAAGGGAGAGATCGACAACAATACTATCATAGTAGGAGACTTTTACACCACTGACATCACTGGATAAATCCTCTAGACAAAAAATCAGCAAAGAAACAGCAATTCTAAATGACACACTAGATCAGATGGACCTAATTGACATCTTCAGAGCATTTCACCCCAAAGCCTCGGAATATACGTTCTTCTCAAGTGCCCATGGGACATTTACAAAAATAGACCACATATTGGGTCACAAACAAAGCCTCCCTAAATTCAGAAAGATTGAAATCTTATCAAGCATTTTCTCAGACCACAATGGCATAATATTAGAAATAAACTATAATAAAAACATTCCAAAAAATTCAAACACGTGGAAACTGAATAGCATGCTATTAAGCAATGATTGGGTGATCAACGAGATCAAAGAAGAAATTAAAAACATCCTGGAGAATAATGACAATAAAAACACAACAATGCAAATGCTATGGGACACAATGAAAGCAGTCTTGAGAGGGAAGTTTATAGCTAGCTCTACAGGCCTACCTCAAAAAACAAGAAAAAATGGTAATAAATCTTCTAACTCAACAACTCAAAGAATTAGAAAGAGAGCAACAAGAAAAGCCCACAGTGAGCAGAAGGAAGGACATAATAAAGAGCAGAGCAGAAATGAATGACATAGAGACCAAAAAAACAATACACAGGATCAACAAACCAAGAGCTGGTTCTTTGAAAGGATAAACAAGATTGATGAACCTCTAGCCAGGCTCACCAAGAAGCAAAGAGAGAGGACCCAAATAAACAAAATCAGAAATGAAAGAGGTGAAATAACAACAGACCCCACAGAAATATAAAGGATTGTTAAAAAATACTATGAACAACTCTATTCTAACAAACTACACAATCTGGAGGAAATGGACACATTCCTAGAAAAATACAACCTTCCAAAACTCAATCAGGAAGATTCTAAGAATCTCAATAGGGTGATAACTATGGAAGAAATTGAAGCAGTCATCAAAAAGCTTCCAGCAAACAAAAGCCCAGGGCCTGATGACTTCACAGGGGAGTTTTACCAAACATTCAAGGAAGAACTAAAACCTATCTTCCTCAGACTATTCCAGAAAATTCAAGAAGAAGGAACACTTCCAAGCTCCTTCTATGAGGCCAGCATCACCCTAATACCAAAACCAGACAAAGACAACACAATGAAAGAGAATTACAGGCCAATATCCCTCATGAACATCGATGCCAAAATCCTCAACAAAATTCTAGCAAATAGAATCCAGCAGTACATCAGAAAGATTATACACCATGACCAAGTAGGATTTATCCAAGGGATGCAAGGATGGTACAATATTCGCAAATCAATAAACGTGATACATCACATAAACAAATTGAGAGATAAAAATCACATAGTCATATCAATTGATGCAGAAAAAGCATTTGATAAAATCCAACACCCTTTCTTGATAAAAACTCTCAGCAAGGTGGGAATAGAAGGATCATACCTGAACATAATAAAAGCCATATACGACAAACCCACAGCCAACATCATACTCAATGGGCAAAAACTAAAACCATTTCCCCTAAGAACAGGAACAAGACAGGGATGCCCACTCTCACCACTCCTGTTTAATATAGTGCTGGAAGTACTAGCCATTGCGATCAGACAAGAAGAAGAAATAAAAGGCATCCAAATTGGAAAAGAAGAAGTAAAACTGTCCTTATTCACAGATGACATGATACTGTACGTAGAAAACCCTAAAGACTCCATAAAAAAATTATTAGACTTAATAACTGAATTCGGTAATGTAGCAGGATACAAAATTAATGCCAAGAAATCTATGGCATTTCTATACACCCATAATGAACTTACAGAAAGAGAGACTAAAAAAGCAATCCCATTTACCATCACACCAAAAAAATTAAGATACTTAGGAATAAACTTAACTAAAGAGGTAAAAGACCTATACGTAGAAAACTACACGACACTGAAAAAAGAGAGAGAGGAAGACGTAAACAGATGGAAGAACATACCATGTTCATGGATTGGTAGAATCAACATCATCAAAATGTCCATACTACCCAAAGCAATCTATAAATTCAATGCACTTCCCATTAAAATACCAACAACATATTTCACAGACCTAGAACGAAATTTCCAAAAATTTATCTGGAATAAAAAAAGAACCCGAATAGCTACAGCAATCCTGAGAAAGAAGAACAAAGTAGGTGGGATCTCAATACCAGATATCAAGTTGTATTACAAAGCTACTGTTCTCAAAACAGCCTGGTACTGGCACAAGAACAGACATATAGATCAATGGAATAGAATAGAGAACCCAGAAATTGACCCAAATCAATATGCTCAATTAATATTTGACAAAGGAGGCATGAACTTTCAATGGAGTCAAGACAGTCTCTTCAACAAATGGTGTTGGGAAAATTGGATAGATACATGCAAAAGAATGAAGCTAGATCACCAACTTACACCATACACAAAAATAAATTCAAAATGGATAAAGGACTTAAACATAAGACGGGAATCCATGAAAATACTAGAGGAATCCACAGGCAGCAAAATCTCGGACATATGCTAAAAGAACTTATTCACTGATACTACTCCTAGGGCAATGGAAGCTAAAGAGAAAATAAACAAATGGGACTACATCAAAATAAAAAGCTTTTGCACAGCAAAGAAAACCATCAATAAAACAACAAGAAAGCCCACTGCATGGGAGAACATATTTGCCAATGATATCAATGATAAGGGTTTAATCTCCAACATATACAGAGAACTCATACAACTTAACAAAAAGAAGATAAACAACCCAATCAAAAAATGGGCAACTGATCTAAGTAGACACTTTTCGAAAGAAGACAGAAGGCAGGCCAAGAGACATATGAAAACCTGCTCACAGTCACTAATCATCAGAGAGATGCAAATCAAAACAACAATGAGGTACCATCTCACACCTGTCAGAATGGCTTTTATCAACAAATCAACAAACAACAAGTGTTGGCGAGGATGCGGAGAAAAAGGAACTCTTTTGCACTGCTGGTGGGAATGCAGACTGGTGCAGCCACTGTGGAGAACAGTATGGAGCTTCCTCAAAAAACTAAAAATGGAACTCCCATTTGACCCAGTGATCCCACTTCTAGGAATATATCCCAAGAATCTAGAAACACCCATCAGAAAGGAAATATGCACCCCTATGTTCATAGCAGCACAATTCACCATAGCCAAGATTTGGAAACAACCTAAATGCCCATCAGCAGATGAATGGATTAAAAAACTGTGGTATATCTATACAATGGAATACTACACTGCGGTAAAAAAGAAGGAGTTCCTACCATTTGCAACAATATGGATGGAGATGGAGAATATTATGTTGAGTGAAATAAGCCAGGCAGAGAAAGATAAATATCACATGATCTCCCTCATTTGTGGAATATAATGAACGACATAGACTGATGAACAAGAACAGATCCAGAGGCTGAGAAACGTTGATCAGAACATCATACCTCAGGTAAGGTAGGGGAGGGTGGGGGTAAGGTGGAGAGATCAACCTAGGGACTTGTATGCATGCATATGAACCTAATCAATGGACACAGACAACAAGGGGGCGGGTCATTAAGAGAAATTGTTTCATGTGACAAAAATTTTTAAATGAAACTCTCTGTAGACTGAAAATTATTTTGGAAGGAAACAAAGAGAAGTTTCCTTCAAAAGTCATAAGGATTGTAATTGAAAGTCAATATATTTGGCCTCTTGAACTAAAGTAAGTAATTTGTGTTTTTGCCTCCCTGACAAAGTTTATATAAAGCTACAAAAAGAAATTGACAGCCAGTTTGAAATGGAATTGCCAGGGCCTAGGGCAAAGAATATCCTTACATGATATTATTCTACAATGTCATTATAATTTTAGATATTTTACAACAGCATATTTTACAATTATCCCAAACAAACTTACAAACTAATTCTTTGAATGGTTGGCAGCAATTAAAAAAAAAAAAAAAAAAGGGATATGAAAGGATTTAATCCCTTGCAGAAGGAATTAAGGCACTGGGGAAGGTACCTGAGCATCCTATATAGGCCCCTCTTGCCCTTTGTGCCAAGAGGGACCCTCTTCTCACAATCCAATTGCCCTCAGCTGTTACCTGAGCTTTCTGTTCATGCTGAGCTTAAAGCCTCGTGGGGGCTGGTACCATGGATCTGTCTCACATCCAATTGTGTGAGCTGGGCCCTCACTGGAGAAGAAACCCGAGTTCCCCAAGATATGTGATCAGCACCGGGACCCTGCCAGCAGGCCAGGGGTTCCCAAGGCAGGTGCTGGGTGTGGAGGTCATGGGGTCATAGGCTACCAAGGAGACAGAACTGAACCTCACACCACCCTGCTTGGCCCCGGAGGATGGCTGGTTAGCCAGAGACGGGTAAGATTCCTCAAGGAAGGAACAACCTAAGACAGGCACAGTCATAGAGGGGCCATCAGGAGAGAACTTAGGGGGGCAACAGAAGTGGGGCACAGACCCTCACCCCCCCAACATTACAGGGCTTGAACCCTCACCCCCTTCTAAAGGAGGTCTCCTGCCCCCATGGCTGCTTCGCGCTTCCCACACCCAGCTCAGATCGGGACCCCGGCAACAGAAAGAGACCTGGCCCAGCTCACATCGAGATACAGGTGACAGACAGAGACTTGGCCCAGCTCAGATCGGGACCCAGGTAACAGACAAGAGACTTGGCCGACAGCAGTTGCCCTATATCTAAATTCAGCTGAGCATTTGGAACGCTCAGGGCCCACTCAAGAATGCAAATAATCCTTCCCACCAATATTTACAGGGTAAACTAAGATTGTTGGTAGAGTATTAAATTTGACAGTAAAATAGTAATCGAGTTTGCAGATTAATTTAAATAGGCTAATTGAAATAAGTGAATATTCAAGTACTGGACAAAAAGCTGTTCTTAAAGTAATAACTAAAATTTCTATTGGTAGTTCATCTCATGGTAAAATTCCTGAATATGCAATGAACCTAAAGCAGTCATATGTGTGGGGAAAAAAAAAATTTTAAATTTAAAGTTATCAAGACTGCATTATAAAATTTACAAAAACCTCCATTAATAAAAAAAAAGGGGGAGGGGATAGTAGGGCAATATCATGTAAGGAAAAATATCCTATAAGTAAATTACATCTAGAAAATTTTTACTTTACCAAATTAAGTTTCATTTGCAATGCTAACAGCAAGACAGCCATTAAAAACACACATGGTGTCTAAATAAGACAAAGGAAAATTGTTTGAACAAAAATAAAAAGGATCCCAAATCAATTATATAGAAAAGATTCCTTTATTAACTTGTGGTCGAGATTATATTTGTATATTTTCAGAAAACAACCCCAAGACCAGTTGGATTCCTGCAACAGAGAGGAATTGACAGGAGTGCTCCAACCACGAAGACAAGAGGAAAAATCAGTAGAGATGAAAGATGCTGACAACGCCTTGCCATGGGAGCAGTCAGCAGCTGTGCATCGCTGCAGGTTACCTAGGACCAAACCAGAGAGGGTCGGACCTGCATTGCCACCATGTGCCCACCATCCAGATATCACTGCTGACATGTACACATAAGGAACTGTTGGACATTGAAATTGGGACTCAAACATTTTTTTGTCTTGTCTTGTTTTGTTATTATATGTTTATTTCCAGTCTGCAAAGGCAAAACTTTTTAAAGGAAAGAAATGGTGGGAAAAAGATACAGAGGCAAAGAAGCATTGAACAGACTGTCAAACTACATTGGGAAGACAGGGGAGGTTGGGCGAGGAGGGCTGTAAGAGACCAACCAAAGGACTTGTACGCATGCATATAAGCACAACCAATGGACATAAGACACTGGGGCGGCGGGGGGGGGGGGGGGGAGGGGGGGCAGGTGAAGGCATGTCCTGGGGGGTAGGGGAGGTCCGGGGGAGATCAAGGGGGGAAAAAAAAGGAGACATATGTACTACCATTTGTAATACTTAAAACAATAAAAATAAAATAAATAAAAAATAAATAAAATAAAAAAAAGAAAAAGAAAAACGGTTAGTTACCTACAAGGGAGTACCCATAGGACTGTCAGCTGATTTCTCAGCAGAAACTATGCAGGCCAGAAGGGAGTGGCAAGAAATATTCAAAGTGATGAACAGCAAGAACCTACAACCAAGATTACTCTACCCAGCAAAGCTATCATTCAGAGTTGAAGGTCAGTTAAAGAGCTTCACAGACAAGAAAAAGCTAAAGGAGTTCATCGCCACCAAACCAGGATTACATGAAATGCTGAAGGGTATTCTTTAAGAAGAGGAAGAAGAACAAAAAGGTAAAGATAAAAATTATGAACAACAAAATGACATCAAATACATACCTACCAACAAGTGAATCTAAAAATCAAGTAAATAAAAAATCTGAAGAACAGAATGGACTGGTGAATATAATAGAATCAGGGACATAGAAAGGGAGTGGACTGACAATTCTCAGGGGGAAGCGGGTGTAAGTCGTGCAGGAAAAGATTGGACAAAAATCTTACTCCTAGGGATGAAGACAGTGGCGGGGGGTAAGGCCATGGGGTAGGGTGGGGTGGGGAACCAGGTGGAGGGTAGCTATAGGGGAAAAACAAAAAGAGGAACACCTGTAATCTGAACAATAAAGATTTATTTAAAAAAAATACTCATAACTTTGGGACTTTGAAATGGTAGATGTTCATGATGTGTGAGAAAGCATGATACATAACTATACCATCTTAATTACATAAAAATGGAAGCTTAGTTGTGCAGATACACAGGACTTAGAAGGACATGTCAGAGTGTAAACTGCTTGTGATTATGGATGGCTTTGTTCTATGCTTGTGTTTTTCAGTTTCCTATGTATGCATGTTAACTTTAAAAAAATAAATGTTACTTTAAAAGCCAAAAAAAAAAAAAAAAAGAAATTGTGATTGGTGATGCATAAGATCATCTAAGTAAATCATAGAAGAGAAAAGTTCAAGGATGGAAGGAAATCTAAGAGCACCAGCAATTTGAGGTGTAGACTGGGAAAAGGATCAACAGTGGGGAATGAGAATTAATAGTTAGAAGCATAAGCAAATAACCAAGAGAAGGTCATAAAATTAAAATAAAGATGGCAATACTTCAGGGAAGGTGTTATGAGCAACATTAAACATCACAAAAAGTTCAGGTAAAAACATACTCAAAATAATTCCTTGACTATAGCAGTTAGAAGACATTGCTAAAAGTCACCCTTTATTATGAGACTAGAGGTCCAGCGCACGAAATCATGCATGGGTAGGGTTCCTAGGCCTAGCCTACGATCACAGCCATCTTCTTCCTGTTTGCCAGTTCCAAGTCCCACCCTGGCACCACCCACCCAGGTTCCCTGTGGTTCCCTGTTCACCATCCAATGATTGGAGCCTGCAGTTCAGGGGGAGGTCAAGAGGTCTGCCTTCCCACCGCTCACCAGTCCCACCCTGCCACCACCCACCCAGGTTCCCCATGGTTCCCCATTTGCCATCCAGTGATCAGAGCATGTGGGCTGGGGGGAGGGACCAATGTACCTCATAGCAATTGGTCAAGTGGTCATTCTGGTTGTTGCACTGTTATGGTTGCTGGGCTTTTATTATATAGGATATCTGGTAGAATTAATACAGTTTGTACAATTAAACAATGCTTTTTACTTAATGCTTATTAAGTGAATGCCTTTGTTTGACTGTACTTATACAAACATTAAAAAAATCAAACAAAAAACAATTATGGCATTTATTTAACATTTTGTATAGTTAAGCTTTTATATTTTGTAAATCCAAAATACTATTATGTACTTTGAAATTGGTTTTACTTTTAATTGTATAAAACACTACAATTGATATAGTAGAAATTGAACTTAATGACTTTCTAAGGAAAATTTAAAACTTAAAGTAGGAAAATACATATTTTGACTGTTACTTCAATTAAAAATGGCTCTAAATTGGTGGATTTCATCTACTTAGACAAATTTTTAAGAGGTCATTTAAAAATGTCAATAAATCTGGTTGACAGATTAAAAAATTAAATATATACACAGTCTTTTAATTTATTAAAATTTAAAAACAACATAAGATCTTTCAAAGCATTAAGGAAGAACTGGAATTATATATATATATGTATTTATATATATATATATATAATGCTTAATTTATTGCTTTTTTGAAAATAGAGACATGGCTTTTATGCATTTTTATTAGAAAACTTTTAGGATGTCTGCCAGCTTCCTTAGAGAATTTTTTAGATTATAAAATATTGAACATTTTCTTTAAGAATTTGTTACCTAAGAGCTTCTGCCATGTGAAATTTTTGTGATGTAGAAAAGCTTTCAGGATGCATGGTGGAAAAGATAATATTTAATTTACTGAACTGGTAAACACAAGAATAGGTTTTATGTTCCATAAAGATTTTATGAACAATATCTTTACAAATATATTATATTGCTATTCTGGTATTTTCAAACATAGCAAACATCTCTAAATATAGTCACAACAGTGTTATTGTTTATGGACTCAGTATAAATACAATGCTTATAAATGAACATATTTTTCAAAGGAAAGTGTAAGACATAAGCTTAAGCTGTGAAAGCTCCCCAAGCATATTTCTGATGAATGCAGGTGATTATTTTGGCAAGCTTACTAAAGTAAGTTTTCAGCCTTAAGAATGAGAACCATTTTTCTTAGGGAAATCAGAGGTCCTTGAGATAACTGTTCTATCCAGGAAAGCTGAAATCATTCTGAATTGACCTTGTTAGGAGACTGTAGACTACTGAATTCCTCTACTGAAATAATTACTTGGTGGTATCTTTCCTTGGTCATCATATGTTGAGTCCTTCATTCAGACTAGTTGAATGTTTTTTCCTTTCCCTTTGAACAATACTGACAGATTCCCATGTATATATATATTTTAAATATATATTTATATATTTTATTGTTTTTTTTTACAGAAGGAAGGAAGAGGGATAGAGAGTTAGAAACATTAATGAGAGAGAAACATCGATCAGCTGCCTCCTGCACACTTCCTACTGGTTATGTGCCCATTACCAAGGTACATGCCCTTGACCAGAATTGAACCTGGGACCCTTCAGTCCGCAGGCTGACACTCTATCCACTGAGCCAAACCAGTTAGGGCGATTCCTATGTATATTGAATGCTGGCCACGAGTATGTAACTTCTGAGCATACCTGTGTACTTCAGCTCCTACCAGCCTTACAGAAAGTCACTATGTTAGCAATTTAACCTGCTTATGCCCTTGAATTGCTCTTGTAATTATGCAATTTAGATATTATGTAGTATGATAAATTATGCATTGAAAAACAGTTGTGGTAATGATGAAAATTAAGTTTAATGCCTTGGAAAACGATAAATGCTTTCAAATTGAGCATGTATGCTAGACAACTTTAAAATACGGGAAGTGAAATAATAAAAAGATCCAAAATCTAGAGGGATTCTTCATTCAGTTTGTATTGAAGAGTATTAATGTTCTTGCTTCACTTCTAGGAACCATAAACTAGAAATCTTAGATAATACATTATAATTACGGTTTATGCCAAAAAAAAAAGGTAGCTTGAGAGTCTGATCACATATCTTTAGCTCCCCAAAGATTGCAAATGGATATAAATATATAGCTAAGTAAAAAATGGATATATATATATATATATATATTAATAATAACTGTTCAAAGTAGCTCTCAATGAACCAATCCACTTCATGCTTTTATCTCATTGAGTATCATACTTCTTAGGCTTTTATAATGTTGCTCAAATCTGCTGAAGCCTTGCCAGCCTGCCAAGGTTCTTACCTTAGATTCTTAACTTAGGAATCATTGGCCCATTTAAGACTTGATGCATCCTGTGAATGAGATTCCCTGGTGATAACTTCTAATGTTCCTAAGGTGTATCCCCTTTGTGAGAGGATAAATCAGTCCTAAGTCCTGATGAGAGTTGTGTTTCCTAAGACAAAGCAGATGGGGCTGAAGAACCCTGAGAGGCTATGACCTGGCATATAGCAAGCAGTGCTCAATAAACAGTGACTCCACTCATAATTCATTTTCCTTTAGAAATATGGTTGCTTCTATAACTGTTGAAGATTTACATTGTTGTGGGAATGAAGTTTTTTTAATTTTGCTATGGTTATAGATTAAACAAATATTGCCAAATTTCAAATATTATCTCTACATATAAATTACCTTAATGATTGATATATTATTTATCAGAAAGTCTTATTGATTGTATGATGATAATCATAACACAAGCAAATGAATAATCTACTCAATAAGAGCACCAAACAAAATCAGAAGAACAGATTCAAGTCACAAGTATGTCATTCTTCAGCAGCTTGACTTTAGGATATTCATTTAATTTTTTTTCTTGAGATTCATTTTTTTCTCATCTATAAAGTGGCAATGAGCTCATATTAGAGGTAATGCCTTTTGTAAGTTTTAACACACTAGAGTGATAATCATTGCAGATATTACACATTTGTGCTTTGACTGGGTTTGCTATTTTAAATTTTAAAAACTATGTGTATCCTCCTGAAGCTATTGTTTACACAAGTTTATAATACCCTTCTATAGAAGGAATGTATATCTTTATTTTTTAATTATATCTTAATTTATGAGAATCAAGTTCTTGTTTAACTAACTGTAGGTTAATACAGGGGCAATTGTCCTATTTATACTGCAGGATCCCCATAAGTGTATTTCTTCCTTAGAACTATTTTTAATAATTTAGAATTCCAGTGTGAACTGTAACACTAGAGAGAGAATTATGAGAGTTGGTTTCTATCTCTGACTCTGTAACTAATTTGGTATTCTTTTGGGACAAGACATTTAACCTCTTTTTAGTTTAGTTTTACAAGTTGTAAATTGATATAAAAATGTCTTCTCAGATAGAATGTCTGCCAAGTTACTTCTATTAATGAAAATATGATTTTTAAAATTTGAATAAGAAAAAAAGGCACCCTCTGTTGTCAGTGAATGACTAAGTGCATAAACCTCATGCACTGTAATTATATTAAAAAATAACCTGTCTGGTGTAGATAGGATCAATATTCATTATTAATTTCCCTTTCTCTTAAAAAAACAACTACATAAATCTTTGGCTTACTTTAAGGATATTTTAAAAACACAGAAAAGCATTGCATCTCCCCCTTCCCCCATTTTCTTTACTAGAACAACATTGCAAAGACCAAACTCCTTGGGGGACAGTGTGGGAATCCCATGCTTGACCACATACTGTTCCAGCAGAACTTGGTTGATGATGTCTAATAGAGAATGTCTTAAGTCAGTTTCCTCTCTGAGGTTTCTTTAAACTTTAAAAAATTTAACATGTCCTCACCCTTCTTGCCTCTGATAAGTTTTCCATGTTTATCTCTAACATTTAAGTTACCTTTAGGATGAGACTGTCCTGTGGCATAGATACAAAGTTATATCTCTTTGGATACCAGGATTTAATAACTCAGATGTGCTGGTATTTTCCATCAGTATTAATCACATTCCCATTTTTGCAAGTGCTAATTCACTTAAAATAAGAAGACACTGTTTACAGCTCCCACAAACTAAAATTGGTAACTTAAGGCATAAATAATTCATATTATGTGTCATTTCCTATTTCTAACTCAGAAAATATTGCTCTTGTCTTCAAGCGTCACACTATTAGAAATAACCCCGTGAGAGCCTCACCAATGCATGCTCAAGTGGACCAGGGCATAGTGCTTTCTTCTTTCCCCCGCCATTTTTAGTAATCAACCTCTCTGGGAAACCGAAATAGCCAAGTTTTACGTCAGAGATGAAAAGATTCTCAAGTTAGTCTGGGTCTCCAGAGGGCACTTAAAGGTCTTAATGTTAATAGTATATGTTTATTGTTGGTCAGTACTCTAAAGCTTAGTAATTTATATTTTTAAAACCAATTCCTTTTTTTCCTGAGAAGCAAAAATGCTAATATTAATCCTACTGTGTACAAAAGAGAAAAAGAAAGGAGGATAAAAAGATTATCTAGGAGGGGGGAATGAGTTTGTTGGACAAAAAGTTTGTTGACTAAAATGAAATCTAAATTAAGAATTTTGACGGGAAAAAATAGGGTGTTTTTTTCCCCTCTTCAGGTTTCCTCAAACTATGTTGCCTACTTTAAATGTCCATCCTTCCTTTTAACAATATTGACAGTTATTTACTCTCTGATTGAATCCCTGGTGTTTTTGTTCAATAGGTATCAACATCGATTAGGATCACTTTTTTATAAGCTGCAATGATTCTGCCCTAGGGAGTTTCTAGTAAACCCAGAAAAGACATCAAAAACATTTTTATTGCCAAGTTGGTGAAGAAGACTAACAAATTTTTCTTTCTTAAATTTAGTCACAGCTGCTTGTATTCAGATGTCATAATCATAGACTTTCAAATATAGGTATATGCTCCCCTACAAATATGTTAGTGTGGACCACCAGAAAGTCATGCTATTTACCTAGTTATTTGAGTCAAGAGAAACTTAATGGTAAGAGTGGGGAATTTCAGGAAAGTTTGAGTAGAATACTGCAGAATTTTTGAATATGAAATTAATGTTAAGTCTGTTACAAGATGGGTTGACAATCTCAGGATATTGTCTCTTCCCTAGTAAATCTAGGACATCAACTCATACTTAATTCATACACATACACACCACACATACATTTCTAAAATGTGATTTATCTTCTCATCCAAATAAATGGTGGCAAATGATCAAAACAATTAGGATGAAAGCAAAGTCTTGGTGCTTCATGTCTGTTACTATAAATAATTATTTCTGGGAAAAGGGGATTGGGAAAAATGGGACAGGTAAAAAATAAAATACTATTTAAAATTTTTTTAAACCAGGTATTTAAAAAAATATATTTAATTTATGTTTTACATCTATCAGCTGCCTCCTGCACACCCCCTACCAGGGATGTGCCCACAACCATGGTACATACCCTCGACCAGAATGGAACCTGGGAACCTTCAGTCTGCAGGCCAATGCTCTATCCACTGAGCCAAACCAGTCAGGGCTAAATAAAATACTCTTAAGTCTCTGTATTACAAGCCTCAGAAATATGTGCAAAGCGTGTAATAGGTTCTAATTCTCCAGTAAGCAATCCGTTTTTAGGAAAAATACAGAGGAAAGTATGAGACGGTTTTGATTGTTTCTAGAAGTCTAGCTTATTTGTGCCCTTTCAAACTGAAAGTAGAAAATAAGCATAATTTCTTTTTTCTATCTGGAGGTTGTTATTTAGTTGTAAATTACTTAAGTTTTAAATTGCTGTTCAACACTTTTTGGTTCACTAGAATTCTAGTGGTAAGTTCTTCATCGAACAGTGGTGTGATTAGTATATTACTAGTATAATGTCATTGAATAAAATTTAATCTTATTTTATAGTCATCCTCTCAGGCTGGAGAGTTTGGTATAAGACCTAACCCTGCATCTCTTCAAAGATCTCTTCTGCCATCTTTTCTTAGACCAGAAAAGATGAGGCCTTGACAAAAATGTGTGTGTGTGTGTGTGTGTGTGTGTGATTGTGTGTTTGTGTTATTTAGCCTCCCTGTGTATCATCTTCCATGCTTGTATAATGGGAGTAATATACAACTTACATTATATGATAGCTTTGAGACTTAAACCAGATAATGTTTATAACTCTCCTAAGCTAGAATAAATACCCAATGAGTTTAGGTATTTTAATCAATGTTACAATTAGAAGTGTTTATTGATATCCGAATTCTTTTTTTTTATTGTTTTAAGTATTACAAATAGTAGTACATATGTCTCCTTTTTATTTCCCCCATTGACCTCCCCCCGACCTCCCCTACCCCCCCAGTACATGCCTTCACCTGCCCGCCCTCCCCCCCGCCCCAGTGTCTTGTATCCATTGGTTGTGCTTATATGCATGCGTACAAGTCCTTTGGTTGGTCTCTTACAGCCCCCCTCGCCCAACCTCCCCTGTCTTCCCAATGTAGTTTGACAGTCTGTTCAATGCTTCTTTGCCTCTGTATCTTTTTCCCACCATTTCTTTCCTTTAAAAAGTTTTGCCTTTGCAGACTAGAAATAAACATATAATAACAAAACAAAACAAAACAAAACAAAAAAATCTTTGAGTCCCAATTTCAATGTCCAACAGTTCTGAGTCCCCGTTTCAATGTCTAACAGTTCCTTATGTGTACATGTCAGCAGTGATATCTGGATGGTGGGCACATGGTGGCAATGCAGGTCCGACCCTCTCTGGTTTGGTCCTAGGTAACCTGCAGCGGTGCACAGCTGCTGACTGCTCGCGTGGCAAGGCGTTGTCAGCGTCTTCCATCTCTGGACTGTTTTTCCCTCTTGTCTTAGTGGTTGGAGCACACCTGTCAATTCCTCTCTGTTGCAGGAATCCATCTGGTCTTGGGGTTGTTTTCTGAAAATATACAAATGTATTCTTGACCACAAGTTAATAAAGGAATCTTTTCTATATAATTGATTTGGGATCCTTTTTATTTTTGCTCAAGCGATTTTCCTTTGTCTTATTTAGACACCATGTGTGTTTTTAATGGCCGTCTTGCTGTTAGCATTACAAGTGAAAATTAATTTGGTAGAGTAAAAATTTTCTAGATGTAATTTACATATAGGATATTTTTCCTTACATGATATTGCCCTACTATCCACCCCCTTTTTTTTTTATTAATGGAGGTTTTTGTAAATTTTATAATGCAGTCTTGATAACTTTAAATTTAATTTTTTTTTTTTTTTTTTTTGCCCACACATATGACTGCTTTAGGTTCATTGCATATTCAGGAATTTTACCATGAGATGAACTACCAATAGAAATTTTAGTTATTACTTTAAGAACAGCTTTTTGTCCAGTACAATTAACTTTACTTGAATATTCACTTATTTCAATTAGCCTATTTAAATTAATCTGCAAACTCGATTACTATTTTACTGTCAAATTTAATACTCTACCAACAATCTTAGTTTACCCTGTAAATATTGGTGGGAAGGATTATTTGCATTCTTGAGTGGGCCCTGAGCGTTCCAGATGCTAGGCTGAATTTAGATATAGGGCAGCTGCTGTTGGCCAAGTCTCTTGTCTGTTACTTGGGTCCTCTGAGCTGGGCCAAGTCTCTGTCTGTCACCTGTATCTCGATGTGAGCTGGGCCAAGTCTCTTTCTGTTGCCCAGGTCCCGATCTGAGCTGGGTGTGGGAAGCGCGAAGCAGCCATGGGGGCAGGAGACCTCCTTCAAAAGGGGTGAGGGTTCAAGCCCCTGCAATGTTGGGGGGGTGAGGGTCTGTGCCCCACTTCTGTTGCCCCCCCCAAGTTCTCTCCTGATGGCCCCTCTGCAACTGTGCCTGTCTTAGGTTGTTCCTTCCTTGAGGAATCTTACCCGTCTCTGGCTAACCAGCCATCCTCCAGGGCCAAGCAGGGTGGTGTGAGGTTCAGTTCTGTCTCCTTGGTAGCCTATGCCCCTGTGGCCTCTACACCCAGCACCTGCCTTGGGAACCCCTGGCCTGCTGGCCGGGTCCTGTTGCTGGTCACATATCTCGGGGAACTCAGGTTTCTTCTCCAGTGAGGGCCCAGCTCCCAAATTCTTGAGTGCCTACTTTGTAACAGATACTGATATTATAAAATTTTCCTTATTTACTCTTAGTAGTCCAGTATTTTATATTACACATCTTATCTAATAAAAGAGTAATATGCAAATTGACTGTACCTCTGCTACACCCACCAGCCATGCCCACCAGCCAATCAGGAGTGAGTATGCAAATCAACCCAACCAAGACGGCTGCAGCCATGGAGAGAGCAAGAGGCTTGGGTTTCCCCAGCAATGGAGGAAGCCAAGCTTTCCTCCTGTGCTGGTGGGCCCAGGCCTCTGCTCGAGGCTACAAAGTTTCAATTATGGAAGATAAATAAATCCCAACAAAAATGGCGGCAACCACAAGGCTGGAGAGAGCAGGAAGCTTGAGTTGCCCCTGGCGATGGAGGAAGCCAAGTTTTCTGCCTGTTCCACCTACCAGGATCGGGCCTAAATGGGCAGTTGGACATCCCTCAAGGGGTCCCAGATTGGAGAGGGTACAGGCTGGGCTGAGGGACACCCCCCCCCCCCGTGTATGAATTTCGTGCACCAGGCCTCTAGTTAATATATAATGTGTGATTAGCATGCCAAGTAGTTCTGCATGTTAGATTTTCAAGTGCAGGCAAACCTTTCTGAGAAATTTGTGTAGTACTATAGAAAGAAAATTAATAATATTTATCTTAGCTAGAGTAAAGAATTACATTATAAAATATTACTATGGATAAAAAAATGTGGTATTATATGCAATGGGATGTTAGCCAGCTTTAAAAAAGAAGGAAGTCCTGCCATTTGTGACAACATGGATAAATTTGGAGGACATTATACTAAGTGAAATAGCCAGATAGAGAAAGACAAATACTTCATGGTATTACTTTTATGTGGAATCTAAAAAAATAAAGTTAAATCCTAGAAACAGAGAGTAGAAAAATGGTTGCCAGGGGCTGGGACGGGGGGGGAAGGTGAGGTGGAGGAAATAGAGGTTGGAGAAAGAGCACAAACTTTCAGCCAAAGATGAATAAGGTCTGAGTGTCTAATGTATAACATAAATATCTTACAATTTTATTTCTTAGTTATTTCACAATAACACTGAGAGAAGTTCATGGTTCTATAATTACTATGCATTGTGTCATTGCTATTCATTGTGTTATTGGTTAAAAAAAGAACTGTGTTCCATTTGTCAGTAGAGTGATTGCATTCATTAGATAATTGTCATCTATACTAGAGGCCAGATGCAGGAAGATTCGTGCAAGAATGGGCCTTCCTTCCCCTGGCTGCCAGCACTGCCTGCGCTTCTGCTGGAGCCACCTTTCCACCTTTCCACACTGCCCGGATGCCCAGAGTGGCTGGGGCATTGTAGAAAGCCTACATTGTTGCCATGGCAATGACACAAGCATCCCACCTCGCCCTGGCGCCTGCGTATGCAAATTAACCTGCCATTTTTTTGGTGGGTTAATTTGCATACTCATTCCTGATTGGCTGGTGGGTGTCGTGAAGGTAAGGTCAATTTGCACCTTACTCTTTTATTAGTGTAGATTCTTTTGACAAGAGCACAAGACCTTGGATTTTTGTCCAAAAACAAATTTAAAATATCAAACAATTAATTATCTTTATTTGTATGAGCTCATATTTCCCTTTGGTTGCAGATGAAGATTCTTAATATTTTGTTAGGATTTAAGAAACAGATGGGCAAATTAAAAGAGAATTTTAGCATAACCTTCTAAGGTTTTCCATCAGGAAGTTATGTGATTAGAGCTGTGTGTCAAATGAACTAGTCCGGTGGAAGAGTATAGGTGAATCTAGACATGGGATGGGGGGTGAGGAACTGAGGTGAGGGAATGAGATTGGGAACCTTTGAGATGGCCTGGGTGAGGAGCAGAGGCCCTGAACAATGGTATAACAGCAGAAATGGAAAGAATGGACTGCAACCAGAAGAGAGAGGACAATGGGATCCTTGCAAAGGATTAGATAAGAATGCATGAGCAGGAAAGGCAATGACATTTCCTAGTGTCAGTTTTGTGACTAGAAGATTATTAGCAAGGGCAGGGAGGGACTTGTTAAAACTGAAAAAGCTAGGTAGGCAAGTAAGGCTTCTGCCATCCGGCATTCAGAGAACCTTACTCTGCCATATCTGCATCTCAGACTTCCAGCTTCCAGAAATGTGAGACATTGAATTCCTGCTGTTTTCAGCTACCCAGTTTCTGCTACTTTGTTATGTCAGCCTTAGGAAACTAAAGCGCTGATATGAATTCTTTAATTGAGGCAGGGTGTGCTGACTCTCACCCAGTCATATTTAAAACTATTTGGTATTAGAAGGGAAGTAAAAGACACCCCCTACCACATACAATCAAACACTGTTGGGACTGTGGCTGGAGAGGCCTCTGTAGGGAGGTGGGAGCTTCCAATGAAATTTCTGGTCACAGAGTTTGACCACGTGTGCACATGTAAAAGACTTGACAGTTCTGAATATATGTTTTGTTAGTTTAAATTTTATATTCTTTCGAAGAAAGAATATTCATATCTTCCCAGGAGAACACAGCCTGGGACTGTGCTGTGTGTAGGAAGCAGGAGTACACTGTAAAGCTTACCTCTCACGGAGTGCAAGCTACAGGGGAAGGGATGACAGGTAACATAGCTGTGCACAGCCACGGAAGGGCAGCTAATGCTTTCCTGTTAGACTTAGTTTTCCCAAATTGAGGGGGAGAAAAAATATCACAGAAAAACTGGCTAAGTTGTTGCCACATTATTCCCTTAAGTTCAAGTTATAGCCGGACACTACAGAAAAGACTCTGAATGCAATAATTTTATCAGCTCTAGTGATATAAACATTCATTAATGAAAGCTATTTGCCTTAAATCCCATCAGTAAAAACACGACAGCTATAAAATCCCCACATCTAAGACGCATATAATGGCTGTGTCTAGGGCTAATTTAGAAAGACAGACTTCAGCTAGAGTTTGCAAGAAGGTTGTGCTATAGGTTTCAGTAGCCATCAGAGAGAGAGTGGTTCTTTTAAGCTGAAAGCAAAACTGTCTCTGAAATGAGGCTTAATCTTTGGAATTAACAGGAGTGTTTGGAAGGGAGGGTTCCTGCTTAGTGTGCTGCAAGATGCAGACAAACTACTAGCAGAAGTAGTCAGATGAGAGGTAAAACTTGCAAATGTTACTAAAAAACATTGAAATTTAAATATCCATAAGTCTCTCTCATCCCTTTTAGTTAATCAGTTAGTTTACTTACTCAACAACTATTTACAGGGTATATTATTTGCTAGCATGTGGTAGGTCTTAGATATGATAGTAATGAAGACAGATAAAACCTCGGTTGAGCTTGTATTCTAACAAATCATAAAAAAAATGTTTGCTATTTACCTCTTCTTATGTCTCACAGATTTGCCCGAGGCTTGGTGAAATTAGGAAAGCTAAAGAAAACATGTCAGAGATCGACAAGTTTTTATTCTTAGAGACACAAAGCATCATACTGTTTTTAAAATATATATATGTTTATTTATTTCAGAGAGGAAGGAAGAGGGACAGAGAGATATAAACATCAATGATGAGAGAGAATCATTGATTGGCTGCTTCCTGCAAGCTCCCTATAGGGGATCAAGCCCGCGACACAGGTAGGTGCTCTTGACCAGAATCGAACATGGGACTCCAGTCCATAGGCTAATGCTCTATCCACTGGGCCAAACTGGCTAGGGCTGCTAGGGCACAAAGCATCATATTGAAGCAATTAAGAATCAGTTCTAAACAGAGAATTCTGCTTAAAATAAGACATTTCTAAATATTGTTCTCATCTCTCTTTTTCCATGTTATGACATTCAATACATTTTATGGCATATTATGACTTTTTTAAATGCCACTAAAACTACAGAAGCTCTTTTAACATAATCCAATATTTGGAAGACAGCCTTTATAGAGTACTGACTTTTCAGTTAGTTGGAACTTAGAATGTATTCAGTTTAACTCTCCAGTCATCTTTTTTTTTCAATAGAAATAAAAGCTATTAATTACCTACAAGTCATTTTACATGTGATGCCTTCAGACTGTAAAAATCAATATTCACTAAAGGTGTGACTAGCTTCCCCATGTTTGGTTGATACATAGGCTACTAGTCACATTACTTGAAAGGATATTTTATTTAGGCAGTTATTCTTTCCTTTTTTTTTTCTTTATTTTAGCTTTTTGAGTGGCCAGGAGGCTAAAGTCTGAATAATTGGAAGAGTGACAATGGGACACACTCCTAACATTCAGAAGGTGAAGTGGCACAGGAGACTAGTGTGATCTTCTCAGGAGATGCAGTCACAGTATTTGGTGGACTTGGTATGCCCAGTGAGTCAGACCTTAGAAAACCAGTCACCAGCCCAAGGGACCCACTGAATTTTTGGGGTAACATTCTATTTTGCTGCATTCATTTTAAATTCAGCTGCTTATTGATTTTAGATGCTTAGGGGAAAAAATCATCTTTCAAACTATGAACATTTGGTATGAGTAGCATTTTACAAAGAGTTCCAATATTGCTCAAACTGATTTGGCTAACTTATGAGCTATGTAGCAGGATAGGAGCCTGTGGTAGCACAAGTGTCAGGGTCTGGAGTCCTACACCAGTGGGGTTTGCAGACACACACACACACACACACACACACACACACACACACACACGTTGTACTCAAGGGTGAAAAGTGCTAGGGAAATATCTATTTTATTCAAAAATAGACTGTCTATAAAATGACTAATAAAAAGAAATTATGGCTTCCATATCCTTTTTAATATTATTGTACTATTTACTTTTATAATTCTTTTAAAATTTGTCTTTATTACTGAAAGTATTACAAATGTCCCATTATATTCCCTCCTCTACCCAGCACCTGAATCTTCACCACACTATTGTCTGGTGACTGGTTTTCTAAGGTCTGACTCACTGGGCATACCAAGTCCACCAAATACTGTGATTGCATCTCCTGAGAAGATTGCACTAGTCTCCTTGTGCCGCTTCACCTTCTTGAAAAGAATAAGAATAAAAGTTAAAGGAAACAAGAAATAGTAAAAATGAACAGGAAAAGTAATACAAATTATAGTATGATAAATTTAGGTAATCTTTAAAAACTAATTAATTTCAGTTCCCCAAATCACAGTCTTGAAGCTTATTTCTGTATTTACCCAAATGAAATTAAGTAGGAAATCTTTAGTGACCTGTAGCATCTAATAAATATTTGATGTTCTCAACCCATCTTCTTTGTCTTTCCTCTCCAGTATGTGTGTGTGCATATGTGTGTATGTGTATTCGTGTGACCAATGGCAGAGAATGCTTCAGTGTTAATATCCATTTTTATATCTGTGTTAAGCTCTGCCTGTTCCCCAGGTTATCCTTCTTGCTTAACCCCACTGGTAAGCACAATTAACTGTTGCAGTCTTAACTGCCTCCCAATATATAAGACCAATTCTAAATTTAGACAAGAGGAGAATCTCTTCTTCAACCTTCTGAGACTCACATATTACTCAGGTTCTAGTTATATGGTGATTGTCAGGTAATTGAAACACTGTCTCCATATTGTCTCCGCCTCTGGCATTCTTCTTTAATTGCTTATAGTTTAGCCTCCGTTTAGTAGTCTTCCAAGTACGTTTGGAGGTCACCTTCTGAGTCTGGTATCTGTTCAAGTGCTGTACAGGAGGCCAGTCCTGGTAGCATTCCTGATTTAAATCACCTTCACCTGTTTGTTTGTTTTTTAGTCCTTCCACTTCCCCAAATGGCAACCTAATCCATCCAGCGGTTCAAGCTACAAACTTTGTGTCATTTTTTAATTCTTAGAGGACTTAGAGAACTAGTTTCCTGACACAGTCCCAGTTTATACTTGTTTCCCCAACATAAATATTGAAAGTCCGCATTCATTTTCAAGGTATTTTGACTTGGATAAAAACTATATGTTTACCCTGTTCCAATTCCATGGACTATTTTATACAACACATCAAAAGTCCTATTGCCACTACCTTCAAAATACATCTAAAGTATGGTAGCAATCAACTCAGGTAGAAACTGCTGTTTGGCTTCTGTACTTATTTGTTTGCTAAAACAATAGAAAGTTATTTTGATTTTCTGAACTTATGTATGCTATCCCAATACTCCATTGATGATGGTTTGAATATCCCATTGATTGTGATCTCACTGGTCATCGAAGCACATTCTTCTGGGAATCAGGACAGCTCAATTATCCTAAATTGTCTCAGTAGCTACAGATCATGTGTTCCAGTTGACTCAGTGGTCCCAGAATCTGGACAGCACAATTATTCTAAATTGCCCCGGTGGTCCCAGATAATGTGTTTCTGTTGATTCAGTGATTCGTAGATACTTTAGATAACTAACTTGCTCAATTTCGCTTCTGTAAATGCTTTGCACAAAACAGGTTCCTCATTCCAGACCCAAAGATGTAATCGATACCTTTGTGATATTCTGCCAATATAAGCCAGATGTGGCAAGCTGTTCAGGGCTGCGAGATTTGGAGTACTGAATTGCTCCCTCATATGCCGCCGGCTTTTAATAAATGACTCTATAATTCAACTTCTTGAGGCGTCCTTTGTAAGATGGGGGTACAATGCAACACATCCAGTATTCATTCATTTCTCCCCATTTTCAATATATCATCATAGTCCACATTATTATTCTCTCTTACTTGGATCATGGCAACTGCCTTTAATTTGGTCTTCCTGCTTTTATAATTGCTCCCTCATGGTCTATTCTTCACCCAAGAACAAACTTATGAAGCAGGAATTTTGGGGGAACATAGGCAGGCTGAGGGATTTTTTAGAATTGGGGTCCATGGAAAAAAACACAGGGCCACAGACTGGGAGAAGGTACATTTCCATAAGACAAGGAAGCCAGGTGCAGTTACATTTTCATAAAACAAGGGAACTGGAAGTAGCCAAGAAAGGTCTATATTTACAAAATAAAGAGAAGGAAGCCCAAAGGGAATAGTTAAACAATAAGGAAGACAATGTCCCATGTGAGGTTCTACCTTTGAGCCTAGGAGTTACTATAGTAACCAGTCTAGGGCAGTGGTCGGCAAACTCATCAGTCAACAGAGCGGCAAACCTTGGCTCGCCAGCTGCATGTGGCTCACGAGCTGCAGTTTGCCAACCACTGGTCTAGGGGAATAGTGACCAATCAGAGTGTTACAGAACACCGGAATAATCAAACAATGCAGGAGAGTTTGGAGTCACACTTTATTCACCGCGGTGGGCTTAGAGAAAATGAATTCAAATTCTAAGCAAAGCTACAAGCAGGACTTCCCTTTTTATTAAGGAGCCAGCCCTCTGTGCAATTAGTGGTTATCTCGCTGCTGTCTTTGAAAACAAACACAGTTCTAAAAATTATGGGCACATCTAGTCTCTGGCCTACAAGGTCAGAAAGCTAAGTTTATGATCCTCATTATTCAAGCAGGCTAAAGCAGGTTAGAAAGCAAAGTTATTTTTTTTAGAATAAGAGGCTGTGTAGGAAAAACAGCAGAGAATTCCAAACAGCAGTTTTAACAAAATAGGGTTTTGCCTTCTCATTCCCCCGCCTTGTCCCACAAGCTTTTCAGCCTTGTGGTACAATAACCATGGGATGTTATGGTGAACAGGGGTGTCAAAACTCTTTTACTGCTTCCTGCTGGAAAGGGGAGCTGTCCAAGGGGTTAACATCCCGTTTCTTCCTCTTGGAGAGGTTTGTAGGGAATTCTTCTGGCTTGTAGGATCATTGGAAGTTTAAAAGCATCTAGATGGGATGAGATAAAGTGAGTTAACAGATTTAGAAGACATGGTCCTAGGGTTATGGCTATGAGTAGCATTAACAGTGGTCCTGTTAATAGAAGGAGCCATTTCCAGACCCCCTTGCCCCCTCACCCCCCCATGCAGCCCAGGTCTCTGATAACTCCTGTCTTATTTTTTTGAAGCTCGATCAGCTAGTTTCTTGGCCCCATCCCTTACAATACCAGACCGGTTAGCATAAAAACAGCATTCTTCTTCAAGGAACAGGCACAGCCCCCCTTTCTCCACTGTGAGAAGGCCTAGATCTCTTCGATTCTGGAGAGTAACGGCTGCCAGTGAGTCAATCTGATCCTGTACTGCAACAATACTTTGAGCTATTTCCTCTAAACTGTCAGCAAGGTCTTTGGATAGACTCTAATAGTAGGAGAGGGAAGTTGCCAGTCCCCCTATTCCAGTGCTAACCCCTGCTGAAATGCCAAGTGTTATAAGGAGAGGGATTAGTTGGACTGCTCTTTTGTATTGGATATGGTGTGTTACCAGGACAGGCAAGGACTGATTGTTGGGGGCAATGTCTATTTCGGGGGCTAGGTAAACCAGAGTGCAGGTCCCAGTCCAGTTGGCAGGTAGACAGAGATGGGTATTGGTGCCACAGAGGAAGAAAATTCCCTGGGTCTCCAAACAGAAGGTATTCTCAATGGTAAAGAGGTATGTGAGCTTGCTATTCTCGCATTTAAGAGAAGTTAAGAAAGAAAGATTAGTGTAAGGAAGAATTTAGCAGGGCATTTTTGAATCCCTTTGAGCAGGTTGACCAGCCAGGTCCGTTGTTTTCTTGAGGGTGATCCATAAGGGGTGTTTCTGGTCAGAGGTCACCTTCCACCAGGCTGGGCATTGCTCAGCTGGTGGCCTGATTTCACTCGAGAGTAGTGAATCCAGTTGTTCAGTCCTGCAACCTTGAGAGCTGTGGGAGTGGTTTGTATGACTGGATAGGGTCCCTTCCAAATTGGCTTAAGGGGCTCTTTTTTCCAGTCTTTTACCCGAACCTGGTCTCCAGGTTTATAAGGATGTACAGCTGTTCCTAGAGAGATGGGAAGTCGGTCAGTAACCCATCTGTGGATCTCAAAGACAGTTTTTCCAAGCCCTTGCAGTTGCTTCTGGATTTCTAAGTTTCCTATTTCCCCCAAATCTCCCTTTGGCCGAATTAAGGGAGGGGATCTACCATATAGCATTTCAAAGGGAGAGAAACCTACCCTGGCCCTTGGGGCACAGCATACCCGCTGGAGTACAAGAGGCAAGGTATCTATCCAGGGTAAGGTTTCTTGGCATAGCTTAGCCATAGCCTGCTTTAGAGTCCAGTTCATGTGCTCCACTTTCCCTGAACTCTGAGGCCTGTAAGCTGTGTATAGATTCCATTTAATTCCTAAAGCCTTAGTTACCTGTTGTACTATTTCTGCTACAAAGGCTGGGCCATTATCAGACCCTATGGTCAGAGGCATTCCATACCATGGTATAATTCATACCATGGAATTATATCCTTCAGCAATGCCTAGTGACTTCTCTTGCCTTTTCAGTGCGAATGGGATATGCCTCGACCCAACCTGAAAAGGTGCAAACAAAGACTAGGAGGTATTTATTCCCTCTGCTAGGTCCTATTTCTGTAAAATCTACTTCTAAGTCCTCAAAAGGAGCTTGCCCATAGCGCTGAACTCCTATCAGTCCCATAGGACCCTGTTTGGCATTGTTCTGAGCACAGAGGAGGCAATGCTGAGAAACTGAGGCACTTAAGGAGGGAAGACAGGCAATTAGGTAGTATCTGCCTAACAAAGCTTCTAGGGCAGTCTTCCTTAAATGAGTAAGTTCATGCTGCTGGCGGACTCCCTTATGAGCTAACTGTTCTGGGACATAAACCCTATGATCTGGGAGTATCCACCAGCCTTCCTTTGTTCTTCTGCCCCCTTCTTGCTGGGCCCATTCCTCCTCCTGCGGAGTGTACTTTGGAGGTTCAGGTAATTCGGGGGCCAACATGATCCGTGCCGGTGTTGCTTGTTCTTTGGCAGCCTGCTTTGCTGCGGCGTCAGCACGCTGGTTTCCTTCTGACACTGAGTCTTTCCCTTTCTGGTGACCTTTGCAATGAATGACGGCTATTTCTTTAGGCACCCAGACTGCTTCTAGTAACTTTAAAATCTCATTTTGATTTTTGATTCCTTTTCCTCCTGCTGTCAGGAGCCCTCTTTTCTTGTATATAGCCCCATGGACATGCAGGGTAGCGAAGGCATAGCGCGAGTCAGTGTAGATGTTAGCACGCTTATCCTTACTGAGTTCTAAGGCTCTGGCAAAGGCCCAAAGTTCTGCCCTCTGTGCTGACCATCCTTCTGGCAGGGCCTGTGCTTCGATTGTCTCAAAGTTTGATACCACTGCATATCCGGCTCATCTTTTTCCTTCATCTAAGAAGCTGCTGCCGTCTGTGAACAATACCAAGTCCGGGTTTGGCAGGGGCCTATCCGTTAGATCTGGCAGGCTAGAGTAAACCTCCTCTAGGACTTCCAGGCAATCATGTTCAGGGGCCCCCTCAGCAATGGGTAGAAAGGTGGCAGGATTAAGAGTTCTTACTGCTTCTAATCGTACCCGCGGGTTTTCACTTAATAATCCTTGGTATTGGGTCATCCGAGCATGAGTTAGCCAGTGCTGCCCCGTTGCTCTCATTAGAGTAATAACAGAATGAGGTACTTTTACATTTAAGCTTTGTCCCAGGGTAAGCTTATCTGCTTCTTTGACTAATAATGCTGTGGCTGCAAGGGCCCTGAGACACGGGGGCCACCCGGAGGCTACTGAGTCAATCTTCTTGGAGAGATAGGCTACTGGTCTTTGCCAAGGTCCAAATTCCTGGGTTAGAACTCCTAGGGCTACGCCGTTGTTCTCATGGACGAAGAGATTAAAGTCCCGTGTCACATCTGGTAGCCTAGTGCTGGAGCCTCAGTGAGCTTTGCCTTAATGC
Organism: Corynorhinus townsendii; assembly: GCA_026230045.1. NCBI lineage: Eukaryota > Metazoa > Chordata > Mammalia > Chiroptera > Vespertilionidae > Corynorhinus > Corynorhinus townsendii. Next base: position 108,763,413 of record JAPDVU010000006.1, on the reverse strand, counting down.
TGATGAAGGCATTCTCCTGCTCGGAGCCCAATACAATGGGTGCCTTCTATTCCCCTTTTAAAGCTTTATAGAGAGGTTTGGCCAGATCTGAAAACCGTGGGATCCAGCTTCTACAGAACCCTGCTGCTCCCAGGAATACCCGAATCTGCCACCAGGTGCTAGGGACTGGGATGGCACATACTGCCTGCTTCCTTTCAGTGACTAGCCTTCGTTTCCCTTGGGTCATTCGGAAGCCTAGATACTTGACTTCCTTTTGACAAATCTGTGCCTTTTTCTTGGACACTCTATAACCTGTTTCAGGTAACAGTCTCAGGAGGGCTCGTGTCCCTTCCCAGCACTGAGCTGGTGTTGAACTGGCTAGTAGGAGGTCATCTACATACTGGAGTAGAACACACCCCAAGTCCTGTCCTGGGAACTTAGATAAATCAGATGCCAGTGCTCCACTAAAGAGAATAGGGGAGTTTTTAAATCCTTGTGGAAGTCTGGTCCAGGTGAACTGCTCCTTGGCTCCCGTATTTGGGTTTTCCCACTCAAAAGCAAAATGCAGCTGCTGGCTGATGGGGGCTAATCGGAGGCAGAAAAAGGCATCTTTCAGATTTAGGCATGTAAACCATTCCGCTTCTGATGGAATAAGTCCTAGAAGTGTGTAGGGATTTGGCAGCGTCACATGCAAGGTTATAACAGCCTCATTAACAGCCCGTAAATCTTGTACTGGGCGGTAGTCATTAGTCCCAGACTTTTTGACAGGTAAGAGGGGAGTATTCCATGGTGACTGACATCTTTTAAGGAGTCCCCACTGAAGTAGCTGGTCTAAGTGGACCTGAATTCCTATGCATGCCTCCCGTGGAATTGAATATTGGCGGATTTTGACAGGCTGTGCCCCAGGCTTTAAGTCAATTAGTATTGGGGCATGGTCTTTGGCCAGGCCAGGGGGGATTTCCTTCTGCCCAGACCAGCGGGAATTCTTCCTCTAATTCAGGCTCTAAAGGTGAGGCCTTTGACTGAGAGGCATAAAGTCTCCATTCTTCCTCCCAGGGCACTGCTAAGGACGGGATCATTGGAGAAGTCTCCTCACTTAGGCGAAGCTGTGCTGAGCCATTTGGAGCAAAAGTGATTTCTGCCCCCATTTTGGCTAAAAGGTCTCTACCCATCAGAGGTACTGGACAATCTGGCAAGTACAGGAATTACTCGGTGGCTGCCAAGTTGGCATCGGCGAGGCCGGCATAATGGTCTACGGGTCTGGTCCCCAGTAACTCCAATAATGGTGACCTCCTTCCCTGAGAGAGGCGCTACTTTCTGTGTAACTACTGAGTGCTCCACTCTCGTATCAACCATAAAGTCCACAGTCTGGCCCCCAATTTTCATTCTGACCATGGGCTTGTGGGGGCCCAGCTGAAAAGAGCCTGGTCTGTCCTAGTCAGAGTCAGCTGCTGCTGCCAGCCCAAAAAAGTCTGCTTCAGGTGGTTCTGATTGATAGCGACTGGATGGAAAAGGGGACCTTATCTTCTTGCTCTGCTGTTTGGGACATTCATTTTTCCAGTGCCCTTTGACTTTAAGCTGCCAGTCCAAAACAGCCAGAGTTGCAGTTAGAAACAGCTTTGCATATTGCAAAGCGCTTCTGTGGCAGTGGCTTGGGGATTAGGCCCCCTGCCAGTCCCCTTTGTGGTAGAGCAGCGACCAGGCCTCTCCCAAGGGAGTGCACTGGAAGGGGATCTCCACCTCTCCTCTTCCAGCAGCAATAGTTACTGAACCCTTTCAGCACATTTGCAAACAGGGAGCTTTCACTAGCTCTATCTGCTGCTTTTACAGATCCTGGGCCTGCTGCTCTATTCCTGGGGCTGCAGGGAGACTAGTAGCAGTCACTGGCTTCTGGTTTAACTGCTGCAGCCAGCAAGCCAAAGGCCTAAGTTTTGTATTGCTTGTTATAAAACACTCATTACTCACTGGGCAGCAGCGGGGCAGTTCTAAGTGTCAGGTAAATGTCTGCTGTCCCCCGCTTTTCTCACTGTTGCGGCTTCTTCCAGGGCCTCTGCAGGCAGCTAGGGCATCCAGCGCACCCCCTTCTTTCACCTGGCTCTCGGGGGCTGAGTCTGCCTAGCAACCAGTTTTAAATCACCAGGGCAGTTAGATTAATTATGCTTGCAGAAAACTTGCGACCTTAAATCTAGTGAAGTTCTGATAAGACACCTGGACCATACCCCTACGCCAGCAGAGCCATCTGCAGCCAGTGAAATCAACAAAAACCTATCTCTCCCTGCTTCATAATTAACTGCCGACAACCACCCCTCCCCCATCCCAGCCCCCAGTCCAGTTTCTTGTCTCTCTTTCCGACTGTGAGTCAGAGGAAGATAATTCCTACAGAGGGGAGAAATAGAAACAGTGGGAGTTTCAGAGAAAACTACAGACTACCGCTGTAGTAGTCCTCCCTTTCCAAGGCTGAGGTCCGACCTGTGGGGAAAAATGACTCTTAGTCAGCTTGGAAAGATAGTGGAGGAGGATAAGGGTGTGTAGGGAGATTTCTTGCGAACTGAAAGCCTGGATGGCCTCCTGAAAGAAAAGCTCTTTAATCGAGTTACAGATGCTAATAGAATCAGGATGAGAGAGGAAGGGAAAGACCAGGTCATGTCCTCTATGAGGATCCTAATAACTGAGAACAGCAAGTCAAACAAATGTTGGACTATGATGCCACAGGCAGGGACAGGGCCTGTAAATCTCTCCTGCCCTGCCTGCCTCTCCACTCCTGCTACTAAAACCTTACTCTGTCCCTTCTTACACACGCAGAACCGGACCCAAGGCGGCAAGGTTTGAGCAATTTCTAACCAGCTATCTATGTAGGGAAACTGATCTGGGTGTCCAGGATCTCCTGTGACTACATCCCACACCGCCCTGACCAATCTTTCATCTAAAGAGCCTTCTGAGGGCCAGCCAACCCCGAAGGCTGGCCATTCCACTTTACAGAATTTCCTCAATGTTTCAGAATTCATTTTAATTCCATAATCTCCATCAAATCCCTTTTTAAAAATTTTCAACTTGCAATTGAGAACAGTGGGTTTACTCTGTCCCGACCCCATGATGATTGGTGGCTCGAGACAGACAAGGGCGGGGGTGACCTGTTTTCATAGATCTTTACTCAGATGCCCACCTGGCGGCGTCCCTTGGGAGCTTAGATTCGTCTTAGCTAAGGTGCACCTGTATAAACCCCGGGCCTGGTCACCTCCACGTGGGGGTGAGTCACCGTTATGCCATATGACGAATCTCGGAACTGCAGGTTGGGACTCCGTAACCAAAGTCGTGGAGCCACACAAAGGAGAGGAGAGGGCAGTCCCTTTCCCTCCACACTCACACACTTTCACCAGACATTCACTTAGAGTTTAAACAACAATCCACCCAATTCCTGATTAATTTGCCTGAGGAAGCTGTATAGCTTCTGGGGAGGTGATCAAGCTCCCCCTTCCACTCACTTGGAGTGGGCTGAACTGATGGGGCCCCTACCTTACTGATTCTGTCGACAGGTCCAGAAGTGTCCATCCGCTCTCTCCAGTTGCTGGCCGGGTCCTGGGCTGAGGTCCGGGAGCGCCTAGAGTTCCCCAGTTTAATTCTGCTAATTCAGCAGAGTGGCGCCTCCCGGAGGCCTGTCCAACGCCCCCGGGCCCAAAACCCGGTCCACACACCAGAGCCTAAAAAACCAAGCATGGGTTGGTTTTCCTGGCAATGCACCAAATTATGTTACAGAAAACCGGAATAATCAAACAATGCAGGAGAGTTTGGAGTCACACTTTATTCATCGCGGTGGGCTTAGAGAAAATGAATTCAAATTCTAAGCAAAGCTACAAGCAGGACTTCCCTTTTTATTAAGGAGCCAGCCCTCTGTGCAATTAGTGGTTATCTCGCTGCTGTCTTTGAAAACAAACACAGTTCTAAAAATTATGGGCACATCTAGTCTCTGGCCTACAAGATCAGACAGCTAAGTTTATGGTCCTCATTATTCAAGCAGGCTAAAGCAGGTTAGAAAGCAAAGTTATTTTTTTTTAGAATAAGAGGCCATGTAGGAAAAACAGCAGAGAATTCCAAACAGCGGTTTTTACAAAATAGGGGTTTGCCTTCTCAAGAGGGGATATCAAGGCACTCCTTTATAAGCCATTGGGAAGAGGAATTCAGTAGGACTCTTTCCCCCCTCCCTATGTGGGAGTCTGTACTTGTTCTTCAATAAATCTTCACCTTTGCTATACCACCTTCTGTCCGTGGATTCATTCTTCGATTATAGGAGACAAAGAATCCGGGTTCCAGTCCAAAAATTCAGTATCACTTATACCAATCCTTTGTTATAAAATTTCTCATCTTGTTGCAGAAGACCAAAGAAAACCAAAGATGCTTCTAAGAAAAAGGAGGGACACTGTTTAATACACTGGCAGACTCAGGGAACAGCCTTCCAAATTTGAGTGAAGGAACATGCATGGGGCTTTCCTTATATCTCCCTCCCTGTGGTCTTTGTCCCACAAACATGGATTATGCTTCCGGTCCTTTTCGTGGGCCTTGCAAGAAGGCCTCCAGATGTTGGGGATCTCCAGGCCAAATCTGATGGTCTGGCCTGGTGCCAGCGTTAATAACCTTCCCTCTGGGGCAGTGCACTGTTCACCGTAACAGGTTCTGCAAGACCAGTATCTGGGAAGAAGAGAGGGACTTAATTATAAGTTATCGGGAATGTATACTGAGCTTGCTGGCTTGGATTCAGATCACTAGCCCCAAATATCAGGGTTACATTGAATTAGCCCTTTTTAGCCTTCTCCATCTGAGATTAAATTTTACTATCTGGTCATGCCCTATATGGCCGAAGTGACCGGCATCTACTTATCTTTCCCTACTATGTGCTAACCCCCTTCTGATTCAGTTTGTTTTCTTTCCCCAGCTATAATAGACTTCTTGCTGTCTTGTAAAAATAACCATTCAACTCAACTCCTATCTTTGCAATTTTTATTGTCTCTGCCTAGAGCTCTCTTCCCCTGGTCTTTGCATTAATCCAGGTACATTAATTCAGATATTTCTCCACCCAAAGATCACTCATCTGAGAGACTCTCCTGGCCACCATTCTTAAAATAGCTGTACTGATTCAGTGCAGGAAACAGAAATATGTGTAGGTATTTCAGGTAGAAAGAAATTTAATCTAAAAATTAGGATCTTACAAAATCATTAGTAAGAAAGGAAATCGAGGGATCACCATTGGATCCCTCGCTTTAGGTCATGTCACTGTAGAGTTCAGGAAATAGCTGCTGCCACTGTTACCTCTGTGGCTGCTACCACAGCCACCCCACACCCATGAAGCAGGTATGAGACAGTGGACTCTGGTGCCCAGCAGTGCGTGTGTTCACATGTACTAAAGTTGCCACCAGTGCAGGAAAATGGCCTCAACATCCCAGAATCCTCCACATCTTATGCAAGGTCATCTCCATGGGAGAACCCAAACCACATTTAGTGAGCTAGCTGAAAGGGAGTCCAGGAAAAATATTCTTTATTCTTCTAGTGTAAGTAGAGGACACAGAAGGGTCAGGACTGGATGGGGAGTGCCAAGAGACTATATTTAGCTCATGCTCTCCTGGGTCCTGTCACACTCTATTCTTGACTCTGCTTTACTTTTCTCCCAAACACTTATCAGTACCTAAAATACTTATTTGTTTGCTTGTTATTTTCTGTTTTTGTTTTGTTTTGTTTGTTTGTTTTTTTGTAATAGAATCTGAAGTCCAAGGCAGAGACTAGAAAGGTGCCTGTTGGCTCAGACTGCAGCACTTGAGAGACATGTGCTGAATAGAGAAATGAGTAAAGGAATCAGTCATATATATCTGCCTTTGACAGAAAGTCATATTTAAAACATTGTGAAAATAAATAGCATGTCCCATGTTGTGTAAGAAGTACTACCAGAGGATGATTCCAGTGGGTAGAAAAAATAGAAGCCATTAAAAGTTAAATTACTATATTGAGGAAAAACTCAATGTTAGGTCAGCAAGATTTTGTGGCAAATGATAACAACCAATTAATTGTATTTTTGCACCCATAACTGAAAATGATGTTTACTTCTCTTAGAGAAGAAAAACAAATGACTACTACGTAAAGTAATAGTAACTTTCTATTCTTTTTCCCACCTCTTACTACTCTCCATGGGAGATTGATGAGACTGAAAACTCCTGTCTATTTGGGGTTAACCTTTCTTCTGTCACTCACAGGACCTGATTGCTGGCAGGCCAAATGCTAGCAGCCCACTGGGGCAAGCTCTGTCCTTGCAGGGAGTAGCCTCCAATTGCCTAACTCAGTGGTGGGCAAACCGTGGCTCTCGAGCCACATGTGGTTCTTTGGCCCCTTGAGTGTGGCTCTTCCACTAAATACCATGGCCTGGGCGAGTCTATTTTGAAGAAGTGGCGTTAGAAGAAGTTTTAAGTTTAAAAAATTTGGCTCTCAGCCAAAGAAATTTCAATCGTTGTACTGTTGGTATTTGGCTCTGTTGACTAATGAGTTTGCCAACCACTGGCCTAACTGTTCAGTGACTCTGAAGTTGAGTTTAATTTATGTTCAAAGAAATGAAAAATTATTTTGACCTCATGGGTGAAATTATGTTCTTCAGTAATAAGCTAGTTTTTCCCCTACTTAGTTGTCTCCCATGCCTATTACAGTAGTTTTCAAGCTTACACATTGGAATCACCGCCTAAGAGCTTTCAGATATACTGATGCCTGGGTCACCTCTAGAGATGTTGATTTAATTGTTCTGTGCTGCAGGCTGGAGAATTGGGATGTTTATAAGCTCACAGGTGATTTTAATAATTAGCCAAGGTTGCATGCCATTGCTTTTATGGAAAGGAATGTTAATTAGTATCTCAAAACCCAACGCAACAGATTGAAATTGATATGAGTTTATTGCTTGTCTTATGTGATGGGTTGAAATTATGTCCCCCCTAAAGATAGGGTGAAGTCCTAATGCCTGGTACCTATGAATGTGACCTTATTTGGCGCCAGAGTCTTGGCAGTTATAGGCAAGTTAAGATGAGGCCTTTCTGGTGCCTAATCCAACATGACTGGTATCTAATAAGAAAAGAGGCACAGAGAGAAGACTTCCATGTGACAATAGAAACAGATCGTGGAGTTATAGTGTCACAAACCAAGGAATTCCAGGGGTTCCTGGAAGCTGAAAGAGGCAAGGAAGGATCCTCCCTTAGAGGATGTAGCCTCTATTCAAAGCATGTAGCCTCCAATCAAATCCAGGAAAATGTTATCCTACAGGAATGTTCTCATATTGTCCTCAAGCCTCTTTCAGCTTCCAAGAGCTGGAGAAAGATTTCTGGGTGGATTTCTACCTTTCTATGAGAAGATAAATTTCTCATAGAAAGGTAGAACTTTGCTGAGGCAGCCCTAATAAACGAATGCATGTTATTTGCAAGTGCTTTTTCAAAACATATTTCAAATACTAGCTCATGCTTAGAGATATCATAATTTCAAGTACAGCTTTGAAGCAGGCTGTTGGATGTCACTAAGCTCTTCATTAGCCAGAACCCACTTGTCATCTAGATTTTGCTGTAGGCATTCTTCAGAGACTGTAGTTGCAGAATCACCTGGGTTCTCACTTGAAGAAATAATCAGATTACATCCCTTGAAAGAAGAATGGACTCTTAAAAAAAGGTTCAGTTAATCTATACTCAAATATATACTAATTCCCTTAAGTCTATTAAAACTTTTAAATTCCTAATAATGGTGACTCCTATAAATCTGGATAATTGTTTTATATTGACATGTGCCCAAATACCACTTTTGGAAAAAATAATTGGCCCCTCCTAAAATTTATTTTAGTAGGCATATGTTTTATGTGAGACTTCTTCCTACCCTGTCAGGTGATTGGACCAAAATGTTTATATGACCCAATGACAACTTGCTCATAGATTAGCCTCTGAAATATGATGTAGGACAAGACATAGAAAAATAATCTGAATGTATCAAATTATATTTTGAAATACACTGAACTGAAGAAATAAAAAGAAAGTAGATCAATGAGAATTGGGGACAGACGATATTTTCTAAAACCTGGTCTGTGTATAATCCAAATTATAAGCAAACATACAGTGAGTAAGCATTGGAAGACAGTGTACAGAAGGAAATGACAGACACTGGTTGAGGCAGCATTTTCAAGATCCAGAGGAATGATACTATCAAGGGGAAGAGATGGGGGGGGGGGAGGGAAAATGAGAATAAAAATGTGTCCATTTCTGAAGTCAGCCTCCATGATTCCAGTTCTAGTCTCTATGTAACTTTTGATAGACTTTGTTAACATGTCTCTATTTTATTTTTTTTTCTTAATTAAATCTTTATTGTTCAGATTATTACAGGTGTTCCACTTTTTTTTCCCCCATAGCTCCCCTCCACCTGATTCCCCACCCCACCCCATGCCTTTACCCCCCGCCACTGTCTTCATCCATAGGAGTAAGATTTTTGTCCAATCTCTTCCCGCACCCCTCACACTTGCTTCCCCTGAGAATCGTCAGTCCACTCCCTTTCTATGTCCCTGATTCTATTATATTCACCAGTCCATTCTGTTCTTCAGATTTTTTATTCACTTGATTTTTAGATTCACTTGTTGGTAGGCATGTATTTGATGTCATTTTGTTGTTCATAATTTTTATCTTTACATTTTTCTTCTTCCTCTTCTTAAAGAATACCTTTCAGCATTTCATGTAATCCTGGTTTGGTGGCGATGAACTCCTTTAGCTTTTTCTTGTCTGTGAAGCTCTTTATCTGACCTTCAACTCTGAATGATAGCTTTGCTGGGTAGAGTAATCTTGGTTGTAGGTTCTTGCTGTTCATCACTTTGAATATTTCTTGCCACTCCCTTCTGGCCTGCATAGTTTCTGCCGAGAAATCAGCTGACAGTCGTATGGGTACTCCCTTGTAGGTAATTAACTGTTTTTCTCTTGCTGCTTTTAATATTCTCTCTTTGTCTTTTGCCCTTGGCATTTTAATTATGATGTGTCTTGCTGTGGTCCTCTTTGGGTTCCTCTTGTATGGGGTTCTGTGAGCTTCCTGAACTTGTAAGTCTATTTCTTTCACCAGGTAGGGAAAGTTTTCTGTCATTATTTCTTCTAATAGGTTTTCAATATTTTGCTCTCTCCCTTCTTCTGGCACCCCAAAAATTCGGATGTTGTTTCGCTTAAAGTTGTCCCAGAGGCTCCTTACATTATCTTCATATTTTTGGATTCTTTTTTCTTTTTGTTTTTCTGGTTGGATGTTTTTTGTTTCCACATATTTCAGATCTTTGGTTTGATTCTTGGGGTATGTTGATCTACAGTTGAGTTTCTGTATATTCTTTATTTCAGACAGTGTATGCTTCATTTCTGACTGATCCTTTTCCATTTTTTTGGCATTCTCATTAAGGTCCTTGAAGGTCTCACTAAGCTCCTCAGAAGTGTCATCAAGTTTCTCGGCGGTTTTTAGAAGATTCTTGAGTAACCTTATAAATGTGATTCTGAACTCTATGTCATCCAGTAGTTTGCTTTCCTCCGTTTCTTTCATTCATGACATGTTTCTTTGTTTCTGCATTTTGGCTGCTTCCCTGTGTTGATGGAGTGGCTTTGTGTGGTAGGTGACCTATAGGGGGCAGTAGCTCAGCCTCCCCAATCACCTGATGTGGATGCTCTTGGTACACCCCTTTGTGGGCTGAGTGCAAAGTCTTGGTGTAGTTAAGCCTGAATTACTGTTGGTACGCTGGGAGGAATTGACCTCCAGGCCAATTAGCTGTGAGCACTCCCTGTGTCTATAATGGAAGAAGTGCTGCGCTGAAGACACGCTTATGGGGCAGGACTTGTTTCAGTGGGGCTTTGGTGCTCACTGAGTCTGCCTCTTGAATGTGTCACTTATGGATGTGAGGAGTTGAAATCTGGTGTCTCACACTGACCACTAGGTACACTGGCTTCTGGATCTCCAATGGGGTGCAGGTCAGCTACTGTCTGAGGCCACTCAGCAGGAGCTACAGTGAGAGCTGCTGTTTTCTCCTCTTTGCTTGGGGTTTGGAGGTTTTGGAGCTGTCTGACCCGGGCTGCAAGTTTTCTAGGTTAAGCTGCGATAGGGCAGGCTTTCTTATGCTAATTGAGCTGCTTGGAGCTTGGGTGGGTTTGTAGGTTGTGTGGGGCGGGGTCTCAGGGCGTCACTAGGTTAGGGCATGGCAAACAGCAATGGCTGCTAGTAAGCCGGCTCTGTGTCCCCGACCGCATCCTGGAGTCCTGTGCCCCAGTGCCGTAAACAATTATTCCTGCGCGCAGCTCTGCAAGCAAGCCACTCTCACTGGCAGACAGTCCAGCTTCTCCCCGTAGGAGTTTGGGTCCCCCGTGTCTCCCCAGAGACTGGATTTCAGAGTAATCGGGGGCTTGTCTCCGTTCGGGTTGAAAAAAGCAACGCACCCAGTCGCCCGCAGCCAGCCCGGATCACGCGCCTCCGTACCTCAGCTTTTCAGCACTCGTGCACGTCTCAGTGCTCTTTTCTCTTTCCTTCTAGTTGTAGAACTTCCACTCAGCCAGCTTTCCCGTGGTTCTGGGTGATAGACGTTTTGTCTTTTAGTTGCAGTTTAAATTGTTGTGGGAGGCAGCAGTTTAGGTGTTTATCTACGCCGCCATCTTGGATTCCTCTATAAGTCTCTATTTTAAACCAATGATCTAAATTAGAACAATACTCTGTGCAGCCTGTCATTACTTAAATGTCATGCAGTACTCAAGTTAGTATATGCAATGTCAATGCACTTGGCGATTTTGAAAAGGTAATTAGCTATAGTAAACCTTGAAGAGTTTCTGCCTATGTCTAAGTTATATTGCATTTAGTCTCATGCCTAAATCAAAAGTAGAATGCTGGGCTATGGAGAAGATTCTGTCCACAGTGGTATCTAGTTGGTGTATTCTATATATTTTTTTAACTTATTTTTTAAAATATATTTTATTGATTTTTTTTACAGAGAGGAAGAGAGAGAGATAGAGAGTTAGAAACATTGATGAGAGAGAAACATCAATCAGCTGCCTCCTGCACGCCCCCCACTGGGGATGTGCCCGCAACCCAGATACATGCCCTTGACTGGAATCGAACCTGGGACCTTCCAGTCTGCAGGCTGACGCTTTATCCACTGAGCCAAACCAGTTTCGGCGTGTATTCTATATTTTAAATTGGAAGTGTGTACTTAAAAATCTGGATGTCTTTTTTTCTCTTGAAAAACTAGGCTTGAGGACAATATGAGAACATTCTTGTAGGATACTATTTTTCTGAATTTGAATAGATGCTATATGCTTTGAATAGTGCTGTATTTCCCAGTGGCTGTAGTGTATCTGAGTATGTTTCCCCTTCAACAGGTTTCATACTATTTAAAAAATATATATATATTTTTATTGATTTCAGAGAGGAAGGGGGAGAAAGAGAGAGATAGAAACATCAATGATGAGAAGGAATCATTGATCATCTGCCTCCTGCACTTCCCTTACTGGGGATCCAGTGTGCAATCTGGGCATGTGCCCTGCCTGGGAATTGAACCATGACCTATTGATTCATAGGTTGATACTCAACCCCTGAGCCACACTGGCAGGCTGCACTATTTTTCTCATGGTACAGAAGTGAGTGCTTGCATGTGTGTATATGTGAATGTCCCTGAAACAAAAAGGAAATGGAAAAAATTTTTGTTAGAATTAAAGCTATTTTTATATACTTAATATAAAGACAAAGTATGCTTTATTTTTACTTTACTCTTCAATTACATTTAAAATGTAATTTTAAAAAGAATTCAGGAAGTTTGAGAAGGGTTGGTGTTAATTCTTCTTTAACTGTTTGGTAGAATTCACCAGTGAAACCATTTGGCCCTGGACTTTTTCTTCATTGGGAGATTTTTGTTTACTGATTCAATGTTCTCACATATTGGTCTGTTCACATTTTCTATTCATGGTTCAGTGTTGGTAGGTTTTACATGTCTAGGAATTTATCTCTCATCAGTGGGTGATAGTCTGTGACAGTGCGTTCTCGGGGCTCTAGGACCACAGCCAAGAAAGACTGGAGCCAGTACACAGGCCTTTGCAGAATCCATAGCTGTGACTGAGGTCTGGCTGCCTATCGCCTATTACATGGATGAGTGAGGCTCCTTCCGGGTTCCTTGGTATATGATGCAGCATCCCACAGGTCCCACAAAGGCAGGTTTGTCTGTGGATAGATGCCAGAGTTTTGTTGTTAAGGGGTTAGAAAGATGGAATCTCCATGCCACTATAATGTTGACATCACCTCCTGGAGCTATATCAAAATCATCAATTCTTTCAAGGTTAGATCTGTTGCATTGTACCCCGAATCTCACAAAGGACGCCTCAAAAAGTCAAATTATGGAGTCATTTATTAAAGGCCGGCGGCATACGAGGGGCAAAAGCTCCAGATCTCGCAGCCCCAAAAAGCTTGCCACATCTGGTTTATATTGGCAGAATATCACAAAGGTATCGATTACATCTTTGTGTTTGGAATGAGGAACTGGTTTGCACAAAGCAGTTACAGAAGTGAAATTGAGCAAGTTAGTTATCTATAGTTTTGGGTCTATGGATTACTGAATCAACAGAAACACATTATCTGGGGCCACTGAGGCAATTTAGAATAATTGTGCTGTCCAGATTCTGGGACCTCTGAGTCAACCGGAATGCATTATCTGTAGCTACTGAGGCAATTTAGGGTAATTGTGCTGTTCTGATTTCGGGACCACTGAGTCAACCGAAGCTACTGAGACAATTTAGGGTAATTGAGCTGTCCTGGTTCCCAGAAGAATGTGTTTCGATAACCAGTGAGATCACAATCAATGGGATATTCAAACCACCATCAATGGAGTATTCAATCAATTGGGATAGCATTCAGAAGTTCAGAAAATCAAAATAACTTTTCTGTTGTTTTAGCAAGCAAATAATTACAGAAGCCAAACAGCAGGGTTAAAATATTAAACAGCAATTTTTACCCAAGCATGGTTGCCACCATGCTTCAGATCAAGCTATTAACCCATCTGGTTCCTGTGGGTTAATAGTCTTTTATGATACTAGATTGATTCTTATTCCCAATTTTTTACTGGGTCAATTTTTCTCATTTTTACTCTATTAGGAGATCAACCATTTCTTCTAGATTTAAAAAAATTTTGTCATACAGTTGCATTCCTAAATTTGCATTATTTTATTCTTTCTCACATGTTTTTATAATAAGCTTATATTATTAATGCCTTTCTACTATTTTATTAATTACCTACTTGTTTTCCTATTTAATTGAATCCATTTATAATTATTTACTTTGATTTTGGTTCATTTTTTTCTTAATTTATTAGATAAGATAACAAATACTTATTTTTTTCTCTTGTCCTCATAAAAGACATTGCAGGCTGTAAGTTTTTACTAAGTGCAGCTTTTTTCTGTTTCTCAACAGTTAGGTTTTCTTTTTCATTTCTCTCTCTATAGTTTGTGAACTATCTTTTGACTTCTTTTCTGGCCTAAGGATTTTCTTAGGCTCATATTTTTTAAGTTCCTAGTAGTTAAAATAGTAATTGTAAGATAACATATCTTACAGTTTCTAAATCATCTGAATCATGAGGTGAAAATATGTCTTGATATATATCTACATTTGTTAAAGGATCTTTGTTGTCAACATAGTAAAATTGTGTGCATATTGAATAATTAAATAGACAAAACATATCTCAGCTATGTATCTGTTAAATAAAATCAACTGATTGAATTATTCTGTTTGCCTTTATCTATCCTTAGTTTTTTACATTAAGTTAGAACAAGGTTCCCTATGTTGTGTGTTCATCTGGCTTTCTTTGTACTTAAAAAATTTTTTTTTACTCATTTATTTTAGAGAGAGAAGAATGGAGAGAGAGAAACATTGATTTGTTGTCCTGCTTATTAAGAATTCATTGGTTGCTTCTTGTATGTGCCCAAATTGAGGATTGAACTCACAACCATGGCGTATCGGGACGATACTGTAACCAACTGAGCTACCTGGCCAGGGCTTCCTTTGTACTTTTAATCATGTATTATGAGACAAATTTTAATGTATGTAGGTTTATGATTATAGAAATTTTATACATTGTGCCTTTTGTACCTACAAATTTCTCTTTTTTCTTTCAAATTCTTTTTAGCTTAAATTGTGCCTGATCTGATGTTACTATTGACAGCCCCTGGTGTGTGTGTGTGTGTGTGTTCATTTGCCTGATTCTTTTGAATCATCACATTATTTTCAGCCTCTCTCTAATACTTTGTCTCTAGCTTCTTGAAAACAGCATGTTGCTGGGTTTTTATTTTTAGTGTTTAAACAAAATATTGTTGTTCAACCTCATTGTGTTTACTATGATTGATATACTTGTTTTTCTTCCAACTTACTGGGTTTTATTTTTAGTAATCCCTTTAAACAGCAGTTTGTGGCTCAATTTCATTGTGTTTATCATGATGATATGCTTTTTTCTTCCAACTTGTGCTTAATTTTAATTTTATATTATGTTTTTCCCCTTTCTCTCAAATGTGACCAAGTTTCTATTTATTTCATTTTCTTTCTTTGTTAATTTTGAAATTTAATTTTATGGTTCACCTCTATAAATGATTATAATTCCTATTCCTATTAACATAATCAAAATATATTTAAATACTATTATTTGGCAATAAGATGTATTTTTTTTTAATCCATGAAGATGCACTGCTGGAACTTCTAAAGGATGCTCTGTCAACCTACTTAATCCCTCTTGGTTTTAGATTAGTAGGATTTACCTTAGAAAATGTCTCTCCTGTTTTAGAAGGACTTTTTTGTACCGATTTTAACATTCCCATAACATCTGTATCTGCTTCTGGTTTACTTTTTTCATAAATATTACTACCTGAAATATTATATGTTCTTGAGTATATTTATTTTGCCCTAACATGCGAATGTGTCACAAGGGGATACACATCTCTTGATCCTAGTCTTCTCTTGGAAACTGTTTAATGCTATTTTGCTACCTCCTAGTGCCCAGTGTTGGAGATGAGAAAATCTGAAATTTATTGTTTATAGGTAACTCTTTTTTTCAGTGTAGACATTTGCAATTCTTTCTAAATATTAGTGTTCAGGCATTTGCCCTTCTATGCATAAGTTTATGTCTTTTCAGACTGGAATTGGATGAGAACTTTTAATCTGTTTTCTTCCTTTTCCTCCTCCATGTATTCCTTTTTATCTTTCTAGAACTTTTATTATTCATGTGTTATGCTTCCTGGATCTAACATACTTAGTTAGCACTTACCTTTTCTATCATGATGTCTATCTCTTTATAATTTTGAATAATGCTGGGAAGAAAGATTTGAATTTAATCTTCTGACCGCTTATTCACATCTCAAGAGTCACTGTAATCTTCAAATTGAATTGTCTACCAAATTGTTTAGTTGAAAAATTATGCTTTATTTTAAATTTCAAAAATTTTTCTTTTGTGCTGAACTTAAGTGCTTGTACCATTTTTATTCAAATTGCTATCTGTCTTTTCAGAAGCTCTAGTTTCCTGGGCATGCATTTTATTTCTTTTGTTTGATAATGCTTTTTCTAGCCTCTGGGCTGCCTTATATAAGCTATTATATTTTTCTCTTGGCTCATTGGGATCAAGTTTGGCTGTTGGAAGATCCTAGTGACAATAATCACACAAACAATGGAAACTGGTTTTTTTCCTTTGGCCTGACAATGTAGAAGGATGAAAGAAATTGGCTTGCATGCTTGTCTTTTCCTAAGAAATCTTTATTGTTGAAATTATTACAGATGTCCCTCTTTTCCCCCCCATAGATCCTCTCCACCCAGTTCCCGCCCTGCCCCACCCTATTGTCTGTGTCCATAGTTAATGCATACATGCATATAAGATCTTTGTCTAATCTCTTCCCGCCCCTCCCCCAGCCCCCCAGAATGCTGAGAATTATCAGTCTGTTCCATTTCCATGCTCCTGATTCTATTTTATTCACAAGTTTATTCTGTTTATCAGATTTTTTATTCATTTGATTTTTAGATTAAATTCTTGATAGGTATGTATTTGTTGCCACTTTGTTGCTCATATTTTAAAAATCTTTTTCTTCTTCTTCTTAAAGAATACCCTTCAGCATTTCTTATAATACTGGTTTGGTGGTGATGAACTCCTTTAACTTTTTCTTGTCTGTGAAGCTCTTTATCTGACCTTCAATTCTAGATGATAGCTTTGCTCGGTAGAGTAATTTTGGTTGTAGGTCCTTGCTATTCATCACTTAGAATATTTCTTGCCACTCCCATCTGGCCTGCATAGTTTCTGTTGAGAAATCAGCTGACAGTTGTATGGGCACTCCCTTGTAGGTAACTAACTGCTTTTCTCTTACTACTTTTAAGATTCCCTCTTTGTCTTTTGTTCTTGGCATTTTAATTATGATGTGTCTTGGTGTGGTCCTCTTTGAGTTCCTCTTGTTTGGGGTTCTCTGTACTTCCTGGACTTGTAAGTCTATTTCTTTCACTAGGTAGGGGATGTTTTCTGTCACTATTTCTTCAAATAGGTTTTTGATGTCTTGCTTTCTCTCTTCTTCTGGCACCCCCATAATTCAGATGTTGGTATGCTTGAAGTTGTCATAGAGGCTCCTTACACTATCTTCATATTTTTGGATTAATTTTTCTTTTTGCTCTTCTGGTTGGGTGTTTTTTGCTTCCTCATATTTCTAATCATTGATTTAATTCTCAGGATTCTCTAGTCTACTGTTGGATCTCTGTATATTATTCTTTGTTTCAGTCAGTGTATGCTTAATTTCTGACTGGTCTCTTTCAAATTTTTTTTGGCATTCTCACTAATATCCTTGAAGGTCTCACTAAATCCCTTGGAGGTTTCTAGATGATTCTTAAGTAACTTTATAACTGTGGTTTTGAACTCTATATCTAGTATTTTGCTTTTTTCTATTTCTTTCATTCGTGACATGTTTCATTGTCTCCACATTTTGGCTGCTTCCCTGTGTTTGTTTCTATGTATTGGGTAGCTGCTAAATCTCCTTCAGTTGATAGAGTGGCCTTGTGTAGTAGGTTTCCTATAGGGCCCAGTGGCTCAGCCTCTCCAATCACCTGAGGTGGATACTCTAGGTGCACCCCTTTGTGGGCTGTGTGCACAGTCTTATTGTAGTTGAGCCTTGATTGCTGTTGGTGTCACTGGGAGGAATTGACCTCCAGGCCAATTGGCTGTGGGGACCAGCTGTGACTACAGTGGGAGAGCTGTGCAGGAAACACCCTTACGGAGCAGGACTTGCTTCAGTGGGGCTTTGGTGCTCACTGAGTCTTCCCCTTGAGTGTGTTGCTTATGGATGTGAAGAGTTGTAATCTGGGATGGTCTTATACTGACCGCTGGGTGCACTGGCACTTGGGTCTCTAGGGAGGTGCAAAGTCAGCCCCTGTCTGGGGCCACCCAATAGGAGCTACAGTGAGATTTGCAGATTCCTCCTCTTTGTATCTGGTTTGGAAGTGCCTAGATGAGGCCCAGCTGAGAAGCAAGGCAGGCTGGTGCTGGTGCAGAGTCTTGGGCCTTTTATTGATAGGTTTGGCACTCCCTGACCCAGCTGCAGCTTGTTTGACAGGTTTTAGCCTAAGCTAGGACAGGCCATTCATATGCAAAAGCTGCTGTGCATAGCTTGGATGGGGTTGTAAATTGGATAGGGCAGGGTATTAGGGAATCACTAGGGCAGAGAAAACAGAAATGGCTGCTAGTCAGCCCTGTCACCATGGAGGTCCCAGCATGGCAACAATGACCACTAGAAGCATCTCCATCTGAAAGAAAGCCACCTGCGAGTTCCTACCCTGATGCCAGACAGTTCAGTTTCTCCTTGTATGTGTCTGCGTCCCCCAGAGCCTTGCCTGACACTGGAGCTCAGAGGAAGTGAAAACTTGTATGTTCAGTTTGTGGTGTTGGCCTTTTATGAGGAGCAGCTGGGTCTTCAGCAGCCTCTGTGTCACTGAGACCCAATCCACACTTGTTTCTACAGCCCATAGTTCTTACTGCTCATAGGGACTTCTTTTCCCATCTCTGGGATGCTGGCCTGGGCATCTGGTGTGGGGCTGAGACCCCTTGCTCCTCTAGGCAGCCTCCGCAGAGGTTATCTACCTCCCAATTAAAAAGTGGCACATGTGGGTACAGGACCAGCTGTTCCTCACCTCTGGACCTCCTACCAGTCTCAGTGTGCTTTCTTCTTTACTTCTCTAGTTGTAGGACTTTCATTCAGCCAGTTTTCTGGCGGTTCTGGATGATGGTTGTTCTGTATTTTAGTTGTAATTTTGATGTAGTAGTGGGAGGCAATGAGTACAGGCATTTGCCTAAGCTGCCATCTTGGTTCTCCTCTCCATGCTTATCTTCATAGTTCTGGGGTAAGGCGGACTGAGTTGATCTATTTAGTTGATCTATTAGTCACTCTTGTGCCCCAAGGGATCCATGGATTTCTGCAGGTCAAACTTTTCCCAGGCTCCATCACTTTCTGCTTTCTATTTCTTTCTGGTGCTTCTGGTCCTGGTCCAAGAAGGTAGCCAAAGCCATGGCTGAAATAGCTGTACTAACTGTCTCTTTCACCCTTCCCACAGAATCCAAACCTGCACTCATACCCATAGTAGCCAGCAACTAGCCTAGTAGAAGGAAGCAGGCCAGAGCATAAGACAGAAAGGAGTTTTCTTCATGTCACTGTGTTCTCAGAATTCTCTTTCCCACAATCAGCTTAATCTGAAGCAATTTGCTGAGCATATCTTATCAGCTAACTATACAATTTATCCATCATCTATCATCTACCTATTTATATTTGAAATTCAGGAGTTGGGTAGAGAGGAAAGAAGTCTTCTTTCTTGACCCATAAAGAAAAAAAAATAACCCTAAACTTCAGACAGCAATGAATATATCCAGACATTATTTTAAGAGCTTTACCCACATTCTTATCCACTACTCTCTACTGCTCCTGTAAGTGTGCCCTGTCAAGAAAGAAGGAAACAATTGATTGTATTCTTCTTTGCTAAACTGATTTGAAGAAAAAAAACAAGAACGAACTACGATTTAATATTCCATGTAAAGTTTGATGGCAGAACTAGCCCTTGACAGCATTAAGACACCTTAGGAAATGTTTATGATCTGTATTTTCCCATTTTCCTGAGATTCCACTTTCTTCGTTACTCTGGAACATGTATGACAGGAATCTACCCATTTTGGTTAATTATGTTGGTAAACTAGGGCCCACTGGCTACTTTGACTTCATTTTGTAAATAAAATTTTTTTGGAATACACTAACGTATTGCCATGGCTACTTTTGCACTACTGTGTCAGAGATGAGTAGTTGCAACAGAGACCAAACAGCAGACAAAGCCTGAAAATATATTTATTATTTGATCTTTTATAGAAAAAGTTTGCTGAACTTTGCTCTAGGTTCATATATTCTTTTTGAGAATTAATATGGGACTTTCATTTCCCTAGAATCCAGCTCACTTACAATGAGTCCCATTCTATTGGGCTTTTATTCTCTGCCTCTCAGTGAGAGAGCTAGCTATCTAAAACCCAATTTACGAGAAGATATTGAAGACTGATGCTGGATTTTGTGTGTTTCTCTCAGGTGGCATTTCCTCTCTAATAGAAAATTTCTGAAGAAAAATGTTACAAAACAAAGCAGTTAATATCTCATTTTATAATTTCAGAGTTCACAGCAAATTAGAAAAGCTCTTTCTAGTGCCCTTCTAATTATATGACCTCATATACTTCTGGTCTCATTTTATTGTGCATAACTTTGTTTACTTTCTCTGATATTTCTCTCTCTGGCTGATGAACCCTTAAATGAGTTATTTTTTCTTTTGGGTCATTGGCTTAAGTCCAGTTTTTGGAGGTTCATGAGTGGCAGTAGTCACACAGTGAAAAATGAAGTGCTCTTTACATTGACAATTAGAACTATAGAAGCCACTGGGCCACCATTCTGTTCATTCCAAAAGAAAGTGTTAAAGGAAGAGTTTTATTTAAAATTTAAAATTATTTATTATATGTAACTGGAGAATAAATTTTACTTGGCAGAGAGTAGAAGAAAAAGCTCCTGTAGTAATGACAACTGGCCTGCAATTGTAAATATTTATATAGGTTTTTGAGGTTTACAAAACACTTTTCAACACTCATTTAATCTTTTCTACATCTTTGCCATTCATATTTGTATTCCCACTTCACAAGTGAGATAACAAGCTTAGAGTAAACAGCTCCTAAGTGACAGAGGTAGAACAAATCTGTGTTTTTAGGTACTAAATATCATGCTGTTCAAAGTGTCCATATGGTTTTTATTGGAAAAGACTTCAAGAAGTGTGATGGAGAGGAGTTAAGGGACTCTGCGGGGACAGGGAAAAGCAATTTTCATTCCTGCAGAAAAGGCAATTTTCTTCACTGCAAGGAAGAGAAAATTAAAGAAATTCTTTAGAAGTTTCTCCATCTATCTGTTCATTCATTTAACAAATATTCATTAAGAACCTATTATGTGTCAGGCATTGTTCCAGGAACTAAAGACATAGCAGTGAACAAAAGATACCTGTCCTCATGGAGTATATATTTGTGGGGGATTGACAATAAAAAAAATGATATACAAAACACATAGTATAATAACCAATGATAAGTGCTAAGGAGATAAAAAGCAGAGGATGTGTATAAGTATCAATGTATCAGGTTAATATTTTAGAAAGTGTGATCAGAAAAGACCTTGCTGAGAAGGCAACTGAATATACTGGTAATGTTATTTTTTACTAAGTTGTCTAATGTTATGGTTCATTTTTCATTTGCTTTTGCGAGATTTGTAGTACCCATTCTATTTTTACTAAAAGTAAATCAATTGATTTATTGAGTGCTTCTAATTATGTCTACTAAGTAATTAATCCAATGATACTCCAGTATATTATAGTATAAAGTGACAAACTTGGTAAAGCTTGGTGTACTATATCATATTAGTTCAGCAATATTCCAGGTACATAACATTTAAAAAATAAATTCCTGAATGAAGAACCTATATGTGAAAGACTGTAGCTTCCAATACTGTCAGAACATTAACTTGGATAAAAGGAATTATTGTATTGTTTTTATACAACAGTCTTGGTAATGGTAGAAACACAGAAATACTAGAAATATAAGTTAAGCTTATTGCCTTGTTCTATACTAGAAAATGAGATAAAAGATAGTTGACACTCTTTCTCTTCCTATAGTTAGTGTGCCCCCATATTCACTCTCTGGGACATTCAGACAGTCTGTAACTAAGAAATATATACTATCTTTACATGGGGCTATTGGAGCAATAGACATAACTATTGTTGACATTTAAGAGGATTCACTGAATAAATAACAGTCCCTTTTCAACTCTCATGCTCTGTTGGTGGAATGCAGATTGGGATAGCCACTGCAGTATGGAGGGTCCTCAAAAAATAAAAAGTGGATTTGCCTTATGAGCCAGTGATCCCATTTCTGGGTATATGTCCAGAGAAACCCAAGATACTAATTCGAAAAGAAATATGCACCTCTATGTTCATTGCAGCATTATTTACAACTAGAGGCCCGGTGCACAAAATTCGTGCATGGGGGGTGTGTCCCTCAGCCCAGCCTGCACCCTCTCCAATCTGGGACCCCTCGAGGGTTGTCCGACTGCCCGTGTAAGCCTGAACCCGGTAGGATCGGGCAGTCGGACATCCCTCTCACAACTACTCTCCCCTGCAAGCCTGGGTCTCCCCCAACTTCCCTTCCCTGTAGGCCCAGTCGCCCCCAACTTCCCTCCTCTGCCGGCCTGGTCCCCACAACTGCCCTCCCCTTCAGGCTTGATTGCCCCCAACTGTCCTCCCTTACAGGCTTGGTCCCTCCCAACTGCCCTCCCCTACTGGCCATCTTGTCGCAGCCATCTTGTGTCCACGTGGGGGCAGCCATCTTGTGTGTTGGAGTGACGGTCAATTTGCATATTACTCTTTTATTAGATAGGATAGCCAAGATACGGAAACAACCCAAGTGTCTATCAGTAGATGAGTAAATAAAAAAGCTTTGATACATATATACATATTACTTGACCATAAAAAAGAATGAAATTGTACAATTTGTGACAGCATGGATGGGTCTAGAAGGTATTTTGCTAAGTGAAATAAGTCAGACAGAGAAAGGTAAATGCCATATGATTTCACTTATGGGAAAGCTAAAAAACAAATGAACAAACAGAAGAGAAACAGACTCATAGTTGCAGAGAACAGACTGGGGTTGCCAGAGGGAAGAGGGTTGAGGGGGCTGGATAAAAAAAGGTGAAGGAATTAAGAAGTACAAATTAGCAGTCACAACATAGTCATGGGGATTTAAAGTATAATATAGGGACTATAGTCAATAATATTTTAATAGCTATGTACAGAGACAGGTGGGTACTGGAAATGTCAGGGGGAACACTTTGTAAAGTATATGATTGTCTAACCACTATACTGTACACCTGAAACTAATACAAAATAATATTGAATGTAAACTGTAATTAAAAAAATAAATAACAGTCCCTTTCCCTAGCTCCTGAATTTGGAAACAGAATACAACAGGATTCAAAAAAATATCAGCTTTATTACTAAGAAAACTGTTTGGAGAATAGAGCCTAGATTTGCAAGCTAGTGTTTTTGTTAATGTTACTCCCTGCAATTAAAATTATCCCCTCAAATTAAAGGACTATCTGCCCTTACTGAGCTTACCACATGACTAAAAATAGATGAAAAAATAAACTCTCTGCAGACCATTAGACCCCTTACAGAAGGGCCAGGTTCAGGACCACCAAATAGATTATATTGTGAATGGTATCTCCATGGAGTTGTGAAAGCAGTAGCTCTGGCCTCAGTCCAACATTCCCTTATCTTCCTCTGAGAAGTGGAGCATTGAGGTGAAGAGTACCCGGAAGAAGAGGCTGGAGTATTACTCTAATGTAGTTCCATCCACATGGAAACATCCATACAGGGAGGATTAGAGCTCCTCCCTAAAGATTTCACTTGATCTAGCCATATATTTTCATATTAATATTAGTAGAGAGCAATAAAAAGGTTTATTACTTCTGAAGTTAATTTGATCTTAGTTTTAACATCATTCACTCAACTTAAAAAGGAAGAAGACTTGCAGAGGTACTTGAAAAAAAATGGATATAGTATTAAAGTTACCTAGCAAGTGTTCTCTGAGTACCAAAAATGTGCCCAGCATATAGAGTACCAGCTTCTAGGGATACCATAGAATCAGACATAAGCTTTATCTTCAAGAAATTTATAATTCAGCAACTTGGACAATAATAATAAAAAACATAAAGTAATAGTGATAAAGCACAGAATATTAGTTGTTGTGTGTGACAAGCTAAATGTACCATCAGGGTAGAAAGCAGTATGGCATATTGTAAAACACTTCAGCCTGGGAGCCAAGAGACCTGGGTTCTTGTTTTAATCAAGTGGGAAAAATTCTAGGCAAGCTTTACTTAATCTCTTTAGGTTTCAATTTCTTATTCTGTAAAATGAAAGGTTTGACTAGAACCCAGTCTAAATTAAAAATTGATTTTTCCTAATGTAATAGCAACCAAAACAAACTTGGAATTTTTAAGGTTGCAATGAATTAAGTGCCATCCTTTCCACCACCACCACCCCCTGCCGCCCCGCCATACCTGCAAGAAAACAATGAAAAGAAAATGTAAAATCGGTAGAAAGGTAATAT
This sequence comes from Corynorhinus townsendii, assembly GCA_026230045.1. NCBI lineage: Eukaryota > Metazoa > Chordata > Mammalia > Chiroptera > Vespertilionidae > Corynorhinus > Corynorhinus townsendii. The sequence continues at coordinate 108,739,718 of JAPDVU010000006.1, read as the reverse complement.
GAAATAGATAAAGAAGAATAATCAAAGGAGCAAAGGAGAAGTCATAAACATTTCAAAGGTCCAAACAACATTTGTTGAGGGTGCTGAAGAGAAGGCCTGTACTTGGTGTCTCTGCACTTATACTTGTGAAGGGGAATGCATGGCTAGCTCTGCAGAATCGAGTGCAGGACCCTCCCTAGGGAGTCATTGCATATAGCACTATAGAAGCTAATCCACATTTTTGTTTTTGTTTCAACCTGGAGTGCTGCTGCTTTCAGTAGATTGAAGTGTCACCCTTACCCTGGCACCTTAACAAGAAGTGACAGGACAGAAAGAGACTCTTTGTTCTCATTTGATCTGTTGTCTCTATCACTGCTGTATATTTCATGGGATGAGGAAATAGGAATTCAGTTGTTTCTACTGGTAAAAAAAAGAAAAAGGCAATTTCTTGAAAAATTAAAAAAAAAAAGAATGTTATGTTTGGGCAAACCTGAGAATATTCAGAAAGGGCTGCTGTCCTTGAAATTGCACATACAAGCTGAAGGGACTGTATAACTTCCTTACTGATTTTGGGAGACATCCATCTTAATTTTGTACACCCTGCTTCTGGCAGCCATGAGGCCAGCCTGAAAAAAGAAAAAGTGTATGTGAAAAGGTGAGCATTTGAGGAAACCAGCGGGGAAAGAAGGCAGAAGACCTTTCGCTACACAAACCCACCCAATGTCTTTCTCGTCTTTTTGTTGTAAACCTCCTCTAAAATATTTTTGCAATTGGACTTCTTTTGAAGCCCTATTTAGAATCAAGAGTGGGACAGAGTTTACTGTATGGATTTCATCGTCTGTGAAAGAAAAACTGCGTTAATTTCCTGCTGGTGTATGTCTAGTTGGAGATGTCATCCACAAGTGACAGATATTTTCTGTAAGGAAACATTTTAATGACTCTTGGTATGAAAGACAAGGAAGTTGAGAGAATGAATTCCTCTGCCTAATTGCTTAATAAGATAACAGAAATATAGAGTTTTGAGATTTTGCTGGGCAATGGGAAGAGGAGGAAGGGAGGCCACAAGGTAAAAAACCTGAGATGGGGGAAAAAAGTTCTGATTAAGGAAGATAAAAACACTACAAATAAGAAATACAGCCCTAGCTGGCTTGGCTCAGTGGATAGAGCACTGGCCTGTGGACTGAAGGGTTCCGAGTTTGATTCTAGTCAAGGCCACATGGCTGGGTTGCAGGCTCAATCCTCAGTAGCTGATCAGTGATTCTCATTATTGATGTTTCTCTCTCCCTTCATTTCTGAAATCAATAAAAATATATTTTAAAAAATACACAAACAGGGGAATAGACAGACAGCTGGTGGGAAGTTCTCTGTGGTGGTGATGGCCTGATGCCATTAATGACACTGATATTGAATAATAAATTTAATATTTTTTTAACATACTCTGCTAGTGTCCCCTCATCCTGCCAAAGCCTTGAGCAAAAGTTGGTTACACCAAAAAAGAGTTCTAATGGAGGTTTGGGAAAGGGAAGAAGTGATGAGCTTTACCCAGAAAGCGATGGGGCAGGAGAAAAGAAAACATCTGTAGGAGGTGAGATGGCAAGCAGGGATTAAATTATCAAGCAATAACTGGGACTGAAGTCTGGACATACAGGTGACAAAGAGAACCAAAGCACCTCTTTCCAAGAACCTCAGAAATAATTGGGACAATGGGAAACTTCCCATAGTACTTGGGATGAAGAAGAATTAAACTATCCTCAAAAAATACAAAGGAAGTAGGTGAGCTTGAGATCTCTTGGGTAACAGTTTCCCTCTAGTGCTTACAGTATATATACTCTCAGGCACCAGTGTGCAAGTATCATTTTTGATATACTGTTATTTCTTAAGCTTAGCTATGAAAACAATGCAAATCATTGTCAGGAAAATGTGCTTAAGTAAATATAATATATCCAAAATTACAACTCTACTTTGGGTAATGATTTTTGCTCTTCTTGAAGTTACATAACTCTTATCTTGTATCCAGTGAAATATCAAACATTATTGCTAATAGCTTACAAATTGGGATTTGAATATTATAGCTTGAAAAAAATTGTTCCTGTGTGTGTGTGTGTGCAGGTGGGTACACATGCTTATGTATCCCTGTAGATGCATGCACTTTAGCAAGGAGAAGCTTAACTGAGCCCACTGAGTTAAAAAATGTAAATTCTCTCTGCCACCTAAAATGAAGAATCCTCTTTCCCCGACCTAGCAGATGAAATACAAACCTGAAGCCAGGAACTTTTCACATGGCTAAAGGAACCTGTGAGTTGCTTATGCATTATTCATAATAGATTCTGGGATGTTTGTGCTTGGCATTGCTGTCAGAAGAAAATGAAAGGTATAGATCAAAATTGGCATTAACTTTTTTTGTGTGTTTGTATAGTTGATCCCTTCCCATTTTCAATAATTATGTTACTGACATATGTATCTAATATGAGCTTCCCTCAAAAGTAATATTTTTGGGGAAACACTGTTCACTTTTTGAACATATTTGATAAAAGCATTCCCAGATTGAGGTTTATACTTCTCACTGCTGAGGCCTCTCACTTGGCTTTGTGAGGTGCTATATAAACAATACAAAACCTGTCAAGTCAGGTTTATTTTGATGTATTTCTGCCTAATAACAAGTTCAAGTTGAGTCGGCGTTGTAGTATGCTTACATATAATACTCTAACTTACCTTTAAAAATTTCTTAACATCTCTTATTTTTTTGCTGTTTTCAGACCTAAATATACAGCTAGATTCTCTTAATTTGCATTGATGAAGCAACACTAATTATTTCAGTTTTAATACATCTGTTAAGATGGAACACATATTATTTTCATGCTGTTGGATTAATTACAGAAGTGTAGGGTGTATTCAAGGCTGTGGAGTGGAGAGAAAGGATCACAAACAGGAAAGTGGAAGTCATAGAATCACTTAGCCAATAGATAAGTGAATGAGAAAGTTGTCACATGTTTTGTTTTTCTTAAAAACAAAACAAAAAGGACTTAAGTGTCATTTCCTTATTTTCCTGGATTTTGCTGTGCAAGTGAAAAGAGAGTGGATACTGAGGTTATGAGATTTGGGTTCAAATCTTAGCTCTAGATTTTACTTTGTAGATGACCTTAGACAATTTTTTCCTCTTTTTGAGCCCTGGTTTCCTCATCTGCAAAATGGGAGCTATATTTAAATTATATACTTGTCAGAATTATGCAAGATTAAGAATAGAAAAGGGTCTAACACAATACAGGTTATCAGTAATTGCTTTTCTTGGGGGTGATTCCTTATTTCAGAGATTTCTAAAGCTTAGCTCCATTCTTGCCTGACTCCAGCTTGGTTAGTGAACTCTTCATTTGGTTGCATTAGTTACCCAGGTGTCTCCACACCCCACTGGCTTGGTGTACAGAGGATCAGGGCTTGATTGTTTTCCTCTGAATGTCTGGCACTTAGCACAGTGTCTGATATGTTATACAATTAATAAAGAACAATAAATACTAAAAATGAAAAAAATACACAGAAAAAATAGAAGATAAAAAAGAAGAATAAATGTTCATTTATTGAATGAATCCAGTCAATAAAATTTTCATGTTTGCCTTAGCTAGTTGAGGTTAAGTTTCTATATTTTTCACATAAAGTCCTGAAAAATGTAGAAAACAGGAGGCTATTCTACTTCATAAAATTTCCCATGGGAACGAGCAGTTGTTAAAGCTGGAGAAAAGAAGTGTAATGTAGAAGGTAAAGGAAGAAACATAGTTTTTGGGAAAAGAGGATTGAAATACTCGTAAGGCATTAAAAAGCTTCCTGTTATTGTAAAACAACTAGAAATGCTTGAATATAAAGGGTTCTCATGAACTGGAACCATAAAGATGACCTGAGTTGCAAAGACAGGTAATTTTAGAGAGCTGGACAAAAACAGCTAGTACTTCAAGTCAACCCGGGTTTTTTTTCATGGTGAAATTAGGTTTGCCCTCAAGGCTGAGAAATAAAAGTTTACAGCTTCAGGGATAGTAGGGGTTGGAAGCAGGGGAGTAGCAGCTGAGGAAGGAGTTGGTGTAGTAATAGTGTCAAGTCATTACATTCGAAACCTGGAAACATCAGAGGGAAAAATCCAAACTTTAATTTGAGTAGTTGGGGTAGGGAGAGCCTTCAATTTTGACCCTGAAAATGATGCAGCAGGGAAAGTGATGACATCATGGACTTTGAGGTTCCTTGCAATTGTAAAGACAGATTGGGGGATTAAGAAGGAACGAAGATAGTGAGGGGCATCACTAGAATATTCAAAACCTATTTGAAGGATGAAAAGTCTTTAATTTCCTGCCATTGTGTAAGAAATTGTCTAGGAATCCATATTATGAGGCCTAAATAAATACTATTCAATTATTTAACCTAATAGCCCATTTTTATCATGCATTGTATAGTAGACTCTGATTAGATACCTAGCTCATTGTGTGCCCACCACCTGTTTCTAGAATTTCCTCTTTTCCTCCATCCACTTGATTGCAACTATATTTGTATTATGTGCATCTGACCCTTTGGCCTTATTTATTTCTGGGATGGACACTGGACCTAAGAGGGGAAAATCAGTTTCTATATTTGTGAATGATTGCAAAAAGCAGTGGAGAGAAATGTAGAATCATTTTATGTGAATAGTATAGATAGGAGCAGCTAGATTACAGGGAGAGAGAGACAGAAAATGAGAGGTAGACAAAAATTGGGGGGCAAAGAAAAATGAAGCTATTGGAAGAAAGAAGTAAGAAATAAATATAAAAAAGAGTTCCTGAGCAGTGCCAGTCCCAGTTCTATCCTAAACAAATTAGATATGCTCCCTTCCATTAGACTCATCAATATACTTGGTATCATTCCACTAAGTCTTAGTTTTTCCATTAGTTACTTGCAACAGTGAATGCCAACATTTATTCTTTCAATTGCTTGTCCCACAAACATTAATGGAGCTCTTATGTGTGTAAGCATTTTGCTTTCACTGGGGGCAGAGATACTTGCCTACAGAAGTACTGTCACTATAAAGAGGAAAATAAAGGCCTCTTTTGGAATGATATGTGGGAGATATTAATTCATAGACTTCAGAGAGCATGGTCTGTGTTTGTGGCTAATGAGAAATTGAAGAAGAAGCAATACTGCTGTATTCTTATGTATTATCAAATTAGTGGATGATTAGTCTGAAGCATGGTTTATCATCTTTGGGAAGAGAGCATATCTAATTTGTTTCCAGAGGCAACAATGGAAAGGATGACAATAAATCATTAACAACAATTTGTACTTTTCAAGAGATATTGAGCATCTTTGAAGAGCAAGTGTCAGGTAAGAAAATAGTGTAAAACAAGACTGGAAAATGGAGTGCCTTCTGTACTAGGCTTTAATGGATTTTAATTTTATTCTTTAAGCAGTGCAAAACTATATCAATAATTATAGACTAAAAATGTGTAAGGCTGTTAGGTCAGAATTTCTCATGCAGTGGAAGCCTTGGGACTAAAAAGTGCTTAGAATTTTTATATTTTCTGTGGATCTCAGTAATGAGACCAATAACTTGCACTTACTATGCCTGTGTCTTCCAGTCATATTATCTAGGAACTAATTTCAAAAAATACAGAAGATCAGGTGATGAAAAAGTCCAGCTGCTTAATCAATATATTAGTGGCCTTCAAGGCATTATATTTTTCTAATCTTGGGGAAGCTAGCTAACAAATGGTCTCTTAAAAGCTTTAATTGGACACTAGATTTCAAAGTGAGCTGTGTTATTTAAGTATATCAATTTTCAGCAGCTATTCCTTACTGATTAAAAATAGGATAAAGGTTATAAGCTTGTTAAAGTAAAATCTAGATGGGGAGGAATTTACACAAAATTGGGGAGGAGTGAGAAGGCTAGACCAAACTTATATTTGTGAACTGAAAACAAGGTGAAAAAACAGCAAGGATAAAAATGAACACCCAGCCAGAAATAAGGCAGGATTACAGGGTAAATATAAGTGCCCATTTGTAATTTGTGATCATAGATTTAAGTAAATGAGCTTGTTGGTATAATTTTTCCCATTAATGTTTATCTTCTCAATGCTAATATCAATAGGTAATTTAGTGCATCTGGACATGCAGTTTTTCCAAGAGATAAAACATTAGAAGGAAGGGTTCAAGAGAGAGGAAGAAATTTTCAAGGATTTGTAATGACAATGTTGGACTAGGAAAGTCTAAGCTGTATGGACAGAAGTGGAAGTTGAAACAGGAGGGTATTGGAGGGTAGTGACTAATTATTCAAGCTAATGTATTAGGGGTTTCATGAGATTAAATGTTTAAATCAAAGGGAGAGGAGAGGAGAACAGGGGTAGAATATAAGAGCTCAATGGGAGAAAAAGGGGACATATGTAATACTTTCAATAATAAAGATTAAAAAAAGACATTAAAGTAATAAAGCAGAGGTAGAGTAGGGCCATGAGATGAAAAGATTTGAGAGTAGAATGTTCAAAAAAATTTTGAACTTTTGATGATAAAATTGTTGGTGATGAAATGGTCTATAATCAGAGAGAGGGTGGCTGCTTTGGAGTAGAGGAAATATTGGAAGAGATTTAAAAAAAAAAGGTCAGAAACTAAGAGACCATGTGTGGGATAGGTTATTAGCATAAATACAGTAATCACAAAAATGATGACTTTATGCCTACAGTAAATGTAGAGGGTGAGAGATGAATTAATGTGGCTGAATAGCATAAACTACGAAGAAGTAAAGCTTTACTTTCCTCTTCTTTTTTCCTGCTTCCCTCCCTCCCTTTCTTCTTTCCTTCCTTTTTCCCTCTCAGATAGTAGAGACTTGGCTTGACTTTGGGAGTGTTACCTGAAAATAACACAATTTGGATTAACAGACAAAGCATGAAGTGAACAATATAGTAACTACTAGGATAAATCAATTAAAACAAAATATATTTAAAGACCTAAAACATTGAAATAGTTGATGTAAAAATATAGGTTATAGACAAGAATGATAAGATAAAAAGTTGAAATGGTAGATTTATTACTAAAAAGGATATTTGTAGAAACAGTATCATTAACTGATGCTCATTTGGGAGGTGGAAAGATAATGAGGCTACCTTAATATAGTTAATGTCCTTCAAATGGTCAAACTTCCTAGTTTTGATTCCTCAAAAAAAATTTAAGTATACAACCTGCAACCATTATTATAAATGGTATTTTCTTTATTTTTTGCAATATCTCATTATTATTAAATTTATTGGGGTGACATTGGTTAATAAGATTATATAGGTTTCAAATGCAGATTTCTATGACAAATGATCTGTATATTGCATTGTGTGCTCACCACCCAAAGTCAAATCATCTTCCATCACTATATAAATGGTATTTTCAATAATTTTACTGTGTCTAGATCGTATACATTTCTTTTGGGTAAAGATGACTGAAATAGATTATATGTGTAGTTTCTTTACAATGAACTTCAGATTTTTTATATAGAGCCATCTAGAATAATTTTAAAGTTTTCTTTTTAAATATATTTGTTTAAGTGGATATCAGTTAAACCAATGAAATTCAAGATATAAACACCTCTTCTACAAAAAGCTGTTAGCCCAGTTGTCATGGCTCAGTGGTTGAGTATCTGTGAACCAGGAGGTCATGAACACATGCCTGTGTTGTAGGCTCAGTCCCTAGTATGGGGCTTGCAGGAGGTGGCCAATCAATGTTTCTCCCTCATCATTGATGTTTCTATCTTCCTCTCTTTTCCTCTCTGAAATCAATAAAATATATTTTTAAAAAGCATTAAATAAACTGTTAAAACTAACCTTAGATTTAAAAATATTTTTCTATTGAAAGTTATTATCTGTTTCATGCTTTCTCTTGTATTTACATTTCATATTATTACTTAGAAAATTTACAGTATTTTAAAATTTACTATCAACTATAAATGTGTGAGATTAGTGATTCTTCAGGTATTTTAATTATGTAGATTACAGAACAATGTCTTTTTTAGTACAGTTAGGTGAAATTAATGAGCAATAACTCATCTTTATCTACCAAACCTTCTAAAATAATGATTCAGAATTGGGGAAAAATGTATATTTTGGGTAGCATTTACATTAATGATCTTATAGCACTACTTTCTTGAAGGTTCAAGATATCCTCTCCAGTGGTCCCTCTTCAAATATATGTATATACTAGAGGCCCGGTGCACGGATTCCCACACCGGTGGGGTCCCTCGGCCTGGCCTGCAGAGATCGGGCTGAAACTGGCTCTCCAATATTCCCTGAGGGGTTCTGGATTGTGAGAGGGTGGTTCTTGGGTGATGCACCCTGGAATCAGGCTCCCTCCTCTCTGGTTCTGGGTATGTCACCCGAGAACCGCAGCTGCCAAGTCACCATAGCTCAGTAGCTCTTGTGTTGAGCACCTGCCCCGTGGTGGTCAGTGCGCATCGTAGGTACTGGTCAGAGCTTGATAGGAATGAGTTGAGGGGTTAGAAATGAGAGCCTGGGTTCTCTTTAGTTCTGCTATAATAACACATCTGCATTCCAAAATATCACTGTATTATACAAAGTTGTATAATAAGATCTACTGGGCTTGTGAGAAATATGGGGCTAGAGTCCCAACACTCAAAAACTTCATCAGTGATATATTAAAAAAAGAGTAGGAACCTAATAAAAGTGGTGTGCTGTTGTACACATATTAAATGGTTAACAAATAAATAAAAATGCAATAAACATGGCATTCTACCATGAAGCAGACCCAAAGTTTGCTAGTGGAAGTGGGCATCAGAAGGGTTGCAGCTTGCATGTTATTGTGAAGTGGAAGAAGCAGAGTTAGAAGATCATATTGTGAATGTGATGTGTGTGGCTTATACCATGCAGTGAGCTGAGGTAGCTGGTGGATATTCCAGGTGTGAGCATATGCTTTTGTTTATTCTTACTCAACTTGGTTCAACTAGGTGAGGTTTTCCTATTGGTGATATTGTGCATAAGCAAAGACCAGATTTATATTATGCTGAAATATGTAGTGTTGGAACAAATCAGAATTTTCCAAAACAAGCATAAAGCAATTTTCACTCTTGAATCAATTAAATATTGACATATAAAATTGTGTCAAAAAGGATAAAAAGAACTAATAAAGTTGAATACAAACAAACAAATGTATATTCCTGTCCTAATTGATGGCATAACCATGTGGAGAAAAAGATTATTTCTGGTAACTTTCAAAAATCCCTGCTTTGACTACATATTCTTATTGGGAATTATTCTCAGGACAAAAAGAACTGTAAAACAATGTCTTAAACATTATTATGGATTTATTGTTAATATCAATGTTAGTTATATAATTTTGAGCCATTTCTGTGTAAGTTGTAGAATACAGCAAATAAACAGGTTTGTTGCTATCATTAGGATCTAGAATTTTTCACTGTCAGGAAAAGAATGTATGGATTTAAAGGAATATAAGAGAGAAAACACTCTGATTTCCATTTTGAATTGAAAATATTGATATGATCTCATCCTTATTAAAACATATATTTATAATTTCCTTTTTTCATAAAAAGGGCCTAAAAGGACACTCTGGCAGCAATTATCACACCTATTGCCCAGATCTTGGTTTCTGAATATAATTCTGCATGAAAAAGAACTACAACTTCTTAGAGAACTGGCTGATTATAGGCCTAAGACAGGAAAGTACATGGTGAGACAGATATCTTGTGCCTGAAAGGGTCCAAATGCAAATGAGGTAATATAAAAATGACACAAGACCCAGTTGGAATGGTCCTCCACTTGACAAATTTGATAATTTGAGCACCAAAAGAGAATAATGACAGTAATTATTATGCATTGAATAACAAAGAAAAGTCCATTATTCTTAGTGGACGAAAGTACAAACCATAAAGGCTAAGAAATGAGATTATTAAACTTGGAGCTTCTGTATATGAAAAGACACTATAAAAGGAGTGAAATGACAAGCTTCAAAGTGGATATTTGCTTTATGTACAACTGACTGATGATTGGTGTTTCAAATATATTAAAAACTTACATATTAATAAGATAAAGAAAACAACTCAGTAGTAATTTTACTGAGATATGAATAGGTAGTTCAGAAACAAGAAAGTACAAATGATCCCTACATATATGAAAAGTGTTAATATCATCCCTAAATAGTGAAATGCATATTAAAGCCATACAGACTTATGATGCCATACTGACCAAACTGGCAAAAATGAAAGCCTGACAGTACAAAGTGTTTTTGGGAATATGGAGCAATGATATCCCTCACCTGCTGCTCATGGGAGTTTAAATTTGTTCCTTTGGAAGACTGAAGTTGATGATAAATTGCCTGTGACTCAGCAAGACTCTGATGCACAAGATTGCTCATGGCAACATTATTCATAGATGAATAAATTTTATTGTATTCATATAATGGAGTATGGAGCAACAGGAAAATTAAATAACTAGATCTATAGGATCAATATATTTGAATTTCATTAATGGACTGTTGAGTGAAAGGGGCAAGAAAAATGCATGCAGTTGATTCCATTTAAATAATGCTTAAGAACAGAACCTTAAACAGTATGTTATTTGATGTTTCATATGTAGATAATAAAAATGATAAGACTACATTTAAATAACAAAAAATATAAACACAAAATCAAGAGAGTTCTTATTTCTGGAGAGAGGGGATGGAACTGTGTAGAGGTTCATAGGAGACTTTAGGATGATGGTGTTAGATATACTAGTATATAATGTTTTAGCAGAAAATAATTTCAAGATCATTAGTTTTACTATCCTCATTTGATAGGTGCAGAGACAGACCAAGAGAGGGTAAATTACTTGACTTTGACTACAAAGCTAGTGTCTAATATTATAATCATACATTGTACATATATAATAGTTGAAAATTGATATATCCCCTGTGTTGTACTCACATGTGAGTATAGGAAGCTCATGGAAATGGACTTAAGCTCATAGAAACGGTTTTGGGAAGGGGCAGAAACAGGGTTGAAAAATCAGGCCTGTGATTTGTACTTTTACAAATCCACCTCCACCTCTTGGGGATTAGATCTGAGGTTCTCAGCTGGGTTGTTGGAATGCCAAGAAGGTTTATACCTGGACTGAACCAAAGCACAGACAACTAGGGGATGGCTAGTTTGGAGGTGCTCAGAAGTGGACACCAGTGAATGGGACGCCTTTGTTACATCCTCATTGCATCTGTCCATGAGGCGAGGAACAGTCCAGTGTTTCTGAGGACTTTAGTCAATAAACATATTTATTAATCACGTACTAGGAGCTGGGAGCTTTATTATTTGATTTAATACTCACAACACCTGAAAGGTAGATGTTATTTTCTTTATTTTTATCACCAAGAAAGTAAGGAGGCTCAGATGGTTTGGCAATTTGCCAAGTGCACCTCACCAGGAATTAACAAAGCTGTCCCACTCTGAAATTTGGGCTCTCCCTTTTGCACTCTCCAATTTTATAGAAAAATTGCAAGAGAACTAGGCCCTTCCCTTAAAAGAATTTAGGATAAAAATGATTTTTTCCCCACTGTTGTTTGTGTTGTGGTTGTTTGGCACATGAGGTCCATTTTCAGGGTAAAGGCAGAGGTCAGAAGTCTAAGGAATGGTTCAGTTAGGTTATGAGAATGGGACTCAGAGTCTGTACAATGGAGGTCTGAAAAAAAACCGAAGCTTCTGTCTGTAATCATTATCATTTGACTATTTTGTTGCAAGACACAATTGAAAAGTATACTTGCCTTCAGCAAGAACAAGGATTGGAGGGCTTTGGGGATATGGAATTCCCTATAATGCTAAGCTGTGGGGGAAGAGAGGAAAGCAATGCCTTAAGTAGGAAAGAAGAGTGGGAAGCTCTTGAGATATGAGGCAAAGGAAAGAATAAAATAGTAGATGTGTGTATGAGAAGTACTTATAGTTCTACTAGAGGCCCGATGCACAAAATTCGTGCAAGGGGCTCAGCCCTCGCAACCCTGGCTTCATCCAGAAGGTTATCTGGATGGTTGTTCTGCTGTTCCACCATCTGGTTGCTTTGCATATTATACTTGCATTATTATAGATTTATTTTTTTAATGGAATTTATTAATAAATTACATAGGTTTCAGGTGTACAATTCTACAATACATCATATGTCTATTGTATTGTGCATTTACCACCTCAGGTCAGATCTCTTTCTGTCACCATTTATCCCCACTTTACCCTCTTCTACCTCCCCCTACCCCCTTTCTCTATCATGAAGGAAGAGCCTATAAACTTTCCCTGGTAACTTCTGTTAACTGCTGATTTTTAAAATAAAGATTTAGAAATTATCACAACTTCATTGTATGTTTCATTTCCCTTTAACATTGGATTCTTCCATATTTTCCACAAAGTTCAATATTTATTTATAAATCTAATAATTTTTAAAGGAAACTATAGCTAAGTTTTACGTTAATGTATGATTGCTTTAAATTGTATTGTGGCAGGATGTGAGAGAGGACTTTTCATCTTGTAATTATAGCTAAAACATACAAGTTGAAAGCAATGGTGGTGGAAGTGGCCAAGGACATCCACATTCTGAAGAGAGGTGCTAGACATGTCCATGCAAGACTTGTCAAGAGGCAGGCAGGACGGTTCCTATAGGAATGATCTCCATCTTAAACCTCCAGCTTCTGTCAGAGAAGGCTATGGATTCACTTTGGAGAATCTTTAAAGGGAATTCATTTGAGAAGAAACACTAGGGTGTTGATTCCCTCCCTTTCCTATGGAGAGGAAGAGAGAAGGGCTTCATCTTTCCCAAATCATATGGGGTGCGTGGCCACAAGAAATCCTTTGGGGAAGGGATGTTCTCTGTGATGAGGGGACTGGCTAGCATCTCACTCCTCAGTGGGGTTTGGTGAGCAGCAGATAGGGAGGCTTGCTTGGTGCTGCCAGTAGTGCTGTGAGAGGGTTCTTGGCAGAAAGAACTTGGTATATTTTCCAGAGATTAGAGGCACATGTGAGCAGAGAGTCCTTTTCTGGCTCTCACCTTGTGAGTTCTGAAAGCAGTTGGTGAGTTCTTTTGGGCAACTGTAGCCAGAGTCACTTTCTTCCTCAGTTTGAAAGTGGAAACAGATAAATTAAATGACTATTTGTTTGTGTGTTTTTTTTTGTCCTTTGTTCAAAACACATTCGACTCAGATTTTGTGCACAGATTATGTGTGTATTCACATTTGTGCATGTGTGTGCTTATTGTTCATGCATGTGTCTGTATTTGGCAGGAAAAATGAATTAAAATAAAACTGAACAATTTGATAGGAATCACTTTTACATATGGAAATATTCATAGTCACCTAGAGCAGTGGTTGGCAAACTGCAACTCATGAGCTGTGGTTTGCCGCTTTGTTGACTAATGAGTTTGCCGACCACTGACCTAGAGTACAGATATTCAGAAACTTTACTCACTATTTACTAAACCTAAATCTCAATGAAATATCTGACATAACAAGGTTCAACGCTGCTAACCGATCAATCCTGTAGGAATACCATATAGAAGATGAGGCCAGTTCAACTGATTTGCTTCCATCTTTCCAGGCTTATCATGAAAAGGACAGAAATGCCAACAGCATAAACCAAAGGAGAAGCTGTGTGGTGAGCTGATGTAGAGCAATCAGCCACACATGAAGCTAACAAAATAGAACAACAGAGCAACACTTCAAGGGCAGCACAATATGAAGCACAGTGCCAGCTCACTAAGGCTTGGAAGTGATAGCTATAGGCATTACAAATAGGACGTCAGCTCTTGGGGGTGATTCTGGCTCACTGAACTGACTCAGTCAAAGGTACAGCATTGCTAGCAGCAGGTGTGTGGTCCCATGATCAGTGGCTGCTGCTGATGGCCAAAGAATTGTAAAGAAGAGATTGTACTGCACCCTCCAACTTTACAGAGAAATTCAAATATACTTGAATCTCATGACTGGGTATTCTAAATTGAAAGGTTCTATCTATGTCACTGTCTTCTTTCATTCACATTGTATCGCTTTAGTTCTATAGGTCTGTTTCTCTTTTTGCAAATGAGAGGAGTACAAAAAAATAAGTGAAGGAAAGGTCCATTCTCTGGCTCTAATCCCTGAAGATGATGTCCATAGGCAACCCTGAATTTAGAAAGTCAGAACCATGGCTTTGTACTGGTAGCTGGATGATTTTAAGGGGGAAAAGGCAGGAAAATCAAATTCCAGAGCTGAGGTCACTTGATTTTAATGAACAGAGAACATTCAAAGAGGTTTCTGCAAGAAGGGTGCTGGTTGTCAAGATACAGGATTATTTCATGTAATCCACCATTGGAAGTGCAACTGAGTGTCCTTGCAACCTCAAATGTCAATGTGCAGATTTCTCTCTTGGCCATAATATACTTCCTTCCCTCTGTCCTTCTGTTCTATTTTAAAACTTTTAGACTAGCTTTTCCCCCCAAGATTATATCCGATTTCCTATAAATTGACTTGCACATGGCTCTGGCTGCAGCTCCACATGAACTTATGTCCCAGACCACCAGAATCATTCAAGCTTTGTGTCTCAAAGTTCACATTTTTGATATGGGGAAAGGTCTGGTTGTTGAAACAAATAACATTGTGTAGCTTTCTATTGCTTTATGTATTCACCCCATGGTTTAACACCTGCGCCCACCAGGATAGAATCATGTGGTCTTGATGTGGACACCATGCATTTAAAAGAAGATATGGGAGGAAAAAAGAAAATCCATTGTGGCTCAGAGTGAGTGTTGACCTATGAACTGGGGGTGGGTTCAGGGTTGGGGGGAATTGCCCTTTGGTTCCCTGTCGGGGCACATGCCCTGGTTTTTGGCTTCATCCCAGTAGGGGTCATGCAGGAGGCAGCTGATCAGTGATTCTCTCTCATCATTTATATTTCTCTCTCTCTCTCCCCCTTTCCCTTCCTCTCTGAAATCAATAAAAATATGGGAAAAAAAGATTTAAAAGAATGTATTACTGATAGCAAATACTTAATGCCCAATTTCTCAAAAGAATTAAGCTATTTAGTTCATATATAACTAAAAATTCACAATTAATGTTAGATAACTTGTCCAGAGATTCACTTAGTATGATTTCTTATTTATGATTTCATATCACTCACTGGAGAAACACAGAGAACTGAGGATTTAGCTGACCACACATAACAGATCTGGGCAGCTCAAGCAGACAGACATATTGTGATACCAGGTAACAAGCATGCTAGTAGGATGCCAACAGTTGGCATACTCAGCAAAAAGTGGTAGGTATATCCATGCAGGGGTACTAGCCATGGTGACAAGGAAACTGGCAATAGGCAATATGTGGAGATCCATTAATTTATTTAAAAACTTGTGTGGGTTTTTTAAGTAAAACTTTTAGTAAAACTTATATGCCAGCCATTTGTGGTAGGCTCTCAAAGTAAAGTCTAGAAGATATTTCTCTTGCTTTTATTTCAAATGGGATGACTCCATTTCAGCCATTAGGAACCAGATTATAGTTACAACCATGGGTCTGGGATTTCATCATTAGATGATTATTTTCACAAGAATGTCTGAGAGTAAGCCTGGAATCCCAGTTCAGTCCTAGAGAACCTGAAAGTAAGAAGATAAGCAGAGTGCAGGTTAGTCAATGAAATTAAGTTGCAAATAGAATCTGGGAGTCTATATATAGTTATAGTTTAGGATTATAAGAGAGCATTTTAAAAGTATGTATTAATTCTACAAAATCTTACATATGTATTGTTGTGTTTAAATAATTGGAAAATAACATGTATAGTATGATACTAATTGTGTAATAAATGAAAAGTAACACTGCAAAAAAACATGTGTGTTTGTAAACTATGGTTTAAAAAAATTTAAAGAAAACTCAAGTAAATGGGGTGATGTTCCTTGTTCATGAATTTGGAGACTTGATCTTTTAAAAAATATTAATTTTTACCAAATGTATTGTTTACATTTATATAATTCCAATCAGTATTTCAAAATGACTTGTGAAAATTTACAATGAATACTAAAATGTACAACAAAACATGTAGGGCCTAGAATAGTCCACTTGAGCTTCATATAGTTGATCAGAAAAAAACTGCAGTCCTAAGTCAATGCTATTCAGGGCTGTGTGTCACTTTCAGACAAACTGAGATGATCCATAGAGCAGTCTTATCCAAATGCCCTCATACCCATCATCAGTATTCACTAAGTATGTCTCTTGACAATAAATCTCATCCCCAAATTACCAAATTTGTTTTTCGCAAAACCCTTTCCAATACCCTTGGGTTAGAAAGTTGTCTCTGTACCAGTATTTGTGACTCATAATTTGTAAATCTTTTCATAGAGGGGATGGTCTCTTTGCCTTAATCTTCTAAGTGCCAGGATGGGTGCTAACACTAGTTTCTCCATTATTACCCTTTACATTGTATCAGTATAATTTCTGATGTAGGCTCTTTGAATCCACACTTACTAATGTTCTCAGCATGAAACTGGGGAGTATACTTTTTTTGCTTGTGTCAGACTCAATTTTCCCCAAACTAGTATTCAAAAGGTGCTCACATTATCTAGGATGGTTTTACGTGTCATTTCATGGCAAAATAGAGATAAGAAGCTCAAAAAAATTAGGTCACCTATCAGTCATGCATGTTACAGCAAAAAGCCTATTGGGATTTTTCCCCCAGAAATTATAATTAGCGATATTAATAAGCTCTTTGGTATCCTTAAAATAAGTCTGTAGAAGAAACCAGCTGGACTGGTATTAACTTTAAAAATGCCCAAGAATTGTTCTTATTGGCACAAATTGAATAAACTGTCCATCATTAGACAAATAATAGCAATCAGGGAAGTTGAGTATCATAATGGAGCAAACTTGGGTCAGGTACTGCCTCCTACACCAATCACTGTAGCCATCTGAGACTATATAATGATTAGAGTGACAACAGTAATATATCCAAGAATTAAAGGAAGGAGTGGGAGCAGAAAATCATTAGGTGTCCACTTCATTGTCCTAAGAAGTTAAAATAATTGAATTTCCACATCACAGACACACTACTAACTTTTAGATTGAACATTTAAGCTGTCAATTAGCGTTCTAATATAAAATTTGTTTTGAACACATCTAAGAACATATTTCAGGAATGGGAATAAAATGAATCATATCCAACGTGCAGAGACCAATTAGAATTGTGCCCTGAGAGTGCTGAATTGTTTATATTCAGTGAAATAATTGCCATTTTCTCAAGACATTCAGTTTGATAATTCACAAAGTTCTACTTGCACCTGCTGTTTATGATTCTAATTATGATTGCAGTGCAGAAATGCCAACATATAACACATTTGGATATATTAAAGAATAGACTAACAAAATGAAATATTATAGTACAATAAAATATAAAATGCTTATAAGAAAACCAAAGTAGTGGCATCTAAAATGGCACAATAATTTCCCCTGAATTATGTCCCAGAACATAAATAACACTTAAAAAGAAACATAGCATTGCCCGCAGGGTTTGAAATTGCTGCCTTCAACAGCATTATTTCCTGTTGATATCAATTTGCCTCAGGGACAAGATGTCTAACTAGCAGTCCATCCCCAACTGAGTACCAACATTGATGACCAAGTCTCTGTACACATGGTCTGATTTTGTGTGGAGACTTTGTTCCATAGCCCAGGGGCTCTGTTCTGCTTGCAGGAAATGGCATGGTCACTAAATAAGTATCCAACATTGTGCTCTTGTACGTAAGCTGACATTTTTCATGCTGCTTCCAATTGTTTTTATATTCCTCACATGACCCACACTGTTAAATACTTAAATGAGGAGTTACTAATGTCTAGAGGTCAAAACTGATGATCATGGGTGCAGTATTTTGGTCTTAACCACATTCACTGACCCTCAAGAAAAATCAGAAGGACTCTTGCATCATGTTTTATGGATGCTCTAACTGTCCCATATGAGCTAGCTACCAGAGACCAAGCTCACAGAGGATAGTGAATGTAAATTATTAATTTGGTTTATTCCCCAGCACAGCTCATACTGAATAGTAACCATTTGATAAAGGTTTGTTGATTAAATAAATAAACGAATGTCAATTCTAACTAAGGAAAAATAACCCCAGTAGAGTTTCAGAGTATAGGCTTCCACAATATAATGGCAACTGTACCCATCTATGGGATTAAATATTTATTGTATAAAAAACATAATGGTACCATCTGTGCAGGGAAGTCCTTTCCTAGGTCAACATCTGGAAAGACTCAGCCAGCTGAGATGACAGGCAGGTCACTAAGCACACAGGGAGTCTTCCCTCCAAGTAGTCCTTGGCCCCCCAAAGAAAACACCCTCCAAACTTTGTTATGGTTTCAATCCCTACAGCTTGCTGTATCAGAACCACTTCCTAGAATTGTAATATGCTTCCAGGATTAATGTTCTTCCCCTTCAAGAAAAAAATGACAGTGCTCGTATTTGATACTTGTGTGATGGACTCTTTTGAATGAAAAAAATGGAAAAGGCTTGGTGTCATTCCTGATGGGTGATGGGATGTGTGTTATTTTTTCATGCCACAGTTTGTGAATTCTAATTGCGGTTTCCTATTTAATTGTAACCGGGCAGAAATAAACAAAAAAAGTTCAATAAAAATACAAATGTTTAAGCAATTATAAAAAAAGTAGTAGTGATAGATGCTATTTAACATTTATTCTTTCATTACCTTGACCATTAATAAAATAAAATAGCAGATGGAAGTCGAGCTGCAGTGCAAATTATGATAAATTAGATAAAGTGGGTCAGACTATAAGTGGCCTTCAAATAAATGAAGCAAGACAATTTTTTAAGATATAAAAGTGTATTTTGTTTGCACTTTGTCAATATATATCAAATTTTTTAAAAAAGGAAGCCATGCTATTATGCAATAAAAATTATGGCAAACACCCTGGGGTAAGGACCTACCAGCTTAATTCCCCACACTCCCATATCTGGCACCAAAGAAGACCTTGGATTGCTTTCTAATTCAGTGAATGGGCAGAGGAATGCCCAGTGATGATGGATATTAAATTTTTCACATGATGTGTGTGAGCTCAGAGCAGAACACAGAGCTAGTGAAATACAGTGATTCTGATATTTGCTATACAGCAAATTTCATATCCAACAGACAAGATAAAGGGTTTGCTTCTTCAGTAAACTTCACTTAGTTCTCAAGTTATTCAAACAAAGATAGTTCAATAATGCCACATATAATATTTACACAAAAGCCAGTGGCTTTCTAGTCACTAGCAATAAGCAAATTGTAAATACAATAAAAAATAATATCTTAATCACAAATTCAGAAAAACTATAAAATGTAGGAATCAACTCCAAAATATCCTACAGGAAGAAAATTAAATATAGAAATATTAAAGAAATAGAAAATAGAGTATCACAAAATCAAAGATTTAAAAAGCACATATACTTTTTCATCTAGTAAGTCTACTTCTAAACATTCATCATCCAAATGATCTATGATATTCATTTCAGCTTTGTTTATAATAAAGAAAAACTAGAAACACAGATGTGCATCAATATTGAAATAGTTAATTCATAATAAATTCATACTAGAGAATACAGGATCCCTAATAGGGCAGTGAATTTGTCCCAATGCTAGTAAACAAAGCACTTAGGTGTTAACTCTGAAACTTTCAGTTGGGTTTCCTCCCAGTTACTTTACTATAAGCTTCTGAATTCTTATTTAAAGTTTATAGAAATCTTTTGTATTGGGAGTTTTCAACAAGCTTTTTAAAACAGCGATAGCTTGTCACATCCAATCATTAACAACATGCAAATAATAAACAGTAAAATCATTCTGAACAACTTACAAATAAACC
The DNA here is from genome assembly GCA_026230045.1 of Corynorhinus townsendii. NCBI lineage: Eukaryota > Metazoa > Chordata > Mammalia > Chiroptera > Vespertilionidae > Corynorhinus > Corynorhinus townsendii. Next base: position 108,719,909 of record JAPDVU010000006.1, on the reverse strand, counting down.
ACAAGATCATTCTGAAGTTCAGAGAATTTCTCTGTGTATCATGGAGTTGGTTAATTGAGAGATATAGTTTTGGTAATTTCTGACTGATCAGGGACATATGTTTAATCTGTTTCTGCCTGAAAGTATACTGCTAATAATTCCCTCATCGATCCAGGAAGTTCAGGGATCATAATAATCTGGCCACTCAGTGTATATGGCAAAGATGACTTTTTAAAATATTTGAGTTCTTTCTCTGCAACCTGGGTGTTAACCCAATGTTTCTCACAGTTGCCCCCAACTACTCTTTTTTTTTTAAAATAAATCTTTATTGTTCAGATTATTACAATTGTTCCCCTTTTTTCCTCCCATAGCTCCCCACCCCACCCGCTGCCCTTACCCCTCACCACTGTCCTCATCCATAGGCATACGATTTTTGTCCAGTCTCTTCTCGCACTCCCCACACTCCTTTCCCCCCGAAAATTGTCAGTCCACTCCCTTTCTATGCCCCTGATTCTATTATATTCACCAGTTTATTCTGTTCATCAGATTTTTTATTCACTTGATTTTTAGATTCACTTGTTGATAGATATGTATTTTTGTTCATAATTTTTATCTTTACCTTTTTCTTCTTCCTCTTCTTAAGGAATACCTTTCAGCATTTCATATAATACTGGTTTGGTGGTGATGAACTCCTTTAGCTTTTTCTTATCTGTGAAGCTCTATATCTGCCCTTCAATTCTGAATGATAGCTTTGCTGGGTAGAGTAATCTTGGTTGTAGGTTCTTGCTATTCATCACTTTGAAAATTTCTTGCCACTCCCGTCTGGCCTGCATAGTTTCTGTTGAGAAATCAGCTGACAATCGTATGGGTTCTCCCTTGTCGGTAACTAACTGTTTTTCTCTTTCCGCTTTTAATATTCTCTCTTTGTCTTTTGCTCTTGGCATTTTAATTATGATGTGTCTTGGTGTGGACCTCTTTGGATTCCTTCTGTTTGGGGTTCTCTGTGCTTCCTGGACTTGTAAGTCTATTTCCTTCACCAGGTGAGGGAAATTTTCTGTCATTATTTCTTCAAATAGGTTTTCAGTATTTTGCTCTCTCTTTTTCTGTGACCCCCATAATTCTGATGTTGGTATGCTTGAAGTTGTCCCAGAGACTCCTTACACTATCTTCATATTTTTGGATTCTTTTTTCTTTTCGCTTTTCCGGTTGGGTGTTTTTGCTTCTTTGTATTTGAAATTTTTGGCTTGATTCTTGTGATCCTCTAGTCTGCTGTTGGATCTCTGTATATTATTTTTTATTTCAGTCAGTGTATGCTTACTTTCTAGTTGGTCCTTTTTCATAGCCTCAAGGGTCTCACTAAATTTATCGGCCTTTTCTAGAAAATTCTTGGAAAACCTTATAACTGTGGTTTTGAACTCTATATCCAGTTGTTTTCTTTCCTTCATTTCTTTCGTTTGTGACCTGTTTCTTAGTCTCCACATTTTGGCTGCTTCCCTGAGTTGATAGAATTGCTTTCTGTGCTATGTGTCCTATAGGGCCCAGTGGCTCAGCCTCCCCAGTTACCTGAGATGGACACTCTTGGTGCACCCCTTTGTGGGCTGTGTGAACAGTCTTGTTGTAGTTAAGTCTTGATTGTTTTTGGTATCACTGGGAGGAATTGACCTCCAGGCCAATTGGCTGTGAGGATCAGCTGTGTCTACGCTGGGAGAACTTCTGTGCTGGAGACACCCTTATGAGACAAGACTTGCAAAAGCCTCTGTGCTCAGCTTGGATGGGGTGGAATCTCTGGTTGGAGCAGACAGGAATGGCTTTCCATCAGCCCTGCCCTAAAAGGCCCCTGGGTCTCAGTGTCCCGCAGTAATCACTGCAAGCACCTCTGAGAGAAAGTTGTCCTTGAGTTTTGTCCACTGCCAGAGAGTCCAGTTTCTTCCCGAGTGAGTCTGGGTCCCCAGAGTCTTGCCTAGAACTGGAATTCAGAGCAGTTGGGAGCTTTTGTCTTCCTCCCGATTAAGAAAGCCAGCCACGTACTCAGTTGCCAGTGCTCTCTGCATGCACGCCTCCGTACCTCTGCCTTCTGCAGCTCCTCTGAGTCTCAGTGTGCTTTTCTCTTTCCTTCTGGTTGTAGAATTTCCACTCAGCCAGCCTTCCTGTGGTTCTGGATGATGTTCATTTTGTCTTTTAGTTGCACTTTTGAAATTGTTGTTTGAGCCAGCAGTTTAGATGTTTACCTATTCTGCCATCTTAGTTTCTCTCTCCCCAACTACTCTTTATATGTATATTTTTTTCTGAAAACTTAAGCACATGCTTTTCCTATTTTAAATAAACTTTAAACAATAACCTTGTTTTATGTAGATTGAAATGTACCAAATTAAGCATATGCTTATAGTGTGGGTAAATAAAGTCAGACAATTTTGATAATTCAGGCACAGAGATCACTTATTTTCTTTGATACATTTAGAACAATAACTTTAAGTAGAGATGGAAATATAATCTATCTAAATGCTCAAGTTTCTAGAAAACTTCTAAGAAACCCATCCATAAAGGAAATATCAGTTAACTGAAATAAAGAATAAGTCTGCTATAAAAGAACAATTTTCTTTAATACATCTATATTAAGCTATCATTATTATTGGATATCTGATATCATTTGTTTTGCTAGTATTCACATAGAACTAAAGAGAGGTAATGTTGGTAAAAGTGAATATTGTTTAAATAATAATATACCAATTATCATCAAAGGTAAATATATAGTCAGTGTTCTCCAGAGAAACAGATTTATTATTATGAGGAATTGGCAAAGAACTCTGTAATCTAGATACCCAAGAGAGCTGGTTGTATAATTCCAGTGAAAGTCCTGAAGTCTAAGAACATGGAGCACTAATGGCCTAGGTTCCAGTCCCAGGACAGAATACCAGTGTTCCAGCTCAAGCAATCAGGTACAGCTAGAGAGTTCTACTCAGGTCCTAAATGGATTGCATGATGTCCACCCACATTGGGAGAGGCCATCCGCTTTACTCAATTCAAATGGTAATTTCTTTTAGAAACACACACACATACTCAGAAACAACATTTAATTAGATAACTGGGCATCCCATGACTCAGTAAGCTGATGCATAAAATTAACCATCATTAGTAAGTATTCAGAGACAAGGAAGATGGCTGCTGATGGGAAGGCAGACTGCAAGATAGTGCGTGAGTGAGAGAATGAAGAAAGGGTGTGTAGTCGCATGGGGAGTGTTTGTGAGTTGAAGGACAGCTATACTCCAGGGGACTGTGGGAGATAGCAGGACGGGGTTCCCTTGAACGGGCAGCCTCCACTGCAGCTGGGATCCCTCCCAGAGCAACCAGCTCTGATGTGGAGACCGCACCATCTTTAAGGGGAAAGTGGATGTTGTTGGAAGCCTGAAAATCCAAGAATCTACAACACCGGCACCCAGTGTACAGTGGCAATGCCTGGAACACTGGTCCCAAGTGGTGCAAGCATGCAGATTCGGAAGTGCTCTGTGCCTCCTCATGGAAAGGTCAGATTTTGCCTGAGAAAAGGAGAGAGAGGACTACATAACCAAATACCCGGAGAGGAGAGATCATGGGGAGACAAAGAAACAACCCGCATATAAAAGAAAAGCAGGCATCACCAGAAAAGGAAGTAAACGAAATGGAGGCAAGCAACCTGTCAGAAAAATAATTCAGAGAAATGGTCATAAGAAAAGAATGGAAGACAAATTCAACTATATGTGTAAGAACCAAGAGGAAATGAAGAAGAACCAAGAAGAAATGAAAAATGACATCGCTGCTATAAAGAACTCAATAGAAAACATCAACAGTAGATTAGAAGAAGCAGAGGACCACATCAGTGAGCTAGAAGACAAGATGGAAAAAATACCCAAGCAGAGCAGCTTCTAGAAAAAATAACTAAAAAGCAGGAGTAGAGCCTAATGGAACTTTGAGACAACATGAAACAAAACAACATCTGCATAATAAGGGTGCCAGAAGGAGAGGAAACCGAGCGAGGAATAGAAAACCTGTTTGAAGAAATAATGACAGAAAAGTTACATGATATAGGGAAGAAAAAAACTCACACAAATCCAAAAAGCTCACAGAGTTCCAAGCAAAATGAACCCCAAAAGACTGATGCCAAGGCACATCATAATTAAATTGGCAAACACCAATGACAAAGTAAGAATCTTAAAAGCGGCCAGAGAGAGACAGAAAGTTACCTACAAAGGATCCCCCATCAGACTAGTGACTTGATTTCTCAACAGAAACACATCAGGCCAGAAGGGAATGGAATGAAATATACAAAGTCATGCAAAGGAAGTGTCTGAATCCAAGAATGCTGTACCCAGCAAGGCTATCAATCTAAATTGAGGGTGAAATCAGGACCTTCACAGACAAAAAAGGACTAAGGGAGTTTATTACCACCAAACCAGCAATGCAAGAAATGCTACAGGGTCTGCTGTGAAAAAAAGAAATAGGAAGTGAAGAAGGAACACAGGGGTAAGGAATAAAAATGGTTAGAAACAAGTACCTATTAATAATAACTTTAAATGTAAATGGATTGAATGCCCCAATCAAAAGACATAGGGTAACTGAGTGGATAAGAAAACATGACCTATATATCTGCTGTCTACAGGAAATCAATCTCAGAATAAAAGATGCACACAGACTGATGGTGAAGGGATGGAAAAAGGTTTTTCAGGCAAATGGAATTGAAAAAAAAAGCTGGGGTAGCAATACTTATATCTGACAAATAGTTTTTAAAGTGAAGGACATTAAAAGAGATAAGGAAGTCCACTTCATAATACTAAAGGGAGCAATCCAACAAGAAGTAATAACTCTAGTAAACATATATGCACCCAATACAGGAGCACCCAAATATATAAAAAAACTTCTGGAAGATATCAAGATAGAAATTGACAGCAATACACTCATAGTGGGGGACTTTAATACCTTACTATCACTATTAGACAAATCATCTAAACCAAAAATTCACAAAGAAACATCAATCCTAAATGACTCGCTAGATCAGATGGAATTAATGGACATCTTCAGAACATTTCACCCCAAAGCCACAGAATATACATTCTTCTCAAGCGCACATGTGTCATTTTCAAAGATAGACCATATATTTGGTCACAGGGAAAGTCTCTTCAAATTCAAGAAGATAGAAATCATACCAAGCATCTTCTCAGATCACAGTGGCATAAAACTGGAAATCAATTACAATAAAAACAATCCAAAAAATCAAACACATGGAGACTAAATAGCATGCTATTAAAAAATGACTGGGTTACCAGAGAGAAATAAAAAACATCATGGCAACAAATGACAATGAAAACACAACAATCCAAAATCTATGAGACACAGCGAAAGCAGTCTTGAGAGGGAAGTTCATAGCTCTACAAGCCTACTGCAAAAAACAAGAATCTATGGTAATAAATTACCTAACCCTGCAACTTAAAGAGTTACAAAGAGAGCAACAAGAAAAGTCCAGTGTAAGCAGAAGGAAGGAAATAAAAAAGGTCAGAGCGTAGATAAATGACATAGAGACCAAAAAAACAATACAAAAGATCAACAAAACCAAGAGCTGGTTCTTTGAAAGGATAAACAAGATTGATGAACCTCTAGCCAGGCTCACCAAGAAGCAAAGAGAGAGGACCCAAATAAACAAAATCAGAAATGAAAGAGGAGAAATAACAACAAACCACACAAAAATACAAAGGATTGTTAAAAAATACTATGAACAACTCTATTCCAACAAACTGGACAACCAGGAGGAAATGGATATATTCTTATAAAAACAAAATCTTCCAATACTCAATCAGGAAGAATCTAAACAGCTCAATAGGCCAATAACTATGGAAGAAATTGAAGCAGTCATTAAGAAGCTTACAGCAAACAAAAGCCTAGGACCAAACAGCTTTACAGGAGAGTTTTACCAAACATTCAAGGAAGAACTATCCTTCTCAGACTATTCCAAAAAATTCAAGAGGAAGGAACACTTCCAAGCTCCTTCTATGAAGCCAGCATCACCCTAATACTAAAAACTAGATAAAGACAACACAATAAAAAAGAATTACAGGTCAATATCCCTCATGAACATAGATGCCAAAATCCTCAACAAAATTCTAGCAAATTGAATCCAGCACTACTAGAAAGATCATACACCATGCCCAAGTAGGATTTATCCCAGGGATGCAAGGATGGTACAATATCTGCAAATCAATAAATGTGATACATTACATAAACAAATTGAGAGATAAAAATTACAGTCATATCAATTGATGCAAAAAAAACATTTGACAAAATCCAACACCCTTTCTTGAAAAAAACTCTCAGCAAGGTGGGAATAGAAGGATCATACCTCAACATAATAAAAGCCATATATGATAAACCCACAGCCAACATCATACTCAATGGGCAAAAATTAAAACCATTTCCCCTAAGAACAGGAACAAGACAGGGATGCCCACTCTCACCACTCCTGATCGACATAGTACTGGAAGTATTAGCCATTGAGATTAGACAAGAAGAAGAAATAAAAGTCATCCAAATTGGAAAAGAAGAAGTAAAACTGTCCTTATTTGCAGGTGACATGATATTGTACATAAAAAACGATAAAGACCACATTAAAAAGCTATTAAACTTAATAAATGAATTCAGCAATGTAGCAGGATACAAAATTAACACCAAGAAATCTATGGCATTTCTACACACCTGTAGTGAACTTACAGAAAGAGAGATGAAAAAAGTAATCCCATTTACCATTGCTCCAAAAAAATTAAGATACCTAGGAATAAACTTAAATAAGGAGGTAAAAGATCTACACATGGAAAACTACAGGACACTGACAAAGAGATAGAGGAAGATGTAAACAGATGGAAGAACATACCATGTTCATGGATTGATAGAATAGACATCTTTAAAATGTCCATACTACCCAAAGCAATCTATAAATTCAGTGCACTCCCCAATAAAATACCAATGGCATATTTCACCGACCTTGAAAGAACTCTCTAAAAATTCATCTGAAATAAAAAAAGACCCCGAATAGCTATAGCAGTCCTGAGAAAGAAGAACAAAGTAGGTGGCATCTCAATACCAGATTTCAAACTGTATTACAAGGCCACTGTTCTCAAAACAGCCAGGTACTGGCACAAGAACAGACATATAGACCAATGGAATAGAATAGAGAACCCAGATATCAACCCAAACCACTATGCTCAATTAATATTTGACAAAGGAGGCATGAACACACAATGGAGTCAATACAGTCTCTTCAATAAATCGTGTTGAGAAAATTGGACAGATACATTCAATAAAATGAAACTAGACCACCAACTTACACCATACACAAAAATAAACTCAAAATGGATACAGGACTTAAACATAAGGCAGGAAACCATAAAAATACTAGAGAAATCCACAGGCAATGAAATCTCAGATATATGCCGAAGCAATTTCTTCACTGATACCGCTCCTAGGGCAATGGAAGCTAAAGAAAAAAACAAATGGGACATCAAAATAAAAAGCTTTTGTACAGCAAAAGAAACCATAAACAAAACAAGAAACCCCACTGTGTGGGAGAACATATTCGCAAGTGTTATCACTGATAAAGGTTTAATCTCCAACACTTACAGGGAATTCATATAACTCAATAAAAGGAAGATAAATGATCCAATAAAAAAATGGGCAACAGACCCAAATAGATACTTTTCGAAAGAAGACAGAAGATAGGGCAAGAGACATATGAAAACATGCTCAAAGTCACTAATTATCCAAGAGATGCAAATCAAAACAACAATGCTGTACCATCTCACACTTGTCAGAATGGCAATCATCAAAAATCAACAAATGACAAGTACTGGCAAGGATGCAGAGAAAAAAGAACCCTCGTGCACTGCTGGTGGGAATGCAGACTAGTGCAGCCACTGTGGGGAACAGTATGGAGTTTCCTCAAAAAACTAAATATGGAACTACCATTTGACCCAGTAATCCCACTTCTAGGAATATATCCCAAGAAACTAGAAACACCAATCAGAAAGGATATATGCACCCCTATGTTCATAGCAGCACAATTCACCATAGCTAAGATTTGGAAACAGCCTAAATGCCCATCAGCAGATGAGGGATTAGAAAACCATGGTACATCTACACAATGGAATACTATGCTGGTATAAAAAAGAAGGAATTCTTACCATTTGCAGCAGCATGGATGGAACTGGAGAGCATTATGCTAAGTGATATAAGTCAGGCAATGAAAGAAAAATGCACATGATCTCACTCATTTATGGAAAATAACACTATAACCTGATGAACAAAAAGATAGATACAGTGGCAATAAAGCATTGAACAGATGGTTGAATTACAGCGGGAAGGCTGGGGAATGTTGGGGAGGGGGGAAAGAGATCAACCAAAGGACTTGTATGCATGCATATAAGCACAACCAATGGACACAAGACACTTGGCGGTGGGGATGAGGGCATGTGATGGGTGGTAGGGGAGGATGGGGGAATGTCAATTGGGGGAATAAAGGAGATATATGTACTACTATATGTAATACTTTAAACAAGAAAAAGAAGCACAGTGAAAAATACTAAATATTGCTGAACTCTTATGAATGGATATTTTAATAGCTTCTCACTAAAGGCTGAAGATGCCATTTGATGTGATAAAGTAATTTTAATCCCCATCTCCCATACCAGTTATATTTTAGCTCTTTGTATTATAGACATTTATATTTGTTATAAATGTAATATATTATAAAGGTACACTAGAGGCCTGTTGCAGGAAGATTCCTACAAGAATAGGGCTTCCTTGGCCTGAGCGAAGCAGAGAAAGGTGTGAAGCCTGCCATGGTGAGTTTCCCTCCTGCTGCTGCCGCAGCCGTGCATTTTCCCTCCCTCCGCCACCCCCCCCCTGCGCTTTTCTTCCCACTGCCACCACCGCCACCACCCTGCTTTCTGCTTTCCCTCCCTCTTCCTTGTACACTGTCTTCAGTCTTCCCTCTGGCCTGTATATGCAAATTAACCAACATCTTTGTTGGGTTAATTTGCATACTCACTCTGATTGGCTGGTGGGTGTACCGGAGTGATGGTTAATTTGCATGTTTCTCTTTTATTAGTGTAGATGTACTATTGACAGTTTAATTTTCTTCTCTGTGTTCTAATGAAAAGATCCGTCATAAGAATGTTCCATAATTAGTAGAATTAGTCTTCTAAACTCTGCTTTGATGACAGTTTACCCCTCATTAACATAGTCCCAGTTTGCTGATTCAGTCAAGCCAGAATTGTTTTGCATTTTAATGTCATGCAAATGCCTTCTCAGAAATGTTTCTAGAATTCCCAGAGGGAGGTCCATAGTTTCCTAGGATGATTTATGATATAAAGTTACCTGAAAACAGCAGGCCCTCAACCTCCAGGAGATGTTGCTTGTTTTCTCAGGCTATGGTGGGATTAGTAATATTTCCTGATTTTATTCTAAAGGTCAGAAATATTGCTGCTGGGTCTGGAAAATATCTGTTGTTTTTTTCTTTGTCTTTTTGCTCAGATAATAAAGAGTTAACCTGTTTCAAGTGTGAACAAGTAGGTATAGAACATGGAATAAATTATCCATTTCTTCTAGAAACCACATAGAGATTCAGAACTAATTTTATGTTGTAAATAAAGAGTTATAGATAATAGCTATAAGTTGTACACATTTAATTTATACAGAGGCTTAGTATCCTACCATCAGTTGGGACCAGGGATAGCAGTGTCCCCTCATCCTCTACCACACATCTAAGAATGGGGTTTAGTAACATTTTTTTTTGGCTTCCAGTAGTGGAGAGTTGGAAGAGATTTGTAGAAAGCTTTAGGTAGACTATTTTGGTTATAAGAAACCAATGTATGTGCAATTTACTTCTAAAAAGGGGGTATGTAAAAGATAGATTTGGGTGAAAGAATGTGAAGGGATTAACCCAAAAACATACCTGGTATACGCAACACATAGACACAGACAGCAATGTGGTGATAACCAGAAAGGAAGTGGGGTGGAGGATAAGTGGAGGTGGGCAAAAGGGGCGGGAGGGGAATGGGAATGAAAGAGACTTTTATTGGGACAGTGAGCGAAGGATGCAATGTGCAGATGATGTTTTATCAAGGTGTGGACTAGAAACCTGTATGATTTTGCAAACCAATGCCACACCAATATATTCAATAATAAAAAAATAATTGGGAAGCTATGAGTTCTGGTGAATGCCCTTTTCCTCTTTCATATACCATGTAGCCATTCACACTGTGGATGAACAGGGGCCATATGCTAGCCCAGTGGTCAGCAAACTCATTAGTCAACAGAGCCAAATATCAACAGTACAACGATTGAAATTTCTTTTGAGAGCCAAATTTTTTAAACTTAAACTATATAGGTAGGTACATTGTTATTAACTTAATTAGGGTATTCCTAAACTGGCCTTTGCTAAAAATGTCCGGCTGTTTCTGAATTCCTGAAACCTGTTGAGAAAAGCTTCCCTCATATTTAAAAGTGTTGTTTTGAAATAGCAAATGTCAATATCAGAATTATTTTCTTGGTGATGTTTCAACATGCTTGGAAAGTGAATCAAAGTTTCTCTTTCAAAATCTTGAGCAAAAAGAGATAATTTGTTTTCGAATGAAATAACTTCTTCTAACATCAAAAAAATTGTTTCCTTTCCCCTGTAGTTTACGATTAAGCTGATTTAGATGAGATGTAGTGTCTACCATGAAATAAAATTTTTGGATCCACTGATTGCTCATTAGTTCTGGATAGTGAACACCCTTCTCAAGGAGAAATGCTTTAATTTCTGTTAATAAGGAAGCGAAATGTTTCAAAACGTTTCCTCTTGATAACCAATGTACCTTGTTATGCGGCAGAAGATCTGCGTACTCACTCTCCATTTCTACTAAAAATTCTTTAAATTGGCGATGATTAAGAGCTTTAGCTATAATGGAGTTGATAATGTTAATCACCAATTCCATAACTTTGCAAATTTCTTCTAGAAAGGTCTGCGCACAAAGTACTTCTTGATGAATGATGTGATGGTAAATAAGTATCTTGTGATTAATTTTTTCTTTCAAAATAGCAACAAACCTGTTTCTTACACAGGTCATACTTTTCGCCCCATCTGTTGAAATTGAGACAATTTTATCAAGTGGAATATGATGTTTTTCAATGCACTCAGTTTGCTATATCCTCTCCACGTGTTTGACCTTTGAGTGGCAATAATCCTAAAATTTCTTCTTTAGGACCTGTAGATGAAATAAATAGTACAAAAAGTGAAACTTGCATCATTTATGTCACAAGACTTGTCAACTGCTATTGATAAAGTTGAAACCAATTTAAGATCTTTGACTTGCTGGTCGGTTATATTCGAAGACATTTTGACTGTTCTATCTTTCACTGTTTTAGCAGACAATGGTAACTCTTTAATTTTTTTTAGAATATCTGCTTTGTTCTTAAAATCCCGAAATAGCTCTTCAGATGCAGTTATAAAACAACTTTTTATGTATTCACCATCTGTATATGGTTTTCCTCTCTTAGCAATCTCTTGACTAACCACAAAACTTGCAATATTAACATTGTTGGAAGATTGCATCCAGTAATTAAATACAGAACTTGATTTTTCTTGACTCTTCTGAAGTTCCTCAACTGCTTTCTTCCTTGCATCACCGACAGGATATTTAGTACTAAATGACTACTAAATATCATTACAACGTGTTTAGTTGTAAAGTGTCTCTCCAAATTTGATTTCTTGTTATGCGCCAATTTTTCCTGACAAATAAGATAGGTTGGAAGGCCATTTAAGTTTTGAATAAACGGGAAAGTCTCAGTCCATTCAACTTTAAATTCACAGTTTTCGTCTTCCGTTTTTCTTTGCTTCTTTTTTTGTAGTCAAACAGGGCACCTAAAAAAAGTTTCATTTTATAATAATAAAGCCACCAACACAAAATAATTACAGTTTTTAAATTGATGACAAAAATACCTGTAGGATTTGCAGTTGGTTGGTAAAATAAAGGTTAACTTTATGCTTCGAGTAGGTACTTTTGTCGCCCACGCGCGATTTGCGGACGCGATTAGCACTAATCTAACCACTGCACAATGAGACTGCTGACTGACTGGCTCACTCAACTTGTGCATGAATGGCGCACGCCTTAACCACGCTGAGTATCCCGCGGCCTGCCTGTGCCTGACCGACCGACACCCCCACTTCTTCTAAAGCCACTTCTTCAAAATAGACTTGCCTAGGCCAAAAACTGACTTCTGCGTGTGGGCCACAAAGTTTGAATCGCACTGTATGTGTGCTCCTACACATGGTATTTTGTGGAAGAGCCACACTCAAGGGGCCAATGAGCTGCATGTGGCTTGTGAGCCGCGGTATGCCGACCACTGTACAGCTAGCCCAACAAGCTCAAGGGGTGACAGCCTTGCAAATTCAGAGATCTAAAGTAGTAACCACAAAGGATGGTCTGAAATTAAAACCTTTGAATTAAAAGCAGTTTGTGGCAGGTAGTCATTTCCTAGGCTCCACTCTCCCCTGACAAAAGTCAATCTTTACCTTAACTGAGTCTGTCTACTGTCTTGCATCTACCATAACATATCTTTGCAATGTAAGGGTAACTTTTCCAGACCCCTCAGGGCACAACCAATGCACCTGGGTAGAGACCATATATCCTCTTATTGCTGTTGTTATCATGTTAATTGTTGACTGTTAACTATCCTGTACCCAACTCTGTAAAAGATGTATGTGTCTAACATTTTACTGTTCATCCAATCCCAGATGTTTCACCCTCTCCCCACTGATAGATTCACCTTTCCCTAGAATGTGATTACTAAACCTACCCATCTCTGGAATGGCGATGACTTACTGTAAATGTGATATGGCCCCAACCCAGAAGGAACACCTTGTATGGACATATACATTGACAACCAACCAGCTCTCGCCAAGTACTCCAAGCCCTCGTGCCTTCCTCAGTCTCTTTAAAAAGAGTTCTAACCGCTGCATGGGCTGCTGCTCTCCCTTTGTGAGACAGCCCAGCAGGTCTTCCCTCTAATAAAGCCTGGCTTACAGCCTCTGACTGGTCTTTCACCTACTCCTTTGCTTTCTCTACCTCCTTCATCTATCACCAATGGATTTCATATAACTCACATCTTCTCTTTTGATTGCAATGTATAATATAAGGTGCAAAACTATCATTCTCTGGAGCATTATCTTAATCTCTTGAGATTTTGTTTCCTGGTTTTGGCTCAAATAAACTCACAAAAATTCTCTATAAGTTTGAAAGTTTCTTAGGTTGACAACATTGCCATTCTCTTTCAGGTCTGCTCCATTTCCATCAGTTATCCCCTCCATTTTTCTCTCTTACTGATTGACTTCCTCAAGCTGTTTACAGGGTTTGCAGTTGTAGCTTTGATTTGGGACTTACCTTTCCAACTCCAGCACTCCCTATTAATTAAATTTATTGTTTAGAATCACTTATCTCTTATTCCAGGGAAGGGAATCTTGCCCAGTCCATGTTTTTCAGCCAGGCTGTAGATTGTAATTAACCCTGTATTACAAACCCAAATGCTGTACATCGAGGGGAAAATGAATTGACTATACCCAGGAGCAAGTAGTTCTCCATAGCAGTAGTAAGAATCACCAAGATCAACCTTATTAGGATAGGTCAGTGGTCGGCAAACTCATTAGTCAACAGAGCGGCAAACCGCGGTGGCTCGTGAGCCGCAGTTTGCCAACCACTAGGATAGGTGATATTTTCATAATAACTCTAGGCAACAAATATGATCTAATTGAAGATGTTCTTATAAATGTTTTAATAATCACATGACAATGTGTGTGTGTGTGTGTGTGTGTGTGTGTGTATGTGTGTGTGTGTGTGTGTGGTGAGAAGCATGAGGGTACAGCAGAGTCTATTATTTGAATATTCTGGGTCCTGCTTCTATACCCCAGGATTCATTTATGGGATCTAAACATCAGAATAATGGTATTTCTTCAGCTTGGGATATTTCAGGAAACTTCTGATGTGGTTTCATATCTTAAGTGCAAAACATTTCTACATTTCCTTTAATAGACTCACATTTTTTTAGACGTTAAAAAATTTTTTAAAAATTGATTTTAGAGAGGAAGGGAGAAGGGGAGAGAGAGAAACATCAATGATGAGAATCACTGATTGGCTGCCTCCTGCATGCCCCCACTGGGGATTGAGCCACATCCCTGGTATGTGCACTGACCAGCAATCAAACCGTGACCTCCAGTTCATAGGTCAACACTCAACTACTGAGCCACACAGGCCAGGCAGACTCACATCTTTTGAATAACAAGGTCAGCTGATTAAATTAGGCTGAGACAAGGATAGAGTTCTAGAGGGGGATATTCCCTCCTGCTGGTGATAAGGAATAGGGGAAACAGAAGACTTAGAGCTCTTTTGTTTATAAATCATAATCTTATTTAGGAAAAATAAGTGGTATTAACCCTTGGTAGTTCTCTTATTGCAATTTTTTTTCTCCCATTTAGGCTGAACTTGGTATTTTTTTTTCACCTGATTTCACGTGTAAAAATTTTAGGAAAAAACCTAAGATGACTTATGAAAATTATAGAATCTTGCCTAAGCATCAGAGGCACTTTTGGTGGGAAATCAGGCTTCTCCTTATATGGACTGCTTCCCCCCTTTACCCCCCCCCCCCCCGCCCCGGTTGTCTTCTCTTTTATCCTATTAGGGCATATCTTTTCATCAATGTCAGAAGATATCTGTGTCAAAGGCTAACTTTAATGTATACTCAGACTTAATATCTTTCGCTTCCACTGAGGTATTGCTTATTCCATCACATATTCTCATGTATCTTCAATATTGCTTATCTGATTTTTTCATTCAACCTATATACATGCACAAGTCTCTCAAAGACACAAATTAATTCTTTATCTCCTATAGTTACTATTTAAATTTTCTCACTTTCTTGAATTAGGCATAAATAATTGCTAGCTCCAAATTCAGAGTACTTGTATATTTTTCAAATCAATTGCAATCTGCTTTCCATTCTTATACATCTTCTGGAACTTCTTTAAGGTGCAGAATGATTCTATAATTACTAAATCTAAGGTATACCATCTAATCTTCATCTTGGTAGAGCTGCATGGGCATTTAACATGGTTGATATTTAAAGTCTCTTCTTCCTTGGCTTCCAAAAATAAGTGGTTTGGTTCTCCACATACATTTTTCCCCAGTAACATTTTAAAAGGATTTCATAAGAAGTTTTACTTTGATTTCCACTTAACTTTGGTATTTCCTTCTGTCTCCTATTGAGATTGCTGCTTATATCAAGCAGAGTCTACCAGAGAAATAAAAGCAGCAGCATATAGATTTATCACATTTGCAGCACTACTGAGAAGGATAGTTAATAGTCCCTGCAAGACTGTCTTGGCTTCTGATTGATGGAGCCTAAAGTTCACTTAGTAGGTTAGGAGGAAGAGGAGATCAGGAGCAGGTTGGAATCCTATGAGCACAAGCTTAAACCACATGGATGGGCTGACACTTATATACATTCTTGTTGTCTCTCTCCTTGATGACAAGGACATCCTGCAGAAACTGAGGCCTTGTGTCATAAAGCCAGGCACACCCATCTGGTCTAGTTGTTGCTTCATGCCAGTGAGGTAAGTCAGTAGATCAGCAACAATTAATGTGTGCTATAAAATTGCTCCTACCAACCTTCTGCCCTTTAAAATTATAAGAACCCTGCAGGTTTTCCTAGTGGTTAGAGCATTGCTCTCAGTGGTTAGAGCATTGGCCCATTGTAAACTACTAAGTGCAGCTTTCACTGAATCAGATACATTTTGATAAGTTGTATTTTCATTTTAATTTAGTTAAAATATTTTAAAACTTTCTTTTGAGAGAAATCACTTTTTAAAAAACTCTCCTTAGCTCCTATTTTCTTTATCCTTTGTGTGTTCATCATAGCATAAAAGTAAAAAGGTCACTGATCTATTAATAGAACTGACCACAAATATCCGGTTAATGGACTTATATTTATTTAAAATTTATGCACAGCAAGAACAAGTTCATAAGGTAGTACTTAAAGTTAATTAAAATAAATAGAAGTGCTGTATTTCTGTTTTTAAATGTTCTCATAAAACATTTAAAAGCCTCTCTTTGACTAGATTAAAGATGAAAGCTATTTAATAAAAATTGAAGTATACAATGATTTTTCTCAATATGGGAGGTATTTAATACTCAAAAAACTTAGAGGAATATTAGTAAATAAATCAGGACTATGCTGCAATATATGGGGTAGTCAGGGAGAAAGTAATAGTATTACAATAATGAAATGCAACATGGTCTAATAGAATTTTGCAGCAATCTCTTAGAGACACGTGTTCATTTTCCAAATTTTCCATCACCTACTTTGTAACTTGGTAAAATAACTTCATTACTTTCAGTCTCAGAATTTTCACATTCCAAGTCTTCTAATATGTACTCATTTATCATATGTGCCAGAAACTGTCCTGAGTGTGTTAGTATATTTTATTTCCTATTAACTCTGTGAAACAAAATTGGGAAACAATACATGAGGTTTCTGAAAGCTCTGAAATCTCATGGTGATATCTAGTGTTAGTAGTGAATTTATAGAGCAATTTTGGAGACTTTATATTGATTCATTTCACTGATTAAAAGAACGGGTATAGTATAATTATTACCACCTCTAACTGTCCCCCTGCCTGCCTAGTTGTCCCTAACTGCCCCCTCCCACTGGCCTGGTTGTCCCTAACTTCCCCCCAGCCAGACTGGTTGCCCCTTACTTCCCCCCTGCCGACCTGGTCACCCCCAACTCTGCTCCCCCCCCCCCCCCCCGCCAGCCTGGTCACCCCTAACTGCCCCCTGCCAGCCTGGTTGCCCCTCAACTGCCCCCCCTTGCCAGCCTGGTTGTCCCTAACTGCCCCCCTGCTGGCCTGGTTGCCCCTCACTAACCTCCCAGACGGCCTGGTTGCCCCATGCAGCCTCTTCGGTCATCTGTTTGGTTGCGATGGTTGCTTAAGCTTTTATATATATATAGATATCATCTATATATTGTATTGTGTGTGTACCACCCCTAGTCAAGTCTCTTTTTCTCAACATTTATCTCCCCTTTACTGGCTCCTACCTCCCCCTACCCCACTTTGCTCTGGTAATCACCGTATTGTTGTCTTTGTATGTTGTGTTTTTTAAAATCTTCTCATTTTTTTCACCCAGCCCCCCTACAGTATATTTTTAACTTGAATGGATAATCATTATTAGGAAGAAAATTTTAAGTTTAGTGAGAAGAATAAGGACTAATATTTAATAAAATATTCTTTGGAAAATGTTGGTGTATATTTTGGCCACAGTCTTCTGAGAAGTTTTGAGAGGTATTAGTGTTGAAACTTTTGGATATTTTTTGTTTTTGTTTTTAAAATGTCCCTTTTAACTGCTTTTTTTGTTGTGTTTTTTTTTTGTTTTTTTTTTAACTGCTAGAGTAGAGAAGATACCTAGGACATGATGGACAGATTAGTAAGGTATTAACTTATTTGAAAGCAATGATCTTGTTCTAAAATACCTCTGAAATTCATTTCTTCCTAAAGTAATGCCAAGTTTTGCAGAACAGCCTAAGTTTACTAAATAAGGATTTATGAAAGTCACTTTTTCAAATTCCACTTGTGAAAGAAAATAATAAAAAAAACATAATTCCATGAGACTTTTTTTTAAAGATTTTTTTAGAGAGAGAGGGAGAGAGAAATATTGATATGATGGCAAAGCATTTATTGGCTACCTTCTGCACACTCCCTCCTGGTTATTGAGCTGGCAACCCAGACATGTGCCCTGACTGGAAATTTGAACCAGCAACAGTTTGGTGCATGGGACCATACCCGACCAACTGAGCCACAATGGCCATGGCCATGACTCTTTTAAATAGAAGTTTAATAGAAATTAATGTCATAATAAATAATGTGGAAAAGTATAATAAAGGGCTTATACCAGAAAAATATGGTTTATTGTTCATCAGGCTTTTGCTTAGCCCCTCAAAGGATATCACTTTTCTCACCTGTAATAAAATAATGCCAGTTATTCCTACCTCACAGTATTTTTATAAGAACACTAGTGGAGAAAACATGTGGAAATTATTTAGTTACAAAACACTATTCAAATGCTAATTTAAAAAAAATTACACATGTCTTTTTTCCAGAATTTTTTTGATTCATTTAACTGTGGTTACTTCTCTGATGTCATGGGTTCACTTATGGCACAGATAATTTCTGAATGTATACTCAATATTATTATTTGCTAAGTGATTTCTCTGAAGTCTAAGATTAATTCTTTGAATAAAATTATTTTCTGTTTTGTGCTTAGCATTTTCTTACATTAAATATCCTTTTTAAAAAATATTTTTATTGATTTCAGAGAGGAAGGGAAAGGGAGAGGGAGAGAGGGGGAGAGAGATAGAGATAGAAACATCAATGATGAGAGAGAACCATTGGATCGGCTGCCTCCTGCACGCCCCCCACTGGGGATTGATCCTGCAACCCGGGCATGTGCCCTTGACTGGAATTGAACCTGGGACCCTTTGGTCCACAGGCCGATGCTCTATCCATTAGCCAAAATGGTTAGGGTACATTAAATCTTTTTATATAAACTCCTTTGTACTCCACATTTCCCCCTGAATAATCCTACAGTGGAAACTCAAACTTACTACAAAGAGAATTATCTTCCTTTCTTATTAGGAAGTAATCAGTTCTCAAGGAAAGAACTGTCTAGCTAAGAGCCAGATACTTTAAAAAGATTCTCCTTTGGTAGGAAAGTAAAGATGGGGATGGGGAGAGATAAATGGTGATGGACAAAGACTTGACTTGAGATGGTGAACACACAATATAAAGACGATGTATTGTAGAAGTGTACCCCTGAAACCTATATAATTTTTTAAAAATATATTTTTATTGGTTTCAGAGAGGAAGGGAGAGGGAGAGAGAGAGAGAAACATCAATGATGAGAGAGAATCACTGATTTGCTGCCTCCTGCATGCCCCACACTGGGGATCAAGCTCCTAACCCGGGCATATGCCCTTCACTGGAATCGAACCCGGGACTCTTCAGTCTGCAGGCCCACGCTCTAGCCACTGAGCCAAACCAGCTAGGGAAAAACCTATATAATTTTATTAACCAATGTCACCCCAATAAATTTTATTTAAAACAGATTCTCTTGCAGTAAACAAGTAGGCAATATGCTTTCTTCATCCTTCAATAGCAACACTGAAGAATCTTTATGTTCCTGTAGTGATGGTTTTTCAAAGGTTTAATTGGAACTTCTATAAGCATGAGAAACTGAAAACAACAACAAAACATTAAATAAAGAAATCTCTCATCTTACTCAGGTCAAATCTGAAAAAAAAAAAATGATGAAGAGTCCCCACACTCTCAGAAACATGATTAACAACAGTAATGACGCCCTCCTCTTTTTTCATTTTAAAATCGATTCTCTCCTCCAGCATTCATTAACTGTGCTAAAATGGAGACTGTGTTAGAACACATCATGCTTCTATATTTCTTTATGACTTACATCTCTCCAAAAATTGTTTGACTACAGAGATCTAATATATTGAAATTAGGGTTTATGCAGTTAAGAATGTTTCAAGCATTTCAAAGAAAAAAATTAGAAAATTATATTCAGTCTTGAGTTCAATGAAGTTAGCAAAACTAATAAACTTATTTATGGTGTGTAAGGGGGGGCAAATGGGTGAAAGTATTCAAAAGGCACAAATTCCCAGCTATAAAATTAGTCACATAGATGTAGCTAGGTGACTTTCTATAATAATAAAAGGGTAATATGCTAATTAGACCAGACAGCCAGACGTCCTTCCAGACAAAGCTGCGGTGGCTGCGAGGGCCCAGGGCAGGTAGCCGTGGTGGCCAGTGGCGGGGGCAGCAGCAGCGGTGGGTTGATGGAGATGGTGCAGGCCTAAGCCAGCAGTAGGACATCTCCTGAGGGCTCCCGGACTGTGAGAGGGGGCAGGCTGGGCTGAGGGACACCCCCCGACCCAGCGCACGCATTTTCGTGCACCTGGCCTCTAGTAGTTAATAATTTTGTATTACATATTTGATAGTTGCTAAAAAAGTAGATCTTAAAAGTTCTCACTATAAGAAAAATATTTTTATAACTATGTAAGGTGATGAATGTTAATTAGACTTATTGTGGTGACTATTTCATAATAAATACAAAAAACTATACATTATGTGGCATACCTGAAACATACAATGTCTTACATCAATTGTAGCTCAATACAAAAGCATATTTTACTTAATTATTTGTTAAATTTATATCTCCCTCCAGGAGGTTAGGGACTTTTATTCTGCTGCCAATTATTTTTCCCAATAGACCTGATGGGCTTATTTTGAGTTAGGTAAGAGGACTGAAGATCTTAATAAGAAAATCTCTTTCCTCCCTGCATTAATTATCCATTGTTGCATTGTAAATTAACCAAAATTTATTGGATTAAAACAACAAACATTTTTTTTTAATCTCATGAATGAGCAGTCTTAAGAGTAGGCTTATGGCTGTACCTATGGGAGAAAGCATAAAGCATGCAGATCTTTGGGTTTCATAGTAATGGCCACCAGAAAGCATCTGCTGCTAAAGAGAAAATCTGAAGATAGCATGTCACCAGGCTGCCTCATTGACCCCCCGGTGCTCACACAATGGAATCATGAACTTAGTGGCTATGGTGGTAGCAATGAGACTACTGGCCAACAGCAGAGACCAACTCAGAGCCTCCAATGAGCACCATCTTTCAATGACACCAGCTAACCTTTGAAAGCTAGTTCATTACTCTATATCAGACCCATTTGAAACCTAGAGTGGGCAGAAATTCATTCTTATCAGAACTGATACAAAAGGCCAGCAGCTTCATGGGTATATGACCTGTGCACAAGGCTGCATGCTAGGATTAATGCTCTGATGTCATTGATGTGAAATTCTTAATAGCTTTTGAACAGAGGACCCTGCATTTTTAATTTGTATTGTATCCCACAAATTAGATAACCATTGCTGCTGATGTATATGCCAGATGTATATGGGCTTACTTTCCATTTCCTTTGTGCAGTACCTGAGAATTTAACACCTGATTTATTGACATGAGATCTCACCAATATCCCCTCAAATCTGAGGAACTGTTAGTGAAATTAGGTAGAAGCAGCTGACCTGAATAACTGAAGAAGGTGATTTATAGGTGAAAGACATCTACCAGAGCAGGGTGATAAAATTGATGGACATGGTTTCTTTTGAAAACCATTGCCTCCTAGAGTGTCACTTTCCTGTGTTTTTCCAATTGTGCTTGCTCTCATTTACATTTTTAATCCCCTAATACCATATTCTCTCTAAGAGTGTATTCTTTCCATTGGCAGTTCCTCTTACCATGTATTTTAAAATATAACCTCCAAGGTTAGCTTGGGCTATATTTTTTAAATGTTGATCTCTTCCATAACATTACTCTAGCCAGCTGTTAAGAGGAATTAGAATACAGTCTGTGAGGATGGCAAGAATAGAATAGGTTTGAGACATTTTGAAGACTAAATCAATAGATCTTAAAGTATTGCGATATGGAGGTCTAAAGTGTATAAATTAAGTGTGATTTTTAGTTTACAACCTTTAAGTCAAAGTGCCCAAACACCAAAAAGGTTAAAAGGTTTAAAAGACTTTATAAACCAAAAAAGAAAAAAAAAATGTGTCATGGCTATTTTTCATGGTGACTTTGGGACTTTTATTTTGCAGTATTTCTCTAACTGAGAAAGTATATGTAAGCTAAATTCTTGTTTTAAAAATATTATTTACATTAGTCTTTAAGAGCATGTTATACACCAGTTTCTGGTACCATTGTAGTTAACCCAGTTATTAATTAACAGGAAAGGAGCAAAGGGAAGGCTGGACAATATGGGCATGCCATTTGTTTAACACTCTCCAGGTCTATCCCCCACAGAAGGGGGTGGACTGGACAAAGGATGAATAGACACATGCTCAGGAAAGTGTAGGTGACATAGGGGACGGTGATTTTCTGTCGGTCACATCTGGGAGCAGGTCATTGGCTAGAATGGCTTGGCCACTGCAAGGGCATAAAATCTGAGATACTTAAATTCCTAAACAAAGGGGGTTTTCTCTCTCTCCCTTGCTGACTCCTGGCTTGCAGGGCTTTTACACTCGGCACTCACCAACATAGCTCATGGTCACTTTGACCTCACACACAGTGGACGGATGGACTAAAATTAGCCGGATTCTGTGTTGGATTCAACTCTGCCATGGGGCAGACACTTTGCATGCTGACTTTGCTTTTAGCACTGCTGGATCCCCAACTGCACCTTTTCTAGGACTGGTGTAAGGGAATTAGGACTTTGGAAACTGAGGGACATAACTCCATGCAAACAAAGCTTTCTACCATATCTCTTCCTCCCATGGGGGCCTCTGGAAATTCTTATTCCAGCAGCGCCCCAATAACCTCACTTCCCCTAGCAATGGAAAAAGGCAGTTCAAACAATTCCCCGATAACAATTCTATCGAGGGTGATAAACTTATGTAAATATATTCCAGGCAATTGAAATTGTTTGGCAGTCTCTAAATTCCCTTTCCACTTTCCTAGCAAGGGGTGTGGGGTTATGTGTAATTAATATGCAGATTATCATTTGTTTGCCAAATACCAAGTGCTGATAACACTGTTCCAGGCAGAGGTGCCACTATTAAAGATGTCACCATGGAAGTAAAATGTATCAAGAAAACAGGGAGCAGAAATCATCTGTGAGGACCTGCAGGCAGTACTATTTGCAAAGCATACCAATGTATGCAAAGTTAGTTATAGACACTCCAGGCATCTGTAGTACTTCCAGGATAGCATAGAAACTCACCAATAAACAAAGCACTGAAGAGAGTGTATAGACTGCTGGTTATTTTTAAATGCTTTTAACCACCAGCAAAGATTATAGCATTGTTCACAAAATTAAATGTATTTTCATCTCATGTTCCCCCTCTGGGTTATCAGATTGACTATCCTGGTATCACCATGCTTGTGTTGAAGTCAATCTTATTTTACTTAAAAATGGCCCTAAAGCCCAAGAATAGTGATGCTCATAATTCAGATATACAAATGAAGAGTTAAAGTGCTTTCTTTAAGTGAAAAGGTAAACAAACATTCTCAACTTAATAGGTATTTTATAATCTCATATCATCACAAAAAACAATGGTGAATACAGTAAAATAAGATACTTTGAGACAGAGAAAGAGAGGGAAAGATGACATTCACATAACTTTTATTACAGTATATTATTATAATTGTTCTATTTTATTATTAGCTATTGTTACTAATCTCTTACTGTGCCTAATTTATAAGTTAAACTTCATCATAGTTTATATATGTGTAGGAAAAAGGTTTGGTTTCAGGCATCCACTGGGAATTTTGGAATGTATTCCCAGAAGAAAAGGGGATACTGAAATTTGAAGAGACTCTGTGACCTTTTTATCTTTTTTTTTTCTAAAATCTTTACATATATTATTTTGATGACCCAGTTTTTCCCAAGTTAGCTTTTTAATTTCCATTAATGCATTTGAATTTTTCCTTTATTTGTCTTACTCTGATTCCTTTTTGTATAATCCTCATGATTTTGTAAAATTTTCTGATCTTCTTTCTTAAATTTTCCATCTTGCACTTGTTTTTCAAAAATGACCTGTTTCTTCTATTAAACTTTTTTCAGTTATACTTTTCTTTTGAATATGCAGAATAATTTCCCCATCTTTTTTCTTCTTAATATTTTAAATTAAGATAGAAAATATTTATATTTAATAAAATTTTGTTTACAAGAAAATTGAGCATAAAGTATACAGTATACACCTCTCCCACCTCAGTTTTTCCCTTTTATTAACATTTTGCATTTATATGATACTAGATACCCAGTGCACGAAATTTGTGCATGGGTGGGGTCCCTAGGATTGGCTGGTTATCGGAGCCTATCGGGGCTGTCTTGCCCAGTCCTGATCAGGGCCAGCCCTGCCACTGGCCGGGGCCTGCCGGTTGCCAGCTAGGGCCTGCTGGCTGCTAGATGGGGCCTGTTGGACTCGGGGAGGGACCACAGGAGGTTTGCTGGCAGGGGAAGGCACTGGTGGGAGATTGACTGTGGGAGAGCACTGACCACCAGAGGGCAGCTCCTGCATTGAGCGTCTGCCCCTTGTTGGTCAGTGTGTATCATAACCCAGTCTACCAGTCATTCTGGTCATTTGGTCATAACAGTAGCTTAGGCTTTTCTTATAGATATAGATATTACCATTGATGAGACAATATTTATTCATTATTTTTAACCCAAATCCATACTTTAAATTAGGTTTTACTCTTTGCAAATGAGGCAGGAATCTATAGAACCTATGTAAAAGGTTGAATCTATGGATAGATAAATTACTCATTCTGTTTGGATAAAATAAAAAGATGTAGTAAATATATATTAAAAGATTAATGGCAAGGAATTAAATTCTTTTTTTTTTTTTTAGGAATTAAATTCTTGAGCCTAATAGCTTTAATTTTACTATAAAATGGTAAGGGAGATAATTTGCTGGGATATACACACATCAAGAGAAAAAAAAGCACATTTTGAAGCAAAATTACACATAAATAATATTTTCATGTTCTCTAAAGCCTTTTTGTGTAATTGGCTTTTTTTATATCATTGCTCACTTAAATAACATTGTATTTACAAAAATTCGACCTACATACACAACTGAGGCAGAAAATTCAAATAGTACATTGATGTGAATTGCTAGTGTCTTAACTCCCTGGGAATGAACCTAACTGTGAGTAATCCTGGATCTAATTCTCAGGTATCTACGGGAGCCTTCAAGGGTTAGGTAAGCTCCAAATTTCATTCTCAGTCAGTAAGAGAGAGATATGTGTTCTTGGAAAATGGTTTGATTCCTTAGAGGTGTCTGCAGGGTCTAATTTTGTTAGTTTGTTCTGGAAACTATTGAAAAACCAGTTTATGGTATATTTAATGTGAATTGCTAGAGAAGACATGATCATTCTACATTTTGTTTTTCTCAAATACATGTGAGTCAACCTGTGCATTATACAATTAATGAATATATAACACATGTTTTTATGACATTTTTAAATTTAATTATGATACTGCTTATAGTCAGTATAAAGGATTTTTTAAAATTACTAGTACTAAATTAATCATGAGTTGCATGTTGAGTGTTTTCAAATTGCCATTCTTAATTTTATCACAAATTATAATTTTGTAAATTATTCCTTTAGTGTAACTTTATTGACTTGAAAAGTAATGAAGATTCCCAAGGTACTAAAGTTCTTTTCACATTAGCACTCGAAAAATAATCTACCTAATTAAATTTTTCAGAAATTTTAATTTTTGAAATTACACAGAAATGAAACAAAATGATACCTCTTCAAAATAAAACAAAATTATATTACTTCAGAATAATTAGAACTGAAGTATGAATGAAAGTTCCTTTCTAAATATTAAAATTATTGGTATTTCTTAATTCTGATCCATAATACTATAGAAATCTATGGTCTTCTTGTTTTAAACTCAAAATTTATATGCCCAATATGTGGTTTTATAATAATTTTACTTCTACTTAGCATTTATTAAAAAGAAAAAAATCTTACATTGAAAACTACATGAAAGCATTTACTGGATAGGTTGCCAGAGGAGGGGAAATCAGTGAAAACAACAAAAAGACATACAATGGTCAAAGTTTGGAAAGAGTGCTTAAGCTACATGTACACACAAAGGTTGATATTTTAAATACCTGTGTTAAGGAAAGATTGGTTTTCATAAAATCCCGAAATTTCTTTAATGTCTCCATCATATGTGGGGGAAATGGGATGGGGATAAAAGTGGTAAAAGGAAAAGGGACAAAGTCCCTTTGAAAAACAGTGGATTTCCCAATTCAGTTTTATCAGCTGGTCATCAGTAGCAGACTACTTAGAAATATTGCTCTTTTCTGTGAAAATCAACCAGTAATTCCTTTCTCAAAGACATGGTTCTCAATAGGGACATTTAAAAATGTCTAGAGACATTTTGGTTCTCACACTAGGGGTGGAGGGAAAGTGCTATTAGCTTCCAGTGGGCAGAAGGGGGAATGATACTAAACATCCTACAATGAACCAGACAGGCTACCATTAACAAGAATTATCTGGACCAAATTGTCAATAGTGCTGAGGTTGAGAAACACTGTTTTAAGATAAAATACGAGATTCTTGGGGAGATGGCTGCCGATGGGAAGGCAGACTGCAAGATAGTGTGTGAGAGAACAAAGGGAGAGTGTGTGGTTGCACGGGGAGTGTTTGTTGGTGAGTTGAGGGACAGCTATACTCCAGGAGACTATGGGGGGACTGCCAGACAGGGTTCCTCTGATTGGACAGCCCCCACTGCTTCTGGGTTCCCTCCCAAAGTGACCGGCTCTGATGCGGAGACCACGCCATCTTGAAGGAGAAAGTGGATGTTATCAGAAGCCTGAAAATCCTGGGAATCTACAACTATGGCACCCAGTGAACAGCTGTGAACTCGAGAACACTGGTTTCCAAGTGGCGCGAGCACGCGGATTCAGAGGAGCTCTGCATACCCTCATGGAAAGGTCAGATTTCGCCTGGGATAAATGAGGTCTGTGGTCCAGGCAGGAGAGAGAAACATGCATGGCAGGAGCTGGAAGACCTGGGGAAGTCTGCGCCCAGAAAAATCTGCGGCCGTTGGGGCTGGCGTGATCTGCTAACGTGGAAGGGTGTCTGCAGAGCTGCCAACAGAAGGGAACTCTAAAAAGCAACCCATAGCTGAACTGGGCACAAAAGGATAGCCTAAAAATTTTAAAAGTGTGCCAGATGCTTAGACCCAAGGGGAAAAAAGACTGCACAGACTTGTGTACAGTGCTGGAGTTTGCACACTTACTCTGTCTCTTCTTTCTCTCTCTCTTTTTTTCCTCTTTAAATCTTTGCTTTTGATTACTAAGCCCAATACATAGTATCACCCAATTGGGAACACTCTAAGAGATTGCAGGGGAAAGTTATTTTTGTGGAACCTGGGGATCAGAGCAGGGAATAACGATCAGAGAACCAGCTCTGGGGCAACCCATTCCCCCAAACCGGTAATAAGTGCCACAGGGAAAACAAAATATAACACTAGCTAGAGAGGACCTGTAGATGCGGAGGTCAATCCAGAAACACTGCCACCCAGGGGTTGAATCAAATTGACTCTTGTGTAAACACAAATAAAGGAATATAAGAAATAAAGACGTACTTCCTGCTTGAAAATCAGGATTGTGGCCTACAACACTGAGGAGCGGTGGAACGCAGGGAACTTCAATACTATCCTGACTAGGAAACAGGCGTGCCAAACAGAACAGTTGAGGAAGTGAATGACCTTCACTACTGCACATTCTTATTTTTACTTTTTTTTCATCTTTTAAGAAACTAATTTTTTTCTCACTTGATTTTATTTTCATTTTTATTACATTTTTATTTTTAATCAGTATTATTACATTTTTTTCAATCAGTATTATTACTACTACTATTTTACCTTTAAAAAAAAGTGTCATTTTATTCTCTCTTTATTTTACTTTGGGATTAGTGTTCTACATTCTATTTTCACCTTTCCTTTAACATCATTTTACTCTACCTCAACTTTACCTTTATGCCAACACTCTCTTCCTCACTTTTCCCCTTTTGTTGTTCTGTTTCTCTTACCCTATTCCTGCTTTAGATTTTCCCTATTCCTTTTTTGTACTTCCTGTTAAAATTTCACCCTACTTATATATCTAATTTCCAATCCCCTGCTCCAAGTCCACACACACCTCTCTCTTCTCTTTCTTCACTGTCCAAAATTTATTTTCACTCTCTGTCCTTTTGTTGTTGTCTGCTTGATTGTTGATTATATCATTTTTTTATGCTTTTTTGTGGGATTGTTTCACTTTTTCTTTTTGTTTTGTTTTTTTGCTTCTGTTTTTCCTCACCTCACTTGATATTAGTTGTTGTTTGTAGTTTGCATTTATCTCTAGGTATTTGTTGCTGGCATTTATTGGGATTAGTGGCTGTTTTATTGGAGTTTTCTCCCCATATAAATAGTTTTTCCCCCTCTGTTTTTGTATTTTATTTCTCTTCTCTCTTACTTTTATTTTCCTTTTCCCAATTTCATTTTTGCATTCCATTTTTTTCTCTTCTTCTTTCTTATCCTCTAATTCACCTTTTTCGGGTGTTCACCTTTATTTGGGGTTATTAATATCATGAATACATTTGTGTTCAGTGCCTTATGCGTTGTGCCTTGTTGTATTGTATTTTATGACTTTAAATCAATTCAGGAGAGAGAGAACTACATGACCAGACACCCAGAGAAGAGAGATCATGGGGAGACAAAGAAACAACCCGCATATGAAAGAAAAGCAGGCATCACCAGAAAAGGAAGTAAACAAAATGGAGGCAAGCAACCTGTCAGAAAAATAATTCAGAGACATGGTCATAAGGTAGATGAAAAGAATGGAAGACAAATGCAACAATATGTGTAAGAACCAAGAGGAAATGAAGAAGAACCAAAAAGAAATAAAAAATGACATCGCTGATATAAAGAACTCAATAGAAAGCATCAACAGTAGATTAGAAGAAGCAGAGGACTGTATCAGTGAGCTAGAACACAAGGTAGGAAAAAATACCCAAGCGGAGGAGCTTCTAGAAAAAATAATTAAAAAGCAGGAGGAGAGCCTAAGGGAACTTTGGGACAACACGAAACAAAACAACATCCAAGAAACCAAGATGGCGGCACACATAAGCACCTAAACTGCTGCCTCGCACAACAATTTCAAAACTACAACTAAAAGACAGAACGGACACCATCCAGAACCACAGGAAAGCTGGCTGAGTGGAAATTCTACAACTAGAAGGAAAGAGAAAAGCTCACGGAGAATCGGAGAAATGGCAAAGGGTTGAGGTATGGCAAAGGGCCTTTGTGCACACAGAGAGGAAGGGTGGCTGAGAGCCTGGCTGACTTTCTCTGATGGAAGGGGAAGGAAGCCCTCGACTGCACTGAACCCCAGTTCCAGGTGAGACCCCGTGGACCCAGGCTCATACAGGGGGAGTCTGGACTGTCAGGTAGAGAGAAAGGCACTCGGAGACCCGGGGGAGACCGGGGCAGCCCCAGTGGGCAGGGGACTGGAGGCGCACATGCCAGTGCTCACAAAGACTGCGGAGGTTGCCACAAGCTTTCCCTAGCAGAAGGGAGTCGGAAGCTTCTGACTGCACTGAACCCCAGTTCTGACTGCAGTGAACCTCAGTTCTAGGTGAGCCCTTGGGGACCCACGCTCTTGCGGGGGGAATCTGGACTCTCGGGCGGAGGCTTGGGAGGCAGGGAAGGTAGAGGTCTGGAAGCGCGCATGCAAGGGCAGGGCTGATGGAAATCCAAGACCTTCTGCTCCGCCCTGAGACTCCACCCCATCCAAGCTGAACACAGAGGCTTTTACAATTTTACAAGTCTAATCCTATAAGGCTGTCTTCAGCACTGAACTTCTCCCAGCATAGACACAGCTGATCCTCACAGCCAACTGGCCTGGAGGTCAATTCCTCTCAGTGATACCAATAACAATCAAGACTTAACTACAACAAGGCAGTACACACAGTCCACAAAGGGGTGCACCAAGAGTGTCCACTTCAGGTTAACTGGGGAGGCTGACCCACTGGGCCATATAGGAAACCTAGCACACAAAGCTAGCCTACCAACTCAGGGAAGCAGTGAAAATGTGGCGACAAAGAAACAGTTCACAAATGAAAGAAATGGGGGAAAACAAACGACTGGATATAGAAATCAAAACCACGGTTATAAGGCTTTTCAAGAATATCCTAGAAAAGGCTGATAAATATAATGAGACCCTCGAAGATATGAAAAAGGACCAACTAGAAATTAAACATACACTGACTGAAATAAAAAATATACAGAGACCCAACAACAGACTAGAGGGACACAAGAATTAAGTCAAAGAATTGAAATGCAAAGAAGCAAAAAACACTCAACTGAAAAAGCAAAAAGCAAAAAAAAAAATACAAAAAGTTGAAGATAGTGTAAGAAGCCTCTGGGAGAACTTCAAGCATACCAACATCCGAATTATGGGGGTGCCAGAAGAAGAGAAAGAGCAAGACACTGAAAACCTATTTGAAGAAATAATGACTGAAAACTTCCCCCACCTGGTGAAAGAAATAGACTTACAAGTCCAGGAAGCACACAGAACCCCAAACAAAAGGAATCCAAAGAGGACCACACCAAGACACATCATAATTAAAATGCCAAGAGCAAAAGACTAAGAGAGAACATTAAAAGCAGCAAGAGAAAAACAGTTAATTACCTACAAGGGAGCATCCATACGATTGTCAGCTGATTTCTCAACAGAAACTATGCAGACCAGATGGGAGTGGCAAGAAATATACAAAGTGATGAATAGCAAGAACCTACAACCAAGATTACTCTACCCAGCAAAGCTATCATTCAGATTTGAAGGGCAGATAAAGAGCTTCACAGATAAGAAAAAGCTAAAGGAGTTCATCACCACCAAACCAGTATTATATGAAATGCTGAAAGGTAATCTTTAAGAAGAGGAAGAAGAAAAAAGTAAAGATAAAAATTATGTACAACAAATACATATCTATCAACAAGTGAACCTAAAAATCAAGTGAATTAAAAACCTGAGGAACAGAATAATCTGGTGGATATAATGTAATCAGGGGCATAGAAAGGGAGTGGACTGATAATTCTCAGGGGGAAAGGGGTACGGGGGGGGGGGTGCAGGAAGAGAATGGACAAAAATCATACACCTATGGATAAGGACAGTGGGGGGGAGGTAAGGGCAGAAGGTGGGGTGGGAACCGGGTGGAGGGGAGCTATGAGGGGGGAAAAGGAGAAACAATTGTAATAATCTGAATAAAGATTTATTAAAAAAAAGAACAACATCCACATAATAGGGGTGTCAGAGGAGAGGAAACTGAGCAAGGAATATAAAACCTGTTTGAAGAAATGACAGAAAATTTCCCTGATATAAGGAAGAAAAACCCCACACAAACCCAAGAAGCTTACAGAGTCCCAAACAAAATGAACCCCAAAAGACAGACGCCAAGGCACATTATAATTAAATTGGCAAACACCAATGACAAAGTAAGAATCTTAAAAGTGGCCAGAGAGAGACAGAAAGTTACCTACTAAGGATCCCCCATCAGACTAGCGACTGATTTCTCAGCAGAAACACGTCAAGCCAGAAGGGAATGGAATGAAATATACAAAGTCATGCAAAGGAAGTGTCTGAATCCAAGAATGCTGTACCCAGCAAGGTTATCAATCTAAATTGAGGGTGAAATCAGGATCTTCACAGACAAAAAAGGACTAAGGGAGTTTATTACCACCAAACCAGCAATGCAAGAAATGCTACAGGGTCTGCTGTGAAAAAAAAAAATAGGAAGTGAAGAAGGAACACAGGGGTAAGGAATAAAAATGATTACAAACAAGTACCTATCAATAATAACTTTAAATTTAAATGGATTAAATGCCCCAATGAAAAGACATATAGGGTAACTAAATGGGTAAGAAAGCATGACTCATATATCTGCTGTCTACAGGAAACCCACCTCAGAAAAAAAGGTGCACACAGACTGATGGTGAAGGAATGGAATACGGTTTTCAGGTGAATGGAAATGAAAAAAAAGCTGGGGTAGCAATACTTATATCTGCCAAATTAGATCGCAAAGTGAAGGACATAACAAGAGATAAGGAAGGCCACTTCATAATACTAAAGGGAGCAATCCAACAAAAAGGAATAACTCTAGTAAACATATACACACTCAATAGAGGAGCACCCAAATATATAAAAGAACTTCTGGAAGATATCAAGGGAGAGATTGACAGCAATACAATCATAGTGGGGGGCTTTAATACCCCACTATCACCATTGGACAAATCCTCTAAACCAAAAATTAGCAAAGAAACATCAATCCTAAATGACTCGCTAGATCAGATGGAATTAATGGACATCTTCAGAACATTTCACCCCAAAGCTACAGAATATATATTCTTCTCAAGTGCACATGTGTCATTTTCAAAGATAGGCCATATATTGGGTCACAGGCAAACTCTCTTCAAATTCAAGAAGATAAAAATCATATCAAGCATCTTCTCAGATCACAGTGGCATAAAACTGGAAATCAAATACAATAAATACAATCCAAAAAAAATAAAACACATGGAGACTAAATAGCATGCTATTAAACAATGACTGGGTTACCAGAAAAGTCAAAGAATAAATAAAAAACATCATGGCAACAAATGACAATGAAAACACAACAAACCAAAACCTATGGGACACAGCGAAAGCAGTATTGAGAGGGAACTTCATAGCTCTACAAGCCTACTGCATAAAACAAGAATCTATGGTAATAAATTACCTAACCCTACAACTCAAAGAGTTAGAAAGAGAGCAACAAGAAAAGTCCAGTGTCAGCAGAAGGAAGGAAATAATAAAGGTCAGAGCATAGATAAATGACATAGTGACCAAACAACAATACAAAGGATCAACAAAACCAAGAGCTGGTTCTTTGAAAGGATAAACAAGATTGATGAACCTCTAGCCAGGCTCACCAAGAAGCAAAGAGAGAGGGCCCAAATAAACAAAATCAGAAATGAAAGAGGAGAAATAATAGTCCCCACCGAAATACAAAGGATTGTTAAAAAATGCTATGAACAACTATTCCAACAAGCTAGACAACCTGTGTTAGAAAGTAGAAATTTTTGAGCATGCTTCCTCCTAGTCGACTTAGCCTTGAATCCCAGCTGCACCTCACAAAATAGCCTTGCAAGATAGAACACAGTCAGCTTTCTGAAGAACAGGGTGACCCTGTAAATAACATGGTCATCAATAATATGACCTTGACATTAGTTAAGAAAACTGTTTTGTCTTAAATTGCTTGTTCTGCAAAAACAAGATGTGGTAAATGTGCTTAAAAGCGGTCCTGCACAAAGGTTCGGGGCTGCTCTCTGGATCCCTTCATGGAGAAAGGCAGAACAGTTCCCGGCTAGCTAATAAAGGCTCCCTAAATTTTAATTTGGTCTGAACTCCAGTGGTCATTCACTCCCATTCACTCCACAACATTTGGAGGCCCCAGCGAGATAACTAACCTTTGACTGGTCCTGTGACCAGAACCCACCAGGATCCCCAGACTCTCCGACCCAAGGGGAGATCTCTGAGAAACATTCCTCTGCCTCTGGACTGGTAGAGGTCAGAGACCCCACCTGCTAAATATCCTGAATGACTCTGATTGGAGCCGCCTGGATCTGGTTCTTATCGGTAAGAAACTTATTTCTGGTTCAGTGGGCCCCCATCTAGGATCTTTGGAAAGCTGGACGCAGTGCTACTTCCAAAACCAGATCCTGGTGCACGAAGGTGCCTGGAGATCCTCAATTGGTTGTCATTGTCTTTGTTATTCTATGTTATTGTGATTTAATTGTCTCTATCATTATAATGGGTCAGTCTGCTTCATGTTCTGTCTGAACTCCCCTGCAATGTTTTTTGAAAATTTTTCAGGAATTCAAGCAGTGATCGGATGACTACAGAGCCTCCATTAATACTTTTGATTTACAGAAATTTTGTGAGCCAGAATGGCTGACTTTCCTATGTCCCAGTGAGTGGCCTCCGGAGGGGTCCACTGATCTAGAGCTGGCATATAACATCCAACATGCTGTTTTCAACAATCGCGGCCACCCGGACCAAATACCTTATATCCAAATTTGGATAGACATCTTTACTGACAATCCCAAGTGGCTCCGGGACTGCCAATAACCTCCTCCCAGAGAGACCGAGGGGAAGCTGGCTGCACCAGCGCTGTGGGGAGGGCGGGAAGGAGAGAGCGAGGGGGCATCGGTGGGGAGAGCAGGGAGAGATAGGTTTTTGTTGATTTTGCTGGCTACAACCCACTCTGCTGGCATCCTTGGTTTCTTGCTTATCTGAACTATGCTAGACTCAAGGCTTTCTACAAAACACAATGGATCTTCCTCTGCCCCGTTTTCTTCTTTTTAACCCTTCCAATACACATAAAGAAAATCTCATTGTCCGAGCCTGGCAGGGCGGGGTTACTGGGTACTTCTTGGGCCGTGGTGGAATATTTAGCAAAGGAACTTTAAGATATAATATCTTTAATGTTACAACTAATTTAAGTTTTAAAAATCTCTGTCTCTCAAAAAGAAATATTTTTACCTACTCTTAGTTTTATCACAGAAGGTCTAAGTCATAAATGATAATCTAGGAAATTGTGGCTGTTTACTTTTTAGGAATCATTAAAGGATTGAGGTTTCTAAGAATAAGGAATACTGAGTAGAAAGTCTGAGGCATGGTTATGCATTTTTAAAGGACATAGAAAAAGGCTAATTTGGAAGTGTAAATTTTATAAAGGGTGTGTATGTGATAAGAAGGAGAAGAGGAATGTTGAAAGGAAATCAAATAATACAGGCCAGTAAGCAAAGAAGAGTAAATAATTTACATTCTGTCTCCCTAAACAGAGGGTAAATAGTTAAATCTAACAGTTACTGTTTGTTATAGTACTTTGGAAAGTCCATAAAAAGGACTGGTAAGTCTTTCCCTTTCACCAGACCATTTGTTATGCCAAAGTAATTAGGGAGGGACTGATAAAAGAAATCTAACAGTTACTGTTTGTTCAGAAAATATTGCTTTAGAAAGTCCATAAAAAGGACTGGTAGGGAAAATCCTATCTTAAAGCAGGTCAGTATATTTTTCTCCTTATACAATTCCTCCAAAATTTGGCAATACTTAATAAATAAATCATAGCAATACATTTATTTGCATAAATTCAATAAGACTGGTTTCCAATAGTGGTTTTATTAACCAGAAACTTTGACTGGAGTATCATGTTTTAAAGAGCCCTGCCTAAACTCTGAAGACTTGAAGCCAATAAGAGTGCCATGGAGAAAGTCTGGTATCCTGCTTGGTAGCCCTGAAAATAGCTGGTGCTGGAGCATAAGGCCCATACCCAGCCATAACTGGCAGTTGGTCAGAGTACAAGGGGAGCAAAGGGCACCGATGTGTCCCTGCGGGACCCGCACACACTCTGAGCTATGCTGAGTAAGAGGGCTGAGATGAGAGTTGAAGCCTAGGGCATGGGCCTGGGTAGAGCCACTACAGGTGAGGACTCCACCCAACTCAGCAGATACTACAGATAGGCCTGACAGCAGCTGGATGGCTTGGCTTCCTGGCCCTACGGGGCACATTAAGATTCAATCATGAAATTCTGGCAAAGGTAGTCAGTTACCATTTGTGTTATGTCTATGCATACAATCAGGCCAAATTAAATACAATAGATAAATTAGTCTTGATTTGGCTCTTTTGATAAACATGGGGGTAATTTTGAGGAGAAAAATTCTATTTCAATAGAAGTTATTAAAACTGAAAAGTTTTCTTTCCCTTCCACCAGACTATGTGCTACAGTTTGTCTCCGCCAGGTCACAAGCCCACCTCCTTCTGTTCCCAGGCCTCATTGTCCCTCTGACAGATAGCAAGTATCTCTTGGCTCTGAGAGAAACCCCTGACCCGCCTCAGCAGGCAGTAGCTAGAAGAGCCCACTGACGTCCATTTTCCCTAAAAGAATTCCGAACCAGGATCCTTGAGGTAATAGGCAGTTAGACAGATATGAGCAGTACAAGGATGATGGGCCAACTAGCACTATCAGATATAATTAAGTCTTTCCATCTCTACCTATGTGAGACAAGGGGACTCCCCAGAAGCAAGAGGGAATGAGGCTGCAGATGAAGCAGCCTGGGAGGCTGCCCTAAAACCAGTGGGGCCTCTACAGATTCTAGTGACTCTTCTAAACCCTGAACTACCCATCCCACCAGCTTACATGGAAACACAATCTAGAAAAGCTGAAATCCATAACCAATCTTTACTCAAGTTCTTCCAAGGTACTCTGCCTAAACCAACTTCTGATCCGGTCCATCCTTGCACCCTGGTGACTCTGTTTGGGTAAAGAAATTTGCCACCCAAGGACTGACTCCTACCTGGAAAGGACCACCCCCACAGCAGTCAAGGTCGACGCGATCCCGACATGGCTTCATCTCTCCTGGCTTAAGATAGCCCAGGCAAAATAGAGAGTCCAGGACTCTTTGGACCCTCTAAAGATTAGTCCTGGCCTTCATTCAAGGCCCTTCTCTTATAAATAGGCCCACTGACTTTATTCAGCAGAGAATTAATTCTATCAAGCTTATAGTCCTCATGGGTCAATATAACTCCCTCTCCAACAATAACCCAAAAGAGTCAATGATTTGATTCTCCCATAAAAACCAGTGGGGAATGTTAGATAGTAGAAATTTTTTAGCATGCTTCCTCCTAGTCGACGTAGCCTTGAATCCCAGCTGCACCTCACAAAATAGCCTTGCAAGATAGAACACTGTCAGCTTTTTGAAGAACATGTTGACCTTATAAATAACATGGTCATCAATAATATGACCCTGACATTACTTAAGAAAAACTGTCTTGTCTTAAATTGCTTGTTCTGCAAAAACAAGATGTGGTAAATGTGCTTAAAAGTGGTCCTGCACAAAGGGTCGGGGCTGCTCTCTAGACTCCCTGCGTGGAGAAAGACAGAGCAGTTGCCAGCCAGCTAATAAAGGTTCCCTAAATTTTAATTTGGTCTGGACTCCAGTGGTCGTTCACTCGCATTCATTCCACAACACCTGGAGGAAATGGACATATTCCTAGAAAAATACAACTTTCCAAAACTCAATCAGGAAGAATCTAAACATCTCAATAGGCCAATAACTATGGAAGAAATTGAAGCAGTAATAAAAAAGCTTCCAGCAAACAAAAGCCTGGGGCCAGATGGTTTTACAGGGGAGTTTTACCAAACATTCAAGGAAGAAATAAAACGTATCCTCCTCAGACTATTCCAACAAATTCAAGAGGAAGCAACACTTCCAAGCTCATTCGATTAAGCCAGCATCACCCTAATACCAAAACCAGATAAAGACAACACAATGAAAAAGAATTGCA
Source organism: Corynorhinus townsendii (assembly GCA_026230045.1). Classification (NCBI taxonomy): domain Eukaryota; kingdom Metazoa; phylum Chordata; class Mammalia; order Chiroptera; family Vespertilionidae; genus Corynorhinus; species Corynorhinus townsendii. The sequence goes on along the minus strand of JAPDVU010000006.1, from coordinate 108,682,860 downwards.
GGCCAATATCCCTCATGATCATAGATGCCAAAATCCTCAACAAAATTCTAGCAAATCGAATCCAGCACTACATCAGAAAGATCATACACCATGCCCAAGTAGGATTTATCCCAGGCATGCAAGAATGGTACAATAATCACAAATCAATAAACGTGATATATCATACAAACAAATTGAGAGAGAAAAATCACATAGTAATATAAATTGATGAAGAAAAAGCATTTGACAAAAAAATCCAACACCCTTTCTTGATAAAAACTGTCAGCAAGGTGGGAATAGAAAGATCATACTTCAACATAATAAAAGCCATAAATGATAAACCCACAGTCAACATCATACCCAATGCACAAAAATTAAAACCATTTCCCCTAAGAACAGGAACAAGACAGGGATGCCCACTCTCACCACTCCTATTCGACATAGTACCGGAAGTATTATCCATTGCAATTAGACAAGAAGAAGAAATAAAAGGCATCAAAATTGGAAAAGAAGAAGTAAAGCTGTCCTTATTTGCAGATGACATGGTATTGTACATAAAAAACTGAAAGACTCCATCAAAAAACTATTAAACTTAATAAAGGAATTCGACAATGTAGTAGGATACAAAATTAACGCCAAGAAATCTATGGCATTTTTATACACCAATAGTGAACTTACAGAAAGAGAGACTAAAAAAGCAATCCCATTTACCATTGCTGCAAAAAAAATTAAGATACCTAGGAATAAACTTAACTAAGTAGGTAAAAGATCTATACGCGGAAAACTACAGGACACTGAAAAAAGAGATAGAGGAAGATGTAAACAGATGGAAGAACATACCATGTTCATGGATTGATAGAATAGACATTAAAATGTCCATACTACCCAAAGCAATCTATAGATTCAATGCACTCCCCATTAAAATACCAATGGCATATTTCACAGACCTAGAAAGAACTCTCCAAAAATTCATTTGGAATAAAAAAGGACCCTGAATAGCCACAGCAATCCTGATAAAGAAGGACAAAGTAGGTGGGTTCTCAATACCAGATTTCAAGCTGCATTACAAAGCCACTGTTCTCAAAACAGCCTGGTACTGGCACAAGAACAGACATATAGACCAATGGAGTAGAATAGAGAACCCAGATATCAACCCAAACCACTATGCTCAATTAATATTTGTCAAAGGAAGCATGAACATACAATGGAGTCAATACAGTCTCTTCAATAGAGAAGAAAATTGTTGGGAAAATTGGACAGATACATTCAATAAAATGAAACTAGACCACCAACTTACACCATACACAAAAATAAACTCAAAATGGATACAGGGCTTAAACATAAGACATGAAACCATAAAAATACTAGAGAAATCTACAGGCAGAGAAAACTCAGACATATGCCAAAGCAGTTTCTTCACCAATTCCACTTCTAGGGCAATGGAAACTAAAGAGAAAATAAACAAATGGGACTACATCAAAATAAAAAGCTTTTGCACAGCAAAAGAAACCATCAGCAAAACAATAAGAAAGCCCACTGTATGGGAGAACATGCAAATGTTATCACTGATAAAGGTTTAATCTTCAACATTTATAGGGAACTCATACAACTTAATAAAAGGAAGATGATCCAATAAAAAATGGGCAACGGACCTAAATAGGAACTTTTCAAAAGAAGACAGAAGATAGGGCAAGAGACATATGAAAACATGCTCAAAGTCACTAATTATCCGGGAGGTGCAAATCAAAACGACAATGCTGTACCATCTCACACCTGTCAGAATGGCAATCATCAACAAACGACAAGTGCTGGCAAGGATGTGGAGAAAAAGGAACCCTCGTGCACTGCTGGTGGGAATGCAGACTGGTGCAACCACTGTGGAGAACAGTATGGAGTTTCCTCAAAAAACTAAAAATGAAACTCCCATTTGACCCAGTAATCCCATTTCTAGGAATATATCCCAAGAAACTAGAAAGGATATATGCACCCCTATGTTCATAGCAGCACAATTCACCATAGCTAAGATTTGGAAACAGCCTAAATGCCCATCAGCAGATGAATGGATTAGAAAACCATGGTACATCTACACAATGGAATACTACGCTGCTATAAAAAAAGAAGGAATTCTTACCATTTGCAGCAGCATGGGTGGAACTGGAGAGCATTATGCTAAGTGAAATAAGCCAGGCAATGAAAGAAAAATGCACATGATCTCACTCATTTATGGAAAATAAAGAACACTATAACCTGATGAACAAAAAGATAGATACAGTGGCAGTAAAGCATTGAACAGATGGTCGAATTACAGCAGGAAGGCTGGGGAATGTTGGGGAGGGGGGGAGAGGTCAACCAAAGGACTTGTACGCATGCATATAAGCACAACCAATGGACACAAGACACTGGGGCGGGGGGGTGGGATGAGGGCATGCGACGGGGTAGGGGAGACCTGGGTAAGGTCAATGGGGGAAAAAAAGGAGATATATGTAATACTTTAGACAATAAATAAAAAAAGAAAAAAAGATAAAATAAGAACAATTTTTTTGTCTAACTTATATCCCTCATGCTGTGTTTTTATTTTTATTTTTTAAGAAATCTTCCCCCTACCTCCCTGATGCTTCTTTTGTTCATTTTAGCTTGGTTTCACTTGTAAACAAATAGTACTAGGCAATATGATGATGGGAGTTGAGAAGTCTGACGATAATTACATAATTGCAACACATTACCTTTGCATGATATTTATTAAATATATTTTTATTGATTTCAGAGAGGAAGGGAGAGAGAGACATAGAAACATCAATGATGAGAGATAATCACTGATCAACTGCCTCCTGAACACACCCCCCCTTCCCATTGAGGATCAAACGTGCAACCGGGGCTTGTGCCCTGACCACGAATGAAACCATGACTTCCTGGTTCATAGGTAGATGATCAACACTGAGCTACGCCAGCTAGGCCCCTTTGGATGTTATTGAAGATAATTTTTTTTTAAAATCTTTATTGTTCAGATTATTACAATTGTTCCTCTTTTTTCTCCCCATAGCTGCCCTCCACCGGGTTCCCACCCCACCCTCTGCCCTTACCCCTCACCCCACTGTCCTCATCCATTGGTGTACAATTTTTGTCCACTCTCTTCTTGCACCCCCCACACCGAAGAATTGTCAGTCCACTCCCTTTCTATTATATTCACCAGTTTATTCTGTTCATCAGATTTTTTATTCACTTGATTTTTAGGTTCATTTGTTTATATATATGTATTTGTTTTTCATATTTTTTATCTTTACCTTTTTCTTCTTCTTTCTCTTCTTAAAGAATACCTTTCAGCATTTCATATAATATTGGTTTGGCAGTGATGAACTCCTTTAGCTTTTTCTTATCTGTGAAGCTCTATCTGCCCTTCAATTCTGAATGATAGCTTTGCTGGTTTAGAGTAATCTTGGTTGTAGGTTCTTGCTATTCATCACTTTGACTATTTCTTGCCACTCCCATCTGGCCTGCAATAGTTTCTGTTGAGAAATCAGCTGACAATCGTATGGGTGCTCCCTTGTAGGTAACTAACTGTTTTTCTCTTGCTGCTTTTAATGTTCTCTCTTAGTCTTTTGCTCTTGGCATTTTAATTATGATGTGTCTTGGTTTATTTCTTCAAATAGGTTTTCAGTGTCTTGCTCTTTCTCTTCTTCTGGCACCCCCATAATTCGGATGTTGGTACACTTGAAGTTGTCCCAGAGGCTGCTTACACTATCTTCATATTTTTGGATTCTGTTTTCTTTTTGTTTTTCCGGTTGGGTGTTTTTTGCTTCTTTATATTTCAAATCTTTGACTTGATTCTTGCGATCCTCTTGTCTGCTGTTGGATCTCTGTATATTATTTTTTATTTCAGTCAGTGTATGCTTACTTTCTAGTTGGTCCTTTTTCATCTCCTTGAGTGTCTCACTAAATTTATTGGCCTTTTCTAGAAAATTCTTGAAAAACCTTATAACCGTGGTTTTGAACTCTATATCCAGTCTTTTGGTTTCCTCCATTTCTTTCATTTGTGACCTCTTTCTTTGTCTTCACATTTTGGCTGCTTCCCTGAGTTGGTAGAGTTGCTTTGTGTGCTAGGTGTCCTATAGGTCCCAGTGGCTCAGCCTTCCCAGTTACCTGAGGTGGACATTGGGGTGCACCCCTTTGTGGGCTGTGTGCACAGACTTGTTGTAGTTAAGCCTTAATTGTTGTTGGTATCACTGGGAGGAATTGACCTCCAGGCCAATTGGCTGTGAGGATCAGCTGTGTCTATGATGGGAGAACTTCTGTGCTGCATACACTCTTATGAGGGAAGACTTGCTTCAGTGGGGCTTTGGAGCTCACTGACTCTGCCCCCTGAGTGTGTCCCTTATGGATATGAGGAGTTATAATGTGGATTGTCCCACTCTGACCCCTGGGTACACTGGCTCTTGGATCTCCAAGGAGGTGCTAATTTAGCCTCTGCCTGAGGCCACCCAGCAGGAGCTATGGAGGGATCTGCAGATTCCTCTTTGTTTGGGTGTTGCAGGTGTCCAGATGAGGCCCAGCTGTGAAGCAATGCAAGCTGCTGCGGGGCCTTGGGCCTTCTTTGGATGTTCTGGATCTCACTGACTCAGCTGCAGTTTGTTAGGTAAGTTTAGAATTCAAAGAACCAGGCTATTCATATGCAAAAACCTCTGTGCTCAGCTTGGATGGGGCAGAGTCTCAGGGCAGAGCAAACAGCAATGGTTTCCTGTCAGCCCTGCCCTAAGAGGCCCCTGCGTCTCAGTGTCCTGTGGTAATTGCTGCAAGCAACTCTGAGAGAAAGCCGCCCTCAGGTTTCGCCCATGGCCAGACAGTCCAGTTTCTCCCCCTATGAGGCTGGGTCCCCAGAATCTCTTCTGGAACTGGAGTTCCGAGCATTTGGGAACTTTTGTCTTTCTCCCGATTGAGAAAGCCAGCCACATAATCAGTTGCTGGTCATCTCCATGAGCGTGCCTCTGTACCTCTGCCTTCTGCAGCTCCTGTGAGTCTCAGTGTGCTTTTCTCTTTCTTCTAGCTGTAGAATTTCCACTCAGCCAGCCTTCCTGTGGTTATGGATGATGTCCATTTTGTCTTTTAAGTTGTAGTTTTGAAATTGTTGTGCAAGGCAGCAGTTTAGGTGTTTACCTATGCCTCCATCTTGGTTTCTCCTCATTGAAGATAATTTTAAATATTTTCATTGGAATATATATTTCTAATATGTTAATATTTACATTTGAAATTCAGGAAAATTTGCTTCTGCCTAATAATATATTTCTGCCTAATAATATATTTCCTCTGTATGATGATACTTTTCAATTCATTTTCTAGCTTGAGGAGCATTTTTTTCATTCCAGGATAGATCATTTGTTAAATGCTAGTTTGCTACCCACCTTTCTGAAATAAGCAAGATTGACCCTAAAATTTCTATTATCTATATTCCAGGATAAATGATAGAAACTACTTCCTGATTAAAAAGAGCTATAAAATATGAACTAAACCTCCAAAATGACATTATTGCTAAAATGACTTAAGCTCAGTTAAAAGCATATTTGGAGCAATAGCAGAGGGATGAGTTGTAAGAATTTGTTTATTGCGAAACATGATGCAGGGCTCTTAATAAAATCATGTCTTTAGAGCCAATATATATATAGAAGTAATCACAAAAGCCCATAAAGTAGACCATCTCACTTATAGAAAGCATCTGATATTCCAGGGACTAGGTTGTGTTATTATACCAGCTTGAACACTAACTATTGGATTAATTTCTTACTTGAAGTGGGCATTAGGTTTTTTACTGATTTAACCTACATTTTTAGTGTTGGCTTGAAATCAAATTAAGCTTTATAGGATATACTACAGCCAATGTTGACCTTATTTTTTTTTTACCAGTTATTTAAAAAATTTTTAAATAAATGAAACACAGTCACAATATATGTCAGATATCTACCATCATGAAAGTGAATAAAAAGCAAGGTATCATAGCAGTAAAGTAACTTGATTTCTATGCCAAACAGATCAACATTTGATTTCCTGCTCCACAACTTAAGGGTTGACTAACAGATAACCTTGGATACATTTTCTCACTTTCTAGGGTTGACACATAGTAGGAGTCAATGATTTTATCATTAATTATTTTTATGTGTTTTCCCAGGACAAACATGGTTCAAATTACTTGTTTTTAGATTTTTTGTCTCTCTCCCTTTCTTTTCCTCCCTCCCCCCCCCACAAGATGGCATATATACAGTTTTTATACATGTATGAGCATTATATTTTTACCTTCTAATAATTTTATGAGGATTAAATTAGACAATGCATTCTATAGTCTTTGTCTTGGACATAATAGCTCAGTGATTTTCAGTCATTATTATTTCCAAATGCTAAGCATATTATACTGAACTGTATTTTTGAATAATTTATTACAAATATGTCTTAAAATAGCAAATATGTTACATTTTTGTTAGTAATCCTTATTTCTTTGAGATTCCTATGTGATTTTTAAAATTATATCACAGCATTTTACATTTTGAGGAAGCTTTGATGTTCTTTAGTCATTTTGTTTCATTTCTGTGTAATTTTAAAAATTAAAGTTTCTGACAAATTTAATTAGGTAGATTTTTTTTTGAGTGCTAATGTGAAAAGAACTTTAGTACCTTGAGAATCATCATCACTTTTCAAGTCAATAAAGTTACACTAAATGAATAATTTACAAAATTATAATTTGTGATAAAATTAAGAATGGCGATTTGAAAACAACATGCAACTCCTGATTAGTTTATTAAGAAGTGAGAGACAAATATTTTTCAGAAATATGCCAGAATTATCTCTGAAGCAATCCTTGTTCATATTGAACCTAATGATCTATTCCTTTTTCATTGATAGGTCTAGCAGGGTTTTCCATTGAGATGCTTTTGAAAGAAAAAGCAGAAACATTATCTTGGGCATCTCTAAGTTCAAATGAGGTTATACAGTCAGTGAGAAGCATGTTTAGTTATGCTATTGTCCAAACTTTTGAATGAGTGATAAAATGCTTAGGGAAGGTTTCTAATATCTCAATTACTTGCATGAAACAAGCTATTTTTTATTTGTTTTCTTTTAATTTGATGTGTGTTTCCCCCTGAATTTAAAATAGATTTAAATAAGTTGGCTATTAAAAGCAATGCTGACTCAGAAAGAGAATGCCTACTCTGTAGACTAAGTAATCATCATTTAGAGTTTTAATGGATTATGGAAATTAAGAGAAATCTGGGCTGGTTTCAGGACAAACCAAATTAAAGCATGGCTATTGAAAATTTCTAATTTACAACCTGAATGTATCTTTATGATTAGTGTTTTCTCAGATGTAAATGTCCTCATCTTTTTTATATATAAAATGGTTATAATTATTTATATAATGAATTTGCTTATTGCTACAGTTAATCATTAACATATACTCTTGCAAAAATGAGAGCTTAAAACTGGTATTTTACTATTCCACACACTTGTACGAATGTTTGATGTTGAGAAATTGTGGACTAGGTACTCACACCAACCTTCCTGCTGAAGCAAGATATGTATACACACACACAAATATATAATTATTTATTAAGTTGCCAAGGCACAAAAGTACTTTGTATTTGCAAAAGTATTGCATATTTACAGGAGAATTTTTGATTAGTTAGTTCAACATGTATTCCTATTGACTTCCAGCCAGAGATCAGAAAGGCAAATGATACATTTCTCAGACTTCCTTCTTACTTGCATTCTTGGTGAGGGGTATACCAGTCAAATGCACTCTTAGAAGGTTAGGAGAGTAGCAAAATACAGGCCATCTATTTTGATAGTATCTTGTGATTCATATCTAGGATCCAAAGGACTGGCTTGTATTGCTCTACTTCCTCTCAGTATGGGAATGTTGGTTCGGTGAGGAAGATTCCCAAGAAGCCCTACAAACTACTATTCTTCGTGTCCTACACATTCTCTTAGTATCCCATGATGCTGCGATTGTACATACCTATTCCCATTGAGGCTGGTATCCAAGTCCCCCATGCTGCCCAGAGTGATTTCCAGTGGTTCTCAACCTTTCTAATGCCGCGACCCTTTAATACAGTTCCTCATGTTGTGGTGACCCCCAACCATAAAATTATTTTCGTTGCTACTTCATAACTGTAATTTTGCTACTGTTATGAATTGTAATGTAAATATATGTGTTTTCCAATGGTCTTAGGCAACCCTGCTAGCGGTTCTCAACCTGGGGGTTGTGACTTACAGTTAATTTACAAGATCAAAGTCCAAATAATCACTTTTATTTTGGACCTGGCAGTTTTCCTGAAACTAGGTTCAGTGTACCACTTTTCCCCCTACCAAACCTGACTAGAGAAAGCCTGAAGTGGGTTTAGCCAATTCATCATTAACTGGACCATATGGGTGCATTTTGCTGCCAAAGAGCTTGCCCCCATATCCTTCTAGAATGCTTATAAATGTAGTATGTCATCATCCTTCAACTCTGAATGCTGCCTGCAATCAGAGGATACCATAGGAGAAAGTTCTTGGGAATTTATTGCCACATCAATTGACATAGAACTGAGTGTGACTTGCATTGCTTCTAAGACTCATCAAATAGTGCCAAATTTCCTTTTATTCTGAAGGCTTAATTCAAGGACACTTAGGACAAATTGTTTTCTTGTATTAAACGAGAAGTTTTACCCTCTCAGAGAGCATGAGCTGGGTACGAAGCCATTAGTGCAGAAATTCACATAGCTGTGCTAATAAAGTTTTTTATTTCAGCTTTTCCACAGCATTTTTCATTTGTTTCACATGGTCATGGAGCGTATAAAATAATTGGGGGGGGGGGGAATGAATGCATTTTCACTCGGAATTGTTCTTTTCATTCAAAAAAGGAATCAGTTCATTCCCACTTTGTTATAACAGTTATTCCTCAGCCTTAGCATTTGAGCAAATGCATTATAAGTTGTGAAATTGCATTCTATCAGACCTTTACTAATCTTACTAGCTCATGCAAAAATAGTAAACTGTGGAAGGCAGCTGTTAGTCAGCTGAATCCAGAAATTCTGATTTCATATGATTGTATTGGCCAAAATGCTCATGATTTAAGGTAAATAATATAAACATCATACTGAAAAGCAACTCAGGTAAAGATAAAGGAAACACAGATTTTTGGTCTAGATGCCTTGATTCCAGTTGCACCACAAATTAATTGTATTTCATTGGCCAAGATTATAATCTATTTAGGTTTTAGCTTTTTTCAATTATAAGTAGGGATTCTCTTTGAGAATATAGAGGGATAATTCTTTATTCCTCTTGCTTGCTTTCTATCACAGTTTGCAAAAAACCTACTAGCAAATTATATTGCTCTATTATTAAAATATATTCAGATGCTTATTTTTAAAAATCATCTTTACTGCTGTCATTTTGGTATAAGCACTGTCATCTCATGCATGAATTACCATTGCATTAGATTACTCATTGGTCTCCCTTCTTACACTCTGACCTACATCCCACTTTTTAAAATAACTTTTAAAAATGTGAATCAGCCCTGGCTGGTATGGCTTAGATGTCACCATTGGATTCCCTGTTAGGGCACATGCCCATGTTATAGGCTCAATTACCAGTAGAGGGCATGGAGGAGGCAGCCGATGAATGTTTCTCTCTCATCCATGTTTCTCTCTCTTTTTCTCCCTTCCTCTTTCTCTAAAATCAATAAAAAATATTTTTAAAAATACGAATAAGATCATGTCACTCCTGTTTTCAGGACCCTCCGGTGGTTTCCCATCTTATTCAAAATAAAAACCAAGGTCCTTACAGTGGCCTATCAACAAAATTTTGCTTGTGTTTGTCCTCTGTTGATTCCTCTGCCTTTACCTCCTTCAATTCTCACTCTCATGTCTTTTGCAGGCATACCAGGTAATCTCCAGCCTTGGTCCTCAGCACTTGCCCAATCCTTTGCTTGAAATACTCTCCTTACAAAATCCATATGGCTTACTCTCTCACCTTTTTGAAGTGTCTGCTCAATTCTTATCTTCTTGGTTGAAGCCATTTCTAATTACCCTATCAAACATTGACACTCAACCCCCACACTTCTTTTCTTGTCTGATTTACTTCCCCATAACACTTACCACCTTCCATCCTACAATATGATTGTCTACTTACTTTTTAACTGTCTCTCTCCCCACACTAGAATTAATTTTCACAAGGGCAATAATTATTTCTTCCTGTATTGTTCACTGATGTATTCCCAAAGATGAGAACAGTTCTTGACACATTGTACATGTTGACTAAATATTTGTTGAGTGAAACAGTGAAGGGATAAATGAACCTATAGATAATGAATAGAATGCATATGACACTTTATATACAGTATGTCCCCCCAAAATGTATACACACTTGGAATAATTATGAAATCAGTGTTTATTAACATACAGTTCATTTTCAAAATTTAAAAGAATCTACAGAAATTTAAAGATCTCCTTCTATCAACATTTCTCATACACTTGTCACTATTTCATGCTTCTGTTTCTGAGTTGCCAACATTGCTGTGAAAAAAAATAAAACCTTATTTTTTGGTTCCAAAACAAATTAAGACTCCTTATTTATTTTTTCCCCACTCATACCAGAAATCTTTTCACTCAATCAATATAAAACCTTTTTTTTCAGTGTAAGAAATGTTTATTTCATCAAGTATAAAAATCATAAAGGGTTAGATCTGGAAATAAGTATCAGAAATAGGGTAGATATAGTTCCCATAATTCATATAAATATTTGTTGATATATTAAGTGAGGCTCAGATTTAAGTAAATTGTATATTTAAAGAAACAGTAATTACTATGTTTCTGAAATGGCAAGAAAATTGAAACAAAATTCCAGCTGGTAACTACTTTCTAATATCTTCCATTTGTTTGGCGCCTTCAGTTTCTGAGACTTTCTGGAGACTGGCCTGCTGACGACTTTGACCTTCTGGCTTAGGTATCTACTTTCTGTGGCCTGCTAATTCAGTTATCATTTGCCCATAAGTTTTCAAATTCTTTATAGTGACTGTTAATATTTGGAATTCTGCTATAATTACAGATGACCCCACCCATTCATGAAGATCTTAAATAAAAATTTTGACAAAATCTAAGTGTGTGAAATACATTTCATCAAGGGTCAGTAATGGAGAGATAAATACTGGTTTGGCTAAGTTGACTAAGTTATTTAGACAAACTCTTCCACAAAAAGAAACTTAAAAAAAACCTAGGTAAGGCATTAGAGGGCAACCAACATCATGGAGCTCCTTAGTTATTTATAGACAGAGTGATTGAGTAGTAAGGTGAGCACTAAAATCTATCTCTATGTGACTATAAGGTAATGTGGGGAGGGAAAGGGGAGAAGTACTAAGATATAACCATAAGACAGCTCCCTCTTGGTTCAAAAATTCTGAAGCCTTGAATAAACCTTCAAGGGGACCCAGAATATTAGTGAGTTTCCTTGGCATTTAGGGTAATTATTACCTCAAAGTGTGAGGGAGGTGCCTGTGAACAAGGAGGAATATATAGGAATCTTCTGGCAATATTTGATTTCTTGACCTAGACATGTGTGACTGTTTTTTTAAAATAATTATTTAATGTATACATACATTTAAATATTATATGTATGATGGTTATATATTACAAGGAAAATATGTTCTGATAGCATTTTCTTGTTGAAAAGTATAGGATCAATTTTTCTTTTGGAGAGTTTTGAAAGGAAGTGGTGTCAGTGAAATGATCTTTCAGTAAGCTGAAGTAAAGGAGAATGGGTGAATAGTGTATGTATGTAAACAATTGATACTAATGATCTGGCTTTTATAGGAGAGGGGTGACTATCACAAAGTATAAATGATGAAAGTAAAGGCATATCAGGGCCAAGTAGCCTAGAGTTGGGGCAAACAATGTAAAATTGGGAATATAGTGTATGTGTTTTTAAAAGTGGGAAACAAAGATTTCTATGAACAGTGATAATTGGAGGTCTCATGAGTAGAGGTAGTTAGAGGATTAGACAGTAGCATTATTTATGATTAGCACCCTAATAGTCTTCATCAGTCTTCTCTCTAAGCCTTCCATAATACAACTAAAATCTAAATAAAGCATATTCTTGGCCATTCCTACCATCACTTCCAAATAGATTGCTAAGCTCTTGACAGTCTTATTTACAACTTTTGGAGCTTCCCCAGGAGTTGAGAGATATTTCAGATGGTTTATTATCAAGGGTCAGAGAAGATAAAAAATAAAGAACAAAGGTAGGTACCAAGATTGGTGATTTGCTTTGCTACTGGATTATCTCTTAATTCCTTAATGTACTTTTACTACTATGTAAAGTTAGTTCTTATTATAGTATAACAAAATTAAGAAGAGATACTTATTCTTAGTGGACAGTATTGTTAACTGTATTTTTAAACAAATGAGCATCCATACAATATGTATTAATGGAGAATTAAAATTTAAATATGAAAATAAAGTTACTTAAATAAAGAATAAAAAGGACTGAAATTGAAATTAAATAAATGAGGCTGTAGTCTTGACATTAATTAGCTGAGGGCTTTAGATGTATATTCAATGGAGTTAAAATCATATTCTGTGAGATCATGATATTATGTAGCTGTTCTAGATCAGTGGATTTCAAGTAGAGTTTTATTATATCGAGAGGATTTCACTTATCTTTGATTTATTTTTTAAAGTTCATAGAGCCTGCCCTACTGGTAGTTTTGTTGAAATGGTAATGTGGGTTGTATTTGACAGTATTACAGGTCTCTAATACCCACTTCAAATAGAACAGATACCTGTTTATTTGTTTACTATTCTAGATAAGATTTCAATTGAGCAAAAATTACAACAACTAAGAAATCAGATCTTAGATAGACTGGCTGATCTCAAGAATCCCCCCCTAAAATCCTGAAAGAAAATTTTCAACTTTTAAGGTAGAAGAGTATTACTGAATCCCAAAGGATATTTTTCTTCTTCAGGATGGAGTTCACATAATTGTATTAATTTAAAATGTCTAGGTGTGATTTTATTTTCTATATGAAAGGCTGTAACTTTAATCATCTGTGTATTTGTTTTCATTACTCTATACTTAAAAGACAGTGCAATAGCAATTTTTGAATATCAACTCTAGGTAAGGCACCCTTAGAGCCCTTTCAGAAACATTGTTTTGGAATTCTGAGAAACATTCTGACAGTTTGCTCACGTAAAATATGAAGTAAATATCTTTACAGTGCCAGTGAGATCTAAAGAAATTAACAAATTATACTTCATAACTTATTCAATAATGTTACTTTTGAGGAGTATTGTTTATGTTTTGTGTTTTTTCCTCTTATTTGATTTCCTAATTTTATAGCAGTAATTATTTGTACACTTTGAACTATATCAATGTACCTAATTTCCTAGGATAAACATAGGATTGCAGGAGGTATCTTCTAGTCAGAAGGGAATGAAGTGAGAGCCAGGAAGTAGAAAAAGAATCTGACACTAACAACACAATAAAAAAATGAAGGATTGATTTAGTAGACATGTTTACATGTCTTAATTGAAAACAACAACAACAAAAAACCACACTCACATCCAAAACTTGTATTTAAACCAGAGTTTCTGAAGCCTATTAAAATGTATCCATATTTTAAAATCATCTAATGGTCTATCTATCTATCTATCTATCTATCATCTATCTATCAATCTATCATTCATCTTGCTATCTAATATACAAAGACAACTATACATACATGCACATTAGTAAGCACGCTTTCACACATTCTTCTATACAAAGGCACTCAGATAGCTATCCACTCATAGGATGAAAGGGAAGAGAAGGTCATAATGTGCTCTAACAAGAAAGCAGAGATGGTACAGAGTTATAGTCCCCAGATACTTATATGGAAGGAACAGCATGACCTTTTAATCCAGTTAGGAGTATCAAAAGCTAGAAAAGAGGGAGCTGAGTTGTCCTTTTAAAAAACGAATGCTTTTCGCTTTCTGTCATATTGACCTAATAGCATCTCATTGTTGCCAAGCCCCACTGTGAAGTTGAGCTGCTTAAATCAGGAAAATGTGTGCTGGGCAGGGTAAGCTGGGCTTCAAGAAAGACCTGGGTCTGACTCATTCCAGCTGCTCTGGGTACAGATACTTCCTAGTTCTTTAATGGTGTCTGAAGTGATCCTTTTATGTTCCCTGAATTTACCATGCTTTTTGACCACTTTCTTACGGAAAATGTTTTAGTTATTGTTGACTATTTTGGTTTTCAGATTTCCCATCAGTCGTGGCAGGAAATTCAGACAAAATCCACTTAGTTATCCTTAAATTTCTAATTCCCTCCATATGTCTAAAAATATATTTACTGAAAACAAATATCTAAAAGTCATTGAAATCTATATAGAGACCTATCTAACCAAGAGCTGCTATTCAAATCAGTTAGGTGAATTTTTCAAAGGTATTTGTATATATTGAAGTATACATATATAAAGGTAACTGGCACTATCAGCAAAAGAGGGGGTGTTCGTTTTTCCTCTAAAAGTATCAAGAAACAATATTTCCATGTGATATATGCAAAGTAACAAAAAGGAACATAGTAAAATGGCTAATTTATCAACTAAATTTTAAATGAAACCATTTTATGTAAAATTAAGCATGGAAGTTAGAGAAAGTAAGAACATTAATACACTAGGGGACACTAAATGTGACTGAGAAAATCAGAAGAAACCAATTTTAATTTTATACATTTCTAAAATCTGGCTTTGGTAGTTTGTTAGTACAGACATTTATTTGTTCAATAGTTGTGCGAAGAATGGTGACCTAGCCTGTGTTCTTGGACAATTAAGTAGACCAAGTTTCATTTCACACTCCTGAAATCAACCTTGATGATTTTAGTTTGTTTTGTTTTCAAACTAGAGGCCCAGTGCATGAAAATTCGTGCACTTGGAGGTCTTCCTCAGCCTGGCCTGCACCCTCTCACAAACTGGGACCCCTCAGGTTGGGTTCCTAGGACTGGCCTGAGATCAGGGCCTTTCAGGGCTTTCCTTCCCCTGGCTGCTGTTTGCTACCCCTGCCTGCCGCTGCCACTGCTTGTCATGTGTGCAGCATTGCCCCCCCTCCCCTCCCCTGCCACTGGTCGCTTTACTCTGTAGGCGACAGGCATGGGATGCAATTACTTGGCTGGCCTGGGCCTCCCAGATAGCTGACTGGCCCCGCACACCCGCCATACCATCGCTGGCCGGTGGTGTGGGCCTCCTTCTGTGGGGCGATCGATGGCGGGGCTCCCAGACTGATCACCCCGCAGAGGGAGGCCCCACCCACCCGGGAGGCCCCACCCACCCGCTATAGCACCACCACCCGGGTAGCCTGGGCTTCCCTCTTTTTTTTTTTCTTTTTAAAGTAAGAGAAATGTTTGTTGTTTTTTTTAAAGTAAGAACAATACAGAACTGAGTACTATGAAGGGTTTACCAGGATGGAAATGTACCGCCCCCCGCCCCTGCCACCCCCAACACCCAGAGATTACAACTTAGAAGTTACATGCAACGGCCATAATTGCTGAATATCTGTTCGTAACAAACAAACCGTAGCATAATTTATACTATACTACATTGAGTGATTATAGAAATCCATTTATATACTGCTTGTATAAAATCTCTTTTGTGTGAAAAAAATAAAAGTATAAAAAACACGTGCAGTTGAAAGCCCTGCCAGGACCGCCAGTCTGCAAACACTCAGTGAGAATGTGCTTTGGGAGGGCGTCCGTGCCTCGTGCCCACAGCACCTCCAGCAGGGCCGGTGAGGGTGCGCCCCGGCTGCCACTCCGGGCAGGACTGAGCTGGGCCACAGTGGGTGGGTACGGCAGGGCCTGGCACTGTGCCCTTCTCCAGCCTTGCATCAGGGTCAGGGTCAGGGTCAGGGCTGGGGCAGGCAGATTGCATACTCTGAGTTTCATACTCAGCCTAATTTTGGTTGCAACTCGTGGCTTTTCCTGGCAACTCGAAGGTCCTTTGGGTGGGTGCCCTGGCGGAGAGGCGGGAGTAATGCCCACAGCTACCTGGTTGGGCATCTCTCCGGCCCAAGGCCTCTGTCCTGCCTCCTGCAAGCCTGGCCCCAGGCAGAACAGACACCCCTCAGGACTGCTTTGGTCTCAGCACTTGGTTCTGGGTTTCATCAGCCTGGGTTTCTTCCCCTGGTGTGGTTGATCTGAGTTTCACAAAATAGCTGGCTGTGCCGAGCCTCATTGAAGAGTTTTTCATGCAGCAAGGAAGAACCCTCTGGGACCCTCCTCCTCCTCCTCATTTCATCTTCCTCCTCTTCCTCTTCCCAGCCCATGCTCACTTCTCCAGCTGCTCCAGCAGTGGGTTGCCTTCTGGAGTTGAGGTTCTTAATGCTGTTGGTCCTGATGATGTAGGTAGGGTGATGCCAGTTGAGCATCAGGATGAGCTGCTGCCACTTCTGCTTCAGCTCCTCCATCTGGGTTTTCAGCTACACATTCATGAGCTCCAGCCTCTCAGATTCCCGCTGCAGAAACTCCTTCTGCTCCTTCTTCTTGTTCCGGCATTGGGCTGCTGCCACTTTATTCTTTTCCCGGTGCCTGTTCATCCTCTCCTCTTCCTTGTTGTCCAGCTCACTTTTCACAGGTTGAGGCTCTTGCCAAGTTTCACCTCCAGGAAGTGCAAAGGGGCCATCATGGCCCCAATGTTGTGGATGTCAGCCTATTTCAGCTCCTCTGAAGTAAGGGCTGAGCTGGGGAGTCCTGTCGGAGGGTCAAACCCTGGCAAAGAGCCTACAGTCATGGAAGAGTCTGGGATCTGCCCAGGCATCATAGCAGGAGGAGTCGCAGTCCTGCCCTGCAGAAACTGGATGTAGAGGCGGCACAGGGCCTGGGCCAGGCTGCAGGCACCATGCCCGCTCAGGAGCCACCGTGGCACCAACGACCACAGCTGCCAGCACCTCATGTCACAGCCACCAAGTGTCCCTCCTGCAGGCTGTGGTGGGCGGCCTGGGTCTCTCTCTTTGAGACAATTGATTGCGGGGCTCTGCCTGCCTGCCTCATTGCCCCTAACCACTTGCCTGACTGCCTGATCGCCCCTAACTGCTTTCTGGGGGACAGGGCCAGCCCAGGAGAGGGGCTTTGGTGGTTCTGGTCTCTGGTCGTTCTGGTCATTCTGCCGTTTTGGTTGCTGGGCTTTTATTATGTAGGATTATCCTGGATTTCCTTGGCAGATTCTAATAAAAGCAAATTTAATATAATCTTCAAGAATGTCTTTTATTGACATTCTAGTACTTGTATTTGCTTTTAATTTCAACACTTATTTCTAAATTTTTCTTAGTAAAGTGATGGGCAGCTGGAAATAATGATTACAAACAGGTTTTGTTTTTAATGCCAGTTAATTGATTGAGAAAGCTTTACAGAATCCTGTCTTTAGAAATAGTTTCATTCAGACTGAGATATATGTGCTCTATGGGGAAACACACGCAATGATTTAGTATCTGGCCCAAACTTTATTTTATGTATTTTTTAAAACTTAATTATTTATTTCTTATTTCTTCAGTATAAATTGTGTGGCTGCCTCATGTTTATAGAAACTTCACATGGATCTTTCATTGTTATTCAACTTTTACATATCAAGAAGTTTGTAGAAGCAATAGCACAGTATTTTAGAAAAGTATTTAAAAGCATAAACATACTTGCTATTATAGCATATGCATTAATGAAGACAATTGACCGCATTATAGAACAGTAAGAGGCAGCCTGCCATGATAGGAAACCGTGTAGACTTTGGAAACAACACACACACAGTTATATTCTGAATCTTCTCCTTAGGGGTTGAATGATTGGGGCAAGGCACTAAATGCTCTGAGCTTCAGCTTCTTCCCTGGAAAACTGGAATTATAAATAATGTACTTTTAGTGCTTGGAGTTATTAGGAAGGTTACTAGAAGGAAATGGTTGATACACTAAAAAAATTAAATATTATTTAATGAAGGGACTATTTTCAAAACTTTGATCAAGGGAATTAATCAGGGGTGGCAAAGCACCCAGAATGTAGTAGCAACATTTAGCTTTTAGCACCCTTTGCCTAAAAGGACCAAGGGCTGTGTAGCTGGACCTGTGCACTTTGGTAGAGTAATGTAGCATTTACCAGACCATGGCAAGATGGAGAGTGAGCAGAAGAATAAATTATCGGCTCTCTTTCTACTATGCTCTGAATCTCTGGCTTGTGCTTTCTATTGGCCAAATGCAACAAGGAGCAAGTGGATGAAAGAACCTGAGTGTCACCAGTTCATAGTGTCCTGGGCCTCAGAGCACACCAGAGAAAGGTAGACCTCAGGATGATATACAATTTGAAAATTGGCACAAAACTCACTGGCAAGTATTAAATATTCACTCTGTAAGAGGAAGAACAAAACTGCCTTATAAACCCTAGGTCTTTGCTGTGGCATGAATCTTATGCACATCTTTAATAAATCTTACACATTTACCCTTAGTGAAAATCAAGGTCAGAATTTCAGTTTCATATCTGAATTAATGCCAGGGCAGAGATTAACAACTGCAAGACTCAGAACTGAAAATAAGACATTGGCAGAATGAGGAAATCAGATCCTGAAAAGGTCTTGAGGCCACAAAACCCTTAGGGATTCAGAGAAAGTTTTGAAAGAACATGGGTTAGATTTTCTGCTAAAAAATGAAAGGCAAGTTTCTAGAGGCAACCTCATCTTAGTCATTAGAAGCAAGAAGAACATAGTTGATATTTGGACTATAAATAAGTAATAGCTACCATAAGTGCATATTGTTGGGTACTGAATTATTCTATCCTAATATATAAAAACCCTGGGTCATAACGACCAGTAACGACCAAGGCTTGACCAACCAGAAGTCAGTCCTGCATTCAGTGCTGGTTTGCCATGGCAACCCAGCACTGACTGCTTCTGCTGCAAGCACAGTGCCCCAGCACTGACTACTGAGGGGGCTGCAAATCAGGACCAGAGAAAGGCCTGAAGAGAGAAGCAGGGACTGATTCGTTGCTGCTGAGACAGCTTTTGATCAGCACTTGCCTCTCTCTTCCCTCCCAGTCTGGTCAGCAGCCGCCTCCATTTCTCTCCAGGCTTCCACCAGGGCTGCTGACCAGCCCTGCCTTTCTAATAAGGCCCCGTTGATAGGCCCAGAGATGCTGACTGGCATAGGAACCAACCAATCAGAACCAAATGTGGGTGCTGTGAAGAACCAATGGCTGCCTAGGAGGTGGAGCTTTTGATGTTGATTGGCATAGAAACCGACCCATCAGAATCAAATTGGCCAGTAGAGGAGGGCAGTTGGAGGTGAGATCAGCCATTGGGGGCGAGATCAGGCTGGCAGGGGAGGGCAGTTGGGGGCAACCAGGATGGCAGGGGAGGGCAGTTAGGGGCAATCAGGCAGGCAGGCAGGTGAACAGTTAGGAGTCAGTGGTCCCAGATTGTGAGACCACAGGGATCAGGCCTAAACCAGCAGTTGGACATCCCCCAAGAGGTCCCCAATTGGAGAGGGTGCAGGCTAGGCTGAGGGAACCCCCACTCTGCACAAATTTTGTGCACTGGGTCTCTAGTAGTTTTATAAAAGGATGAAACAGTATGTACTATGGTTCTATTAGTAATATTCTGCTTTGTCCATAGAGGTGAGTCAGAAGCTTGAGATGGAGCCTAGAGTAGCTTCACTAGCCTCCCACCCACATCACATTGGTTCTTGGCCGCAATCCTGTGAGCCAATTCAAGGCATATTAATCCAATGGTATACCCTTACTTCATAAAATACTTATTCAGATTAAAGTGCCTTATTATAACTAACCTCCCACTGGCATGTCAGTGCTACTCAGCTGATTATAACTTTTTGGTACATAATTTAAATTCGAGCTAAAAAGTAGGGACAATCATTTAGAAATAAAGTCAGTAGTATTTACATCAGAGTAGTTGCCTGTCAAGATGAGACAAGGAAGAAAAAAACTGTATTGTTGTGATTCCATTATGTCAGTGTGGTGAAGCTTAAAATGATCTATCTATATATATAAAACCCTAATATGCAAATAGACTGAATGGCTGAACAATTGGTTGCTATGATGTGTGCTGACCGCCAGGGGGCACGTGTAGAACATGGTAGGCATTGTCAGCAGGTGGCAGAGCGTGGAACTAGGTGGGCATTGGCCATGGTGGGATGGTGGAGCAGGTGAGTGGGGGCGCCAGATCAAGGCAGGGTGCCGGTCTCTGTCATTGGGGTGAGCCTCTGGTGGTTACTGAAAACTTTTTGCTCCCATGTGCTGTGGTCCTGCCAGGCACTTGCGTCTGCTGCTGGCACCCGCACCTGTTGCCAGTGCTGGCCCCGCTCACACCTGCTGCTGGCACTAGAGCCACTACTTGCACTCACTGCTGGCACCCAGCGCTGGTCCCAATCACTTGGCGCCATCAGTGGGTATGAGTGGCAGCTGCCAGCCTTGATCACTTCTTAGGGCTTCTCCACCTCCCCCTGCTCCAGAAGGGTGATCAGGGTAGCAGCTGCAGCTTATACCCACTGACGGCGCCAGCCCTGCTCATACCTGTGGCAGGAGAGGATGGGCATGGGCATGGAGGATGGGCTGAGATCCACCCCTGTGCCCATCACAGCCTCGCAGTCACAGTTCCTTTCAAGGTGCACAAATTTGTGCACTGGGCCCCTAGTCATAGATATAATAGTATGTATGCCAAGATAATCAGGAGCATGTGGCTCTGGTAAAGATTAAACCTTTAATTTCAAAATCAAATAAGTATCTTTTTTTTAAATCCATATTTTTACAAACAACACATTTAAAGGCAAAAGGCCATGTGGAATGGTGGGGTATGAGGGGGGGTGAGGTAAGGGATGAGGGGGTGGGTGTGGGGTCAGCTAACACTGAAGACTACAAGGTAGAAGCAGTGAGGTGAGAGTAGAAATTTGATTGGCACTTCAATTCTTGAAAGGGTAATTGCTTAGCAGGAAGGGAGTGATTTGGCCAGAATAAAGTCTAGACCTCTAACAATGGTTTGGAAGCATTGAAGCCCAGATAGTCAGTGAGTTTTGTACACTACACTGAAAGTATAAGGACTGAAGCAGAGGTCATGAGAGTACATACTAGATTGTGGGTCTCAGGGCCAAAAGTCAGATGAAGGATAACACACTATATAATCTGGCTAATATGGCATATGGTTGCACTTAATTTTTAAGCCCCATATCAGGTCTCCTGGCTTTTAAATGCCTAGATGTTTTACTAGATTGGATCTTTGGAGGACAGGACTATGTTTGATAGTTAGTAAAATATTTTAAATGATCTTTTCTTAAAGTTTGTGGCCCTTCATTAACAATTCAAAAGTTTAAATACTAGTATACAAAAACATCCAAGGTAAAAATTTGTTAGCATCTTACAGATTTGTATAGCAAGAGTGCTATTAACAATGAAATACAGAGAGAATCCAAGATGGCAGCGTAGGTAAACACCTAAACTGCTGCCTCCTGCAACAATTTCAAAAATACAACTAAAAGACAAAACGTCTATCACCCAGAACCACGGGAAAGCTGGCTGAGTGGAAGTTCTACAACTAGAAGGAAAGAGAAAAGAGCATTGAGACGTGCACGAGCGCTGAAAAGCTGAGGTACGGAGGCGTGTGATCCGGGCTGGCGGCGGGCGTTTCTTTTTTCACCCCGAAGGGAGACAAGCCCCCGATTACTCTGAAATACAGTTTGTGGGGAGACGCCGGGGACCCGAACTCCTACGGGGAGAAGCTGGACTGTCTGCCAGTGAGGGTGGCTTGCTTGCAGAGCTGTGCGCAGGAATAATTGTTTACAGCACTGGGGCACGGGACTGCCGACAGGGACTCAGAGCCAGCTAACTAGCAGCTGTTTGCCACACCCTAGCCTAGTGACACCCTGAGACCCGCCCTGCACAACCTACAAACCCACCCTAAGCTCTAAGCAGCGGCTTTTGCATAAGAAAGCCCTGCCCTATTGCAGCTTAGCCTAGCAAACTTGCAGCCCGGGTCAGACAGCTCCAAAACCTCCAAACCACAAGCAAAGAGGAGAAAACTGTAGCTCTCACTGTAGCTCCTGCTGGGTGGCCTCAGACAGTAGCTGACCTGCACCCCATTGGAGATCCAGAAGCCAGTGGACCTAGTGGTCAGTGTGAGACACCAGATTTCAACTCCTCACATCCATAAGTGACACATTCAAGAGGCAGACTCAGTGAGCACCAAAGCCCCACTGAAACAAGTCCTGCCCCATAAGCGTGTCTTCAGCGCAGCACTTCTTCCATTGTAGACACAGCGAGTGCTCACAGCTAATTGGCCTGGAGGTCAATTCCTCCCAGTGTACCAACGGCGATTAAGGCTTAATTACACCAAGACTTTGCACTCAGCCCACAAAGGGCTGTACCAAGAACATCCGCCTCATGTAATTGAGGAGGCTGAGCTACTGCCCCCTATAGATCACCTACCACACAAAGCTACTCCATCAACACAGGGAAGCAGCCAAAATGTGGAGACAAAGGAACATGTCACGAATGAAAGAAACAGAGGAAAGCAAACTACTGGATGACATAGAGTTCAGAACCACATGTATAAGGTTACTCAAGAATCTTCTTAAAATCGCTGAGAAACTTGATGAGACCTTCAAGGAGCTTAATGAGAATGCCAAAAAAAATGGAAAAGGATCAGTCAGAAATGAAGCATACACTGTCTGAAATAAAGAATATACAGAAACTCAACTGTAGATCAACGTACCCCAAGAATCAAACCAAAGATCTGAAATATGTGGAAACAAAAAACATCCAACCAGAAAAACAAAAAGAAAAAAGAATCCAAAAATATGAAGATAGTGTAAGGAGCCTCTGGGACAACTTTAAGTGAACCAACATCCGAATTTTTGGGGTGCCAGAAGAAGGGAGAGAGCAAAATATTGAAAACCTATTAGAAGAAATAATGACAGAAAACTTTCCCTACCTGGTGAAAGAAATAGACTTACAAGTTCAGGAAGCGCACAGAACCCCATACAAGAGGAATCCAAAGAGGACCACACCAAGACACATCATAATTAAAATGCCAAGGGCAAAAGACAAAGAGAGAATATTAAAAGCAGCAAGAGAAAAACAGTTAATTACCCACAAGGGAGTACCCATACAACTGTCAGCTGATTTCTCAACAGAAACTATGCAGGCCAGAAGGGAGTGGCAAGAAATATTCAAAGTGATGAACAGCAAGAACCTACAACCAAGATTACTCTACCCAGCAAAGCTATCATTCAGAGTTGAAGGTCAGATAAAGAGCTTCACAGACAAGAAAAAGCTAAAGGAGTTCATCGCCACCAAACCAGGATTACATGAAATGCTGAAGGATATTCTTTAAGAAGAGGAAGAAGAAGAAAAAGGTAAAGATAAAAATTATGAACAACAAAATGACATCAAATACATGCCTACCAACAAGTGAATCTAAAAATCAAGTGAATAAAAAATCTGAAGAACAGAATGGACTGGTGAATATAATAGAATCAGGGACATAGAAAGGGAGTGGACTGATGATTCTCAGGGGAAGCAAGTGTGAGGGGTGCGGGAAGAGATTGGACAAAAATCTTACTCCTATGGATGAAGACAGTGGTGGGGGGTAAGGGCATGGGATGGGGTGGGGAATCAGGTGGAGGGGAGCTATGGGGGGAAAAAAAAGAGGAACACCTGTAATAATCTGAACAATAAAGATTTATTTAAAAAAAACAATGAAATACAGCATTTAGGCAAAGAAAAATAAAAAGTAGTGGAGATAATTTTAAAGAGTAGAAGTATAGCAATATTAAACTTATGTAATATTATAGAAAAAAAATTCAGTTTACTGTGTTACAATATGATTAGCATTATATTTTCCTAAAAAAGTAACTAATATATCTCCTGTTACTTAAAAAGTGTTTCTGAAGTTGAAATTAAAGTAGAAATAGTTTGTATATCATTGACCCTGCAGTAAAAAATGTAAGAGCTTAATTGTACAATAAAAAAAAATGATTCAATACCATCCTCAAAATACAAGTTGTTTGAAGAGATATTTGAACAGGAATGCAACCATTTCAAAGTAGAAAAGGTTTACCTTAGAAAACAATTTTTTAATTAAATAAGTCAATGACTGATTTCTCTGTGATTTCCTATATTGTTTAGTGCAATTATTTGTCCATAGCAGGTGACTAATATATGCTTGATGGCATAATTTTGAGTTGTTAAAATTGGGACCATGCACTATGATAGCATTTCCCTGGGTTATTTGCCCCTGAGGAGGAAAAAAAAAAGTTAGGTGCAGTTAACTTTAATTGGATTCAATTATATAGTAAAAATTCTACCAGGCACCATTTATATACATCACATGATTGAATCTTACTTCTGAAGTAGATATTGTTTTGGTTTTACAAATGAAGATAGTGAGGTTCAATGAAGATAAGCAATTTACCCTAACCATATAGTAAGTGGACAAGATATAATCAAAATACATACTTTTTACAGCCCTTTTATGTCAATAAGAGCAAAATGCCTGGTGTAAGGCCATTTTCATTTCTACAACATTACTAACAGATCTTGACACATTTTGCCACTAAACCAGACTTCTCCCAAGAATTCTACTCAGTACAATCATTTAGGCCCAAACTGCCAATTACTTAGATATGTCATTCTGGTTCAAAACTCCTGACTATATTCTTTTAAAAAATACATGATAATTAATAGCTCTTATCATTGAATTTGCAATCAAACCACAGGTAAAGAATTTTATAAGATGACATTTATCTCTAGCAGTTTTCATAGGAAAAGGAAAAGAAAGGAAATAAGACATGCATGAAAGGCAGAAACAAGTTCTATCTTAAGAATCCTACTTAATCTGAACACTCACAAAAAATGTATCTCAATAGGTAGAACCAAATTGTTTTTTGTTTAGAAAAACATGTTTGTAAGGTGCTTGGCTTAGAAGGCGAGACCTTGAGTGTATAGATTTATAGAAGATGAACAAATAAAAAATAAAATTAAATTACTCAGGATTGGCAGAGAGACAGATCAACAAAAACATCACTAAAACTGATGCCAAGCAGCTTACTGCCTGTGTTTGCTTCTATAAATTTTAAGGTTTCAGGTTTTATGTTCAAGTCTTTAATCCATCTTGAGTTATTTTTTGTGTATGATGTAAGACAATGGTCTAGTTTCATTCTTTGCATGTAGCTGTTCAGGTTTTCTAACATTATTTCCTTTCTCCATTGCATGCTCTTGGCTCCTTTTTCATAAATTGATTATCTGTATATATGGGGTTTATTTCTGGGTTCTCAATTCTAATCCATTGATCTGTATGTCTGGTTTTGTACTGTACTATTTTGATTACAATAATTTTGTACTGTAGTTTGAATTCATGGAGCATGATACTAGCTCTGTTCTTTCTCAAGATTGCTTTGGCTTTTCCAGATATCTTGTGGTTTATTTGGTATAGTTCTATGAAATATGCCATTGAAACTTTTATGGAGATTGCATTGATTCAGAAGATTGCTTTGGGAAGTATGGACTTTTTTATAATATAAACTTCCAATCCATGAGCCCAGAATACCTTTCAGTTATTTGTATCTTCTTCAGTTTCTTTCATCAGTATCTCATACTGTTTAATGTACAGGTCTTTCATATCCTTGGTTAAATTTATTTTTAGGCATTTTATTCTCTTTGATGCAATTATTAATGCAATTATTTTCTTAATTTCCATTTATGATAGTTTATTAGTGTATAATAATGCCACAGATCTATATATATTGATGCTATAACCTGAAACTTTACTGAATTAATTTATTCTAGCAGATTTTTGCTGAAGTCTTAGGGATGTCTACAGTATTGTGTCATTTGCAAATAGTGACGGTTTCACTACTTTCTTTCTGATTTGGATTTTTTTGTTTAATTGCTGTGCTAGGATTTCTAATACTCTGTTGAATAGAAGTAGCAAGAATGGGCATCCTTGTTTTATTCCTGATGACATTTGTTACTTTTTTAAAATTGAATTTTTTTGGGTGACAGTGGTTCACAAAACTTTGCAGGTTTCAATTGTACAACTCAACAAAACTTCATCTGCACACTGCATCATGTGCCCATCAATCAAAGCAAAGTCTTTTCCATCCCTATTGCTCCCCCTACATTCATCTCCACTTACTCCCACTTCCCTTTTGCTCTGGCTATCACCACACTGTTGTTTTTTATATATGTGTGTATATATGTGTATATATGTACATATGACTTTGATAGCAGCTGATAACTTCAGACTATTTTATACTTAAATTCTTACCAAAAATATATTTTTGATTTGGGGTGTATATGTGTGTGCTTGCGTGCACACTGTATTGTAATGAATGGGAATGTCAGGAGAATTAACTACTTTAGTTTTTCATAATTGTAAAAAAGAGTGGTGCTTATTTTTTTAACCATCTCTCAAGGATATGTTTTTATTAATTTTTAGAGAGGGAGGAAGGGGGATAGAGAGAGAAATATAGATAGGATAGGTTGCCTCCTGTTTGCTAACCTGCAACCTGGGTATGTGCGCTGACTGGGAATCAAACCCATGACCTTTCAGTGTACAGGAAAACACTCCAACCAACTAAGTCATCCAGTCAGGGAAAGAGTGGTGCTTCTTATATTAAGAATAAAGATTGACATTCCTAATTTTTATTCTTCTCTCCTACCAGAGGATAAGTAGCATGAGTAATGTTTTCTTTCATGGTGTTTTTCACTTTTTAATTTGAGCTCTAATAAATTTGTCTTTCTACTCTCATTTTGTTCCTCACATGAAAGCATTCCTGGTCTCTGATGTATTACATAGGTTAACTTACTCTTCATGTGTTGAAAATTTTAAAAATGTATATAAGTAAACAAAAAGTAATGCCTACTTACATTTCAATTGGAAGTATTAGCTAGTTGCATATAGCAAACAAAAATAAAAAAGAGAGAGAGACAAAGAACTGACAAACTCTGAAATTTGTCATATATATATATATATATATGTTCTAAAATATTAAATGTGTGTCTTAGCTGCAATAAAGAGTATGTATGTATGTATGAATAAAAAATGGGCATAGTAAGGTCCAGACAAGGGTACAGTTTCACCATTAAACTGTGGCCCAGTAAAGTTATCATAGTGGAATCATGAAGAAATGATAATTTTGGGACACGTTTGTTTTATAATCCTAATACTTAAAATTGAACAGTAGCATTGTATCACATAAGTTGATTTTGGACAAGCTGACTTTTAGACACTTCAAATCTGTTGAATAACTGACAGAAATCTCACATCCTTTTGAAAGAGTACTTTATATGCTCAACCAAGGAGAGCGATAGGGAAAATGTCTAATAACAATGTGAACTGAAATCACTGAACAGACTCTTAAACCTGGAAAAGGTACTAGACGTCACCACCTCCAAGCTCTTCACATTGCTGAAATTGAGAGAAGTTTCCTTGATCAAGATGTGTTTCTGGCATGCAGCAGAACTGACTAAAATTCCAGCCCATTGAAACTAATGCTTCATTTTCTCTATTAAACATTTTACTGGGCTAGACTTTAGGGAGGAAAGAAAATACATCAATGCCATCTTTATATGCACAGAATGTTGAGCAATACATTGTATTAATTTAGCAAAATACACAGAGTACTTCCTAATTAGGAGCTTTTAAAAACCATATGTTTTATATAGCAGGACATGAGTAGTCATTAAGGCCATTAAGCCACGCTAAACCACTAAAAAAGTGGGAAAAGGTAATAGTGAAAGAAAAACTGCTAAATTAAAAATATACAGAAGGACATTCTAATGGTATATTTTGGGAAAACTGATGGGTGATCAGTAATAAGACTTGAAGATTTAGACAGAAAAAGGAAAGGAAACTCATTATTTGTAATTCATTTTAGAATTATTCTTTGAAGAAGTGAGATATCAGAAAAATATTTGAATCAAAGGAGGCAGAATACTTGACAAGTGGGAAATGAATTATACATTGTGATGAATATCTTCTGTTTGCCCTTCCAAGTCAACCTCTCTAAACTTTTCCAAATTGTCCCATGTTCTGGAAGACTGACCTGATATTGATTTTATCAGTGAAATCCCAGGTTCTCTGACTTCTCATTGGGTTGGGTCCTGAGTATTACTGAGGAGATATAAATGAGAGAGCAGAGGGAGTCAGGGTGTTTATTTTCCTTGTTGTCTGTGGCTGGCTGACCTCAGCAGAAGGCCAGTGCTCCTCTTAAGGTTGCCTGTCTAACATAACACTTTCTCTTTCTGGGCTCAGAAAATCCTGCTTTGCTGTTTCCTAGTCCCTAAGCTATTGACATCTCTGCTGCTGAAAATCCTGTTTCTGTACAATCTGCCGTGTTCTCTCTCCTCTAACCTTTGTAGTTATGCTCTTTGTGGATATCAATCCTTGGACATATCTCAGTTATTATTATTCCATTTATTTCCTGGTGGGCCCCTGATTGATATAGTGACTGCTACTGAAAGTGGCTCCAACAAAAAGGTGTTTAAAATGGGATTCTGGGATTTTGTGTGTGTCATTTACTTCAGGAATACATGGATAACTCCCTTGTCAGGGGAAAAAATCAAAGACAAGTAATTCCTACCATGTGAATAAAATCACCAGTTACTCAATTTTCACTGGAGGATTATGGGATAAAGTGCATACTGAGAACCAGATCTGGAAAGAACAAGTAGCTATGCACTTAGTTGTTGTGTATGCAGAAGACAGTTAACTGGCAGGACTGAGGCTGCTCCCTAATAAGGCCTGCTTGCTAAGGTTGGCTCTTAACTGGCATCTGGAAATTTGGATTTCGGGAAGGTTCTGATTCCTATAACTGCTAAGAGGCTCAATGTGTCTGTACTTTTAGCAAAATGCATTCCCTCAAGATTTATTGAGTTACAATTGCCAAATAAAAAATGTATATTTAAGGTATACAATTTGATATTTTGATAAACCAAACAATAAGCTTTATGTTGAGAACCTGCTTTCCTTTGGGAATCTGGAATTTTGGTACATGCTAGACAGTGAGCACCTACATGACCAGCCCTCAATAAAAGTCCCAGGAACAGAGTCTCTAATGGGAATCATTTTAAAATAGAGATTTTAGATCAATAATTTTCATTATGATATATAAGAATATGTCTGTTTTACATGGGAAATTTTAGGAAGATTCAGGTCAATCAACATATGGAAGAATAGGCCTTTGTTAACTTATCACTGTGTGTAACTTCACTGATAATTTTATCTTAATATATCCTCTAAAAGTTTATTTTTCTCTTTTTAAATAATATAGTCTTTGACTTTAAAATTCGGAGTTCCATTACCTACTCTGACTGCTATCATCCTAAGTAGTTCCCAGAGGTGTCAGCAATAGTTAGGAAACACAAAAATCTGACACCTCTACTTCATGTCAATGATAGATATTACATATATATATATATCTTTATAAGTGTATTATTAATTCAAATGAGTAATTAATGCTTTTAAAGTGAGAGACTTAAATAGTCAGTTGAAAATATTATTCTTGACCTTTGAGAACAATTTGAAATAACACAGCCAATTTTATCTTCAGAGTTCTTTTAGATAAGCATGGATGACCTACTAAATAACCATGACAGTCAAATTTCACACAGGAGAATCAACCTTCCAACAGATTACTTTTTTATGGATTTATAATTGGATCATTGATATGCTTGAAGAAAAACAAACTAAACTAAAACTAGATTGTATAGTTACATTCATGAAGAAATAAATACTAAAACATATCTTTTCACCCCTAACTGAAAATTTTGTTAAATATTGGTTAAAAAAAACCTTTTATCTTGCAGAATAGAAAATGAAATCAGATAGGTCAGCATGCCCTTTGGGATAATAGCAAAATGTGATGATATGGCTGATGCTGGAACAAATCAATGATCTACAATGAATTTTACATATTTTATAAATTTAAAACTGCTTTTGACATTTTATCCAGTTCTAATTT
Organism: Corynorhinus townsendii; assembly: GCA_026230045.1. Lineage (NCBI taxonomy): Eukaryota > Metazoa > Chordata > Mammalia > Chiroptera > Vespertilionidae > Corynorhinus > Corynorhinus townsendii. Next base: position 108,652,894 of record JAPDVU010000006.1, on the reverse strand, counting down.
CTTGTGCAGTTTTATTACCAGCAAATCTAAGCCATAATTTGTATGCAGCTGTACATGGTTTGCCTGTATTTGTAATTATAAAGTCCTGGAAAATAATTATGATTATATTTCAAATGCAGTAAACTTGGAGATTCTCCATAGGACATACATACAAAACAAAAGAAGGCAAATTCCAGAAGCCATCCTTTTATTATAGGTTGAATTGACCTAAGATAAGTGAAAAAAGGGTGAGCACCAGATTTACAGTTAATAGTTTCAAAGAGAAACACTAGAGTGGATATTCTCTCCACAAATTGAAGGATAGATTCAGTGTTTATATAGGGTTTTCAGAGTGGGATGCTAAAAGAAAGAAAATATTGTTATTTTGAATATATAATTACAACTGTATGTGTGTATATGTATACATAATGGTATGTTTATATATAACACGCATATGTATGTATATATAAGCACATATTTAGAGAGAGTATAACTATATTAAATAAGATGAAATAATTTGTTCTATTGACATAATACTGTGGAAAATTCATCCTAAATCATTGTACCTTATAAAATAGACTAGATTTACACGGACTTTCAAACCACTTTCAGCATGTTTCCACTTCCATAAAAATATCAGCTGTTTAAGCATTTAGTTAGTAAAAATGAGACAAAAGATTTTTGACAGGAAATATTATGACTCATTGGACAGTCAAAGAAAATGAGTAAGACAGACAGTTCATCACAGTGTCATTTTAGATAATGTGAGGAGTTGTGCATTTTTAAACAATGGTGACAATGCTGTCAGATCCTAAATTAAAAGCCTGTAAACTTAATTAATAAAATAACAGATGATGTTTATATGATAGATATAGCTAGCTCTCAAAAGTAGTGTTAGAGGATGTTGTAGTGTCTAGTCATACTACAGATGCATGAAGATTTGTCACTAAATCTACTGAATATATTTTTAAGTTACCTCCTGTTTTATTTGTTTTCTGATGAGGCTATCACATTGTATCAAGGGATATCCTATGTAATAAGAAAGGAATATGCTAATTATCCATTACACCATGAGGCGTAACAACCTACCACATAACAACCAGATCACGGGACTGCAGGAGGGTGGGGCAGTGAACTACAAGTGGGCAGAGGAGAGCCACAGAAGGGGGCAGAGCAGCAAGCTATGAGGGGGGGCGGGGCAGCGGGCAGAGAGCTACAGGAGGGCAGCAGCGACCTACTGGCACACGGATTCATGCACGGGGCTACTAGACAATAAAAAGTCATAGTGTCAAACTGTATTAACTAATTCTGTAAGCAAATCTTTATTATTTATTAGGTCTCTGGCACTGTGCTATCTTGTAGAACTATAACTAACAATGTGTAAGGCAGACATGGAGCCTAACCTCAAGTTGCTTTTGGGCACTACAGTACTGGATATACATAATCCTGTGGAAGAAGAACTAAACACTATCTAACACATTTCCTTGAGTAATTGGCATTTGTGGCAAGAGCTAAAGGATAAGTTGGAGTGAACCAAGTAAAGAGGAGAGAGGTGGCTATACCTATGCTTTCCTCAGCATTATGGCTATGTGCTCTGAATAAACTTCCTTTTGCAAACTAACTGGACTCTGTATAGGATATAACTTTTGTATCAGAGATTAGAGAAATGGAGGAACTAGTAACTATAAAGATAATTAAATTGGGTGGTTATTACTCTGCTCAATTGATGCTCTCATATCAAGGTAAATAAAAATAGTGAATGAATTCTGGCTGGTTTGGCTCAGTGGATAAGAGCATTGGCCTGGGGACTGGGGGGTCCCAGGTTCTATTTCAGCTGGGAGCCATGCCTGGGTTGTGGGCTAGATCCCCCCTCCCCCAGTAGGGGGTGTGCAGGAGACAGCCAATCAATGATTCTCTCTCATCATTGATGTTTCTATCTCTCTATCTCTTTCCCTTCCTATCTGAAATCAATAAAAAAAATAATGAATGATTGTCAATTATAAGCTAACTGTAAAAGTTAAAGGCCTCATTAGTAGTATATAAAGGGGCACTCCTTTCCTGCAGCAAAAGAGTACAGAAAGCTCCAAAGAAGGTTTAACTCTCAATCAAGGTAGATCTTCCATGTGAAGGTCAGGGCCCTGTTTATGAAAGACTGAGATGCTGATACATGTGTTAATGAGTCAAAATCTTGAACCTTTAGTTTTTTGTTTTTTTTAACTCTGTGAGCCTGCAGAAATGGCTCACTTCTCTACACTAAGGGCTGGAGCTCTGCCATTGCTTGAAGATGATGCAGGTGCCTCCCACTTGTAAGATAACATGCACTTTGGCAAAATCTGCCACACATGGTCAATAGTTGGGTTAAATCACAGTGTAACCTGGATGGGATGTGCTAAATATGCTGAAGGAAGAAAGGGACTATAGCCCTTAGAAACTGCAGAATGTAGGCAGCATGTACTAGCAGGAGCTGTGTAAATAAGATATTTAATTAATTTTTGGTAAAAGGTAGCTTATTGATGTGAAGACCCCTTTGGGATGTAGGATTTAATACCCCAGTAAGAGCCATGAAAAACTATGCAAACATATGGCTAGGACATCCCGCTAGAAGTACAGGGAAATCAAGATAAAAGTAGCAGATTTGGTGTGACAGACTATAGAAGAAAAAAGGTGTACATAGGCCTGTATGTATTAGGAGTGCATATAGAATGGAAAGTTGGAAAGTCCCAAAAGACTATGTTTCACTCTGCATCATTTTCATGAGTTAGTGCTGAGGACACCAGCATCACTAAGTCCAGTAGTGGCTCTGCTTTCTAGGGCAGGGCTGACAATAGAAGCAACGGAAAGCCTCGACTTAACAAGTAGGAGGTGGATAGATATGCCCTAAACAGAGGCTGGTAACAGCATTTAACTGTGGAGGAAATCATTGCAATACATGGCAAGGTCAAAGTGGCAGCCAAGGATGTTTGACCTACAAAGAATTATGGAGATATAGGGAGATGGCTAATAATGCATGGCATCCCTCAAGCAACTAACAAGCATATTGCTTAATCTGTACAATCAAAATTAAGAAAGGATCATCAGGTTGTTGAGGTCAGCCTCTCTAATTAAAACAAAAAGTCATAGTTCCTTTGCCCTGTTTATGAACCCGAGCCTGCCTGCCTTCCTTCCCCTTCCTTCCAGCTTTATTTATTACTGTGTTTTTGTTTGTTTGTTTGTCTTTTTACTTAGAATCCATCAATTGAAGTAGAGGTTGGTTCTCCAAGATAGCTGCTTTTAGGTGTTTTCTGGTTAGCATAGTGATAGAGAATTTAATATTTGAATATTCTTTCTTTATGCAAGTACCATTATTTCCATTTTAATACCCTATTCCACATTTATCCTCTTCACTTCTGATGGCTCTAAGTTCTGAGAATCGGTATTACTTTTTCTTAGATTCTCTATCCCTAGACATACTCTTTCTTCCCTGTGGGATGGAGAGGGGGAGAGGAGATGAGATTGGACACATGTGAACTGAGTAGAACAAAAGGTCAACTAATTCAATAGTACCTTCAGCCTCCACTTCCTTCCATTTTTCTTACTGTCACTAACCCCAGTTCTCTACATAGTGGCAGTCTCCACATCCTGAATCTCTGGTGTTCTTCAGAGCAAGTCATCTTTCTTCTACCTGTGCACATAGGTTCCAACTGTCTTTGTCTCTAAAAGAATGATCTTCCTCCAATCTCCTCTACTATTATTGAGGAGATATATTAAACACAGGTCCAGAAAGATTTTCTTACCCTCTGGCTTTGTCCCACCAACTTTGCGAAGATAAATAGATTTGGAGAGCAAGACCCTTTCTTAAATGTTTTTTTTTTTTTAAGTTTATGCAAAATTCTCAGCAACTTTACTCCAGGATATCTGGTTGACATAGGGACTTCCATCTGCTTTGAACAGTCTTAACTACAAGGTGTTCCAAAAAATGTATGCACACTTTAACAGCTGATAGTTCAATTTTGGAAATGTATTTTAATAAACACAGCCTTTATAGTTATTCAAAGTGTGTGTATACATTTTTGGGACACTATGTATTAGCCCTTATTGCTCAAGCAAGGACATAAAAAAGAGCTAGTGATCCCTTCTAGAAGAGAACATGGTGAATGTCTTCCCTAAGCTGGTAGTAAATAAAAGGTTGAGAGAATTATTTGAGGCAGAAACCTTGTGTTCTCAGACCTTAGGCTGTGTGACAAACCTGACTTCACACAGGCAAGCCCCCTTCCTCAGGTTTCAGTGTTAGACACTTAAGCCCTAGGTGATATTCTGGAATTAGGACATGGAGATTTTTATGAATACAGTGTATTACTGAGGATGGAGGTAAATTTTGGATAATAAAACAAAGGAACAAGGATCAGTTCCAAACTGACACCACCAGGAGGCCAATCCAATATCTCATTGATCTGTAATGAGCAGATGTACCCTGTAAAGACAACCTAGATGCATCAGGGGTTATCTCCAGAGCTTCTCTAATATTTAAAGAGATTATTTAAGGAAATTAATGCATTTTGTAATCATCCAAAGGGTTGGTCCACTTGGGGAGAGTTATATTAGGGTGGGATTTTATTTTCCCTCTTTCTCTTTCAGGAGCTGGGAAATGATTTACTTATACTATCTAATAAAGAGGGAATATGCTAATTGACCCTCATGCCATCGCAAAGATGGTGGTGCCCACAGCCAATAAGGAAGGAGTATGCTAATTGACTGCCCTGACCTCAAAGATGGCAGCACCCAGTCACCTCAGCCCCGCCGGGTTGGCAGGTGCGTGGCAAGGCCAGATCTACCCTGAGGTGGGCCTGACCTCGACATGCACCTGACTCCAGAGTCCCCTAGTCCCCTCAGCCCCCCAACTGCCCAGGGCCGGCCTGAGGTTCAGGCAAGCCTTGGAGGGAGGCTGCCTAGCCGCCTAGGGCTGCCCGAAGCTCAGGTAACCAGGGCTGGCTGAGGCTTGTACTGCCAGTAGTGGCAGCAGCAGAGGTGTGATGGGGGCATCGCCTTCCTGATTGCCGGTTCTTCTTCCGCCCTTGAGGGCTCCCAGACTGTGAAGGGGGGCAGGCTGGGCTGAGGGACCTGCCTTCCAGTGCATGAATTTTCATGCATCAGGCCTCTAGTGCTGTAATAAAATGGTCATTGTTTGATACACTGATAGAAAGAGTTTTGTTATAAAGCAAACAATGTTAGTAAGAAATTTATCTTTGTCTTTTAATTGTCTTTCATTCATATGGGAGAGCCACTTACCCAGAATTTAATTTGAGGTTTCAGTGTTTGACAATTAAGAACTAGGAGATATCCTGGAATTAAAACATGGAAAATGATATAAAGTATATTACTGAGCATGGTGGATGTCTTTCCTAAGCTGGATGAGGCAGGCTGTTTTCCTCATGTACTATCTATGCACAGGGCCTGGAAAGACCTGTCTTCACAATACCAATCTTCATCAAAAAACAAAAACAAAATCTGCTGCAATCTTTGAGTTGAAACCGTAACCAGTGGCTAAAAGCAAGATAACAAAAGAGTCTGTGTTGTAGAGCAATGGGGCATAAAATCCAGGGAAACAGTAGGGGATAGGTGGAGGAGAAAAAGACCGTGACAGAAAAGGGCATCCCTAACACCATTTAAGAGAGATATATAGGTGTCGAAGGACAATAAACAAGAAACAATTTTGCATTATTTTCTCTAGGGGTTAAATATACTTAATCATATAATTACGAAGATTTTATTTCTGGTAATGGTTTGTCTCTATTTGACTTTAAACAATAAAAGACATTACTAAAAGGATATAAATATAATTTAATTTAGTAATGTTAGGACATTATATAATAGGACTCTCTGAAAGCATAAAAGCACTGTTGGTTAAAACAGCAGGTGATTGTTGGTCTGATTTGGATTTTCTTCATTCAAAATACTTGTTTAGCTCCTATATGAGTGGCATACATATTGCAACATTGTCTGAGTTACATATTTATTGCAGATGGTTAGAGTAACACTTTAATCTTTTATAATTATTCCAAGTGTATCTCAATAACAATAGAATTTAAATTCTTCATGCATTTTATTATTCTGGTGGTTTTTGTTCCTACTGGCTAATATACTATAAAAATTCATTCATATGATAGAAAGGAAATAGTTATAATAATTTTCTAATATGAATGTTCTGACATGCTGTATGCTAAATGCTTGTGCCTATGTAAATAACTTTCCAATTTATCCCCTGAGGCTTTGATAATATAGCTTTAAAATCTGTGTTCCCCTAAAAGCAGAGCCTGAGACAAAAGTTAATATGAGAAGGGATCAAAGGGAGCAGAAATGAGGGAGGGAAAAGTGAAGGGAAAAATAGGAAGGCCATTAAGAAAAAATGTGATTGATTTTGACATCACTATTGGCAAGTGATGTTCAAATCAAGTGTAAGCCAGCATAATTGTTTTGAGTCTCCATCTAACTCTTCCCACTTCTCATTCTTTACACCTGTTGTTTCCTCTCTCTACAGTGCTTTCCCCCTCCTATCCCCTGGTTGACTAACTCCTGTGCCTCTTCACAGTCTCAATTTATTAGTTTGAATAATTTACCATGGAGAAGTTCTTGAACTTCTTGTAGCTCTATCTCTCTTGACACCTTCATAGCAACTATTCTTCTATAATTTTCCTTTGTAGCACTTGTCACACTTATAATTGCTTGGTAATTATTGGTTTTACTTTTACCTCTCTAACTTGGTATTTAGTTATCAAAAGTAGGCACCCTGCTTGTTTCATGTGCTGCATTAGCACATTTTTTTATTACATATCAGTATTTGGTATAATTTTCTTCTTTTTGACTGATAGAATGAACAAATAAGAGAAAGTAGTATTTTGTATCAACTGTTTTTGAGTTAGACTAATACAGTGGTCGGCAAACTGTGGCTCACGAGCCACATGCGGCTCTTTGGCCCCTTGAGTGTGGCTCTTCCACAAAATACCACGTGCAGGCACACACATACAGTGCGATTGAAACTTCGTGGCCCATGCGCGGAAGTCGGTTTTTGGCTCTCAAAAGAAATTTCAATTGTTGTACTGTTGATATTTGGCTCTGTTGACTAATGAGTTTGCTGACCACTGGGCTAATATACCTAAATACAAACAAATGTGATTATTAAAAAACTAGAGGCCCAGTGCATGAATTTGTGCACAGGTGGGGTACAGCCAGCCCACCCCAATCTGGGCTGATTGGGCCAGGCTGGCCAGGGGGAGGGGATGCTGGAGGTTGGCTGACTGGCCCCACCCCTGATTGGGGTGGGAGGGGCCGATTGGGGTTGAGGGGCTGTGGGTGGTTGGCTGGCTGATCCCACCCCCTGATAAAACTCCTGGTTGAAGAGACAATTTGCATATTAGCCTTTTATTATATAGGATGGACCTGATGAATGTAGTTTTTGATAAGATGTGGTCTTATGACCTTATAGCCATATGAGGTTTACATCTGTATAAATAACATCTACAATGAGATAGTTTTATATCTTTTATCAGATTTCACATACATTTTCCATTGTCTGCTTTATTTCTTACAATATGTCTGTCCACAAATGTGCATTTAATAAATTATAAAAATTGTTTCTATTGTGCCAGTTTCATTAAACATACAATATTCTGTTAACTAGTTTTAGTGATGTCTGCTTCCATGGCCTGTCACATTTTTATTTTTAAGTTCCAATTTCTATGTATATATGTTCCCGCAAAAAAATCAGATAAACTCCTCCCTCCTCCCCCCATGTATGCAAGAGCTAAAGGCTAGATATGGGCAAATAATGGGAAGATACCAAAGGCCTGCCAGTATATCTATTAGGTGTGGTCTATGTGTATACCATTGAAAGTATGTACAGTATTAGTTAAAAATGGCATCCCCCTAATTCTGCCTGCCTATCAGTATATTTTGAGGTGTTTAAAATTAATAAAAATGAGTGCATTTCAAGGTCTCTTATATTTAGTATGGTGGCAAACTTTGAAAGTCTTTTCCTGCCAGTAGTTTTTAGTGAACAACAATGAATTAGTAAATGAATATTTCTTATAACTGAAATATTAAACACAAATTGAATTAACCTAATAAAATTCCTCTGAAGTGTATTAGCCTGGTTACAGAGTGCCTTCCAGTTCTGCTGATTATTAGTCATCTACGAGGGTTTCTTATATGTTTGATTTTTCTGGCCTAGTGCTGGAGTTCTGATCCTGTCTGAATAGAAGAGATCCTGAGGTTCTGCATTTTAAAACATTTGAAAGTGATTCTGATTCTCAGCCAGAGTTGTGTTACTTACACATACAGTTTGACCATATAATATATTTATGCTAGTGACATTTTCAGAAGAATACAAAGAAAAAAGATAGAAATGCTAAAATGGTTACATTGAATAATCATCCTATGTTCTCCAATTGTCTTAGTGAATGAGCTAATATTCTCCAGACCTACTTATTTCTGCGGAAAAGTATTAAAATTCATTTCTAGTTAGATAATATTAGCTTTTTCTATATTTACATAGTAATTACTTTTCTGATGCCTTCACTTCTAGTTGAGGAACAGTGAAAGATTATATAAGCTTCAAGTATCAAAATTTTAAAGATAGCTTACATACTTTATATACTCTTAAATTATTTTAATACTATTTTTCTTTAAAAGTCCCCAATACTGCTATATTTTAAAATCTGCTTAGTTGATAAGTACATATTTTATTTTAGAAATATGTATTGTGATATTTTTAGAAAATAAATGTGGTAGTAATGATATGGGTAATACAACAGCTGTGTATTCTTTTTGGAACTTTTTATTTTCACAACAACCTTGCATATATCAAGTGCAGATAAATGAGAAAAAATTTTTTGAGAAAGTGGGAGAACAAGTCCAGGAGGGGATTACTGCCATTGAGTACTAAAATAATGACTTTCAATCTATAAATGCCTTTCATAATTCATGACTGTATACAGTTATTCTCCAGTTAAAGCTAGTACACATTAATATTGTAGGAAAATTTTATTCCAGGACACATAGGAAAACCTTGGTGCTTGTCTGTTCTGTGGGTGATTGTCAATATAAGCAAGGGTTGTGAAGAAGACTTACTGAATTTCCTAATATGAACACAGAAACACATACCCCTACAAGGCTAGGGTGGCATTAGAAGTAGACAATACAATGCTTAAATGATATGATCTGGAGAAGAAAAATTATTTTTTCTTCTTCTTGCCTTTCCAAACCCAGAATATTGTAGTTATTGAGTAAACAGATGCTGAAGAAAATGGGTTGGAATTCTGGCTCAGCCATTAGCTAGCTCTGGAAAGAATCTTCAACAAATTACTTAACCTTAGTCTGCCTTTGTTTCTTAATATGTTAATCATATCTTCTTGAAAATGTGAATTCCAATAGTACCTGCCCCACAAGAGTGTTGTGTGGATGACAGGAGTTAACACAGTAACATGGAAAGTATTTATAATTGTACAAGTCCTATGAAGACCTCAGCAAGTCATAACAATTACTTCTCCAATAAACCTTTGCTATGGGTTAACTAATCTTTGGTTTTAATTTCCAATTAATTGAAATGCAAATGCACCAAAGTAAGGCTTGGCATCTAAAACTTGTCAGTCATTTTACACTTTTATGCATATACTAATTTAAATGTTTCCTGCCAGTAATTTTTGAGGAGGGATAAGAATGGAGAATCCAATCACTGGGCAGCCATTTGAGAGATCAGTTCATGGATGTCGCAAAGAACAAGAAACACTGAGGTCACAGTTGTAAAGGAAATATGAAGCCCATATAACATGTTTGCAGAAGGCCAGAGGCTACACTTTATTATAAGAAGTTATCATATAGCCCCATGGCTAGTTTGCCTGTTTGCCAATGGCAAGGAGAGTGGTGCTGGCTTCTCTAGTCTCCTGAGCACTGGATAGTTTTTTCAAAGATGTCAAGGTCTAGGCCTGGTTCTACTTTTCCATGTGCTGAGAAAACTTAGATATGGCTGCATTGAAAGGAAAGACTTACATACGAACTCTTACTTTCCGTCTTGATGAGCTAGTGGCTTAGAAGCAAAAATACTTGGTTTTAGGCACCTCAGATTTTCCCACTGACTGTCACTGAAAAATTTGCTCTTTGAGTAAAAGGAAATTAGTAGATAATCATAAGATTTAATCAGTAGCATTTTTAAAAAACAGAATTTGCCCCACCACAACTGTTCTTATTTTAAAATCCATAACACTTACCAGTAACTTGGAAATCAAACTTACACATTGCTTTCATCTGATTTGAGCAATAGTATTATTTTGCTTTTTATAATTGTTGATACAATTGAGAAATAAACATAGGTATCATAGATGTTAAATATTAACATTACAAGTAAAAAAAGAACAAAAAACTGGTCTGCAGAACATGGCTTAATTTTTTAATTTGAAGTCAGATGAGCTTTTCTTCTCAAATAAATTGTGTTGGGAGGCAGTTCTGTGGCTTTCCCTTATGTCTTCACATTTTTTTTGACCCATATGTGTTTATTTTTAGGTCCTTGATTTTAGAAAGTAAAGCTATAAAGAATATCACTTGTACAATTAGAAGAATTTTCACTTGGACTGTGTGTTAGGTATTTGGTTATTTTTAGGAGATGCATGATGAAATATTTAGTGGTGAAGTATCATGAGGGCTGCCAGTAAGAACATTCAAAATAGAGTGATACTCATTTATTATTTGACTCTGAAGCAATAAGAACCATGAAGTGGAGGAAAAAAAGCTCACAAACACAATAACGCTTACTTAGATTCAAATTTTGCATCTAGTACTTTGGGCTCTGAAAGGTGTCACAAACTTGCTGAAATGATGCTGTTTTAATTAGGAAGTGAGAAGAATAACACCTACCTCCCAATTTGTAAGGTTAAGGGGACACATAGGTGAAATTACTTTTTAAAAGGCAAAGTGTTGTGTGTGGTTCATCATCCTCCCTTTCTCCCTTTGAGTTCTTATCATCATCATCATCATCATCACTCACAGTTTTCTCCCATAAAGTTTAGTTAAGACAAGGTCAGTCAAAGATCTAGGGTAGAAGAAATAATGTAAGTAAATATGAAAACTGTTTGTGTGTCCTTCTGACTGGGTTAGACTGCACAATATTTAAATCAGTCACGTTATTACATTATACCAGTTGCTTGATCATTTTTGGGATCTAGTATTAATAAATGAATGACTCTATATGTGTATAGTGAATGATAATTAAGACCATATCTTGAGCATGATGATTGTTCCTGAAATTTAATGGAATTAGGAAACACTGGAAATTGTTTCCAACTACAAAACAGATTATTTTATGATAAATGAAACAATCTGTATTTTACACATAAAAGGCAAAAATAATTAAAAGCAATACCTTTCCAAGATCACTTCCAAAATCTTTTTTCAAAAGTTTGTAAAAGGTCAACATACTCTTTAAGAAAAAACAAGCACTGGCTACATGAATTAAGAGTGTCATTTGAGGGAAAACCAAGATGGTGGCATAAGGTATACACCTGTACATGCTGCCTCTCACAACCACAACAAAACTACAACTAAAAGACAAAACGTTTATCACCCAGAACCATGGGAAAGCTGGCTGAGTATAAGTTCCACAACTAGAAGGAAAGAGAAAAGAGCATTGAGACCTGGTAGGATGTGCACAGGCATGGAAAAGCAGGGGTACGGAGGTGCGCGAATCTGACTGGGTACGCTGTTTTTTTCATCTGAAGGGAGACACAAGCTCCTGACTGCTCTGAACTCTATCTAGTTTCCGGTGAGACTCTGGGGACCCAGACTCCTACATGGAGAAGCGGGACTGTCTGCCATTGGGTCGGAAAGTGAGGGTGGCTCTCTTGTAGAGGTGCTCGCAGAAATCATTGTTTACTGCACTGGGTCAAGGGGCACAGAGATGCGGAAATGCGGAGACACAGAGAGGGCTGACTGGCAACCATCGCTGTTTGCCACACCCTAGTGATTCCCTGAGACCCTGCCCCACCACGCCCAATTTACAAACCCACCCAAACTGTGTGCAGCAGCTTTTGCATATGAATGGCCTGCCCTATCGCAGCTTAACCTAACAAACTGCAGCTGGGTCAGACAGCTCCAAAACTTCCAAACCCCAAGCAAAGATGAGAAATCTGCAGATCTCGCTGTAGTTCCTGCTGGGTAGCCTCAGACAGTAGCTGACCTGCACCTCTTTGGAGATCCAGGAGCCAGTATACCTAGTGGTCAGTGTGAAACAACACCAGATTTCAACTCCTCACATCCGTAGGTGACACACTCAAGAGGGAAACTCAGTGAGCACCAAAGCTCCACTGAAGCAAGTTCTGCCCCATAAGGGTGTCTCCAGCACAGCAGTTCTTCCATTATAGACACAGCAGGTCCTCACAGCCAATTGGCCTGGAGGTCAATTCCTTCTAGTGTACCAACAGCAATTAAGGCTTAACTACACCAAGACTGTGCACTCATCTCACAAAGGGGTGCACCAACAGTAGCCACCTCAGGTAACTGGGGAGGCTGAGCCACTGGGCCCTATACGTCACCTACCACACAAAGCCACTGCATCAACACAGGGAAGCAGCCAAAATGTGGAGACAAAGAAACATGTCATGAATGAAAGAAATGGAGGAAAGCAAACTACTGGATATAGAGTTCAGAACCACAGTTTATAAGGTTACTCAAGAATCTTTTAGAAACCTCCAAGGAACTTAGTGAGTGAGACCTTTAAGGATCTTAATGAGAATGCCAAAAAAAATGGAAAAGAACCAGTCAGAAATTAAGCATACACTGTCTGAAATAAAGAATAATATACAGAAATTCAACAGGAGACCAAAGGACTCCAAGAATCAAACCAAAAATTTGAAATATGAGGAAGCAAAAAACACCCAACCAGAAAAAAAGAAAGAAAAAAGAATAAATAAATATGAAGATAGTGTAAGCAGCCTCTGGGACAACTTTAAGCGTACCAACATCTGAATTATGGGGGTGCCAGAAGAAGAGAGAGCACAAAATATTGAAAACCTATTTGAAGAAATAATGACAGAAAACTTTCCCTACCTGGTGAAAGAAATAGACTTACAAGTCTAGGAAGTACAGAGAACCCCAAACAAAAGGAATCCAAAGAGGACCACACCAAGATGTATCATAATTAAAATGCCAAGGACAAAGACAAAAAGAGAATCTTGAAAGCAGCGAGAGAAAAACAGTTAGTTACCTACAAGGGAGTACCCATATGATTGTCAGCTGATTTCTCAACAGAAACTATGGAGGCCAGAAGGGAGTGGCAAGAAATATTCAAAGTGATAAACAGCAAGAACCTACAACCAAGATTATCTACCCAGCAAAACTATCATTTAGAATTGAAGGGCAGATAAAGAGCTTCACAGACAAGAAAAAGCTAAAGGAGTTCATCACCACCAAACCAGCATTATATGAAATGCTGAAGGGTATTCTTTAAGAAGAGGAAGAAGAAGAAGATAAAGGTAAAAATTATGAACAACAAAGTGACAACAAATACATATATATCAACAAGTGAATCTAAGAAGTGAATAAAAAATATGATGAACAGAATAAACTGGTGAATATAATAGAATCAGGGGCATAGAAAGGGAGTGTATTGACAGTTATCAGGGGGAAGGGTGTGTGAGGGGTGTGGGAAGAGATTGGACAAAAATCTTACACCTATGGATGAGGACAGTGGCGGGGGTTAAGGGCAAGGGGTGGGTGGGGGGGATCAGGTGGAGGGGAGCTATGGGGGGAAAAAAGAGGAACATTTGTAGTAATCTGAACAATAAAGATTTATTTTAAAAAAAAGAGTGTCATCTGATGAAGATCGACATGACATTTTCAAAGGAAACCAGAGGATTGCAGTTTGTTGTTGGCTGGGATGGCAGAATGACTGCCGACAAAGCAATGGTAATTTCACTTTACAATGTCAACTGCGAGTTAAGTATGGCTCTATCATATCTTTCCTAGATGAGTCATTGTTGTAAGTTTCACAAGTGATCTGATTGACAAAAGTGGGGAGTACTTTAGTCAAGCTCTTAGAGGATGAAAACTTGTGCGAGATTATGCATTCCAGAGAGTAAATTAATAAAATTATCTGTGAAGAAGGTGGAAGGCGAGGGAGCAAGGCCCTCTGCCTAGTGGTTTTCTCTCCATTCCCTGAAGCCTGGTGGGGGTGGAAGGAGCCAGGGACACTCATGCAGAAGAAGCACATGCTATAAGAGAGCTAGTATAGCACTCTCCCTCTCGCTCAGTAATTTAAGAAGGATGGTGTCCTATCCATCATTAATGAACTAAAGATGTCTTTTTGACACTCTTCATTTTAGTTCAGCAACATTTATGCCAGACAATAAACAGGGCAGTATAGATACAAATGGAAAAAAACCCAATTACTGTTCAAATAGAGCAAGAAAGACAAATTCAAACAAAGCACACATACAATATGGTTATGGAAAGCACTTAAGGGTTGGAAATTAACTATTTTATGAAGTAGAGCCAGAAGTAAGGGAAGGAATGATGGATTAGGCAGTATTTGAGTATTTTTAGAAGAATAAAATAAGTTTATCCAGCTGACTTGATGAAGATGATGGTACCTTATAGGCAAAGAAACTACAAGCATGCAAATGGAGAGTTGCTTATGGTGTGTGCAGATGAAGAAGGGTGGCTCCGATTATTGAATTTATGGGAAAGAGGAAAATATGAGGCTACAGATGAATTCTGCAGGCAGAATGCAGGAATAACTCACCAGACAGGAAAGAAACATAATTAATGTATACATAAATAACATTCAATATTAAAAACTAAATACATACAAAATTGTGAAAGTTGATTATTGTCTTAGTTATTTGAGATTCTCTGAATATCAGACAATCAAGGCTTTCCTAAGTGTTTTTTTTTTTCTTTATAGACTAATGTACTCTCTCTCTTTTTTGAGCTCCTGTTTATCTGTCTATAGTATAACTGGTCCTTCCATTACTTCCAATAATCTCCAAAATATTTACTGCATTATGAATACTCCAGAAACAAAAGGGAGGAGAGAGTCTATAAATAATTTAAGGAGGAAGGTTCCCTATCCACCAATTGATGGTTTCCTATCCACCAAATTCCTATCAATTTGATATATTTGGCCAAGTGAGAAATGTAAAGTGCTGAATTTATCAAATACTGATATTTATCAAACAGCTTTAAAATCTCTTTAGAAGTCTGTGTAATTAATGAATGTAGTTTTCTGAAGAAACAATTTTTTTTTTATGTTCATGCAGTGGCAAATTCTAACTTAATAAGGTCTCACAGTTATTATGTGTATTTTTTTTCTTTCTAGAACTAGACTGATTCTGTAGGAAACTGGAAGTTATTTTCTGGGAGAAGTCTTAGCATAGAATTAATGAGTCTACTATCTTCATCTCATTAAAAAAAATAAAAGAGATTGCAACTTTCATAAGCTGCACTAGTCAAATGCTTGACAATAGCCCAAGATATATTTTCTTATGCAAAGAATTTTGATACTGAAACATTGTCAAGAAATACTTATTCCACAAATATGAGAATTCCTGTGAAGTTGCTCTTATAAAATTCCTATGCATGGCCTGATAAGAGCTCAGGGCTTGCAAAGAAAAGTGATCATGAAGAATACTAGGGGCCCGGTGCACGAAATTCATGCACTGGGGGGGGGTTCTCCTCAGCCCAGCTTGCCCCCTCTCACATACTGGGAGCCCTCAAGGGATGTCCTACTGATGGCTTAGGCCTGCTCCCCATTGGGAGTGGACCTAAGCTGCAGTCTGGCCTCCCTTTGTGGGAGGTGACTGGGCTGATCCGGGGAAGGCACCAACCCCATCACCCTGCTGCTACAGCCCTTGCCAGTCACTGCAGCCACCAAGGTGTTTTCATCAACACGGACTCCAGTCCCTTCACCATGAAATAATGACAACTTTCTTTAGGCATTTTCAAGATGTGTCTTTCAGAGGATATGACCTTCCTTTCCTTCCTTCCTTCCTTCCTTTTTTCCTTCCTTCCTTCCTTCCTTCCTTCCTTCCTTCCTTCCTTCCTTCCTTCCTTCCTTCCTTCCTTCCTTCCCTCCCTCCCTCCCTCTCTCTGTCTTTCTTTCTTTTATCCTCACCTGAGGATATGTTTTCATTGATTTTTGGAGAATGTGGAAAAGAAAGGGAAAGACAGAGAGAAACATCAAAGTGAGAGGAACACTGATTGGTTGCCTCCTGCATGAGCCCTGACCTGGGCCCCAGCCAGGGAGGAGCCTGCAACCTAGGTACATGCCCTTGATCAGAATCTAACCTGGACCCTGCTGTCGGCAAGCCTAGGCATTATCCACTGAGCCAAACTGCCTAGGGCAGGATATGACATTTCTTAGCCCTCCAGCAGCGGACCTTCCTTTTTTCTCCAGGAGTGTGGTGGGAAAACCCTAGATCACCTTTTTGGATTCTTATACCCAAGTTACTAAGAATATTACCAGTGGCATACAGGGAGCTTAGCCAATGAGCATCAGAAAAGGTCTTTCCTCTGTAGTTCACACCTATCTCCTCCGATCTCCAGCTCCACCCCTGCCAAGGCCTAAAGCCTCGGGGACTGGGAAGGGGCCCCCCAGTTCCCTACAGTCGCCAGCTCTGTCCCTGCCAAGGCCTAAAGCCTCCAGCCCTGGGCAGGGGACCCCCAGCTCCCTCCGATCACCCGACTCCGCCTCCGACCAAGGCCTCAAGCCTTTGGCCAAGGCTCGGGCCCTGGGCGGGGGAACCCCAGCTCACTCCAATCACCCGGCTCTGCCCCTGGCCAAGGCCGTCAAGGGCAGGCAAAAAGCTTGGTTTCCTCCACTGCTGGGGAAACCCAAGCCTCTCTCCTGCTCTCTGTGGCTGCAGCCATTTTGGTTGGGTTTATTTGTATATTTGCTCCTGATTGGCTTGTGGGCATGACTTGTGGGCATGGCTGTGGCTATAGTGGATGTATGGTCAATTTGCATATGACACTTTTATTAGATAGGATGTTCTCAATGCAGATTTTTCAAGTGGCAATAGATGAAAGCTTCATACATTTGGGATATATTAATATATTTAAAATATTTTTATTTATTTCAGAGAGGAAGGGAGAGGGAAAGTTAGAAACATCAATGATGAGAAAGAGTCATTGATCGGCTGCCCCTGCACACCCCCTACTGAGGATTGAGTTCACAATCTGAGCATGTGCCCTGACTAGGAATTGAATCTGTGACCTCTTGGTGCAACGCCCAATCACTGAGCCACACAAGCCAGGCTATCTATACTATTTGATACTTAGTTTCTCTTTTTAATTTAATCGAACATGATTGCTTCTGACAAGAAATGCTTAGGTATTCATTCCTGTCTGTCTTGAAAATCTAGGTCTGTCTGGTTTTGAGAGTACTTTTTACCTGGAGGGGGCGGGGGGGGGTAACTGAATTCTCTATATGTCTCTGTCTCTTCATATTGCCTTCTTATAAAAACACCAGTCATTGTAGTTAGGGCCCACCTTAATCCACTATGACTTTATCTTAACTATTACAACACAAACACCCAATTTTTAAACACATTCTGAGGTTCTGAGTGGACATGAACTTTTGGAGGACACTATTTAACCCAGTAGGAGCCTCAGTGTGATTTTTGTCAACTGTACTTAATTTCTGAAATCTGATTGCAGTACCGAGTCCTGGTGTAGGAGGCCCATCTTGCAGCCCTCAGCCACAGGCTGCTTTTCCTTCGAGAAGCAACCACTTTTGACATACTCCTCTGAGAGATTTCAGCTCTTTGCATCCCTCTTCATTAGAAATGCAGGATACTCTGCCTATTTCTTTTTTTTTTAAGTATATTTCTTTTATTGATTTCAGAGAGGAAGGAAGAAGGAGAGAGAGATAGAAACATCAATAATGAGAGAGAATCATTGATTGGCTGCCTCCTGCATGTCCCCCACTAAGGATCGAACCCGCAACCCAAGCATTCCCTTGGCCGGAATCGAACCTGGGAGCCTTCAGTCCGCAGGCTAATTCTATATCCACTGAGCCAAGCCGGCTAGGACTTTGCCTATTTCTTAAATGCCATGCCTAATAAAATGCTGTGAGAGTAGGGACCATACTTTGAGATCCACTGTTCTAGGCTTAACTAGCATAATTTACCATCTGGCACCTGGGTAAGAGAAGATCAGCGCATACATCTGGGCACATTCCTCACACTCCTTCTCAGCTGGAAGGTGAGAGTTTCAGGTTTTCTGCTTTCTCTCTGCAAATCCCTTCCCTCTTAGCATAATGAGTTTCACTGGCTAACAGTCATCAGAGGAAGTGATATCCTAACCATTCCATGGGAGAAACGCTGTGGACTAGTGAACTACACTAGCTGTCAATATGTAAAATGGAAGGTAAAGAAATTTAAAAACTTATTCTTCTAGAAAGATACTGGCATTTATTTCATTATTGTTTATTATTATTTTTAGTTTAGAAACTGAATTTTAAGTTCTTTTTATTTCCTTTCCAGTTTATCTTAAAAACTGAATTCATATACTGTTAAAAGATAAACTGGAGTACATTGAAATTTTGAATAAACATTGATTTAAACTGAGCAGCACCAAACCAAAAATGGTTAGGAGTTCTCTGCCAGGAGGAGATAAGGAAAAGGCTTTTGTAGGGCAGACAGAAACACAGCAAGGAAATTAGTTGATTAGCTAACAATTTAAGCAGTTGTCATATTTGAGAAGCCTAGTTGGCTGTTTGGGATTGGTTGTTCTTAAGTTTTAATTTTTTAATGTTGAGGAATTTATGGAAATCAACTCTGTCTTAAATTTCAGTGTGCATCCACAGGCTGGTAAAGCATTGGAGCCACCTCAATCTAATGGTCTCCTGTTTAATTAATTTAACAGCACCTACCCACAACCCTGGGCCAAGTGAATACCAGAGATTTAACAGTTCATACACATGAAAATGCAGCAAAAAGCACATTAATAAAAACAAAATATTGTTCCTATTACAAATATTCATACTTTTGATCTTTTAACAAATGTTTATAAATTGCCAATAGCACTCTTGCCAGTATCTGCACAGTATTTCACATATATTGCTTATTTTAATAACTTACATCCTACCATTCTATTGCTTACTGTTTTTCAGAACCCCCTACTTGACATAGAATTTTTCTTGCATTTTCTCATCTGTAATTCAAAATTTCAAGACTTACAATACTTATTTTTAGATGCAAGTTTTGAGGCTCAGAGAGGCATGAGGTCATTAAACTATTATAAGGAAAAATCTGAAAAAATTTCAGCTTTTATAAACCCTGATTTAGCTCTCTTCACATATATCTCTAGATAAATACAATGTAATTCTACCTTTAAAAATGGTATCAACTTAGGCATATTATAGAACTTTTAAGTCTGAGGTTTATCCCAAATAAAACTAAGGGTAGAGGTTTATCTTTCTGTTCCACAATGTTGTTAAAAATTAAGTAACAATTACTCAAAAGATTTTATCAAAATTAAAATGAAATAAAATTATTTTGTGTTATGTTTATAGGTGCTTAGCAGGGTATTTTTTTTTTTTTTTTGCAGGGACTGGTAACTGACTACTCCAATATTAATTTCTCCTTTTTTTTGTTAATAATCTTAATTTTTAGCTGCTTAAAGAAAATACTACACTTCTCAGGTGCAATTGCAACTGGAAGTAGCTGTGTGACCAACATCTGACCACATGTTTAAAATAAAAGTATGAAATTGAAAAAATCCATCTGGTTATGTGGGAAGGGAAAAAACCCTTCTCCTACCAATTTTGCACTGATAAAAGAGAGCTGCCATAGCTAGAGGAGGAAAAAATTATGAGACACACCAAAACACATGAAAAAATTACCCATTGTCAAGAGAAAAAGCAATCAACAGAATTGGACTCAGATTTGACCCAGAGATAGTACTATCAGAGACTTTAACATAACTATGATTAATATATTATGGTTTAATTTTATAGAAATGAATTATTTCAAGTACCTTTAAGACACAGCAGTTATTCAATATAAACATTAGAATATATCTTAATGTTAAAAATGCATATGTACATTGAGCTGTTTTCAATAATATTAGTAATATTTTCAAATTTTACATATTTATATACAAAACTATATGTAAAAATGTAGATTTTTTAAAGTTCTTTCTCTTGTTTTTTTTTTTTGTTTTGTTTTGTTTTTTGCTCAACCCCTCTATTACCACCCCTGCCCAGCCTCCCTAAAAATGTAGTTTTTAAGAATAAGATGATACAAAGTAAAATGCATGTGGATAAATCTAGTGAGTATTTTTATATTAAAGTTATTGGGACCACAAATGTAGGGTCAAGAGGAACAAAATCAAATAACATAGTAAAAGCACCATAATCTCTCTCTCTCTCTCTTTTTTAGTTCTCTCTAGAGGATATGTTTTTCATTATTTTTTTTTAAGAGAGAGAAAAACATCAGTAGGAGGGAGTAACATTGATTGGTTGCCTCCCATACATGCCCCTGCCAGGGATCGAACACCACAACCTGGCTATATGCTCTGGTCAGGAATCGAACCCACCACCTTTTCATGCCTGGGACAGTGCTCCAACCAACTGAGCCACACTGGCCAGAACAAAGCACTGTAATCTTAAAATTGAATTGACATTACTAATAACCTCACATGTATCTTTTTCTAAATAGGCCTAGAAAAATGACCAATAATAATGAGCATCCCTAAGTGCTTAGATTGTGTACTGTAAATGCTATTTTCCATTAAAGGGAGGAAGACAGCAGAAATATATAATGTTAGATCTGGGATAGGAAGTATGCAAGATGGGCTTGGAATATTTTATGAATATAAAGGCAAAAATCAAAGACTACGGGATTATATTAAAAGTACACATGAGCCATATTGAAAGGGCTCCCACTACTAAAATATAGGCTAATGTAAACATTAAAAAGGATAAAGACTGTAATAGAATCAAAGGTAGAAAATATATTAAAAATCTATGGATTCTTAATAGTCCTAATATATAAAAAGCTAGGGGCTGTCACGACTGAAACAACTGGATGGACAACCCAGGCTGTGTGGGGCAACAAGGCTGGCAGGGCGTTTAGTGAGAGATGACCAAATGACTGAACAGCAGGCTGCATGGGGCAACCAGGCTGGCAGGGGGGGCAGTTGGGGGTGACCAGGCTGGCGGCGGGGAGACATTGGGGGTGACCAGGCCAGCAGGGTGGGTAGTTAGTGGCGATCAGGCTGGCAGGCAGAGGCGGTTAAGGATGATCAGACTGGCGGGGTGGGGGTTGGGGTCAGTTAGGGGCAATCAGGCAGGCAGGCAAACGAGGTTAGGGGGTGATGAGGTTGACAAGGGGGGTAGTTAGGGGAGATCAGGCAGGCAGGCAGATGAGCAATTAGGATCCAGCAGTCCCGGATTGTGTGAGGGATGTCCAACTGCCAGTTTAGGCCCGATCCCCATCTAAACTGTCAGTTGGACATCCCCTAAGGGGTCCTGGATTGGAGAGGGTGCAGGCTGGGCTGAGGGGAACCCCCAGGCATACATTTCATGCTCTGGGCCTCTAGTAGTAAATAAAATAATCATAATAAAATTCTATACATATTTGGGTTTGCTGCAAACCAATTATGGTTCTGAAAACTGCTAAACAAAAGAAAAGCATCAATCATTTATTTAGAAATGAGTATCATTTCTCATTGACTATTATAATAACCTAATAGTCAATGATAAATGATACTCTCTAGAGAAAAAAATGTTTGGGCATATAAAAATATTTTTTGTTTATAATTTGGGTTTTTTTTTTGTTTGTTATATAAGCATGTTATCTGCAAATAATGAATATAGTTTTTTCCTTTCAAATACTTCTTTTTTTTAAAAGTATGTTTTTATTGATTTCAGAGAGGGGAATGGAGAGGGAGAAAGAGATAGAAATGTCAGTGAGAGAGAAATATCAATTAGCTGCCTCCTACACACCCCCTACTATTTATTTGTCTTTGCTATAGGCATAGTGATAAATTTCCAGCTCAATATTTTCTGGAAACAGTGATAATAAGTATGCTCACCTAGGTCCTGGTTTTAAAGGGACCACTTTTGATGATCCTAAGATTAATGCATGCTATAGGTTTTTGGCATATTCACTTTATCAAATTAAAGAAATGTCCTTCTATTCCCAATTTGCTAAGAAATTGTAATCATCTACTGAGATACTTATATTTTTATGCGTTGATATCCATTGCATCATTATTTTCCATTCCCATAATTGATGTTTTTGTATTTAGCCTCATTATTTCCACAGTACTTGAGTTTATTTCTCTACTATGTAAGCTATCAAATTCCCTAAATGTAATAATAGTCCACATAATTTACATTAATAGTTTCCTTTTAAATTAGTTATAATTACTCAACTCATGAATTATTTTTAAAATAGGATTTAAAATTTGAAACAGATATACTTTCAGCTTTTTTCTCTTTTTTGAGTTTTAATTTTCATTAAGGAATGTTTCAAATATATAGTAAGGAAAGAAATAGTGAATACCTATGTACCCATTAGTAAATTTAACCAATTAATAATCATGTCCAATAATACAGGATGGGGTAAAAGTAGGTGTACAATTGTTTGTATGGAAAATAAGGCAAGGATTAATAAATAATACAAGAATAAACTCTGTGTTTTATGTACCCACAACTATAAACTTACTTTTTCCCCACCCTATATTTTATTTTTTATATGCCCAAACATTTCCTTCTCATAACGTGATATATTTAGGTTATTTTAAAGCAAAATCTATGCATCAGACCTTCTAATATATGAATGCTTTAGTACATATTTCTAAATGATAAGGATTTTGTTCTTTAACAATAAAAATAACACATTACAACTATAAAAGTTGTCAATAATCACCTAACACTACCAAATGTTCAATCACTGTTCAAATTTCCCAAGTTGTATTATAGTTTTATAGTATATTTATTCCATTCAGGATAAAAACAAGGTCTACACTTGCCATGTGGTTAATATGCTTATTATATCTATTTAATCTGTAGGTATACTCTCTCTGAAAACAAAAAACACTGTTAAAAAAACAACTATTTATTGAATAAACTGGGTATTTTGTTTTGTAAAATTTCCTGTATTACAGATTTTGCCAATTGCTTTTTTTAAGTACCTATTTTCTATATCCTATATTTACTATACACTTTTTAAATAGGTCAAATTCAGATTCATTTCTTTAAAGTATACTACATATTTATATGTGGAACCATGTATATGTTAGAGTATCCTATGGTCTGTGATTCTTCGTATCTCAGTACTGTTTAGATTCATCAGTGATCTGGATGTTGTCAGTCTTTTTCTGACAATATAAATTTTCCCAACAGTCATTCACATAAAGGTATTGGCAGCCATTGAAGATCATTGCCTCTCTATGCTATGTCATTAGGGGTTACAAATTAATTATATTCTAAGTTTATTAGTTTTTCTGCATTTATTTTCTGAAATGAAACTCTTCTCAGTGACTATTTGTCCCCAAACGTACATTAGTTCACTTTATGTAGAGTATTCCATTCATTCTCATTATGAACTTGCTGTCCCAATTAAAAAGAAAAATACATATTAATTTATTTGAATGAACATATGTCAGTGCTGCTTCTAGGGAAAATATATGGCAGTACTGTTACAACAATCACATGATTCAAGGTCCCCCTTTTTATTAGCAAAGGTACCTTTAAATTAGGTGGTTTGAAGGTACATTTGTTTACCTTTTAGAATAAAAGGGGATGATTTATTATAATACTGGAGTATGTGTAATACCTTACTGCCTGATATTTTACTTTTTATCTCACATTCCAATTTTACATGCACAGGAGACAATTTAATTTCTGGAATAAGTATGTGAAAGGAGAGAATGACTGCAACATATTCAGCTTCATGTAATACCTATTAGATGTTTGTCATGAGAATGAAATAACAAAATAAGCAGCCAAATAAAGGCTAATTGCATTGGTCTAATTCACAATTTCAGACTTAGCCAACTCCTGGCTTCCAAATACATTTGTGACAAGAGAAACCACGTGAAACTCTGCAGTTAGATCTATCAAACCTCTTGCTACAATTAAAAACAAACAAACAGACAAAATCACAACCTGCTTTTGGTATCTTAATGTTCACTATTTATAGACCTACAATGTTATTTGTGGAAAAAGGAGATGGATTGATAGAAAAAGCAACTGATATGAGGAATACTATTGTGTTTAAGACCAAAAAACCATGTCAGAGTAACATCTGGATACTGTGTTCCAATAAAGAAAAAAAATGTGATGGAGAAATTGCAAAAACAATGAGAAGTAATGACAGTGTACTTGATAAGATGATAGATGTCAAACAGAGAGTGGTTAAGACAAAATGTGCTCATTTATTTTAAAAGAAGATAAAGCACAATCCATGATTGATATATTTTCTTCAAAGAATGAATACTTATTCTGACTTCAAAGGAAGAAATTCAGAAAATCTCTGGATATATCATTTGAAGCTATTTTATGAAATCAATATAATTACTAAAATAATTTTGACACCGTAGGCTTTTTAATTTGGTTAGATGACAAATATTATATTTGAGAATAAATTTATTCTGCTGTTAATATGATAGGCCCGTGGTCGGCAAACTGTGGCTTGTGAGCCACATGCAGCTCTTTGGCCCCTTGAGTGTGGCTCTTCCACAAAATACCACAGCCTGGGTGAGTCTATTTTGAAGTGGCGTTAAAAGTTTAAGTTTAAAAAATTTGGCTCTCAAAAGAAATTTCAATCGTTGTACTGTTGATATTTGGCTCTGTTGACTAATGAGTTTGCCGACCACTGTGATAGGCAATAATAATCTTTCTAAAATTCAACTATTTTGTTTCTATCCTCTAAATACAAGAGAATTTGCCTTCGATCCTGGAAATACAGTACAAAGAATTCAAAGAGAGAACTGCTCTCTGAAAGGTGAAGAGTCATTTGGAAAGACCCCAATTTCTTTTAAAAATTAATTCACCTTCTAGGCTTGTTCAATTTATATTCATGATACTAGAATAATTTACAGATATTACTCATTAATGTTGAATATCCTTGAGAAATGAAAAGGAAAAGAGCTTTGAATACATGGAGCATTCATTTATCTTTATTTTTAAATAGTAAAATGGGTTTTATTTCTGAAAGCATAGTAGTTGTACACTTACTAAAGTGTGTGAGCATTTAAATAGTTCTTATCCTTGCTGATACTTTGATATATTCCATAGACAAATGAACCTGATGTAAACTCTTTCCTTTTTTTTATTGTAAAATTCTTCTAGTTTAGATTATGCAGCATGTCAAGTTTCTCTTCAGAATATTTTTCCTTCATTCTAGGCACACCACAATATTTTTATTTCTTTTATGTATATATTGATTTCAGAGAAGAAGGGAGAAGGAGAGAAAGGTAGAAACATCAATGATGACAGAGACTCATTGATCAAGTGCCTCCTGCACCACCCCCCCCTACACACACTAGAGGTTGAGCTTGCAACCCAGACATATGCCAATTGGGAATTGAACCTTGACCTCCTGGTTCATAGGTTGATACTCAACCACTGAGCCACACTGGCTGGGCTATTTTTATTTCTTAAAATCAAATTTGTGTTCACATACATTTGTTATAAAATGTATAACAAATATGTTATACATATGTTATAAAAAAGCATGATCATATTTATGAAGGACTAACTTGCAATATATAAATTGTATAGCTTGATCTATTTTTAAAGCTCTCCTTAGTCATGTAAACATGAACAGTAAACAATGTTCTCATCTCCTTGGAAACAGCTCTGGCCAGTTTCTTTTCTCTTTAAAGCACAGCACTGTGACAACTTATGAAATCAAAGAGTAGTTTCAGCTATTCTTGAATTTTATATAAATGCAATATGGTTTCTTTTGTTCCTGGCACTTATTATTCAGCATTTAAGTTATGAGGTTTATCCATATTGATGTAGGAAGTTGTAGTTTTAAATTTTTTCTTGCCATATCACATTCCAATATGAGAATATATCACCATTTACATATTCTTTGGCTGTTGGACATTTGGGAAGTTTAAAATTTGGCACTATTCTGTGTAGTTCTGCTATAAAAATTCTAATCTAGCACTGTGTATATACTGAGTGTGTAGGCATTTCAGTTGACCATACATCTAGAAATAGAATTACTGATGGGTAATAAAGTATCCATTTTAAACTTTATTAGATATTGCCAAACAATATTCCGTGATATTTTTTAAAACTTGAAGCATTGGTTGAGGGAGTTGGTTATATAGTGGCATTTCATTGGGGTTTTATGTTTTATTTCTCTGAATTGTAATAAAAGTGAGCAAATTTTGTTTATTGTCCATTTGAACATACATTATTATAGAGACCTTTTTCAAACCTATTGTTCATTTTTTCTAATAGATTTTCTGGCTTTTTCCTATTGGTTCAGATGAGTTCTTTACATATTTTGCATTGAATCCACAATATTTGGGGACAGTTATGCATAATATTAAGCCTAACAATTCAAGTGCATGATATAATCCCTCCACTTATTTAGATTATTTAAATTTTTTTCAACAATGCTTTGCTGTTTTCAATGTAGAAGCCTTGACATTATCTTTATACCTATGTATTTGATGTTTTTAATGCTACTGAAATCATAGTTTTATGAATTTCCTGTAGTATTTGTTTGTTGCTGAAATATAGAAATTCTTTTGTTTATATATATATTTACCTTGATATGATAACCTTATATTCAGAGGTTTTGCTTAATTGATAATCCTAATAGTTTTCCCACAAATTCCTTTGGATTTTCTAAAGATACAATGATATCATATGCAAACTGTGACAATTTTATTACTTCATTACCCATCTATTGGCTGTTTATTTTCATTCTGACCTCATTGAATATATTACAAACTCAAATATGTGAGGAGAATGTCTTTATATATCATTTCCAAAATCAAGATGAGATTTTGTATTTCCTAATTAAGTGTGATGTTTACTGTAGAATTTTTATAGTTAATATTTCCATTTTTAATTTGCTGAGTTTTTTTCTAATAAATGGTTGTTGAATTTTATCAAAGCTTTTTCTATATGAGCATTTGATATTTCTCCTTTTATTCCTATTAATGTGGTAGATTAGAATGATTCATGTACATTGAAATATATTTCACTCCACTGCACAATTAATTGGTTTTCATTATATTCAGAGAATTGTAGAGTCATGAGTAAAATAAATTTTGCAACAATTCTATCACACCCAAAAGAAATCCTCAACCTTTTAGCTATTGCTCTCCTTTCCCTGTCCCCCACAACCCTCCATGTCTTAGGCAACCATTAAAATAATTTTTTTTCTTCACAATTTTCCTATTGATCTTTTGTATAAATGGAAATATACAACATGTGTCCTTTATGACTAGCTTATTCTCCTGAACACAATGTTTTTAATGCCAATCCATGTTGTAGCATGCATTGATACTTCATTTTTAATGCCATTATATGGATATATCACACTTTGTGTTTCCATCAGCTGGTGGGTATTTGGCTTGTTTCCACTTCTGGCTATTTTGAAATGCTGCTAGGAATATTTGTGTGCTATTGTGTGCACACAATCTGTGTAGATGTGTGCTTTCAATTCTTTTGGGTATGTATCTATAGATTGCTTGGTCTTAGAGTAACTGTCTGTTTGTTTGGGGAACTGCCAAAGTGTTATTCACGATGACTGTATCATTTTAAATTTCTATAGCAGATGGATAAGGGTTCTAAAGTCTCCATATCCTTGTCAACACTTGATACTACTGTCATTTCTTTTCAATGAGAAGTGGTATCTTGTCATTTTGATTTGTATTTTCCTAATGATATAATGATGCTGTGCTTCTTTTCTTTTTCTTTCTTTTTTTCTGAGATGCCTGATAAAAACAAATATATTCTCAATTGTAGTTTATCTTTTGTTGTTGCTGTTGATTATCACTTTTATTTTTTTTAAAAAAGATGCTGGCCTTTTCATGTGCTTATTGTGACTTTTATATCTTCTTTGAATTAGTGTCAATTGGTCATTTATCCAATTTCAAGTTTAGTTGTGTTCTTGTTATCGAGTTGTCAGGGTCCTTTATATACTCTAGATACAATCCTTTATCAGATATGTAAGAGTATTTTCAGCCATTCTATGGGTTGTATTTTCACATTCATGACAGTGTCCTTTAACGTACCAAGTTCTTCATTTTGCTTGACCAATTTGTCTTTTTTTTCCCTTTGGTTTCTGTTTTTTTGTTTGTATTATGTAGAATTAAGGACATCACAGTGTAAGAGAAAATTTTATAGGAATGAACTCTCCTGGAACTTGAGGACATTTGAAGTATATGTGCTTGGTTTAAAAAAAATGTTTTATGAGCCTTCTGTGGCTTTCAAAGGATTAATAATTTCATTTTATTAATTTTACAATTGCATGAAAGATAAAGGCCATCTACTTGAAGTCATAGAAACTGTTCAAACCAATTGTTCAATTAACTGTAGTGGATAAAATAATACTAGTATCATAAGTTTTCTCATCTCAAGGAGTTTTTAAAATTTGTAACACATGCTTTATGTGTTTTCCAGGATACCAAACTGAAACCAACTCAAAGACTTATGCTTCTTGCCATTTAGTCACCAGCTCATTAAATTATATAATAGGAAAGTAAAACAAACTAACACCTATAGTACCTAAATGGCATCTCAGATTTAAAAAGAGCCTTTTACACTTTATTTTCAAAATATGTAACATATTTGCAATCTGTTTATTTTGTGATTTTAAGGAAATTCTAAGCATCTTTTTGCAAAATCTATATGGTATTCATAAACTTATTTTTTCAAACTTTTGAGAAGTACTGCAAATGACATTAAAAGTAAATAGATTGCCATTTAAAAATTAGTGAATTGAGAAAGCATAACAATTGTCCAAAATGATTGTTTTAAGTAAATCATTTGTTTGTCAATGTTTATATTTAAATTATTTGATATTTTGTAGATAGAAATTACAGGTTTCTTCCCCCCCTCCATGCTCTAATAAGCAAGTAGTCTCAATCTTTTTTGTTAAATTGGCAAAGTTCATTAAGTGTGTTAGTTTTCAGAGATTGGCATGTATTGGTGTGTTAAGACTAGATGCAATTTCAAACTTGTGCATGGTTTTTTGAAAGTTTATTTCTGCCTGCTACATGCAGCCGCATGATTTATAGCCTACATTTATTTACCTCTTATCATGAGCACTAGGAATCAGACCCTGGGCCCTGTGCTTCAGCTTCCATAGTGGAAAACGTGTCCATTTCCATACTTTTCACCTGAAATGGAAATCTCCACTTCCAAGGCTTTACTCTCTTATTCCCAAATCTCATGTGGGCATGGGTGTGTCTTCTAGTTAAATTATGTAAACATATCAAACCATGTATTTAGAGCATTTGAATATGTAGTATTTGGTTCTTCAGACTTTTAGGATACAGTAAAGATCATCATGGGGATTGAAATGGCATTAAGTGACTTGATTTTTAATATATGCCAAAAACCTCAAAGCAGTAAAGTAATAGTACACAAAATATTATTAATACTGTGTCTACTGACAGCATAATCTATAATGTAAATTGTGGGGGCAGAGGAAGGCAGAGAAATTCAAATGACAAGAAGAATATCGTGTTTTAGGTTGAAATTAGAAGAGGGAGAGAATAAAGAACTAGTTAATTTATCTAATTAGTACAAATTACCCACTGCTAAAAAAAAAGCAAAAGTCATTGACTTTGCTTTCATTTATTCTTTCCCTCCCCTCCCCTCCTCTCCCCTCCCCTCCTCTCCTCTCCCCCTTTCCTTTCCTTTCTCTCTCCTGCCCTCTGTCTTCTCACTTTCTCTGTCTCCATCTCCCTCTTAAACTCTCTCCTGTTTTCTTTCTTCATTTTGGAGAAACTCGTCTAAAAATTATAAAGGAGAAAACAGTTTTTCTGAAACATTCCTGAGAAAGTCACTCAATTGCTTAAGCTCTTCAGTTAAGGAAATCATCATAGTCTTCAGTAAGTACTCGCTGATGCTAAGTCAGTGTGACTTATTCTGAACAATCAAATATATGTCAAGCATTTCTTAGCTCCTAGAACACTTTAGAAAATTAAACTTGATGAAATGAAGACTAATTACATACTTTAATTTTAATAAGCATCCTTAAGGACACTGCCTAGAATTCATTACTCACTTTAATTTAAAACATATTTTTGATCCTTTGTCCTAAAGGTGTTGTTGTCTTCTCAGGCAAATGTCTTAGAGACATGTCACTTGGCAAATATAAAGTTAGTGCTAAATTTTTATTTTATTTTATGAATTTATTTTCCTTTCAAAATTTTTTCTTGCTTTTTGTTTTCTGACACAAAAGACTGAGCTATGACATTAAATAATATATTACTCCCTGGAGAATTACTTTTATCTGTTAGACATTCATCAAATGCTATTAAGCATTTCAAAATGCAAAAAGCATAGCTCCTGTGACAAAAGCCTGCATGTAATTAGCAGAATGAATATAATGACTTGATAAACCTTGTTTTCACAAAAAGAAAGAGGAAAGTCTTTGGGAAAATGTAAGAGACTGAAAGAAACATAACTACCTCATTTATTTTCCCAGTCACCCTGTTTTAGACAGAGTATTGTTTAAGAAAATTCCAATTGGATTGTGCTGGAATAGTGATAAATTAAAATGGCATCTTCTAGACACTGATGATCCTACCAGTACAGAAAACCTGTGCTGGGGAAATATTGGTATTCAAAGTGAATATTTTTTATCTACAACCTTAAATTATAATAAGAATAATACCATTAACTTTATATTCTAGGCCATAATAAGAAAATAGGTAATAAAAGTAACATTGATAGAGAAATAAATAAATGGGAAGAAGACTGTTATTTTGAAGATGTTTTTAAAAAATGGGATTTTCTTTTCTTTTCTTTTTTCAGGGTAGTCTTTGAGACACGTCATACTTCTATTGGTATTGTGACCTTCCACAACACTGTGCATTGATTAGGCTTATTTATGGATATATTTTCCTTCAGGTGCTCAAAATTGCATGAAGATATTCTATTTTCTTTTGATTTCTTACTTATTTACAAATATTTCCAATAAAAGAAACAGAGATTCTTCTTAAGCTTACAAGGGATAGTCACCAAGATAGACCATATTCTGGACCACAAAATGCTCACTAATAAGTTTAAAGTAATATAAATTACTAAACTATGTTCTTGGAACACAACAGAATAAATTAGAAATCAATAAAATATAGAAAAAAGATCTCCAAATATTTGGAAATTTCTAAATAGTCTTAATAAATTAATGAAGTCTCAAAGATTTTAAAAATATTTTCAAAATTTGGATAAATATAACTTATTCAAATTTGTGGAATGCAGTGACAGCAGTGCTTTGAGAGACATTGTAGCAGCAAATTTATATATTAAATGCCTGGTTCGTATGGCTCAGTGGTTGAGCATCATCCCTTGCACTAAGAGGTTGCTAGTTTGATTCCTGGTCAGGGCACATGCCCATGTTGCAGGCTCAATCCCCAGTATGGGGAGTGCAAGAGGTATTCATTCCTTATTGATGTTTCCCTCTCATTGATGTTTGTCTCTCTCTCTCTCTCTCTCTCTTTCTCCCCCTCTCCCTTTCTCTCTCTAAAATCAATAAAAACATTAAAAATGAAACAAATTCATGTATTAAAAACATATGTTAAATAAATAATCTAAGTTTTCACCTTAAAACTAGAGAAAGGTCAAATAAATCAGAAAGTAAGCACAATAAAGAAATAATCATTAGAACAGA
The DNA here is from genome assembly GCA_026230045.1 of Corynorhinus townsendii. Lineage (NCBI taxonomy): Eukaryota > Metazoa > Chordata > Mammalia > Chiroptera > Vespertilionidae > Corynorhinus > Corynorhinus townsendii. Next base: position 108,621,068 of record JAPDVU010000006.1, on the reverse strand, counting down.
AATTTATAAATTGAAAAAAGGAAAACAGCAGAGAAAATAAATGAAACCAAAAGCTGGTTCTTTGATAAGATCAATAAAATCCTAGCCAGTCTAACAAAGAAAAAGAGAGAGAAAAGAATTATGAATTATCAACATCATAAGTACCAGGAGTCATCATTATTGATTTAATGGACATTAAAATGATAATAAAGGAATGTTATAGATATTTCCATGCTCATAACCTCAATAACTTAGATGAGATGGAACAATTCTTTGGAAGACACAAAGTACTGAATTCACATAAGGAGTAATAGATAACCTGAGTAGCCTAATATTCAATTAAGGAATTTGAATAAATAATTAATAAACTTCCAAAAAAGAAATCCTAAAGACAGAGGGTTTTAATGGTGAATTCTATCAAACTTTTAAGGAAGAAATAATACCAAATCTCCAAAATCCATTTCAGAAAATAGAAGCAGAGGGAATACTTCCTAACTTATTTCATGAGACCAGCATTAACATAATACCAAAATCGGGAAAATCTACCTAATAAAAGAGTAACATGCTAATTGACCACACCTTTGTGACACCCACTAGCCAATCAGGGGTAAGTATGCAAATTAACCCAACAAAGATGGGTTAATTTGCATACGCAAGCACCGAGCAGCCAGAGCTAAGGCAGTGTTGGCAGCCAGGAAAAGGAAGGCCCATTCTGACATGAATCTTGTTGCAATGGGAATTAGTACAGATATTCAAGGCTGGTTAAACATTAAAAAATCAATTAATGTAACCCTCATATAAAAAGTTTAAAGAAGAATAAGCATATTACTTAAAACAGTCAAATGTATAAGCATATCAGATAAACCAGATAAAATACATCTCTTGGCCATCTGTATGACCTTCTTTGGAGAAGTGTCTATTTAGGTCCTTTGCCCATTTTTAAATTGGATTTTTTGTCTTTCTTTTGTTAAGATGGATGAATTCTCTAAATATTTTGGAAATTAACCCCTTATCAGATGTATCATTGGCAAGTATTTCTCTCATATAGTGGGCTCCCTTTTCATTTTGTTGATGGTTTATTTTGTTGTGCAGAAGCTTTTTTTCCCCCCAAAAATAGTTATTATTGATTTCAGAGAGGAAGGAAGAGGGAGAGAGAGATACAAACATCAATTATGAGAGAGAATCACTGATAGGCTGCCTCCTGTGCCCTGATCTGGAATCGAACCGTGACCTCCTGGTTCGTAGGTCACCGCTTAACCATTGAGCCACACTGGCTGGAGTATTTTGATTTCCCAAAGAGGACATATAGATGGCCTAGAGACATATAAAAAATGTTCAAAGTCATAAATCATCAGAGAGATGCAAATTAAAAAATGAGTTATCACCTCATACCTGTCAGAATAGCTACCATTAACAAATCAACAAATGACAAGTGCTGAATAGAATGTGGAGAAAAGGGAACCCTAGTGCACTGCTGTTGGGAATGCAGACTGGTGCAGCCATTATGGAAAACAGTATGGAGTTTCCTCACAAAATTAAAAATGGAACTGCCATTTGACCCAGTGATCCCACTTCCAGGAATATATCCTAAGAATCCGTAATACCAATCAGAGAAAATATATGCACCCCTATGTTCACAACAGCACTATTCACAATAGCTAATATCTGGAAACAGCCAAAGTGCACACCAGTAGATGAGTGGATAAAAAGGATGTGGTACATTTATACTATGCAATATTTTGCAGCAGAAAAGAAAAGAAAAAAAAAAAAAAGGAAGGATCTCTTACCCTTTGAGAGAGCATGGAGGGACCTGGAGAGTATTATGCCAAGTGAAATAAGCCAGTCAGAGAAAAACAAGTATTACATGATCTCATGCATATGTGGAATCTAATGAATACAATGAACTGGTGAACAAATAGATCCAGAGACATAGAAGCATGGAACAGACTGACGAATATTAGAGGGAAGTTGCGGGGTGTGGGTGGGAAGAGATTAACCATAGAATTTATGTGCATGTATATATAACCCATGGACATAGAGGATAGTGCAGTGAAGGCCTGGGGTGGGGCAGGTGAGAGGTGGAGGCAATCAGTGGGGGAAAAAGGGGGACATCTGTAATACTTTCAACAATATAGATTAAAAAACAACAGATAAAATATTTGACATAATTGAATATTCATTTATTTATAAAAGCTCTCAATAAAGAAAGAATAAAGTTATTTTCTCAGTTTGATAAAGAGCATGTGCAAATGCCTTCAGCTAACATCATATTTAATGTTGAGAAGCTGGATGCTTTTCCCCTTGGACTGGGAATGAGATGGACGTTTGACAGAATTTGCCCAAACTTTTTCTGTAAAGGGCTTAATAGTAAACATTTTAGGCTTTGTGGGCCATATGGTTTCTGTCACAGCTACCAACTCTGCCATTGTATCTCAAAATTTGCTAATTCAGTACTTAAATGAGTATGCCTATGTTCCAGTAGAACTTTAGTTATTGAAACAGGCAGTGATCCATGAGTTTTAGTGTACACACACCTGTTTCAAATGCTTACCCTTTTTTGGTGTACTTATTTCATTGTGGGTTAGGACCCGTTTGCAAACAAATAGTGATCACACATAGAAGGATGCTGATCCAGTAGAACCTCAGGAGTACAGCTACCAAATAGGAAGATTTTTAAAAAATATATTTTTTATTGATTTTTTACAGAGAGGGAGAGGGTTAGAGAGTTAGAAACATCAATGAGAGAGAAACATTGATCAGCAGCCTTCTGCACACCCCCTGCTGGGGATCGAGCCTGCAATTGACCCCAGGACCTTTCAGTCCACTGCCTCATGCTCTATCCACTGAGCCAAACAAGTCAGGGAAATAGGAAGATTTTTGATATTTCAAAGTGAAGTCCACAGGTTTCCAGTATTTCCCAACAACTGTCCCACATAATCATGGTGCTGTCCTAAATTCTAGGAAGTTTTGTAAATGGAACATGCCTGGATCTTCTGTAGTGAAATAGGCCTCTTCATATTTATTTTGTCTTAAAGATCTGTTCCAGCAAAGCCCTGGCCAACTTTCTACTTTCCTCTCTCTCTCCCTGTCTCCCAAGTAGAAAGAAAGCATAAACAATATATAATGTCCAGTTATAGACAAAGTTGTCAATTATTTTAAATTTAACAATTACACTCTAGTAATAGTTAGAAATAATAGAACTGATCAATCAGTTACATTGTAATGATGGGTAATTGTTTCTGTATCTATGTGGTGAATTAACCATTAGCACAATATTCTTGAACATCAACAATGTGCCAATAACGACAGATCTTGGAGACACTTTTATCCAATTTACAATATAACTTGGATATTATCTGAAGTATTTTAAAGGTATGTGAAAAGAAAGAACAATGAACTTGTAGATAACTTTAAGAATACCCTATGAACCAATATTCTAAATTTTGAGACCCAAGATGTTCTAATATGGATTTTTCTTTCTTACCTCTAAGAAGAAATCCTAACATAAGATCAGCAGGCTGCCAGTGAATCAAACTCTCCATTCATCATTTCATATTGTCTTTGGGCATGCAGGCATTTAAGAAAATACATGTAAATATGTGAATACATCTGGTCTATACAAGTAAATATATAATTATTTGGAGACAATACATTCTTAATTCAGTAAACTGTGTAAATTGTAAACTTTCTTTTCAATATTGAAATTTTCTTTAGATAACCCTAATCCAGCCTTTGGATAAACATACCTTATATTCTCCAATGGGGAAGAAAACATAGGGAAAGGGAATATTATAGGTAGAAGTCTAATGGATGCCTAAAATATAAGCTTTCACTTGGGGTCTCTGTGTGAGAAGTGTGCCTGGTGAAGAGATAAAAACAGATTACTGTCTCATTCCTGCAAAAGCAGTATTAGTGACTATTCAGAGTGTCTGGGTATGAAAGAAAAATGAATGTGAGGGCTAGAATGAAAGTGTGTGACACGGAATTGAATTAATGTAAGAAAGTGCTATGAAAAACATATCAGTGTTTTACTTGTTAGTGATTAGAAAAATTAATTGTGATTTCTACTTTACTTTTATTACGTAATTATATGTTTCAGTTTGTTGAGAGTTTTTGTAAAATACTGCCTTTACCAGATACTCACACATATATACACATTCATACTCTCCTGCAAAAACTTCTGCATCCTGGTGTATGATCGATACGCTCCAGAAACAGGACATTTTTAATAAATGAGCTTAAAACCTGTTTGATAACTACAAACTATTTCTTACAGAACTCTCATAATAGTATGGGGGAAAGTAGTCTCATTTTAAAGGAATATCTGTCAGGAGACAGAATCAAGCTTCTTCATCCTTAGAGCTTATTTCATTTTTCACTTCTAGAGAATTACAGAAAGTGAACCTCAAATGATGTAGAAAATAGTTTGCTGAGATTTGCTGCTAATACTGCTTTTAAAAGATTTCATTGAATAAATGCAACTTAGTGTTGCATTCTTTATTGAATAAATGCACCAGCAGTGCTATTATATAGATAACAACTGATGCCCTATAGATTTCACAGACAGAAGATAAAAGCACACAAATTGTATTAACAGGTATATTGTGCATACACATAGAAGAAACTCAGTGAATAATAATTCAAAGGGATGGTTAAAATTTGGTCTCTTTATGTCTAAAAGGAGAGGAAGGAAGGGGGGAAATGGGGCATTATAGAAAAGCAAATGACTTTTTGGAAAGAAATTGTCCTTTAGAAGAATAAATGGGGATATGATACTTTGTGACAATGCCTCTTTGGATGTGATGCTGATTTCTCTCTGAGAGGAGAAGATTAGAATTGCTTTAGGAAAGAGATTTATGAAAATTGAAGTTTTATGGGAGGCTCTGCTTCTAGGCAGATAGGCATTTCAGGACCTCAGATGCTTTCAACTTTAAATAATTCTTATACCAAAGTATATTTGGTATATTTTGGTCTGGCATATCCTGATCCCTTTCAATATGCTATTATTTTTTTACTGTAAATATCCAATAATAACTTTAAAAGTATTAAAATAATAACAGATTCCAGAAAGGTAGTAGAGTTAAATTTTATATGTAAAATTACTCACCTCTATATTATCAATGAAACAACTAGCTCCATTGTAATCTGAGCAAACAGACCCTATTTACATTAGTAATATAAAGGATAAAGTAAGCAAAATTTGTTCAATAAAAATTAAAATTCTAACAGGTATTTAAAAATGACTTAAACAACTGCAAAAATATATCAGGTTCTTGGATAGGAGAGACCAACATTATTAATAATTTGTTAGTCTTCCCATTTGTGATCTATACATTTAATATTTTTACCAATTGTGGTTGTATTTTCATTCTTGCTGTGTAAAAATTATTCACCAAACAATAATGAAATGATTTTTAAAAAGACCTAAACCATCACTATGCTTTTAAAAAATAGTTCAAAGACTTTCTAGATTCTTTATTTCCAAAATTCTAATCACCATCAGCAATCACTAGATGATTTAGCCCATTTGCTCCCGGTGATACATCACTCCACTGAGACTTCCCATCTACAGATTCTACATTTGCACCTACTATCCTAGGTTTCCTCTATCACACTTGCTGAGACTTTATTTTCATGATACTGTCACTACTTAATTTTATCTTGTTTACATTTATTCACTTGTTTATTTTTTTTGGCTAAGATAAAAATGTAAGATACTAAAGATCAGGGACATAGGGCTACATACTTTTAAAAAAATTTGGAGCTATTCTTAAGACCTAGTAGTGTTACTAGTGGAAATGGGTTCTTTCACAGAGTTTTGAGGAAAGCATTTCCGGGGCAACTCACATGGGAGGTTGACGTGTTGTAAGGTTTACTGAAGCAGGATCAAACACAAAGGACTGTCCCAGGTTCAGCTCCATTCTGCTGTGGGGAAAGTCTTCAAGAAAGCCAGAAGAAAGGCCAGGATTAAAAAATTCTGTGCTGCCTTAACCGGTTTGGCTCAGTGGATAGAGCGTCTGTCTGCCTGTGGACTCGGCGGTCCCGGGTTCGATTCCGGTCCGGGACGTGTACCTTGGTTGCTGGTGCAGCCCCAGAGTGCGGTGTGCGGGAGGCAGCTGATTGGTGTTTCTCTCTCATTGACGTTTCTGGCTCTCTCTCCCTCTCCCTTCCTCTCTGTAAAAAGTCAATAAAATATATTAAAAAAAATAATTTCTGTGCTATTTGTTCAGTCTCTGTCCCTATCTGGGCTAGTGTAGCTTCTGTCTCTGGATGTGCTGTCACTGTGTTACTGGACCTATGCTTGTGCTTGGAGCCTGAGCTTGGCGTCCACATGGCCACCACGCTGCAGGTGGCTGCTAGGGCCACATGGTTGTAATGGAGAGAGAGAAGCACGAATAAACCAGGCAAGGGCATGAAACCGAGCAAGTAAGGGAGGGAGGGTGGGATAAACCTTTGTTAAGCTTGAATTATATATTATCTCAGGCTTGGGAAGGACAAGGCAGTCTTTCAAAATAACCAGTCAATTTTCCAATCCTTTGCAAGCTTCGGTTGGGTCTTTTCCCTAAACAATTCATTTACTAGATCTTCCCAGTTTTATGCCCCTTATCCAATCTGATTCTTTACCAGACTAGTCTCCTCCTCTTTATGGTAACCTCTTGGCTCCTGTGCATGCCTCACCGTAGAAGCACCTCCCCCCCTGTGCCATCCTGGCTTCTACAGGGCATGTGGCTAACAGAGGAATTTTCCTTTCTGTTAACAGTCCTTCCTGCCCACTTCAGGGACTGAGTCCTGAGGGTGGGTGATACAGCAGTCCCCAGGGGAGTGTGTGGAGCTGTTGCTTACTAATGAAGCAGGCTTATTGTCCTGTTCAGCTCCCTAGACTATTATGCTTAATAGTGTCTGATTCCCATTGGTCCCTTTCTTTATTAGTATCTACCTACCTCTGGTAACAGTAGGAAGTTCATAATACCTGAATAGATAAATACATTTTAGTTTAATAATATATAGAAAAAATGTCAAGCAAATTTTTAAGAGATCATGGTTTATAATTTTGAATTTAATGGAACTAGATATGCCAAAAATGAGTTAAAAGCTTCGCAAGACACTTTAGTATATCCTGAAAATCTTTACAGAAACAGAGATGCACTATTAATAAATGTGGTTTTTATTAAGGATGTTTATTATAAATGCAAATGTAAAACCACTCATGTCATTAGTAAGCAGGGCAAACAAAATAATGATGTTATTGAAAGATATTGAGCCATTATTTTGAGATTTACCTTTAGTTATTTATAGCTATAGTGATAATCAGGATAATCAGTTTCTACGAAGATGCCCTTCATTTGGTTTTAGAAAATGTAGCCTCAAAATCCTCTATAAATTACTTAAAATTAATCAATTCCCATTATTTTAAAAACTGCATACACACATAATCAGACATGATCAGTGATTGATTAACTTATTTGATTATATATACATCCCTTTATTCTTCATTAATGTTTTTACTACTGGAAGACTAATTGCTTGGTGTATGTACTTTCATATTTTCTGTGCAAATGCAAATGCATATATTTTTACGTTTTTTCCTATTGCTATAAACTTTTAAACATATGTATCAGATTATATTTTCCATAATGTGTTGCAGCTTGTTTTATAAATCTAGTATGTTGTGGGAATTTTCTGTGTCAGAACATAGATTTTCTTCATTCTTTGTATACTGTTTCTGGACTAGTTTGGCCTAAATTGAGATCTTAGTTAGAAGGGCAAGTTTGATGTGTCCTAAATTTATAGGCAGACTGAGGCAGAATAGAGCATTTCAAAATTACATAGTAACACCCAGGCATGAGGGTATAGGAAAGGGACACAGAAGTGGATGAGAAGAATAAGAAGAGGCAGCATACTTGTGAGAAATGATGAAGGCAGAATAAAACCTAGAATTTGTAGGTGGATGATCGTACAAAAGTGAAATAATTGAAATTACATTAATTGGAGTTTTAAAGTGATCATAAACTAGTTACAGAAACGTGTTGAAACAAGAATATAAGAAAAATATGTGGGCTTTAAATATTTGTAGAGGTTATAAATGAACTATATTTGGAAAGCAGAAGAATATTAGGGAAAACAAATTCTGAGTGGTTCATAAGTTTATATATGTATTTATTTTACTTTAATAAAGATAAAATGAAACTTTATGGTTGATACTTTAAAATATGAAATTATATATTACTCAGGAAGAATATTGGTCAGGAAATATAATGTGCCATTTGAATTAACTTATTATTACCAATTTTATTTTATCCATTTTCAACATTATTATCATGTTAGTGTAATCAGTATCTTTTCAATCTTTCTCACAGCTCAAATAGGAACAAAGAGAAATCTTTTAGGATATTTTCTTTTAGTGCTGCTCAAAAAGGATTTGGTTCATATGAAATAATCTTCTCCATATGATAGAGCAAAAATATTTTTTTCTACTCCTTCCTATCTTTTGAACATAAATTTATTCTACTCCTGTAAGCAGAAGAGTGTGAGTTACTATTATTCTTCCTGTAGAGACATGAAGACAAAGGCATGGGAAATTAATAGTGAGTGATTCAGCTGTATTAAATAAAAGAATTATTTGCTTGGGATATAGAGTACTAAAACCGAATTCAGGGAAGGTTGGTGTTGGCCCTGATAGCTGCAAAATCACCTGTGGATTAAGGTTGTTTCTGAGGTTGTTATAAGTAGCATGTTTCTGAGGTTGTTATAAGTGGTGCAACTTCTGAGTCCCCATCTATTATGGGTGGAAGTGGAGTTCTTCCAGGTTGCAAGGAAAGGAATTTCCTGAGACTTGCATGGGAGGGTGAGTGATCTTTATTTCTGTGAAATTAAACCTCTGGGTTTCCAATGTTGCATTTCCCTCCATCCCGCCATGGAAAAAGTCCAGTCTTATCTTCACCAGGACAAGAATTAAGGCCACTGCCTAGAGTCTCTGCTCTGTATTAAAGCACAGCACAATCCAGCATCCTGTATGTGGAGTTTGCATGGCCCATCTTCTAAAGCCATATAGCTATGGAAAGAGAAGAAGTGAGCATGTGGGTCACAGAGGAAGAGAGTAAGAGCAGAACAAGAGAAAGATAACTCTTTGTCTGAGGATTATATATTCCCAGATTTTCATGGGCTTGTATTGAGGTCCACTCCAATTATTTATTTCCCAGGTTAGACTGATAGGCAAGCATTTTCCCTAGGTCATCATCACCCCGACTTCACTGTGCATGCATCCATCACTCCCTTTAACCCCCAGGTCTGCAGGGAATGAACTGGTGTTCCCTGGGGAGTGTGAAGTTGTAGTTTCCAGATGACCATGCTGATAATGTTTGGTTTCCCCTTTGCTCTCTTTTGATTTTAAAATTAACTAGCTAATTAGGATGATAGCAGGGTCCCAGTAGGTTTCTCTGGTATTCAGAAAAAAACCAAAACAACAAAAAACGGTTGAGGTTAGGAAAGATTTGTTCTTGTTGTTAGTATATTGAATTATTGGATCATTTATCTTCCTTTTATTAAGTTGTATAAGCTGCCTATAGATGGAGATTAAACCTTTATCAGTGATAACATTTGCAAATATGTTCTCCCATACAGTGGGGTTTCTTGTTGTTTTGTTGATGGTTTCTTTTGCTGTAAAAAAGCTTTTTATTTTGATGTAGTCTCATTTGTTTATTTTCTCTTTAGCTTCCATTGCCCTAGGGGTAGTATCAGTGAGGAAGTTCTTTCGGCATATGTCTGAGATTTTGCTGCCTGTGGATTCCTCTAGTATTTTTATGGTTTCCCGTCTTATGTTTAAGTCCTATATCCATTTTGAGTTTATTTTTGTGTATGGTGTAAGTTGGTGATATAGTTTCTTTTTTTTGCATGTATCTGTTCAATTTTCCCAACACAATTTATTGAAGAGAATGTCTTGACTCCATTGTATGTTCATGCCTCCTTTGTCAAATATTAATTGAGCATAGTGGTTTGGGTCGATATCTGGATTCTCTTTTCTATTCCATTGATCTATATGTCTGTTCTTGTGCCAGTACCTGGCTGTTTTGAGAACAGTGGCTTTGTAATACAGCTTGAAATCTGGTATTGAGATCCTTCCTACTTTATTCTTCTTTCTCAGGATTGCTGTGGCTATTCGGGGTCTTTTTTATTCTAGATGAATTTTTGAAGAGTTCTTTCTAGGTCTGTGAAATATGCCGTTGGTATTTTAATGGGGAGTGCATTGAATCTATAGATTGCTTTGGATAGTATGGACATTTTAATGATGTTGCTTCTACCAATCCATGAACATGGTATGTTCTTCCATCTGTTTACATCTTCCTCTATCTTTTTTTTCAGTGTCCTGTAGTTTTCTATGTATAGGTCTTTTACCTCCTTAGTTAAGTTTATTCCTAGGTATCTTAATGTTTTCGGTGTGATGGTAAATGGGATTGCTTTTTTAGTCTCTCTTTCTGTAAGTTCACTACTGGTGTATAGAAATGCCATAGATTTCTTGGCGTTAATTTTGTATCCTACTACATTGTCGAATTCCTTTATTAAGTCTAATAGTTTTTTGGTGGAGTCTTTCGGTTTTTTATGTACAATATCATGTCATCTGCAAATAAGGAGAGCTTTACTTCTTTTTCTCCAATTTGGATGCCTTTTATTTCTTCTTCTTGTCTAATTGCAATGGCCAATACTTCCAGTACTATGTGGAACAGGAGTGATGAGAGTGGGCATCCCTGTCTTGTTCCTGTTCTTAGGGGAAATGGTTTTAGTTTTTGCCCATTGAGTATGATGTTAGCTGTGGGTTTGTCATATATAGCTTTTATTATGTTGAGGTATGATCCTTCTATCCCACCTTGTTGAGAATTTTTATCAAGAAAGCGTGTTGGATTTTGTCAAATGCTTTTTCTACATCAATTGATATGACTATGTGGTTTTTATCTTTCAATTTGTAGTATATTGAATTAATTGAGTTTTTAAATATTCTATATTTTATGATTCTTTGACTTCTTGGGGCCCAGTTGGCCAGCTTGGGCTAGCCTGGCCAGCCCCTCCCAGTGTTAGCTAATTCTTAGAGATAGTACACAACTTGTCTACTAGCATTCTTTCATACCTAAATCAAGCAATTCAAAGCTATGCACCCAACGTCTTCTTTATCTAACTCTCACATATCAAAGCAATATTTCCTCTATCCTAAATTTTGCCAGGGCTAGATACTTGACAACTAGAGACCACCCCAATAGCCCAGAATACATCAAAAGTTTTAAGCTCTTCAACTTGAAATTTGCTCAAACTTGACTACTCTGCCTTGCAGTGTTCTTTGTGCAGAAAGCACAATAAATGCTCTGGGCTATGCTTTCCCCTGCATTCCTTCTGCCAACTATAAAATTCTGGTAGCCATGCATTGTGTGGCATGCCCCTTTCTCTTGGGAATTTTAAGTAATACACTAGTTTTGCAAAGGTGGTTGTCTCATATCCATCACTTTACCACACATGATTAAAACAAATCCTGAGAACATTTTAATATATGTATCAATTCATTGTTTTCCAGAAATGGCATCTGTTTTATACAGATAAGAAGGTCAGAATGAAAGAGTTGCTGTTTGAACTCTTGTGACTGCTACCCTTGACAGTTGCCCTGGGACTGGACTGCCTCGGCTATATATTTACAATGAAAATAGAAGCAATTAATTAAAAAATGAGGGCTTCTTTAACTCTAGCTTTGAAAATATGTCTTGAAAAATGCTGCATATGGTATTATAAGTTCTCCACATTTTTGGGTCAAACACCTCATGTTACTTTTGATAGTTCAAATTTGAAGAAATATCTGGCACACATTAAAGCATTAAATTTCAGGGCTATTTGTCTTTGCCAAGAATATAGATTCTTTCAGTTAGAGGCTCTACTATTATTAAAATTTAACAAGTACAATTGATTGCTTGGAAATAATTTGGGCAAATTTATATAACATCCTTGAGATTTGCCCTTTTATATTTTTCCAATCTATAATGAATCAATAAAAGTTGATTTTACCAAGCAATACCATTTTTCAAGATGTTGTAGAAGTTAAAATCATATAAATTGCATTTATTAATGAAAAAAACTAATGTGCAGGGCTAGATACTGTATGATTCCAACTATATGACATTCTGAGAGAGATAAAACTATGGAGTCAGTAAAAAGATCAGTGGTTTTCAGGAGTGGTGGGAGGGAAGGATGAATGAAATATAGAGGAGTTTTAGAGAAGTTAAAATATTCTGTGTGGTACTATAATGGTGGACTCATAGCTACACTAATAAAAGAGTAAGATGCAAATTGACTGTACCTTCGCGACACCCACCAGCCAATCAGGATTGACTGTGCAAATTAACCCAACAAAGTGGGTTAATTTGCATATGCAGGCACCGAGAGGCCAGGGGTGGAGTGGGACACTTCTGGGCAGCGTGGGAAGGCAAAAAGGTGGCTCAAGCTGAAGCGAAGGCGGTGCTGGCAGCCAGGAGAAGGAAGGCCCATTCTTGCATGAATATTTGTGGATCGGGCCTCTAGTTATTATATATTTGTCCAAACCCGTGGGATGTACAGTAGCACCATGACTGAACCCTAATGTAAAGAGCGGACTTTGGGTGATAATGATGTGTCAATGTAGGTTCATCAATTGTAGCAAATGTTTCACTCTGGTGGGGGATGTTGATAATAGGCGCGCTGTGTTGGGAGGACAGGGAGTATATATGGGAAATCTCTGTATCTTCCTCTCAATTTTGATGTGAACCTAAAGCTGACTTTTATAAAAAAAAAAGTCTTTGAAAAATCATACAGATAACCTTCTACAGCTATTTGTCTTAAGACTGAATATTTCATTCAACAAAGAAAAAAATGGATAATCCAAGTTCTGGCTAGGTAGCAAACCAGACTACTCTCAAGACCTCACCAGTAGTTTATGGACATCACTTCTAGATACATGCTGCTTCATGTGTGGTCTGAGGACTAGCAACAGCCATAACACTTGAGAGCTAGGTAGAACTGCAGAATCTCTGGACCCACTGAATCTGATTCTGTATTTTAGTAAGATCTTCTGGTGATCTGTATACACATTAAAATTTGAGCTCAGCTGGTGTGGCTCAGTGGTTGAGCATTGATCTATGCACTAGGAGGTCACAGTTCGATTCCTGATCAGGATACATGCCTAGGTTGCGGGCTTGATCCCCTGTGTGGGGTGTGCAGGAGGCAGCCAATTGATGATTCTCTATCATCATGGATGTTTCCATCTCTTTCTCACTCTGCCTTCCTCGTTGAAATCAATAAAAATATATTCTTTAAAAAAAATTGAGAAGTGTTGCCATAAATAATAGCCTTTAACAGGATTCAGTTAACACATTTTTTAGATTCTGCTTTTTAGTTGAACTCCCTGGAGAATAAGTATAACATACCCAACATGATTTCTATGTCCTCACCTGTTTCTTACTTCCCCACAAGACACATACTTAAATTTGCTTTAGAGAATGAGAAACATATGAAATGTCTAGAATAATTTTTTAGGCCTATTCCTGGCAAAATAGCAATTTATATCCACCAAAGATATTTGGATTAATAGTTCATTATGTAATTTTTAAAAATAGTTTGCTTTTGCTTATAACTCTTATGTTGATGTACAGACACAACTGGAATTGGGACTGGCTGGAGTCTTGAGGGAAGAGTTAGAAACAAAAGTGAATTTATTGCAATTTAGAGTATACATATTGCTATACATAGTCTTGCCTATGTCTTAATGGTTTTTGGACAATAATATTAATTAATTAAATATAAACTATTTTTAATTAAGTTTTAAATACAACTATATTTTGATATTCAGTTGTGCTTTTGGCATTCAGCATTGTAGGTGTGAAAGTGTTTTCAGGTTCAGACTATTTTGAGATCATTGTGAGTGAAGCTTAGGTTCTTAAAAATGAAAGAATATTATTTGGCAGTAGGTAGGGTAGAGGGACAGGACGAGGATTTGAACAATATTTCTTCAGAAGATTCAGGAGAATGTTGGACCATCACCAAAAGAGAAGTTCAAAGCAGTGAAGAATTTTCTTAACTTCTGTAGTGGATAGAAATATATTAAATACTGGAGAACATGTAACATTTGTATACCCTGAAGTGTTTAGATTCCAGGAATGGCACTCTATACCATATCATCCACCCTCTCATTTCTAATTGTAGGTGGTTTGCTGGAGAGGGGATCCTGAGAAACTTAGAGAAATAGTTATACTTTCTTGACTGTTTTAAGACAAATAGTTTCTTATTTTCAAGAAATATGTTTGCTAGATATTATCCAAAAAGCTATAAGCCATAGTGTTAGATAGGACAAGGGTCTCAATATCTGGGCCATTCTTACCAAATATTAATCTTGCTAAATATTAAAATGTAGCACAGTATTTTGCAGACTACATTTAAACAGGATAAGCTTGACAGGAAGTCAACCTGATAAGTTTGGCCAACTGCAAAGGAAGAAATCAATATCTAATTGATCAAACTGTGTGTGTAAGCAATGGCTAAGCCTTCCTTCAGAGACAGAGCTTTTGATATGAATCCTTTACTTGATTCCAGTAAATAAAACTACCTTGTGACAACCTCATCTTGTTTTTGAAGAGAGAACTCCAAATGGCAAACCCCTTGAGTTTGGTAACCATAGTGATATTATTTTATAGAAATAATATAAATGAGTAACTTTTTCATTCTTTTTGTAGATCGTATCTTCATCTGATATCTTTTTTCTTCTGCACAAAGGATTTTCTTGAAATTTCTTGTGTGGGTCTGCTGTGGATGTATTCTTTCAGCTTTTGCATGTCTGAAAAAGTGTTTTGCCTTCATTTATGAAAAAATTTATTCTGGTAATGAATTCTAAGTTGACAGTTTCATTTTTTCTTTTAGTACGTTAAAAATATTGCTCCACTGGATTTGCTCTCATCACTAGCTTTTTTTCCTTTTCATTTTATGTGTATTTTTAAAAATATATTCATTTTATCACTGTGGTAAGCAATTTGTTTAAACTGTGCCTTTGTGTAACTTTCTTCAAATTTCTTGTGCTTGGGAGAATTGAATATCTTGGTTATGCGGGTTTCTATTTTTCAGAAATTTTGGTCATTATTTATTCAAATAGTTTCCCTTTGCTTGCCTCCATTTGTGTTTCAAGTTTCCATATATTTGGCAACTTAAATTTGTCTCAGCAATCAAAGCCTCTGCTTGTGTATTTTTTCTCTCTGTTTCAGTTTGGATAGTGTTAATTGCTGTCTTGGAGCTTACTAACATTTTCTGGTGCAGGATCTATTCATTATTTCATGCTGTGTATTTTAATCTCAAACATTGTTATTTTTCATATCCTAAATACTTATTTAGACCTTTTAGTATCTTCCATGTATATCTTTAATGTGTCAAATCTAGCTTTTTGAAAATATAACAACTTTTAATCATTTGATTACTAATTTTATCATTTATGTCATTTCTGGGTAAACCTTTGGTTGACTAATTTCTCTCATTCTGGGTAATAATTTCCTGCTTCTTTACATACTTAGTTACTTTTTTTGAGACTTTTAATTGTTTTTATTACTCAAAAAAAGCTTCATTTTTAAAATTTATTTAGCTTTCTGACTATGTGCTTGTGCCTTCAACACTTTCACAATGATTTTCTGCTCCTCAATAAGGAAAGCACACTTGATCCTGTCACAGACACATTTAGCACACATGGATCCACCATAGGCCCTGCTGATGTGTGTGTTTTCATTTTAGACAACCTCATTAGAACGTTAGGTCTCAAGGTATGAACTCTGCGAAGTTGGCCTGGGCACACACTGCATGCAGATTTTGGTGCTTTCCCAACCTTCTTGGTATAAAGGTAAACAATTCTATTACCAGGGGTTTGGGAAGCCTAGTTTTGTTAGAGGCTATATTGCAGGACAGCCTCTGATGGTTTGTCAAACACTGGACCATGGTGCATACCTAAAGTCACCATCCCGGAAGAACCATACTTAGTTACTTTTGATTGGATGCCTGACATTGTACATTTGCCTTGTTGGGTGCTGAATATTTTTATAATTTTAACATTTTTGGACTTTGTTGTGGGGGATTGTTAAGTTACTTCAAAACAGTTGGATCCGTTTGTGTCTCATTTTTAATATCTGTTAAGCAGGACCTGAGCAACAGTTAGTCTAAGATTAATCTTACGTAATAGTGAGGTAATGCCCTTTTAGTAGTCTGATGCCTCTCAATCATGTGGTTTTCCAATCTAGCCTATGTGAACTTTGGCCACTATTTAATTCTGTGATGGGTTCTTTCCCGGGCTTTGGGTAGTTTTTTCACACATATGCTAATAAGTTCTCAACTGGATACTTCAGGGATACCTTCCCTATATGCAGCAATCTCTTCTCCAGTGTGGTGCCCTGCAAACTCTAGCCTACTTACCTTCCCTGGACCTCCAGATCAATCTCTTTAACACAGGAAGAGCGTTTCGCTCTTTTTCTTGTGCTTCAGACTGGAAACTTTATCCAGGCAGAAGGCTGTGATTATCATAGGGATTACCTTGTTTGTTTCCCAATTCTCAGAGATTGCTGCCTTCTGTTGTTGTCTGACACCTAATATTTTGAGAGCTGTTATTTTATATATTTTGTCGTTTTTTTGTCTGTTTGTTTCAGCTAGGAAGATAAATCTGGTCCTGTTAATGTATTTCGGACCAAAGAAGAAATTCTTGAGCTATTTTAAACCAGTATTCTTTTATCCTTGTCACTGCTACACAAGCAGAAACCCTGCATTTTATATTCCGGGTTCTGAGAAACCACTGACTTGATATTTCATTAAAGGGCTGTTTCTATTGAAGGTAAATAGCATCTTGGATCCATAGACCCTTGGACAGATCATAGATTTTTTTCCACCATTTCCCTCGACCCCAAGTATATTAATACTTCTCCCCTTACATCCTTTAATTCTTAACATGTTAAGATACTTTCTAAGAAATAACACATCTTTTTCATTGAAATTCTTTCTCTGTCATTCTCTAGTTGTTTTATGTATATATACATCTACTTCTAATGTGCCTTAAAGAGTATCCTAATTCACAATGAGAAAAATGATAAGGCAAGGGATGTAATCATTAGAGCTAACCATTACTAATTCTCCTTCTTTTGAAAAATACCTTCTAACACCAAATAAACACACAAATGAATAAGTAAGTAAATATCTAGCTAATTAGGTAGTAGATATAACTCAGTCATTGAAGTTTCTCAGCATATTCAACACAAAGTTAAACTATAAAACCAAATGTGTCATGCAATTTGACATTTCCATGCCTTTTCTTTCATTGTTTTTATTTAAATCTTTGGTCACAGCCTACTGCATATTCATATTCTTTCTCTCTGGTATCAAAGCCACCTTTTAGGATATTAATTACTGATGTTGTTTTGGGGCAGAGTTTTACATACTCTATCAAACCCATTTACTTTAAACTCAAATTGCCAAAGTAACCATAAGTTAATGATTATGGAAGCTGTATTGGTAAACTTAATTATAAAAAAAAAAAGTGCCCTACAGCCCCTTTTGGAAAAAGAAAAAGATTAATATAAAATAAACAACACTGATGAAAGTTGTTTAGCTGTCCCGGAGTATGGCCATCGGAGTTCAAGCAGTCCTAAGGTTAAAGTCAAAGGGCTCCATAGGTACTCCTATTTTATTAAACTGAAAAAATTAAGCAACTGGATTCTTACCTATTTTTTTTTTCTAGGTACCTTCTTTCCAAATTACAGTTAAGATGCCTCCACCCTTTCTAACAGTGAGAAATAGCCGGACATAGGATATTCTTCAAAACAACTTTCAGGGAAATATCCTATATAATAAAAGGCTAATATGCAAATTGCCCCCTTGGGAGTTTGACCAGGAGACCAGGAGTTCAGTCGCTCGCTATGACTTGCGCTGACCACCAGGGGTTGGTGCAGAACATGGTGGGTGATCAGTGTTGGTGGAGGAGGAGGCGGGGAGGTCTGGAGGTGGGGAACCTGATTGACCCTGATCACCGGCCAAGCCTAGGGACCCTACCCGTTCAATAATTTTGTGCACCGGGCCTTTAGTATAATATAAAATTAAAATACCAATGTTGTGCATATTATGTTAAACTTATTTCAACTGTTTAGAAAGATAGCTTTAGAAAACATATTTTCTTTTTTTCTAGATAGAAGCAATGAAAAACTTATATGATACTTAGTCAGATAAGTATATTATATTATGGCCAATAATACTACCTAAGGTGTGCTTTTTTAAGTAATATTTTTATATGTGTGTACTGTTAAAGAACTACTAAATATTTTTTATAAAATAAAGAATTTAGGTCATGGAACTATTTAGAATATGTAACAATATAAAGGATTTTTTAAATATTATTACTGAATATACTCTAGAAAACACGAATTCATTAGATAGATTTTATTCAGATAATTTTGAAACATTTTTATTGGTTTCCTAGGTTATGTAACCAAACATTAGAAGCATATGGACTACTAGATAAGACATCAACAATCTTTTTTTTTCTTTTTATTAATTTCTTTATTGATTAAAGTATCACATATTTGTCCTCATCCCCCCATTTCCATCCCAGATCCCTCCCCACGCATGCCCCCACCCTCCTGTTGTCTGTGACCACTGGTTAGGCTCATATGCATGCATACAAGTCCTTTGGTTGATCTCTCCCCCATACCCCCACCCTCCCTTATCTTCCCTCTGAGGTTTGACAGTCTGATTGATGCTTCCCTGTCTCTGGGTCTGTTTTTGTTCATCAGATTATGTTGTTCATTATTTCCCCTAGATGAGTGAGATCATGTGATACTAGAAATACACTTAATAAGAAGAGAAAATGAGACAAGCAATAATGGTTATGCTGAGAGGCAAATGAATCAGTCTGTAGTGAGTTTCTTTCTGGGCCAACAGTCCTTTTGAGTCCCAATTTCAATGTCAAACAATTCCTTATGTATACATGTCAGCAATGATATTTCAGTTCTGGATGGTGGACAAATGGTGGTAATGCAGGTCCGACTCTCTCTAGTTTGGTCCTGGGCAACCTGCAGCGACGCACAGCTGCTGACTGCTAGTATGGCAAGGCATTGTCAGTGTCTTCCACCTCTGGACTGTTTCTCTTCTGTCTTCATGGCTGGAACAGTCCTGTCAATTCCTCTCTGTTGCAGGAATCCACATGGTCTTGGAGTTGTTTTCTGAAAATACACAAACATATTCTCGACCAAAAGTTAATAAAGGAATCTTTTCTATAAATTTCTCTTGGGATCCTTTTTCATTTTTTGCCCAAATTATTTTCCTTTGGCTTGTGTCGACATCACGTGTGTTTTTCATGGGTGTCTTGCTGTTAGCATTACAAATGAAAGTTAATTTTCTAAAGTAAAAATTTTCTAGATGTAATTTATTTACAGGATATTTTTCCTTACATGATATTCTTCTACTATCCCCCCCTTTTTGATTTAAATATTAGGAGGCTTTTGGAAATTTTATAATGTAGTCTTGATAGCTTTTAAATTTTAATTTTTTGCACTAAAATATGACTGCTTTAGGTTCATTACATGTTACACAATTTTACCATGAGATGAACTACCAATAAAATTTTTAGTTAACACTTTAGGAACAGCTTTTTGTCCAGTACCATTAATTTTTCTAGAATATTTGCTTATTTCACTTAGCCAATTTAAATTAGTCTGAGAACTTGACTACTATTTCACTGTCAAATTTAATACTCTATCAACAATCTTAATTTACCCTGTAAATATTAGTGGGAAGGATTATTTGCCT
Organism: Corynorhinus townsendii; assembly: GCA_026230045.1. NCBI lineage: Eukaryota > Metazoa > Chordata > Mammalia > Chiroptera > Vespertilionidae > Corynorhinus > Corynorhinus townsendii. The sequence goes on along the minus strand of JAPDVU010000006.1, from coordinate 108,601,268 downwards.
TCTTGAGTAGGCCCTGAGCATTCCTGGTGCTAGACTGAATTTAGATATCAAAAACTCACTTCTCCACACCATGGGGTACAAGACAACTCAAACAAGTCTTGTTGCAGTGAGAGGGCAGCTGCTGTCGGCCAAGTCTCTGTATGTTACGTGGGTCCCGATTTGAGCTGGGCATGGGAAGCGAAGCAGCCATGGGGCTAGGAGACCTCCCTCAGAAGGGTTGAGGGTTCAGGCCCCTGTAAAGTTGGGGGGGTAAGGGTCTGTGCCCCACCTCTGTTGACCCCCAAGTTCTCTCTTGATGGCCCCTCTGTGACTGTGCCTGTCTTAGGTGGTTCCTTCCCTGAGGAATCTTACCCATCTCTGGCTAACCAGCCATCCTCTGGGGCCAAGCAGGGTGATGTGAGGTTCAGTTCTGTCTCCTTGGTAGCCTATGCCCCTGTGGCCTCCACACCCAGCACCTGCCTTGGGATCCCCTTGCCAGCTGGCAGGGCCCTGGCACTGATCACATATCTTGGGGGACCCAGGATTCTTCTCCAAGGAGGGCCCAGCTCACCCCATTGGGCGAGAGACAGATCCATGGTACCAGCCACCACCAGGCTTCAACCTCAGCATGAACAGAAAGCACAGGGAACAGCTGTGGGCAATTGTATTGTGAGAAGAGGGTCCTTCTTGGCCAAAAGGGGCAAGAGTGGCCAATACATAATGCTCAGGTGCCTTCCCAGGGGGCCCTCTACACAGTGGAAGGGATTAAATCCTTTCAAGACATCAACAATATTAAAGTTAAAATGCAAATACGTTCTTTTTCCAAAGTACATCTTTTCTGAAAATTGAACCTGTTTTGGTAGCCAACTTACCCTCATTGAACACATTAAATTATTTATTAAATAAAAAATAATTTAGAACTGTTCAAATATCAGACAGTCTCAAGGGTAAAATGTGTGCATGCATGCATACACACACAAATGAATGAATATTGGAGAGCACAGCTGGGAACAAAATTGTACCAGGTTGTTAGATACTATATTAGTCCAAAAAAATGTGCCAAGTTGTAAAGATTATACCTGTTTATTAATAAAGTGAAAGACCTCACATGAAGCCTCTAGGAAAATTTACTTTAAAATAATCACTTGGAAAAAAGGTATATTTTCTAGAGACTTCTTAATATTAACTTAAATTTCTGGGAAATAACTGGGATGTGTTTTGTAATGACATCCTCTGTTTTCCATTTGATTGCATACAAAACCCCATTTGATTATGCACCTGGCCATGGTTATAATTGCATTTCCTGCCTCTCAACATACTTCCAAATAGGCTCCTTTGTGTCGGTGTCTTTAAAGCTCAGTTCCCTCAACTTGGAGCACTCTTCCCCCAAATCCTATCTAATAAAAGAGTAATATGCAAATTGACTATCACTCCAACACACAAGATGGCTGCCCCCATGTGGTCAAAGATGGCTGCCTCCATGTGGACACAAGATGGCTGCCACAGCCAGCAGGGGAGGGCAGTTGGGTGGGACCAGGCCTGCAAGGGAGGGCAATTGTGGGCAATCAGGCCAGCAGGGGAGGGCAGTTGGGAAGGCCCAGGCCTACAAGGGAGGGCAGTTAGGGGTGATCAAGCCTGCAGGGGAAGGCAGTTAGGGGTGACCAAGCCAGCAGAGGAGGGAAGTTGGAGGCGACCAGGCCTGCAGGGAAGGGCAGTTGGGGGGGACCCAGGCCTGCAAGGGAGAGTAGTTGGGGCAGTTGGGGGCGACCCAGACCTGCAGGGGAGGGCAGTTAGGGGCAAACAGGTTGGCAGGGGAACAGTTAGGCATCAATCAGGCTGGCAGGGGTGTGGTTAGAGGGTGATCAGACTGGCAGGTAGAAGTGGTTAGGGGCAATACCTACCGGGATTGGGCCTAAATGGGCAGTAGGACATCCCTTGAGTGGTCCCAGATTGGAGAGGGTGCAGGCTGGGCTGAGGGACACCCCCCCCCACCACCACCCATGCATGAATTTTGTGGACCGGGCCTCTAGTATTAAAATAACTGCTTCCTTTGGCTTTATTTGGCTCTCTGCTCAAATGTCTATGCCTTTTCTGACTACCCTATTTCATTAGTACCTTTCACCACTCCCAGTTATTCTTGAGCCCTAACTTTGTTTTGTCTTCGTAGCATTTACCATATAACATGTCTCATGTTCCTTTGTTTATTATTGCCTCTCACTGGAATGCGAACTTCAGTAGATCAGGGATTTGTTCTATTCACTGCTGAAACTTCAACTTCTAGTATAGCTCCTGGCTTCTTATAAGACAAGTATTCCATTTGTAAAATGCATGCATGCATGCATGCACACACAGATGAATGAATAAATGACAAAACAAATAACTGCTACCCATAGGATCTTCTATATAAGTTCATAGGATATTCCCTTTGCCAAGATCTGAACTTTCATAATGACACAAATCAGTATGTGGGCAGTTTTAGCCATTGTGTTGGGTAAGTAATAGGACATTTCAATATGGAAACTCATAGCTTGGAGTCTTGGAATATTTACTTTTAATTATGACATTGATGATTTTGCCAACTCTATTTTAATTTTCTTTTTTTCTAGACCTTAGTTGTTTAAGGTTGGATCTCTAGTAGGTACTCTGCATTTTTTTTTCACTTGTATCCTAATTTTAAGAACTGTATTACTACTCTGCTTTGTGGGAGCTACTTTATCTCCCCATTTTTTTCTATTTATTTATTTTTATTAAACTGTATTGGGTGACATTGGTCAATAAAGTCACATAGGTTTCAAGTGTACATTTACATGACACATGATCTGTATATTGCACTGCAATTTTTAAAATTGCTTTATTATATCAATTTCTGTTTACAGTTTTTATTAACTTTCAGGAGCTTTTTTGGTTCTTTGATTTTTAAAAAATATTTGTTTGACTTTTTTTCTTGAACAAAAGTATCTTTTCTTACTGCCTAAAGGATATTAATGTTAACAATAAGGTTTTATTTTTCTTGGAAAAAAAATCTGTTTCCTTCAAGTTACATTTGACAGATTTTTGTTTGTCTTGGTTTCTATAGTCCATGCTATAGACTTTCCATCTAAGCTTGGTTTTCCTTGATTGAATGCTTGGGTAGTAAATAAAATGCTGAATGGAAGCTCTTTTCATTTGGTAGGTGGGAGAGTTGCCACTGCTTTGAAGTGTATTGTAGGCTTTAAAATTCACTGGGATGTCAACATTTTCTTTAGTTATTTTTTCTTTGAGTTGCCCCCTAGCCCCCACCCAACCTCTGCCTAGAGAGTAAATGTTGATCTGCTAGTGTTCCTAGAGTCTAGTTTCAGAAGGAACCCGGAGTCTTAGCAATTTACTATAAACATATACATATACTTTATAAAAGAGTTTAAAAGTTCTAGTGAATTAACTAGAAATATCAGAGGGTACCTTGAAAAGAGATTGTTGGGAGAGGTGAGGGGTAAGGAATTGCATTAGAGAAAAAGTTAACATCTACAGAACTTGGCAATCTATGGGTACATTGTTGTCCTTACCCTGTCTTGGAGGAAGAAGAGTACCTATTTCTTCAATGATTATAAACAGATAAAGTTATTTAATTTCCCTTACAATAAACCTCAATAAATCTGTTCAGTCTATATATATCAAAGGCTAATATGGAAATTGTCCCTGTGGGAGTTCAAATGGGAGACCGGAAGTTCAGTCACTCGCTATGACATGTACTGACCTCCAGAGGGTGGCGCAGAACAAAGGAAGGCCCCAGCCGGCAGCTGGAAGGCCCTGATTGGCCCTGATAGCTGGCCAGGCCTAGGGACCCTACCCGTGCATGAATTTCATGCACCGGGTCTTAGTTAATGTATAAAGAAATACTACAACTCAACTCCTTTAAAGATATACTTATCATTATGGATAGATAGATGTCCAGGAACATTTAAATGGTGTTTAAATATTTCACCATTATCATCAAATTGGTTCTTTCTATACTCATATCTTTTGCAGTTGATCTTGGGGGTGGACCTAGAAAGAATTATTTTATGCTTGAACTGTATTTCAAATCATAATAATCATACCTCATGAATTGTGCTACATGACTTGATCAATTATTTCATTTAAAATTCATAATAACTACTTAATTTCAAATGCGGATTATAAAAATCCGCATTTTAAAGCTTTAGGAGGTTAAATAACTCATTCAAGACCACACACCTAGTAAATGACAGAGCTGGAATTTGAATCTAGGCAATCTGTTCTTCCCTTAACACATATAGGCCACTGATGTGAAACTTGATTTTTAATTTGTTTCTTAAGCTAAAACCAAAGAAGGAGCTAAATGGATTATTAAACTTTAATCTCTGTGTTGGGAGAAAATCAATTTGGAGTCAGTTGTCTTGATCTATAAATAGTTATTGAGTAGGTAGCAGACACTATTGGTCTAGCATGTAGGCTCCTCAATTAGACTACTTTGTTACTTAATAGATATATGATGTTGGATTACTTTTTTCAACATTTCTTGTGAGGATTACATTGTTTAATACATGTAAAGCACTTAGGACAGTACTTGGTGAATAATAAATGGTCATGTCTCAGCTGTTATTTCTGCATATTTCTTAGAATATTAATTTTAAGAATATAAGAATAGACACATGACTTTATACCTCACAAGCAAAAACATACACTAGACTTTATAGTTCAAATAGATTCTTTCTCTAAGGTTGTGAAAGTCTAACATTTTTCTTCTTTTATTATTATTTTTAAATCTTTATTGTGGAGAGTGTTATAGTAGCCCCCGCCACTTACCTCCCATACCCTCCACCACACAAGACTAATATTTTTCATTTAAGGTTGACACAATGTGAAATTTATGAAAATGAAATTCTTAAAAATGCAGCTCCTTTATGAGAAAGGAAGGAAAGGCACCGGCATTCTGTTGTACATGCAATTGGAAGTATTCTAGGCGGTAAAACAGTGTCATCTAGTGAGAGCTTTAGGTGAGAAAATTCCCTAAGTTAAATTAACATATCTAAACAATTCTACTTATTGGATTCAAATTCCTAGAATTAAAGAAAGCAATTATTGCTTAAGTGATACATAAGTGAGAGTTGATGTTTTAGACACATTCATCATAATGAAATAGACACAAAGGGTCAGAAAGTTGAGACCTTACTTGGTATTATATTAGTAAGTGGCATATTAGGTTGTCCTAATCATAGTTTTGAAATTCTATATTTAAAGGTTTATTCCCTTGCATTTTGGAAGTTTGGAGGTGGTAGGTGTGTTTTTTTTTTTTTGGGGGGGTGGGGGTGTGTATTTAGAAATCCACTATAAAGTGAACTAGTAATTCGTGAGCAAGCAGTGGGCTCATAGCTGGGGATGTGAAGACACAAGTAGCTTCTTCTCTTTGTTACAATGGCATTTCTACTGTATGCTAAGAATTAGATGCCATTCCTTTCATGTTAATTCCAGAGAGATTGCCACAGGTAACACATTCTTTGAGATATTAGCATTTTTCACTGTTATTGCTAAGCCGTCTTTTGTATGAGATGACTCAGTTCACATTATGAGCCTTCTTTTTGGGATTATTATAACTGGATAAAATAAGCCCATGCATTTAAAAATCTTTTAAAATATGTTTTTAATTGATATTTGAGAGAGAGAGAGAGAGAGGGGAAGGGATTGGGAGAGAGAGAGATAGAAACATTGATAAGAGAGAAACATCCATCAGTTGCCTCCTGCATGCCCCATTATGGGGGAATTGAGCCTGTAATCTGAGTATGTGTCCTGACCAGGAATGGAACTGGTCTTGGTGCATGGGACAATACTCAATCAACTGAGCTACACTTGCTGGGCCATTTAAAAATATTTGGCTCTAAAAAGAAATAAAAATTATCACCAAAGTTTCAAATATATCAGTTAATCAGTAATTCAATTGAGTTTATTAATGAAGTCACTTAAAATGGCAGGATTACTTAGATTTAACATAATCAGGTTTTAAATGAGTTTAAGGATTGCATATTAAAGATTTATTAAGGTTAGTGCTCTAATATGAATCTTAGATAAATTGAATGTAGTAAATTTCAATTCTTAGAAATCTTTAGGTGGTTGTCATTTTTCAATTGGTAATTAATTAATTAATTAATTAGAGATTCACGAGCATGTGAATATAATTTGTAATATCAATGCAATTAAATTCTCTCCTAACACTGACGTATTTTCTTATTCTCCATAATAACAATTTAATTTTTATGTGATTACAGCATCAATTTGAAAAATAAACCCCACAGGGGACCATTAACAACATTTGCTTAGGCGATTCCCACTATGCCTTTTACCCCATTGTATCAAGTCAGCACAATAAGCTCAAGACTCTCAGGCCTCATTTCATTGAACACTGATCACTTTGCAGTTCTGTGTATCCCCCAACCAAACCCCATTTCGTACCTCTCACTAATGCTTTTATTGTGCACTCTGAAACTCAAGCCCTTCCTCAGCACACTTCCTTCATCACTCATATCTCCCCTGAAAGCTCTGCTCACTTTCTCCTTAGAACTGGTTCGCTCACTCACATAGCTCTGCCCACTGACACATCCTTAGATCCGGAAGTGTGGTAGGTCTCCTCTGACTTCATTTTGATAACTCCATGCTGTTTTCACTTCTCTGGAAAACCTCCCAAGCTTTGAAGTTTGGGCCTCAGATCTTAGCAATCATTATTATTGAGGATTTTAATATCCACAATATGATCTAATATATTGGTTGTTCAGTCCTTCTTCTTAAATAGCATCCTTCCACTACCTTAGCCATGATCATACTAAATATTATTATAACTAAATAACTGCATCTACCAATAGCCTCCTATTTTTCTAAATCATAATTTTTATTAACCAAACTCCAATAATTATTAACTCAATTAGAAGCTCTAATTGATTAAACCTACAACTGTCCTACTGTATCTCCACTTCCTCATGTCCTCAATTTCCCTTATTTTTGAGATTAGGTTCTATTGGCTATATATATTATGAACCCTTTTATGAACCCATAGTACTGTTGGCTTTTTCTCTCTTTGTCATATTAACCTGGCAGGATCCCAGCCATGTTTCCATCCAGATCTACCCAGGCCAGGCCTACCAAACAATCTTACCACATTTTGTAATCATAATGTTCTCATATGTGACTGTTATGTTCCTTCTCTTTTTTTTCAGATATTCAGTATTTGATTCTGATTCAAATGTTGATCTTGTTGCCTGTTTCACTCATACAATGAAATAAATCAAATCAAACTAAAATAACCTATAGAAACAGAGAACAGATTGGTGGTTTTGCCAGAAGTGAGGAGTGGGGAGTGGGGAAATTGGATGAAGGTGGTCAAAAAATATAAACTTTCAGTTTTAAGTAAGTGCTGAGGATGTAATGTACAACATGGTGATGATAGTTAACAGTATTGTATTGTGTATTGGGAAGGCCATAAGAGTAAATCTTAAAAGCTCTCATTGCAGGGAAAAATTGTAATTATGTGAGGTGATGAATGTTAACCAAACTTATTGTGGTAATTATGTTGCAATATATACATATATCAAATCATTATGCTATCTTAAACTTATACAATGTCAATTATGTTTCAAGAAAACTGGAAAAAAATTATCAGTAGAGGAAATCCACAGGCTCTTAGCACCATATCTGAGCACGTATTTCTTTCCTTCCTCTTAAGCCAGACTTCTTGATATTCTAATGAAGTCCTACTGCTTCTACTATCCAAGCTTATCACTCCAACAATTTTCTATTAAATCATCAGCATGAAATTATGTAATAGGTCTCAAAAAAGAAAAACTTCCTTCCTGTTCAGCTACTGTTTCATTGTTTTGTCTTTCAGAAAACTTAACAAAGACGTTGCCTATACTCATAAATTTCTATTACCAAATTTTCTCATTTCAGTCTATTTAGGTTTTTACTCCATTCACTTTGCTTAAATAGCTCTGGTCTAATTAATGTTTGCATCATTCTGGACTGATTAGCACAATAGGATGCAGTGGATCACTCCCTTCATTTTCTTCACTTACTTTCAGGATCCAACACTGTTTTCTTCTGCTTTCAGGGATTACTTTTCTCTACAACAGTGATTACTTTTCATATTCCTCACCTTTGAACTATCCAGTGCCCAGTCCATGGTTCATTCTGTTACTTTTATTCACTCAGTAGATAATATAATTTGTTCTTAGAGTCTTTAGGTAGTGGTGATCTCCAGTATATATCTTGATTTCAGCCTTCTTTCCTGAATCCATCTACCAGTGCAACTTTTCCATTTCAATGTCTAATAGGAACTTCAACTTTAAAGTGACTAAATGCCATTTCCTCGTTCCTAGTCTTTCCAGATCAATTATATATCAGAAAACAGTAGTTTTATATTTTCAGTTGCTCGGGTCCTAAACTTTAGAGTTGTCTTTGACTCTCATAATTCACAGGAATAAATCAATAAATATTGGATTCTCATTCAAATTTTATGATTAATTCACTCAACTCTTAAACCACTGCTGAATTCCTAACCCAGCCTCCCACTTTGAATTAGTTTCCTATTGCTGCTCTGCAAATACCATAAATCTTTCAGCTTGAAACAGTAATCATTTACCATCTTACAGTTCAAAAAACCTAAAATCACAGTGCCGGGAGAGCTGCATCATTATAGAGGCTCTTAGGGAGAATCCCCCTTCTTGCCCTTTCCGGTTTCTAGGCTACTGTACTCTTTGGCTTATGGGTCCTTCTTCCATCTTCAAAGTCAGCATCTTATCATTTGCAAGTCTCTTTCTCTCTGACCTCTGCTTTGATCGACACATCTCTCACTCTGATACTCTTGCTTTCTTCTTATAAAGACATTTCTAATTACATTGAGCCCACTTGGATAATCCAGTAGAATATACCCATGTCAAATTACTTAACCTCTTTTGCTAAGTCCTTTAGCCTTGTAAGGTAAAATATACATAGGTTTTAGGGATTAGGGCATCGATATCTTGGGGGAAGGGCATTATTCTATCACCACACACTTTGATCTGTAATCCTTCAAGTGTTCCAAGCTGGTCCCCCCTGACTCCATCCTTTTTTCTATTATCCACAGAGGAAGCCAGATTGATTTTTTAAAAACCGGTCAGAACTTCAATTTTTATGGATAGCAAGACAATATGAAAATATATGAGCTATCTTTAAATTAGTACATTGACTCACTGTAATTTCATTTGAATCCTACGGTTTTATTTTTATAAAACTTATAGAGCTGATTATGCAATTAATATAGAAATATAAGGATTTATAAATAGATAATGTACTTTTATGAAAAAGAACAAGAGTGAGTAACACCACCTTAATGGACTTCTAGTTGCATTATAAAAACAGTAATTAAGATATTAACCTACTTATCTACCCCACAGACTGGAGAAGATAAGTAGATTAATTGAGCACATAGAAATTTTATAAAGAGACCCATACATATATAGAAATTTGATATGGTATTGTAGATCAGAGGAAAAATGGTGTTTCATGGATATTATGCATCATAAATGAATTCCTTTAAGCCATATACAAAAAACCTCATCAATTTAGAAGGAAATATAAAAGTAATGTCTAATAAACTTGAATAGAGAAATTCTCTTAAACATGGCAAACACACACAAATCTGCAAACCATAATGTGAAAGATTGATAAATTAATCCACATTAAAATTAAATAATTGTTTTTATTAGAGGACTCCATAAAGAATGGAAACTTAAGACACATGGAGACAAAATTTGTAATAGGTTTAATCTATAAGAAAGTAGTACCTTGAAGATATAATTATATGCATTACTAAGAAAAAGACAAACACTAATGCATAAAAGTAGTCAAATGACATGAATATTCTTTCTCTAGGAGAGGGATTATAAATAGCAAATCAACATATGAAAATATGTCTAATCAAATAAATAATCATAAATACACAAATAAAATCACAATGTATACCAATTAAAAACCACTTGATTTTAAAAATTGAATTTTATTAAATTATTTATTTATTTATTATTTATTAGAAAATAAATTTGCTGGTGACAATGTAAAACAATGTGGTTTCTCTTATACTGCCATTGAAGGTATAATTGAAATAATTTGGAAAAGAGGTTTTCCTTAAGCAGTAAAGTAAAAGTATATATACACTCTGAATCAACAATTTCAACTCACCTCTTTAAAATGCCCATCTCTGAGGGCACATAATCCCCCTTTCCCATGACACACATTTTCTTATAGATTTCCTTTCCCATTCATTTCTTTGCATACGACATTATGATCTTGAACTTCTCTTGATGATCTCACAATTTCCTTTTAAATTCTTCCTTCAGCAGCCAACAAAATGTGACTACCAGTATTTCTGCACCTGTCCTCTGTTGTTATTTAGGTCTGTGGAGGATAGCGTGGGTACACCTGGAAGATCATGTGTCCCTAAATCTTCTGGGATTAAGATTCCTCTGCATATTTTAATATTTTTCCAGTCACCAATGACTTTCTTCAAAAAGTCAACCTGAGAGTTTCTTTTCTTCTGCAGAACAAGGAAATAAATGGATAGAGAAGGCAACTAACCATGAGTTTTCTCTGATAAAAGCAGGGAGAGACTGGAAGATTTCCATTTTCCTCACAGTATGCCTTATTAGAGTCATTGCCTTCAACTGGCTCATTTTATGATATAGCTGCTTAGAGTTTTAGTTTTTTCTCTCTCTTATTTAGATGGAAATTTTGAACTTTTAGGTTCCATTTTTCAAAGTTACTCTGCCTAATTTTGCAGGTCAATTATTCATCCCTCTCTTGTGTTTATCCTAGAACTCAGCCTATCTGTTGAGTTTTTATCTCAACTGTTGCTCTTCATTAATAATACCATGTGATTGTTTTTTTCTTTTTTTATGAATTCATGTGTCTTCTTCCTGCTCCAATATCTTTCCTTATCTCTCTGTAGATATTGAATATGCTTATTTTAAATTATTTTTTATTGTTTATGTTAATACAGCCTCATCTGCTCTAGCTTTTCTTTTTCTTTATCATCAGCACACCAAATACAGGGTGTCCCCCCCAAAATGTATACACACTTTAACAGCTGATAGCTCAATTTTTAAAATGAAATGTATTTTAATAAACACTGTCTTTATAATTATCAAAGTGTGTTGTGTACATTTTGGGGGACACCCTATATTTATTTTATTTTCCTATGAGTTCTTATTCTTTTGGAGCTATATTCATAGCAATTGATTATGTGCACCATGGAGGAGCATCTAAAGCCAGATGCTTGCTGTGCTCTGTGTGATGATTTTGAGGTAGGGATAACCCCATAAACTAGATGACAGCCCATGGGATTTCATTCTCTACCTTTGTTATTATTCTTAATTAAAATCACTTAGTTCCAGGATACAAATGGGGGAGGACAATAATCTGAGAGGTTGGAAGATTTATTTAGATTAGTTTGGACACTTCCTCTATACTAATCTTGGGGTCTTGGCTGGGTTGGCCACTGCTTTTCTGTATTGTTGTGTTTATTGGGTTTCCAGGGCAATGTGAAGGCGAGATAATGACATATTTTAAAAAAATACTCTTGTTTTCATGCCCAGTCTACTTAATTTAGGAAACTATTTCCCTTTCCATCTGTTACCCAAAAATTGTCTTACAGAGTTTTCTCATAGCTTTTATGTTAATGTGATACATCCTTCAACTTATTTTTGGTCTGCAATACCTCTAAGGCTGAGTTGAGAAGAGGTAGCCAGCACCCCAAGCCAGTTGTCATCATTAGAGGAGCATGAGGTACTCCAGAAAAGTAAACTCACACAGATAAGTATGAAGAAAAATGCTAGTTTTTAATAATATCTTTTTGTAGCTCTCTTATTTTCTATTTGGCAAATCTAACAGGTTATATTCTGTAAGTTTTAATTTCATCTTATTTATAAGACCACATTTTTTTCATTCTTACTTCCTTTCTACTGTTTGTATTTTTAAAAATATTTTTGGTTAGGGCCTTTGATGGTTAATTTTATGTAAACTTAGCTAAGCTATGGTACCCATTTATTTATTCAAACACTGGTCTACATGTTGCACTGAATGTGTTTTGTGGATGCGACTGACATCTATAATTGTTGACTTTAAATAAAGGAGTTATTCTTGAGAGTATGGATAGACCTCATCCAATCAATTGAAGGCCTTAGGAGAGAAAACTAAAGTTCCCTGGTGAAGGAACTCTGCCTCAACACTGAGTCATTGAAGTTCTCCCTTGATTTTCAGACTTTCAGCCTTCACTATAGGTTTAGAATTTGCCAGCTCCCATATGTGTGAGCCATTTCCTTAAAATAAATCTCTATACACACAAACATACCCATTACATACAACATATAGTTGATTTTGTTTCTCTGGGAAAACCCTGACTAATAGAGAGATCTATACTATGGATAAAGGATTGGATTGTTTGATATGACTTAAAACTATAGTAATAAAATCTCTTCTTTTAATTTCTTAGTTTCCCGTTCGATATTTATTGTGACCTCCTGAGAACAGACAGTTACAGAAATAAGTATGAGACTCATTAGAGGACCACATAATTTTTTCTTTTAGTTATTTCCAGAACAGAAAATGAAATATTAAAAACTATTACTTTATTTTACATCAGAATAGACTTAATTGGAAAGAGTAGGTAAAAATAAACTTTGAGATAATAGGTTAAATATTTGTTCAGACTCCCTACAATTTGACTTTCTTATTTACCCTTTTACAAAAAATTCTTTTCTTTCCTTTCTAAATAGGGTGAGGCTGTTTTGTTCACTGTCATTTTCAAGCCTTCTTTTCTACATTTCTCGATGCCCACCAGGCTTTATTGTCTGTCCACTCTCCCCACCCCCACACTTTTTACCTCTTATCACTAAACACAGGGTTATCATTTTATTTTCTTGTAGCTAATACCGCATTCTTTCATGTTCCCTCTTTCTGTTCCTATCTTTTCCCACTTCTTGATCCTTGGCCTTTTACTAACTCTTTCAGAGATTTAATGTTTCTAAGAATTCAAATAAATTTTCTGTTTTGTTTTTAGAATTATCTTTCTTTAGTCCTAGAAATATAAATAGCAACTGTATTTTATGAGAGGGAATATATTGGTGCACTTTTAAAAAGAAACAATGAGAGCACTGAAAAGGAAGGGGGCTAGCAGTTTGAACAAAAGGAAAGTTTACTGGGACACTCAAGGTAGGTCTACCACACAGTGGGATAACAGCAGAATTACAAATTTAAAGGAAAGTGGGAATTTTCACAAAAGACTGTTCATTACTTGTACAAATGATAATAAAACACCATGCCTCTCTACCTAAGAAGGGAGAGCAATTGGTATTAAAAAAAAAACAACTTATGAAAGTATTGCATATGTTTTTTAATGTCAACACTATTGTAGATGTCTCCAATTTTCCTCTCTGCTCCCCTCCATCTCTGGCCTTTACCACAGTTGTCTGTGTCCATTGGCTGTGCATATATGTTCTTTGGCTAATCTCTTCATCTTCTTTTATCCATTCTTTCCCACCTCCATCCCCTCTGACATCTGTCAGTCTGTTCCATGTATCCATGGTTCTATTTTGTTCAACAGTTTATTTTACTTATTAGATTCCACATATAAGTGAGATCCTATGGTATTTGTCTTCTGCTGATTGGCTTATTTCATTTAGCATAATAATCTCCAGGTCCCTCCATGCTATCACAAAGGGTAAGAGTTCCTTCTATTTTATAGCTGCATAGTATTCCACTGTGTAAATGTATCATTGGCAAATATAAAACTGCCTTTAGGAAATGAAAATAATTCACATATTTATTTCTTATCTCTTGTTATGACCTTCACTTTGAGGTCTAATTTGTCAGATATAAGTATTACTACCCCAGCTTTTTTTTTTTCCATTTCCATTCCCCTGAAAAAACTTTATCCATCTCTTCACTATCAGTCTGTGTCCTTTGTTCTGAGGTGGGTCTCCTGTAGAGAGCAGATATATGGGTCATGTTTTCTTACCCACTCAGCTACCCTATGTCTTTTGATTGAGGTATTTAATCCATTTACATTTAAAGTGATTATTGATTGGTACTTGTTTGTAGCCATTTTATTCTTTATGCCTGTGTTCCTCCTTCTGTTCCTATTTCTTCTTTTTACAGCAGTCCCTTTAGCATTTCTTGCATTGCTGGTTTGGTGGTAATAAACTCCCTTAGTCCTTTTTTGTCCGTAAAGCTCCTGATTTCACCCTCAACTTTGATTGATAGCCTTGTTGGGTACAGTTTTCTTGGATTCAGACTCTTGCTTTGCATGACTTTGTATATTTCATTCCATTCCCTTCTGGCCTGATGTGTTTCTGCTGAGAAATCAGTTGCTAATCTAATGGAAGATCCCTTGTAGTTAACTTTCTGTCTCTCTCTGGCAGCCTTTAAGATTCTTATTTGTTGTTGATGTTTGCCAATACTATCTAATAAAAGAGAAATATGAAAATTAATCATCACACCGCTACACCCACAAGCCACGTCCACCAGCCAATCAGGAGAGAGTATGCAAATTAACCCAACCAAGATGGCTGTGGCCAGGGAGCGAGCAAGAGGCTTGGGTTTCCCTGGAAATGGAGGAAACCAAACATTCCGTACACCCTGGCAGGCCCAGGCCTCCACTCAAAGCTACAAAGTTTCAATTATAGAAGATAAATAAATCCCAACAAAAATGGCTGGGGCCACTGAGCAAGCAGGAGACTTGGCTCCACTCAAGTCTATGAAGTTTCAATTATAGAAGATAAATAAATCCCATATACCAGGGCCTCTGCTTGGGTCGCTGGGGGGCGTGGCCGGCATGCAAACCACCACAGGCCCCACACCCAGGCCATCCCATGCCCCAAGGGAACCCCACCCTGATGTGGGACACCCTTCAGGGCAAACCAGCTGGCCCCCACCCGTGCACCAGGCCTCTATCCTATCTAATAGAAGATTAATATGCAAATTGACCATCACTCCAAGACACAAGATGGCTGCCACAAGATGGCCAGCAGGGGAGGACAGTTGGGAGGGATCAGGCTTGCAATGGAGGGTAGTTGTGGGCAATCAGGCCAGCAGGGGAGGGCAGTTAGGGGTGACCAGGCTGGCAGAGGAGGGAAGTTGGGGGTGACTGGGCCTACAGGGAAGGGCAGTTGGGGGGACACCCAGGCCTGCAGGGGAGGGCAGTTAGGGGTGACCAGGCCTGCAGGGGAGGGCAGTTAGGGGCAAACAGGCTGGCAGGGGAGCAGTTAGGCATCATCAGGCTGGCAGGAGAGTGGTTAGGGGGTGATCAGGCTGGCAGGCATAAGTGTTTTAGGGATAATCAGGAAGGAAGGCAGGTGAGCAGTTGGGAGCCAGCAGTCCTGGATTGTGAGAGGGTAGTCTGACTGCCCGTTTAGGCCCGATTCTACCTAAACGGGCAGTCGGACATCCCTAGAGGGGTCCCAGATTGGAGAGGGTGCAGGCTGGACTGAGGGACACACACCCTCAACCCGTGCACGAATTTCATGCACTGGGCCTTTAGTTTAATTTTAATGTGTCTTGGTGTTGGTTTTTGGGTTCATCTTGTTTGGGACTCTGTGAGCTTCTTGAACTTGTGTGAGTTTTTTCTTCTTCCCAATATCAGGGAAGTTTTCTGTCATTATTTCTTCCAACAGGTTTTCTATTCCTTGCTCAGTTTCCTCTCCATCTGGCACCCCTATTATGTGGGTGTTGCTTCATTTTGTGTTGTCCCAAAGTTCCCATAGGCTCTCCTTCTGTTTTTTAAGTTTTTTTTCCCAGTTGCTGCTCTGCTTGAATATTTTTTCCTACCTCCGTGATCAGCAAATGGGCTCACGAGCCACATGTGGCTCTTTGGCTCCTTCAGTGTGGCTTTTCCACAAAATACCATGGCCTGGGCTAGTCTATTTTGAAGAAGTGGCATTCGAAGAAGTTTAAGTTTAAAAAATTTGGCTCTCAAAAGAAATGTCAGTCGTCGTACTATTGATATTTGGCTCTGTTGACTAATGAGTTTGCTGACCACTGTCCAACCTTGTCTTCTAGCTCACTGATGTGGTCCTCTGCTTCTTCTAGTCTACTGTTGATGCTTTCTAATGTGTTCTTTATTGCAATGATGTCATTTTTCATTTCTTGGTTCTTTTTCATTTCCTCTTGGTTCTTACACATATTGTTGTATTTGTCTTTCAACCTTTTCCGTGCCCTTTTGACTGTTGCTCTGAATTCTTTCTCTGACATATTGCTTACCTCCATTTTGTTTACTTCCTTTTCTGGTGCTTCCTCCTTTTATTTTGTATTGGGGCTGTTTCTTTGTCTCCCTATGTTTGCTCCTCTCAGGGTGTCTGGTTATATAGTTCTGTCTCTCCTGCATTGATTTAAAGGCACAAAATAAACATGACAAGACACAATGTACAGGGCACCAAACACAAATGTACTCACGATACCAATAATCCCCAATAAAGGTAACCACCAGAGAAAAGAGAATTAGGTGAGAGAAAGGAGTGCAAAAATTATATTGAGAAAAGGAAAAAATGTAAGAGAGAAAATAAAGGGAAGAAAAAAGAAGGGGAAAAGATATATGTATGTGGGGAGAAAACTCCAAAAAACCAACTACTAATCCAAAAAATGCAAACACACACCCAAACAACAAACACCCAGATGAATTTGAGGAGGCAGAGCTCACTCTAGGCAATCTCTTGACTTTTCCATCCACAGATTGCTTTACCAGCTGTGTTTAATTTGCCAGTTCTGGGTGGATGTTATTCGATTCAACTGTTCCTTCTATCTGCTCTGTGAGAAGGTGCAGGTCCTGTCCGTGTATTCAGTCACCATTTTGTCTCCCCCTGGGAAAACTTTATAGGCACCTGTGGCTGGGGAAGCTGGAGTCTCAGGGTTTGTGGGTTTTCAGCTGAGGCAGCTGGTCTCTGGGTGTTGTGGTTGTAGAGTCCCAGGAGGTATCTGAGGTCTCCTGGGTTTAAGGTAAGGCCGGGCTTCTGATCACAGCTGCTGTTCCCTTCAAGATGGAGCGTTCCTTTCTTCCTCTCATATATTTCTAAAATACAAATTTTAATATATTTCTCACCTAACATACTTTTATTTTAAAATGTGTATTATATTTAAAGCTCATAGGATGTGGAAAAATAAGTCCTATGAATCTTTTAACAAGTGAAAATTATTTTTATGTTATTAGATTGAGGTGATAAATTATAATGATACTGGAGGCCTGATGCAAAAAATTCGTGTATGTTGGGGGTCCCTCAGACCCGCCTGCACCTCTCGCAATCCCAGACCCCTCACTCTTAACCTCCCACCTGATTGCTCCTTACCACCTACCTGCTCACTCCTAATCACCTGCCTGCTTGCTCATTACCGCTCACCTGCTTGCTCCTTACTGGTTGGCTTGTTGCTCCTTAGCACTGCCACAGAGGCAGGAGAGGCTCCTGCCACCACCACTGCACTCGCTAGCCATGAGCCTGGCTTCTGGTTGAGTGGTGCTTCCGCTGTGGGAGTTCACTGACCACTGTGGGGGCAGCTCCTGCGTTGTCCGCTGGTGGTTAGTGTGCATGATAGCGACTGGTCGTTCTGGTCATTCCGGTTGTTCTGCCATACAATCACTGGGCTTTTACATATATAGATTAGGCAAAGAATGTACACAGAAAAGCAGGTGAGATTCATTCTAAAACAGTTTCAAGAAATCTAGGGATATTTATGATAAAATATATGATGATTTAAATGTGGATTCAGATGAATTTGGGAAAAGAGGTGTCAGACCAAGTTGAAGTATGGATGTGTTCATGTGGGATGTGTGCGTGTGTGTTAATGATTTTTGAAAAGATTGCAGATTGTATTTGAATAATTTATATTTCATTAGATATTTCTTTCTGGTAGTACTTCATGCACACCCAAATCAGCATATTATCCCTGGATTCTCTTCAGTACAAAATGTACCATTTTAATAACATGATACAATAAAATAGCTATTTAATTTCAGGGACTTATGCATCTGATCTGATAGTACATTCTAAATTAAATAGAGCAACATTTTTCTTCCATGCTTCCAATATAAACAGAGGCCAAAACATTTGCATATGAAATATATTAACTGTCATGAAATGCTTATCTTCACAGCCAGTTTGAGCAGACAATATTTATTCAATCTTGCAGTCAGCATTCAAAAGGAAATTTAGTGACAATTTTATTTAAGGACATTGTTATCTTGGTTCTGGAAAAAAGTAATTTGGACACTATTTCCGTCAAGGAGATTTAGGAAGTTCAAATCTGCCAGTTATGCAAATTCACTCCAAACAATAACTTGGGCATCATTCAAGGACACTATGTTCGTAATAGTTTTCCTCTACCCTGACCATCTTTGTAATTGTGCAGTTAAAAAGAAAAGTTATATTTTTCATCCATTTAACATCAGGAAGAAAATAATAAAACTCAGGGGTGATTGTTTTGATAACAACATAGAAATTGTTACAGATGTTGATGGAGAAATACCATTTTCCCTATGATGACTTTATTTTTCTAGTTGTTTTATTTCTCTTTCAATTGTCTTGCTTAGCAATAATGACATGTAGTATTGGTAATGGATTATTATTGTATGAGAAGCGATAGTATTACAGATTTTTTGGCTTGTAAACATCCAATAAAGGAAGTGTATTTCTTTTCTGCATATTAATTCACAACCATATGAGAGCTATTCAGAATTTAGATTAAGATCCAAACTTTTCCTTTATTGTTAATCAAGGGAAGGGCAAGATTTTATATGTGTGTGAAGACAACTTACTACTACTTGTTTCTGGTTTCAGCTTAACCAACCTACTTAATGCGACAGGGGTCACATGCATCTTGTGGTCAGGCAGCTCCCAGAGAACAAATGATTGAGGAATTGCCTTCTCACTAAGATCTCTTAAACTTGGTATTAGATTTGTAATGCTGCATAAAAATCACCACAGATCTAGCAGCTTGAAGCAATGCTTATGTATTATGTTATACGTAGGTCAGAAGTCTGGGAATGGCTAATATAGGTCCTGTGCTCACGAGTTTCACGTCTAAAATGCAGATGTGGGCTAGGTTCTTTTACAGACTCATTTGACTGTCAGCAGAGTTCATTTTCTTGAAGCTGTGGAACACACAGTAGCTTGCATATTCAAGACCAGATGGATAACCTCTCTTTTATCAACAAAAGCCTAAACAGTCTTTTAAGAACTCTCCTGAAAAGGTCAGGCCCACCCACAATAATCTTCCCTTTGATTAACTCACATTCAAAATGGGACTTTATATCTGCAAAATGCTTTCACCTTTGCTGTAAAAAGTAATATCATGAGAATTAATGCCATCATATTCATGGCTTCTTCCTGCAAACAAGAACAGGAGATTACAAAGTGTGTTAACACCAGGGGGTTGAAATCTTCACGGCCATTATAGAATTCTTCCTACCACACTTAGCAAACATAAAATTCACTTAAAAAAAAACAAACCATCAGTTAATATGGAATGAAGAGAGAAGTCAAGGGTTCACCCTAATTTATTTTTTTCATTACAAAACAAACAAACATGAGGATTTAAGATCTTTGTTATATTTTATTTAAATGATTTATTGAAATAAATTGTTTAGTAAAAACATATTACAATAGTATTCAATATATATTCAAAATGTATTCAATTAGCACTTGAATTCAAGAAGGATACAACTCATAATATTTGAAAACTATCATGCAACTATACTGAAGCTTCAATATGGCTTAAGTTAATGTTAAATAACTTTGGAAGAAACTATTCTAGGGCATGGTGCTTCATTTCCAGTTTTACAGATTTCAGTTCTTTGGTGTATTTTATTCTCTATCACTTCATCTGTTTTTTCTTTTTTTCCCATTTCTCCCTCTATTTCATGAAAAATATTACCAGGTGTACCAGTTAATAATGGCAGATTTTGTAATCAAAGAAAACATGAAAATTTCAAGAGAAACATCAAATGTGCTTTATTCAACGTAATGTTCATCGCTAGCTACACACTTCCCCCATCTTTCAGGTAATTTGTGGATTCCGTCCCAATAGAACTTTTCTTGTTTTGAGGCAAACCATTCAGAGACCCAATTTTCCACTTCTTCGTACATTTTGAAGTGCTGCTCAGAAAGTGCACATGCCATCGACCTGAACAAGTGGTTATCTGAAGGAGCAAGGTCTGGTGAATATGGCGGGTGGGTTAATACTTCCAGGCAAGATCTTTTAATGTGTCTTTAACTGGTTTTGAAGTGTGTAATGGTGCATTATCATTAAGCAAAATTATTTTGCCATGTTTTCTGGCACATTCTGGTCGTTTTATGATCAAAGCATGGTTCAAATTGATTATTTGTTGTCAGTAATGATCAGTATTAATGGTTTCACCTGGTTTTAGAAGCTCATAATACACCACACCTTCCTGATCCCACCAAATGCAGAGCATTGTCTTCTTTCTGAAGCAATTTGGCCTGCAGTCGATGTTGATGCTTGACCTGAATCAATCCGTGATTTTGTGCATTTGGAATTCTCAAAATAAATTCACTTTTCATCGCCAGTCACAATTCGATGCAAAAACAACTTTCTTTCATGCCATTGAAGCAACATTTTACTGATGACTTTTCAGTTTTTCATTTGTCTTTCATTCAGTTGATGTGGCACCCATTTTCCTTCCTTTAAAATCTTTCCCATTGCTTGTAAACAATCCAAAATTGTTTGCTGAGCAACATTTAAGCTTTCTGCAAGACAAGCATCTTCATCCAATAATGCTTGTAATTGTTGGTCTTCAAACTTTTTCGGTTGACCTGGACGTTCTTTGTCTTTTACATCGAAATAATCACTTTTAAAGTGATTAAACCAGCATTCACAAGTATCTTGAGATAGAGCATGTTCACCATAAGCTTCCCGAAGTACATGATAACTTTTTCTTCAAAATAAAGTAATGAATTAAAACTTCCTATAAATGCTCTTTTTTTGGCACAAAATTCGACATTTTAAGTGTAAAAATATCTATGATGTTAACACTTTCAGCAAATTTGACATAAGAAGTTTTGCAGCTTGCTATCAATACAACAAAATAGCATACATATCAAATCACATATATCAACATATGTGTAATTCTATCTATTGAAAAAAATTCCACATTATTAACTGGTACACCTAGTAAACATTGACCTGGCTGTTTTTGCTCAGTGGTAAGAAGGGATGCAGATTTGATTCCTAGTCAAGGGCACGTACCTTGGTTACAGGTTCAATCCCTGGACCTGGTCAGAGTGGGAAGCAACCAATCGATGTGTCTCACTCACAGATTTTTTTTTTCTCTTTCTGTCTCTGTCTGTCTCTCTGTCTCTGTCGATCAGTCCGTCCCTCCCTCCCTCCTTGAAAAGCAATGGAAAAAAATCCTCATGTGACACCATAACAACAAAATAAACATAAATATTGTAAAATTTTTGTTTGCTATTTCCAGTATTTAGATCACCTGAGGATTTGCTTCTATTGTCTATGTTTTCTCTTGTATTTTGATCATTTGGTCCTCTTTTTTTGTTGTTGTTTGTGTGTGTGTGTGTGTGTGTGTGTGTGTGTTTTGCAAGCCTAGTAATTTTATTGAATATCAGATATTGTTTGAAAAAGTAGAGGTTTCAGATTGTGTTCTTTTCCATCAAAGAGGCTTTACTTTTTCCTTAGTTAGAAAGACAGAACAGGTAATTGATGAACTTAATCTAATCATGAACTTGCTGAGTTTGGAATGGGCTAGAGGTGCAGTAATAATATGTGTAGATCTGGTTTACAACCACTTTCTCAGCATAAATGTTCATTGAGGTTGGTTCCCCAGTGGGTCCTAAACATTATAATCATCCTCTACTAGTATTCAGCACTTCATCTGATTTTTCCAGATGAAGATTACAGAAAACTCTGTTCTACCTTTTGGAAAGCTTTGGCTCACCTTCACCTCTTATCTACATAAGTCATAATACTGGAAATATCTGGAGAGAGAAAAAATTCTACATTTATGGCTTGGTTCTGAGACCCTTACTTTTATCAGAACCTTGATCACCCCATCTCCAGATTTCATGTCTTTGGTCATGCAATGCTTGAATATATGCTGATTTCTCTGACTCTCCACTGCAGTCCTCTTCTCAGGCCCTTCTACAACCTCAGCCTCTTTTTATACACTTAAATACAGAAATATCCCCAAAGAAAAAGTGGCTGCAGAATATCTACTGAGTTCTCAGCCATCCTTTCTATGGAATGTAGGTCTTCCATTGTAACCTCAGCAGCATTATGCTGCCTTTATATGAAAACAAAACAAGACAAAAACTAATTAGCAAACAAATACATTTGCATTTTTTGAGCTCTTCTAGTTTATTTCCATGGCAGAATTGTTTGACCACACACAAACTACACTGTGTTAGCCAGAAGCAGTTTCCTGCTCACCTGGTTTTACAAGGGTCTGAATCCTTGACTTAAGTTTATAAGCAAGATCATAAGAATACTGAATTTAATGGTAGAAGTTTAACTGAGAAGTAAAATAAAGCAAGTGAAATGGATAAACTTATTGCCATTGCCTGGATGTCTTTCTTGCCTTCTGTCACCAAAGTCAAAGATTAAGTAATAGATCATTTGTACTACCTACATCTCTAAGTTCTGTTTTGAAAATCACATCTAGTCTGATAGGCATGCTGCCAAGAAATTCTTGAGAAACATTCTTCAGTGGTAGTTGAAGAATTTAGGATTTAAAAGGCTGTGCAAATTTGTTGGATTTCCAATGTAATTAAGCATTATTTCTGTAGTTATAAAAGCATGTTTTACTAGTTGTAAATTGTACAGTATAAGGAGAAATTACAACTAACAACAGCAGTTTTTTTTATGTTATCTGAGCATCGTAAGCATAATTTAAATATGAATTTTGGGGAGAGCTCAACCATGAAGCTTTATTTTATATAAAAATAACACACAGAGAAAGTTTTATTTAGAAGTTCTTTCAGAGGCCATCAGGAATTCCATGCAATTGCTTTCGTTAGAAGGATAATTAGCATCTATTCAATTTAATGGTAAAATTGAACTCTTTCTGGCCCTATAATTTTATGTTAGATAAAAGTGACCAGATTTTAAACAGAATATCTGTTGGTATACCTAGATAGAATTACTCCTTAGTGCATTATAAGTTGGTAAACATTACATCTCATTTTGCCATCCCACATAAAATTTTATATGTATGTATTTGCTTTACTCTACATATATTACTTTTTTATACGCCGACATTGTGATTTGATTTTCTTGAGGCATACAACATTAGGTTTATGCCTGTGGATAAAAGTATTTTAATGCCACTTTAGGATTAAGGCTCTGTAATAGCTCTTATCTTTCAATGATTATTCTTAAACAAGTATATTTTAATAACTAAATGATAATGATTCTAATTTTAGTTTCTTCAAGGAAAAAACAATGAGAAATTTTATCATGAATAATTTTAGGTCATGATTGCTAGTTCCCAGATAAATTAATTTGCAGAGATTATGGAAGAAAAGAGAGTAAAAACATTAAGTATGATGTATAAAGCTTCTGTCAGCTGGGCTTTGTTCTATCTTCCATACTACAGCCTTTATTAAGTCTGTTTGGGGATCATTCATTTTAGAATGTTATTCATTTTAAAAACTGAGTACATATAAAGGTTCTGGAATATGATATTGACATTTATTTTGCTGATATGAAATTAATATAGTGATCATCCTAAATGAATATATTATTTTAAAAGTATCCCATTTTTTACCAGTGCTTATTAAGTATTGAATCTAATTTATATAACATAATCATTCTATGCTCATCTTATATGTTTCATCAAATTACAAATGTGGTTAGCAAATTTTTCAGAGAGCGATGGTTATGGAAAATATATTTGCTATTCATGATTGCACCATTTATTTTCTTAGTGAGTTTCTGATAATACAGAAGTTTAATGAATACTAGCTTATGGACCATTATTACTACATAGAGAAGCACCAATTCCAAATGCTGCTGTGTGCATGTTTGTATATTTTATGATCTATGAAAAAGTTAGCCACTTAAAATTTTTTCACATCTCTTATCTCTCTAACATGCCATGTGTGCTCAGAAATGTACTTCCCATTATTATGAATTTGGTTTGTCACATCTTTTTAATGATATTGACCATGATGTTCTTACAAGTTTACTAATATAGATTATAACAGAAAACATGGAATGAAATTTAAATGTGTCACCATGAGAAATTATATAAAGCTTAACTTCAAGCAGAGGAATTTGTATTATACATTTAGAAAAGAAAAAAAAAGGTTTGAGAGTAAAACACACCCTCTTAAAGGCAGAGGATTTGATCTAACACATGGCAAACTATATATTGGATTCAATACATATGAAGATAAAATATTTGCTCTAAGAAGCCACAGTCTTAGGTTTGGATGGGCAATTTGTGGAAAACTGGACAAAAGACTTTTACATTGTATGAAAATTAGCATCAGTGCAAAATGGAAAGTTGCCACTGGTTATGAGAGTATGTGTGTATAGAATGAAGCATATTTCTACTGTGCTAAAGAATGTTCTTAGGGAAGACTTTTCAGTAGACCTAGTATTTTATGAAGGCATGGGATAATGGGTAAGCTTTCATCTGGTAGGAAAGTAAGGGTACTTCAAGCATAAAAAATAGATCAATGGAAGCAGAGATGTGAGAGTGAATCCTAAGTGCGTGATAGGAAGTATCTACACTAATAAAAGAGAAACATGCAAATTAACCATCATTCTGCTACACCCACCAGCCAATCAGGAGGGAATATGCAAATTAGAAGGACAAAGATGATGGCTGCCCAGCTGCTCCAGGTGTGGAGTGGCCAGGTGGGGCAGGATACCTTCTATGAGAGGAAGGGCGTGGGGTGAAGGGATCTATAGAAGAGGCACTCGCGCACAGCGAAGACGAAGACTGCAGACTCCGGAGTCTGCAGCGAAGATGAAGAAGACAGACTCCGGCTAGAGCGAAGGCCTGGGTCCCAGGTGCCAGAGGAAAATCGGTGCTGGAAGCCAAGGGAAGGAAGGCCTATTGCATGAATCTCTTCGTGCAACAGGCCTCTAGTCTGTAAATAAAGCTGGAGCAATGAGTTGTGGCCAATTTATGAAGGACCTTAAATACAGACAAAAGGTTTTGACATCCTGTTAGCCAAGAGGAATTGAGGGAAGTACATTATTTGGATATATTAAGTTTCAAGAAAAAATATTTCTTAATAGCAGTCATTGGAGTTCAGTTATATATGGGAGAAACATAATATTGGGGGACCATTGTGAACAATGGAATTTGAAGGTTTTTGTAAATGTCCAGGCTGAAAAGAATGACAATGGTAATGAAAAGGCAAAGGTTGTGTCCAGCTAATACATTACTTTTGCATAGTACTTATATTTTCTCAGAAATTTAAATTTACTCGTGCTAAAAAAGAAAAAAAATACTAAGGATCTACTATGTAACAGTTTATATAAACTATGTTGATAATTTTGAAAAATGCTTCATTTAATCAGACACAACTTGCAAATGAGGAAACCAAGAATCAGAGATGATAAATCATTCTCCCAAGGTCAGGGATAGATCTACTGGGCAGTATTTATAGTTCTAGCTCCCTTCACACTTTTTCTATAACATTTTTTTTACAAATGTCCTCAACTGTTACTTATATATTTTCATTAAAGACACTAATGATAAAAAAAAGTGTTAAAAATCTGATCTTAAAAGCTAGTAGCTTTTTTTCTCCACCATCTATTTATCAACTCTACTGGTAAGATCAGTGCCCATTGCTAACTGGTAGCACTTCTCAGGAAGGTCTGGCTGGAAATGTCATGACATCTAGTACAACACTTCTGAAATAATAACACCCCGATTCTAAACATTAAAAATGGGTAAGTAAAAATGGGTAACCTTCCAATTCAAGGAATGAAATACAAACAATTCCTCATAGCATGATAGTTTCAGTAATACCATTTCTATAATTTTAAGGGGAATTGCTAAGATGGTATGTCTCAGTAATATATAAAATATATATTTGTATTGCTGGAAAAAAGGTACTAGACTTTTTAAATAGACAGGCACATGGTACTAGTACCTCAATGATTGAGAGATTGAATACCTAACACTTGATAGTTTTATTCAGTTGGAAAAATAAGTCAGAAGTCATACCAGTCTTACTTAAAAATTGCATTGAGAATATAAATAAATAATAAAGTCAAAGGGTAGATTCAAAATTGTGAATTTTAGATCTGAACTGATGGGTTTATGTACAGTAATGATATTTTATAAATTATTCTATCATTTTTGCATATCTGTATATGATTTATTCCTACACATTTTTGTCAGATGTCAATGTTATTATCTTTATATATCACATATATATTAATAGTTATTACTGAAATAGAGGAACTCTAAATTTTGTAACTGTATCAATGATATAATTATTGATTTTTAGTGCATATAGTGTAATTTTACATTGTAGAGAAATATACTTTCTGAATGTTATAAAGGGCTGGTAAAGTGTCCATGTAATGATATATCCTTAACTCTTAGTTTGTCTTTTATTTTTCTTATGGAACTTTCTATCTTTTGTGATTTTTTTTTTATTAGGACATAGAAGAACTACATATGACTATTTCTATAAAAACAAGCACACATGCATCCTATACACAGTAATTAACAAGTAAAGCTAAACAAATGATGGGACAAGCGCAATGGGAATTAATAATTTTGAGTCATTATTGTTTTCTATTTCACTTATTTCAATAAACCTATTATCTGCATATTTTAAAACAACCTTGATCTCAGGGATTGCTTTATGAGACAAACATGTCAATTTTATAGACAAACCAGGGAACAGCTGTCACATAAACTTACTCTAGGATTTTCAGTACAGTCTAGCAATTATATACCAGGACAGTCTGTCTAATGCAGCTGACATGTAATCAACTTTCACTGTTGCTTCAGCCAAAATGATGTGCATTAAATTTTGTTATAAAAAAAACACCCCAGCTTCATTGAGCAGGCAATTAATTCTAAATGGCTTTGCATTAAGTGAAACAATATTCTTTTATAAATATAACTAGTGGCCCAGTGCACAAAATTTGTGCACAGGGGTGGGGGTTGTCCCTCAGCCCTACCTTCACCCTCTCCAATCTGGGACCCCTCAGGGGATATCAAACCAACAGTCGGGCATCTCTCTCGCAATCTAGGACCACTGGTTCCTAACCGCTCACCTGCCTGCTGGCCTGCTTGCCCCCAACTGCCACCCCTGCCATCCTTCTTGCCCCCAACGGCCTCCCCCGCTGTCCTGCTCACCCTCAAATGCCCCCCCTGCCAGCCTGCTTGCCCCCAAACTGTCCCCCCTGTTGGCCTGATTATCCCCAAATGCCCTCCCCTCCTGGCCTGATCACCCCCAACCACCTCTGCCTCGGCCCTGCCACCATAGCTTTGTCCAGAAGGACATCTGGAAGCTCTCATGGTCTAATTAGCATATTACCCTTTTATTAGTATAGATTGTATTTTTGAAAGGGTACTACAAATAATTTTCCTTGATAAAAAATATCTACCACAAATATTTCAGAAGTCAATATAAGCCAAAGGTCTCTATTTACAAAAAATAATAACATATTTTCAAAAATTTCAACCTCTAAAAAATTATTAGAATCCATTAATAGGACATCAAAGACATCAAATGAAGATCTGTATAAAATCTGAAAAGCTACAGTATAAAGATCAGTGAATTATCATTTTTTTAATGTATGTGTTTAACATCTATTAAAATAATGGCCTAATTGCTAGTGGAATCAGCCATTTGTTGCTATAAATGTAATGATTAGGCAGCTAATCAGGTTGGAAGTAGACTATGTGGGTCATTATTAGCACTGTTCATATTGTGATTGAAATAAATTAGAAAATGTAGAAGAACCCTGAAGATTGCTTTCACTTGTCTCCCTTAAGTCTAGAACAGATTCCTAAGCCTTTAATCCATGTTTCTTAGTACCATTCTCCACCATCATGTCTATCTGTCCAGAATAAAAACTACAGATTGACAATGCTTGACAATCTTAAGCAGATAGATAAGACAGAGAAATAGACAGTCTTGTTGTTTGTCCAAAGTAGCAAATTAGAAGGTATAACAGGTTCAACTATGAAGGAAAAAATACACACACACACACACACACACACACACACATAAACACACATGTGTATGTGCACACACACCAAACAGAAGAAACGTTGTAAGCAGAGTAAAAACAATCACAATCACATAAATAATCACCAAATGCAGTCCAGTTACTAAAATAATCTCTCCAAAATCATTTGTTCTTTTTTTTAAAAAAAATTTTTTATTGATTTTAGAAAGGAAGCGAGGGAGAGAGATAGAAACATCAATGATGAGATAGAATTATTGATCAGCTGCCTCCTGCACTCTCCCCCCCCAACCGCCCCCAACTGGGGATCAAGCCCAAAACCCAGGCATGTGCCCTTGACTGGAATCGAACCCAGGACTCTTCAGTCCACAGGCCGATGCTCTATCAACTGAGTCTAACCAGCTAGGGCAAAATCATTTGTTCTTTTATGAGAATTCTATGTAAATAGACATTTATGTCTTTGATTCAATATTTTATTTCTTACAATTATTTAAGAAGTTTATCCTGCTAACTAGAATTTTCCATTAATAATATTCATTAAAGTATTAGGTCCATGCCTATAGGAGCCAGGCCAACAGACGTTGTGAGAGTTTAAGAAATTTTATAACATTCTCCCACAGCAGGCTGAAACCAGTATACTGGTGTCAGCAAGCAAGTAGGGAGGGCAGGATATTTATATGTCTCTTGTGAAGGTCAGATGTAGGTGCAGGATGCTGCTTTTCTCGGCCATTTAACTGTCTCTCATGACACCTGAAATGAGACTAACAGGAAAACCACAGAGAGGGCAGGAGCCCCAAGTGGAACACAATGGAATAGTACAGAATGCAGGAGAAAGGTTCAGAATATGCCTAACATAAAGGAATGCTGGTTGTTGATTATGAAAGAAATATTTTTACTGTTTCTCCATTAGTAATGATAGTATTATAGCTTCTACTATTGATAAGTCTACTAATTATAGTTTCTACTATTGATAAGTTTACAATGAAGACAGTGAACTGATCATTAGATTTATGTGGTCCCGTACTGTCATAAGTAAGCATACTATTGCACAGTTTCTACATTCTTCCTGATATTCAAATTATTCTACAATAGCAGATAGAATTCCCCCCAGTTTTCTGAGAGATCCAGGTGCCATAGTTGATAGATTAATTAACTGCTTTGCAACTGCATATGCTGGGTAGTTACTGTCTCATCTTGTCTTTAAACAGCAGTCTGACTGCTGTTTCCCCATCTTAGTGTGGGCAAATATTTCACATTTCTCAGAGGTCTATAGTTTTCCCTCACTCCTGGGACCCATTTTGGAATCATTGGTGTTCTTTGATTAAAAGTTAAATATATCAACTTTGCCCAAACTGAGAGAAAAAATTTTAAGAAGAACCTAAGTATTTCATAAGCCAAATATAGAAACTAAACCAATGGCTCATTAAAAAAGTAAGACTAGGAACAACTCTAATAATCGAGTTCAGGAGTCAACAAATTTATTTTTTTAGAGTAAGAAAGTAAATACTTTAGGTGTGTGGGCCAATGATATCTGTTGCAGTTCCTCACTTCTGCCAAATAGTATAAAATCAGTCACCACACAATATATAAATAAGTGAGCAAGGTTATATCCCAATAAAACTATTTATAAAAAGGAGACTGATCCTTATGTCTTAGTTTGCTGACATTAGATCCACACAGTAACAAGTAGTAAATGAATTGTTTTCATTTTTCTGTGCCATCTGTCCAAGATTCTCAAGTATAGGACAGACTCATTGTACTTAGTAGTCAGTTTTCTGTGTCTAGAAAGATACTTTATCACTACTTTTTAAATTGAATTTATTGGGGTGACATCTATATATATAAAGAGGTAATATGCAAATTAGGCCAGGGCGCTGTAATGGTCACAACTAACTCAGGAGGAGGGGCCTGGCATGGGCCCAGAGCCTGAGAGAACAACAGACAGGGTGGCGCCAGAGCAGACACAGGCGGGGGGAAGGTGAGGCCTGGGGTGGAAGTTAGGCATGGATTCCAGCCACCCGCGGTGCCAGTCAGGCCCTGGCTCCTGAGGTAGCCTGAGAAATAGGCAGAGGACAGACCACTGAGGGTCTTATATACCATAGCAGGGAGCTTAGATTTTATTCCACAGAAGGAGGAAAAGTGAAGAATGTCATGCTTTGGAGCATCATGCATTGTAAGTGAACCATTCTGGTGGCTGTGGGAAGGATCAATTTAGACAGCTGTAGTGTTTTTGGGCCCAAGAAAAAGAGAGACTGATGTTGGGAACGAGGACTAGACAGAGGCAGTGGATCAGAGACATATTTATGAGGAAACCTGACGGAACTATTTGGCTGATTACACAGGGATGAAAACAAACAAAGCAAATGGGATTAGCCCAGGTTTTCCAGTTTGGGCAACTTCATTGAATGGGTGATTCTATTAATTGGGAGAAGGAATCAAGGAAAAGAAACAGTGTAAGGGAGCTTGCTTAGTTCAGCAATAGACAAACAATTAGGACAGAAGACAGACTTAGTGCTCTTTCTTTGTTGCAACATTTGTTTTTCTGCCTTCAGCCACCACTGTGTGAGGCTAATGTGCCATCTTCTCTCCTAATCTAGGATATTATCTATCTACTATACATTCCTATCACCGAAATTAGCATTCCTGTATGATACCTTAAAAATACTTATTGAAGTCATTCAATGCTCTGTTTAGTATGGGGACTTTCAAGATGAGAAAACATTATGAGCCAATATAGATTGATAAAGAGATATTGGGTGCTCAATTTTCAACTTTAAAAATCAGATACTGAATGTAGTCATGCCAGAGGCATAATTTTAATGAGCCAATGTCTCTTTACTGAAGTGTCACACTTCAAAAGAGGTCCTCTCAAATAATCCAATGCATAACACTCATCTGGGTTCCTGTAAAAATATAGGACCACACCTTGAAAAACACTCCTTCTAGAGCTCATTTTGGTGGATAAATCTCCCTCAAAGTAAAGCAATCCTATATAATAAAAGTGTAATATGCTAATCGTCCAAATGCTGGAACAACTGGTCAGTGGGGGGCAGGGCTGGTGAGCAGGTGTCACCTGGCCAGCCAGGGCACATGCAGGCGGGCAGAGGGAGGGGACGGCAATGGAGTGGGGAGGGCAGCAACAACCAGCAGTGGCGGGGCAATGGGGGTTGGAACCATCCCCTGATTGTCCCCCTGGTCACCTCCCGAAGCGGCGGGCGAATCAGGGCAGGGCCGCACAGCACCGTCCCCAGTTAGGCCTGCTGGGGTTGCCTCCCACAGAGGGAGGCCACCAGTGGCCATGGTGCAGTTGGGGGTGGGGCTGCCTATGCCATCCTGATTGTCCCGCTGGTCACCTCCCGCAGAGGGAGGCCAGACTGTGGTTTAGGCCCGCTTCCCGCTTCCCTAAGCTGTCAGGACATCCCCCAAAGGGTTTCCGATTGTAGAGGGTGCTGGCTGGGCTGAGGGACCTCTTCCCCGCCCCCTAACCCCCCCCCTCCCCCCCGCCACGCCATGCACAAATTTCAGGCCACTAGTTGATTAATAAAATTATATAGGTTTCAGTTGTACAATTCTGTGATAAATCATGTATATGTTGTATTGTGTGTTCACCACCCAAAGTCAGATCTCCTCTTACCACTTACCCCTCTATACCTTTTTCTAACTCCCCCCACACCCTTCCCTCAGGTAATCATGATACTAATGTCTGAGTTTTGTTTTTTTTTAAGTTACTTTAATTGACTGTCCCATCAGCAGTGCATAAATTGGAGAAGGGGTAGTAGGAAGATTAAATGATACTTCCAATAGAAGAGGGAAGGGATACTGAGCATATTATATTTTATTAATATATTTTTACTATAGAGAATGCACATTGCTTGCAATTCTTAATGTTTTATATAATGTTAAACCTGAACACTATGTTGGTAGACATTAAAAATATAGATTTTTAACCATTCATGACTAATGTAAAGATCTGTGGTATATTGTCACTTATTATGTTTTTGGGAATGAAATGGGCAAGATCCTGGATTTATTTAGATTGTGAAGAAACCTTACCAATGGCCCAACATCTAAATCTCAATGAAATTTTATCATTTTCTATCCATAATCAACACAGCAGTTTTATGATCAGTCTAAAAACAGTTCACTTAAATATTTTAGCTATACTTAATTTCACTTCAAATAAGAAATTTCGTGTGCCAAAGATACTTATTCATTCACCAGAGATTTTTAAGTTTTATAAATCTGCTATGCCAGTGGATATGTATAAAATACCTTGCATTGCTTTTAGGCAAGCAAGGATAAAATCTTTTAAAATGTAAAGCCATTTTTCAGACAAAGGTTCTGTGATATCACATCTCTCATTTGAAACCAATCAGGGTTTTGTATTATCCAGAAAATCTGTATCCTATTTAAAGAGTTTTTAATTACAACGTTTGAACTAGATTGAAAATAGATGCTTGGAACATTAAGAGACATAATTATCTATAGCTGACAATTGGTCCAGATGTCAGATGCACCACACCAATTGTTTTATATACAAAAATGTTTTTAGTTTAAGAGATTGATTTAACTATTTCAAGCATCTGAAGCACAAAGAGTATTTTCAGATGGCATATAGATGGGTACTGTCAAATTTCTTGAATTTTGAAGAATTTGAAATGAGTGTTTATAGTGAAACAAGTGTAATGCTAGATTTCTCTACATTAATTATCACTGGTAAAAAAATGAATACATAGATATTTTATTCTTCATGCTTGAAGTCTATATGTAGAAATGAGTCTGGAGTTCTCATTTTTTATGGATAAAAATAGTAAAAAGAAGTAATGTTATTTAACTTTAAGAATCTTACAACTATGAATTACTTACAATATTATTTTATTGTGATTTGCCATTCATTAAGACCAAAATTTTAAAAAGTTGAATTTAAAAAGTTGAACTAGAAATGTCTTTATTTTTATATATCTTGATTAGTGTTTTAATATCTTATTAATTTTGTGTTCCTGTGTATGTATCAGTATGTGTTTGAGGTGGGAGGAGGAACAGTTAGAAGTGCCTATAATAGTCACTTTCTGACTTTGAGGATTTGAAGTACCCAATATTAATTCTAGTCATTCTAGAGGAAATGCCATTATATCATTCAATCATGGTTCCAATAATTAATTAATTAATTTATAACACTGAGATCCTATACTAAAGTTTAAATAACTATTTCAACTCTCAAGGAACCTTTAGTCTTATAGGAGACCAAAATTCAACTCTTTCTTTCTTATAGCTTTAAGTCCATAAAAATTACATCTTTAAAAATAATTTATTTTTTAATTACAGTTGACATACAATATTATATTAGTTTCAAATGGACAATATAGTGATTAGAAATTTATATAACTTATGAAGTGATCGCTCCAGTAAGTCTAGAACCCGTTTGACACTGTGCATAGTTACTAGAATATTATTGACTACTAGAGGCCTGGTGCATGAATTCATGCACAGGTGGGTCCCTCAGCCTGGCCAGCAATTAGGGCCACAGGAGGTTGTTTGGGGGGAAGGCCAAGGGAGGTTGGCTGGCTGCGGGGAGGGGCTGAGGGAGGTTGACTGTGGAAGTGTACTGACCACTGGGGGACAGCTCTTGTGTTGAGCGTCTGTCCCCTGGTGGTCAATGCATGTCATAGTGACTGGTCTACCAGCGTTCGGTCATCCAGTCACTTAGGCGCATATATATATATATATATATATATATATATATATATACACACACACACACACATACATATATATATATTCCCTATGCTGTGCATTACATTACATCCTTGATTCTGTTTATAACTGGCATTTGCACATCTTGATTCCTTTCCCTTTTTCACCCATTTCCTTAATACCCCTCCCATTGGGCAATGGTTAGTTTATGTTTTTTAGATATCACTTATAAGTGAAATCATATGGTATTTGTTTTTCTCTATCTGACTTATTTCAGTTATCATAATACCCTCTAGGTCCATCCATATTATTTCCCTCTTTTTATGACTGAGTAGAATACCATTGTATATACTGTATGTACTACCTCTTTTTTATCTACTCATCTATTGATGGACACTTCCGTATCTTGGCTATTGCAAATAATGCTACAACGAACATAGGGATGTATATGGCTTTTTGAATTAGTATTTTTTTTAAAATAAATACCCAGAAATAGAATGGTTGGTTTGTTCTTTAAACCTTATTATCAACTTTGTTTTAAAGTCTATTTTGTCTGATACAAGTATTGCTACCCTAGCTTTTTTGTTTACTTTCATTTGCATGAAACAGCTACTTTCCCTATCCCTTACTTTCAGTCGTGTATCTTTTGATCTGAAATAGATCTCTTGTAAGCAGCATACATATGGGTTTTGTTCTCTTATCCATTCAACTACCCTATGTCTTTTAATTGGAGCACTTAAGCCATTTACATTTAAAGTGATTATTGAAAGGTAAATATTTATTGCCATTTTATTCTTTATAACCACATTCCTCTGTTTTTCTTTCTTTCTTCTTCTTAAAGAAGAGACTAACATTTCTTGCAATGATAGTTTGGTGGTGATGAATTCCTTTACCAATAACTTTTATTTTTGTTTATTTATTTATTTATTTTTGGTCTGGGAAGCTCTTTATTTCTCTTATTATTCTAAATGGTAGCTTGGTAGGTAGAGTAATCTTGGTTTTAATCCCTTTGTGACTATTTTATGCCAGTCCCTTCTGAGATGCAAAGTTTCTGTTGAGAAACCAGCTGACAGTCCTATGGGAGCACCCTTGTGAGTAACTATCTTTCTCTTGTTGCTTTAAGATTCCCTCTTTGTCTTTAACTGTTGGCATTTTAATTATGATGTGTCTTGGTGTGTGCCTCCTTTAGTTCATCTTGTTTGGGACTCTGCACTTCCTAAACTTGTGTTTCTATTCTCTTCACCAGGTTAGGAAAGTTTTTTTGTCAATATTTTTTCACATAGGTTTTCAGTTCCTTTTTCTCCCTTTTCTCCTTCTAGTACTCCTATGACATGAGTGCTGGGATACTTGATTGTGGTCCCAAAATGCCATTAAAATGTACTCATTTTTGTGGATTATTTTTTCTGGTTTGCTGTTCTGCTACCTTGTCTTCCAAATCATTGATTTCATCCTCTGCTTAATCTAATCTCATGTTGATTCCATTTAATGTATTCTTCATTTCAATTATTGTATTCTTAATTTCTAACTGTGGTTCTTTTTATGTTTCTCCATTTTTATGTTTTTTTATCTTTTTCTTAAATTTCTCACTGAGGTCGTCCACTCTTTCTGTAAGTTTATTAAGTAACTAGTGTTCAGAACTTTGCATTTGGTAGATTGCTGGTCTCTATTTTGTTCTTTTGCTTGAGTTTTGTTCTTTTTTTTTCAGTTGGGACATATTTTTGGTCTTCTCATTTTGGCTGCCTCCCTGTGTTTGTTTCTGTGTATCAGGTAAGTCTGCTACTCCCTCAGCCTTGCTAGTGTTCTTATGTAGTAGGTGTCCTGTGGGGCTCAGTGACATAATCTCCAGGGTCACTTGAGTCACGTGCTCCAGGTATGTGCCTTGTGTGTGCTGTGTTTGCCCTCTGTTGTAGTTGAGCCTTTATTGCTGTTGGTACATCAGTCAAAAGGACTTACTCTCAGCCTGATTGATTGGCTATAAGGAATCTGCAGCAGAGGAACTATTGTTTGTGCAGGGGCTGACCCCACAGAGCAGAACTCACTTTAGGGGCATCTGTTGCCTGCTGAAGTCAGCTGCTGCTTGTGTCCAGCCCAGTGTCACCTGGTGTGACTGAAAGAGTGATGTGCAGATGGTTGCCAGTTATTTTGGGTTTGGAGAGGCTAAGCTGTGAACCAAGGCTGGTTATAACTAGTTCTGGGCTTGGGGCCACTTAGCGAGGGTTAGGGGTAAAGCTGAGGCCAGATGCTGCTTATTTGGGGTTTTTAACCTTTGGGAGATTTTAGGAAAGTCTGCAGCTTGAGCCAAAACAGGGCACAGAGTCTCAGGAAATCACCAGGTTGGGGCAAAAGGTGTTAGCCAGGTTGATGGAGTCTCTGACTTGGTGCCTGCCTGTGCTTGCAGGCTGGATAGGGGGAGGGCTCAACAAAGGAACAATAGCATTTCTGTTTGGGAGAAAGCTGCCCCTCTAGTTCTTAATCTGAAGCCACATAATTCAATTCCTCCCTATATTCTTGGTGGCTTTTTGAGTTGATGTCCCAGAGCTGGAGCTCAGAGTAAGTGAGTTCATCAGCAAGTAATTCTAAGTCCAGGGCTCTTAAAATGAATGCCTGGGGAGTGTCATCAGAGGAATATCAATGTGAGAGGGTCTCTTGGTCTTTACCCTTGAAGTTTCAAGAATCTGAACTGCCATATCTCAACAAGATTCCCTGCTCAATACACACATAGCCTGAGAGACCTGTGCAGTGAAACATCTAAAGGTGGACAAGAGAAGCAAGAGGGGAAGTTAAAAAGGGGGGTGGGGCTGACATGAGCCAGGAACACCACTCAGCACCCAAGAACTCAATTCTGGAACTCAGTCTGCAGAATGGAGGAAAATGGTTATCAGTGATACCCCTTGAGGCTGGGGAAACAAGGAGACTTGATGCAGGAGAGAGTAGTACTGACTTGGTGCAGGAGAAAGGAGAGAAAAGACATACAAAGGGCCATCAGATATATATGTTCAACTTCACTAGCTATTAGGGAAATGTAAATCAAAACTACAACGAGATACCACCTCACATTGCTAGAATGGCTATTATTAATAAGACAGGTAATCACAAGTGTTGGAGAGACTGTAGAGAAAAAGGAACCCTCATTAACTTCTAGTGGGAGTGTAAATTGGTATAACAACTATGGAAAACAATACGGCAGTTTTCTCAAAAAACAAAAAATAGAGTTACCATATGACCCAGGAATCCCTTTTCTGGGTATGTACCTGAAAAACTCAAAACTGTTTATTCACAGAGATATAATAAGCACCCCTATGTTCATTGCAGCATTATTCACAGTGGCCAAGACATGGAGACAACTGAAGTGTCCTTCAGTAGATGATGGGATAAAGATGTGGTATATACAATGGAATATTACTCATCCATAAGAAAAGATGAAATATGGCCACTTGCAACAATACGGTTAGACCTTGAGAATATTATGCTAAGTGAAACAAGTCAGTCAGAAAGATCTATGAACCGTATATTTAATTTATATGTGGGATATAAAATTGAAACTCAGGGACACAGACAGACAACAGAATGGTGGTTATCAGAGGGAAGGTGGGGGGGAATCTAAAGGGTAAAGGGGGTCAAGTATATGGTGGCAGAAGATGATTTTACTATGGATGGTGGGTACACAATACGATATACAGATCATGTATTATAGAAATACACCTGTAACCTATATGACTCTATTAGCCAATGTTATCTCAATATATTTAATTAATAAAAAAGAGAAAAATACCTGGGATTTTAACAGCTCTCTGTCCTACTTAGCCACAATCCCCACTGGTTTTCACCTCCAGAGTTGTAGTGACTTCTATTCCCAGCACTGGAACCCTGAGCTGGGAGGCCTGGAGTGGGGCTGGGACTTCTTGCTCCTCAGGGAGAAACTCACTAGCTGAGATATCCCTCCCATTTCTTAACTGCCACATCATGGGTGTGGGACCTGACTTTTCTGCATCTCTGCCCTGCCTTGTCTAGTCTTGATGTAGCTCCT
Organism: Corynorhinus townsendii; assembly: GCA_026230045.1. Taxonomy (NCBI): domain Eukaryota; kingdom Metazoa; phylum Chordata; class Mammalia; order Chiroptera; family Vespertilionidae; genus Corynorhinus; species Corynorhinus townsendii. Next base: position 108,563,365 of record JAPDVU010000006.1, on the reverse strand, counting down.
TTTGTGTATGTATCCTTAGTTATAACACTTTTTTTTGCCCAGGAAGTCTTCATGCAGTTCTCAACTATGGTTAGTCTATAATTTAGTTGTAATTTTGATGTGATTGTGGGAGGGGGCAAGCATGAAGTTTATCTACTCTGCCATCTTGACAAGAGGTCTTTTTTAAAAAACATATATTTTATTGATTATTTTACAGAAGGGAAGGGAGAAAGATAGAGTGTTAGAAACATCGATGAGAGAGAAACATCGATCAGCTGCCTTCTGCACACCTCCCACTGGGGATGTGCCTGCAACCAAGGTACATGTCCTTGACTGGAATTGAACCTGGGACCCTTCAGTCTGCAGGCTGATGTTCTATCCACTGAACCAAACCAGATAGGGTGACAAGAGGTGTTTTTGTTGTTTCGTAATGAACCAGATTCTTCTCTGAGTTTTTGATGTCCATCATCTTTTCTTGACTGGGAGGGCCCACTGCCTGTCACTGTTCCCATGCCCAGCTGCATATCCCAGACACTAGTAAGGTCAGGGACTAAAACAAATCATCTTTTAATTATGTATTATTTCTTATTGTTCATCTTTAAAATAATTGACTACGTGGTTGATCCAATGCTAATTGATCTCCATATTCCTATTAACTGCTTATATTTCATCTGTTCTTGATAATTCTTACTGTTCTGTTTATTTATTGCTGTGTAAAAATTACATTGTATGGGATTTGACTTCATTGCTTTTCTGTTCCTCATTTATATGTAAAGTTCCCAGAATATTTAGACAAGGAGATATAAGATTTTTTTCTAATGTTATAACTCTAGCGTTTCCTCTTCTATAAAGTTTTTAATATATGTGGCTAGTTTTGAGACTTGCTACCTCTCTTCCCTCACCCATTTTATCTGTCTCTTTTTCCTTTGTCATCTTTGTCACTCTTTGTGTTACATTTTGAATCTGTTTTTAAGAATTTTTCCTTCAAGTAGATCTTTGTCCTGAAGTGAGCTGTGGTTAGTTAGTTTTGAGCATCTCTGAGGCACAAATTACTTTTTCTCCTTCAAACCTCATTGTAACCATATTCACTCATCTGCTATTGGAGTTTGTTAACCCCTTACAGTTTTGAAACCCGCTTGCCGATTTTGACTGAATGATTAGTGGTTGTCTTGAAGATTTTAGTCTGTCAGATATTCCATTTCTTCATGCACAAACACTGATTCCATGTAGGTTTTATAGTTGGTGGTGGTCTATCTCCTTCCACTCATAATTTGTGTTATATCAGAATATTTTTCTAATATTATTATATGCATTTTCCATGAGTTTTTTTTTTGTCCTTTTAGATTTCATTGAAGTATCTAGACAATTGCAGCATTGGTGTTCTTACCAGAATCTTATTGTCAATAACTTTTTGTTAAAAGTACCCCCATCTTTGTCACTCCATCTTTCCATAGTCCAAGTTAGCACTTGTATCAAGGAAATTCTTTTATCTTTTTCTTGTTTGTACATTATTTAGTAATAACCCAGGCACTTTTCTAAGAACTAACAGAATAAACAAATAAGTTATGAAAATACCCTTGTTCTCACGTTGAGGTTGTGTGGGATAGGTGCTTTAAGAAATATATTTAATATAATATGATAAATGCACATAGGATCTTTCACTTTGCCTCTGCAGTAACTACTTTTCTTTCTTCATGGCTTATTTCACAAACTTCCTCTTCTCTGAAAATCCCCTGTAATGCTTTCTTTCCACAGCTTAGTACCCCCTCCCAAAAGGCACAGTATACAATTGGGCCTCTGTGTGTGTGTATGTGTGTGTGTTTTGAGAGAGTGAGATTTGCAGATATTATATATCTGTCTTTTTCCTTAGAATTTGGATTTATTTTTTTAAAATATATTTTTATTGATTTCAGAGAAGAAGGGAGAGGAAGAGAGACACAGGAACATCAATGATGAGAGAGAATCTATGATCGGCTGCCTCCTGCATGCGCCCCCACTGGGGATCGAGCCCACAACCCAGGCATGTGCCCTTGACTAGAATCAAAGCCGGGATCCATCAGTCCACAAGCCGATGCTCTACCCACTGAACCAAACCATCTTGGGCAGAATTTGGGTTTCTTAAAGGCAATTTTTTCCTTAATATCCAACACAATAAAATATGTACTTCATAGCTGTGGCTAAATATCTACTGAATGACTTTAATAGATAAAATTGTGTTAAAAAATTAGAGGAATAAGTAATTCCATTCTGAAAATACTAAAAATTTCATAGAGAAAGTGCTTTGTGTCTGAGTCTTAAAAACTTAACTAATCAATACAAGTCTTCTTTGTTGACTAGCTCCCCATTAAATTAAATAAATATCCTAAAGCCATTTCTCTTACATAATGTACCCATGCTACTTTTAAACTTCAAAATTTAGTGAAACTATGAGTGTAGAATTAACATAAATTGTTTCTTGTTAGGAACCATTATGGGACTCTAGAGTTGATTCAGTTATCAGAATAATGTCACTGAACAGCTATAGTCATTTCATTAAAAAAAATTACTTTTTAAGCTCTCAATTTCCTGAATCCTTTTATTTTATTTTTTTTTGGTTTTCAAAAGCTAAGTTCATTTTCCCCCCCAAATGACTCAAAGGCATTATATTTTCCCTTCATAGATCTCTAAATTGCTGTTCTTCCTTTTAGACTTTTCTCTCTATAGATCAGTGCCTCCTTATTCCTTTTTTCCAAATTAAACATGAAAAATCATTTTAAAATCTTTTGCTTTTACACTTTCATACATTGAATCATTTTCTGGCTATGATTTCCCTATATGGATCATATTTTTACTCAAACAGTTACCTAAATAGCTTTTTTTGCTTATAAAATGTTACAGACTCAATATAAATCTAATTATATTTTACAGAAAGACAAGTCATAACTTTTTAAGAATTGAGAAACTTATGATGATTAATTTAGAATGGGTTTATAAACTGTTGGCTTCATAATTCTATAACCTTTACATATACTTGGGTGGCTTATCAGAATCAAATATGAAGTCTAAGTATCGTTACATCATGACCACTTAGTCCCCCTCTCCTAATCTGCACATATATTGATTCAAATATACATTCTTCTTTACAGGATCAAAGACCAGAAATATTGGTGAGAATTTGTTTACCTATCCTTTATGAAACTTGGACATAAACACACTGAGAACCATGGTATGCGGTGGTTTCCAGTCTGATTTATTCACAATCACTGAAACTACATAAGCAGTGTGTATGTATGTGGGTATAGGTATTTTCTGGCACTTGCATACCAATCACTGAATTTCCCTTGTCCCCTGAAAGTTAAATTTACGACAAAGAATAAAAAGAAAGAAAAACCCATATTATTCCAGAAATATATTTTATATGTTTGTCTACATATGTTTAAATATTATTAATCTAAATATTCATGAACATAAAAATAATGGTTATGATCATTTTTTAATTTATAAGTTATCAGAAATTATTCTTGCTCAATGCATTCTTAAAAGTTATATAAACTATATGAGGTAGATAGTATTATATTATTATTTTTAGATTATTACTAGAGGCCTGATGCATGAAGATTCATGCAAGAATGGGCCTTCCTTCCCCTGACTGCCGGCACCACCTTTGCTCTGTCCAGGAGCCGCTTTTCTGCCCTCCCACACTGCCCAGAGGCCTAGAGCAGCTGGGGCAGTACAGAACACCTTGGTGACAATGCAAGCATCCAGCCCCACCCCCAGCCTCTTGGTGCCTGCATATGCAAATTAACCCTCCATCTTCATTGGGTTAATTTGCATACTCATTCCTGATTGGCTGGTGGGCATTGTGAAGGTATGGTCAATTTGCATCTTTCTTTTATTAGTGTAGATTTGACTTATTTTTAACCTATCAGATAAGTAAAAATCATAAGGTTTAAGTAAATAGCTTAAATAGTATACCTAGTGAAAGATGGTAAAATACTTCAACTCATGTCTAGTTTCTTACACAGCTCTTTCCGTATACCGTGCTATTTGTTTGGGTAGTATTCTATACAATTCAGTCAGGGAAGACCTCTAAACCCATAGATCCATGCCCCAAATTCCTAAAATGATGTAAGACTTGCTTCATTTGGATGAAACATTCAAAATTAGTCACATGAAATTCTGTGTAAAACTAAGGTTTATGTTACAGAAATATTTTATAGTTGGTCACCCAGCACTTCCCAAAGTGATGTGATCACAAAGCATTTATGTGGGAACGTGTAAAACATGCTATATCTCAATTGTTAGGGATCCTTGAAAAATATTGTGTGAGATAAAGGCATCTATCTCCTCCACTGATTTACCCTCATCATGAGTTTCTGTCAATTGCTTTTATAATGTTCACTGACACATTCCTTAATTAGGAGCTATAAATGAAAATAACATTTCAATAATTTCCTTGAAAGCTTGATTAAATTATCTATTTTGCTCTCAAAAAATATCTATACTTTTAGGTCCTCAAATACACAAGCCCTTAATATTATTTTGCCACTTAATATTTTTTAAACATTAGAACTGCTTTATAAATCAATTAAGTCAATTGTTACATTATTTTGAATTGCTTGTTAGTAAAGAGAGAAACCAATACTACTTGGAGAGATACAATGAAATTTTCCAGGAGGGCATTTAAAGGTGAAAATTGTTTCTGAAAATAAAAGTAGAGATAACTTTTAAGCTACTTTTGACTGCCAAGTGAAATTTGAAATAGCTTCAGAAAATGGAATAGATTTCCTAAAGAGAGTAAACACAGAACTTCAGAATTAATAAGAAAACGTCAGTGTATATTTTCATCCTAATGGTGCAGCAGAGTGCTTTTAAAAGCATGCACATTAGCTGTTTGGAGGCGCTGTGCTATTTTCATTAGAATAAGAGACTTTCCAGGATTAATAAGGCAATTACTTATTACGCTGCTTTCTTTGAATTCGCCAAATCATTTACATTATGTACATGGAACATTATAATGTCTTTGGGGAATTATCTGGCTCCCTAGTGGTTAAACTGAGCATCAGCCTGAGACCATATGAGTTCCTCTGCAACACATATTCATTAAGCATTTAATATATGCAACACCTGCATCAAATCTCATGGTTGAAGATAAAAGGCATGCTAACTACTAAGGCGGCTGAAGTAGAATCTGGAATTAAAGATGCTTCTTTCAGTACCACAAAACCTACCAAGCCACTTACCAACCAGAACACAAAAGCATTTTATGAGCTACATAAAATAAGATTTAAAACAGAGCACTGAGAATTTATTCCTTAAACAACCTTAATATTTATAGAATAATTTCTGTAAGAATCCAAACCAAAGGATCTGTGCATGGTGTATGTGGAACTTTTAATTTCAGGTGGCTTATTTTCCTCACCATATTCCCAAGCTGTCATCTACTCTGTGCCTACATGTCATCTAGTTTGAAAACCAACAATATGAAGGGATAAAAGTAGCCACTTCCACATATGGGCAACTCTGACCACCTGAAAGTTCCTTCTCTTCCTTTCTTTCATAGAGCTTTCCCAAATTATATTCAGGGTTGGGCAAAGGTGTGTTACTGTGCCATTGGACATTCTGAGTTAAAAAGCTATTGTAATAACCATAACCTGAATGTCTTTTTCCATATGAACAACTGTCAAGCTACTTTTGACCACTCCTATATTTACTTATTCTTGGTAATACCACATGATCTCACTCATATATGGAATCTAATAAACTGATGAACAAAATAAATTCAGAGACATAGAACCATGAAACAGACTGATGAGAATTTCAGGGTGAAGGTGGGGTGGGTGTGGCTGGGTGGGAGAGGGAAGGAGGGATTAACCAGGAGATTTATATGTAGATATGCATATAGCCCATGCACACAGAAGATAGTGTGGTGAAGGCTTGGGAGGGGCAGGCAGAGGGTGGAGGGGGTCAATGGGGAAAAAAAACAAAGGGGCATCTGTAATATTTTCAACAATAAAGATCCTATATAATAAAGAGGTAATATGAAAATTGACCATCACTCCAGCACACAAGATGGCTGTCCCCATATGGACACAAGATGGTCACCACAAGATGGCTGGCAGGGGAGGGAAGTTGTGTGCGATCAGGCCAGCAGGGGAGGGCATTTGGGAGAGACCAGGCCTGCAAAGGAGGGCAGTTAGGGATGACCAGGCCAGCAGAGGAGTGCAATTGGGAGGGACCAGGCCTTCAGGGGAGGGCAGTTAGGGGCAACCAGGCTGGCAAGGGAGGGCAGTTAAGGGTGACTGGGCTAGCAGGGGAGGGCAGTTAGGGGCAAACAGGCTGGCAGGGGAGTGGTTAGGGGGTGATCTGGCTGGCAGGCAGAAGCAGTTAGGACCAATCAGGCAGGCAAGCAGGCGAGTGGTTGGGAGCCAGCAGTCCTGAATTATGAGAGGGATGTCCGACTGCCCGTTTAGGCCCAATCCCAGCAGGCCTAAATGGGTAGTTGGACATCCCTCGAGGGGTCCCATATTGGAGAGAGTGCAGGCTGGTCTGAGGGACACCCCCCTCCATGCATGAATTTCGTGCACCCGGCCTCTAGTAAATTAATAAAAACAAATAGTTACCTTATTAAAATATTTACTCTTAATCAAACAGAACATTTTAGGAAGACATGGCCATTTTAGTTTAGCTTACACTGTATTCTTGATGCCTAGCACAGTATCTCACACATAGTAGAAATTCAGTAAGTAATCTATGAAATAATATTTGATTACTTGTAAATTCACCAGTTAGTTGCAATTTGATTCTTGTAGACTTTCAAAACAAGTCTACCCTAGTAACAATTTGATGGAAGTTATTATAGAAAAGATAGATGGTTTTTCTCTGTGTTATTTTAGGATTAGGTTTTTCTTTGACAGAAAATTTAAAATAACAGTACCATATGAAAGATAGAAGTGAATTTCTTTCTCATGAAGAAATCTAGATGAAGGCAGCCATGTCAGATGATCTCACTACATCCCAGATCCTTACCCTGTTATTCAGAATTATGGCTGTTTCAGATCAAACTTTTCTTTATGGCTTGTGATATTTCTGCATGAACTCTATACACTATTCACATTTCCCCAAATATATCTCCTATCTTATCTGTTTTGGTTTCTCAACACGAACGCCATTTTAATTGCGCTTTTCACAGTCCACTCACTTATTGTCCTGTCATCACTCACTCCCATTAAGGCTGAGGGTAAATGCTACATGTTTCATGAAGATGTATCTATTCTGATATTTTCAGCAAGAACTGATCATCCCATTCCATAAACTTACAAGGCACTTTTTGACAAAATAAATATACTTAATCTTACATCACTCTGACTAGTAAACTATTATGTGGTGCATTCCCTTCAAACTTACGAATTAATTATGCGCTCTATTGGTATGTTTAGGTAACTGATTTCAAGTTATGTCACTGTTGTTAGGTAAGCAAGGACTGTGCCTTTCCCTATGACCTCAGAGGGGTATTTGCAGAAAGTGTATACATGAGCACAACAAATATTATGCTTTTATGATGGTATTATTGTACTAGAAACACCAATCACAGTACTGCTTTACCCACAGACCTGCTAAGGGAAACTTCCTTGAGCTTGATGAAAAGTCCAGGTGAAGTAACAAATTGCTGTTGTTGTTGTTTACCACAAAAAAACCTTTTCAAATTTGTACAGAAATGTGTGTGTTAGGGTATATTTTCCCTTAAGCATACCTTTCCAATTTTCTTTTTTACCCAAGGTAATCTTTTTGATAGTTATTGAGCCAGATACCGGTTATTTAAGTGTGAGCCAATGTAACTGTAATCCTTGGCCTCATGGTGTTTGTTGTCTTTGTGGGTAAAACAAGTCTACTAAGTAAGCCATTACAATATTACAGGTGCTTAGTTGAGGAAGTCTTAAGTGTTGGTTCTGTGAGAGCAGTTAGGGAAGGTATGCAATCCAATGTATTAAGGTCAAGAAAGACATCCTGGAGAAGCTGTTTAGAATAAGATCCCAGAACACTCCCATATAGTGATGAAAGTGAGAATGGTTTATTGCAGCAACAGAAAGAAGTTCAGTGCAAATAGAACATAATTTGTAATGAAGGTGATGAAAATGAATGTAGTGGAAAAGCAATCAGGGGTCAGTGAACAGGTTCAGGAAGATTAAACCTAAGTTCAAGAGGTTAATAAATTATTGTGTATTTTTGTTGTTTGTTTTTACAGAAGGAATATATTTGTAAATATATAAAATTTTGCTTAGATAAATTGTTTTCATAAATGTTTTACTAAACATTAGAGAGGATAATGTTTTGCTATTTTGAAAAATTTAAAAGACTTCAAGAGAGTAATAATTATCCCAGTGTAATAACTACTTATACCATCTCTAATAAGTATACTAGTAGCTTGAGTCATAATAAAGATTATAAAAATAATTTATAACAATCCATAAACCATCTGTAATAATAATTGATTCATGATCATTTGCTCAGTGATTCCCAGAACCAATTTTTGAATTTAATTATGTGTTTAAGAACAGGGTCCCCATGTGCTCTAATCTCCTCAAAAGGCAACTGTCAACACACAGAATGCTTGAATTCTTGAGTCAGAGAGTATAAGAATTTTAATATATTAGTAATACAGATAACCCAGTGACTTCTTGATCCCATTCTCCTCATGGCTTTAATCTGTGTATGTGAATTTGCCTTCCTCTTATCTTTTAAACATATCATTCTTGCTTTTAAGCTTTCTCTTCATTTTAATCACTCTTAGTAATTTTGCTAGTTTAACTAGTATGCTATTACATAATAGGCAATGATCTTTGGGCAATAACTATATTTCAGACAATTTAAAATATTATTTTATATAACTATTGCAATATTTTTATGAATGTCATGACTAGGATTTAGTAGAGGAAGAAAACCATTTCAGGGAAGTTAAATGGTTTGCTTAAAATCATGATAAGAATGTACTATTGTATGCGGGCTGTACATTAAAATGAATAAACGAACGAATAATAAATAAATAAATATTCTGTCAACATTTATTTGCTCTTCAGCTCCGCCCATGCCCCTGCCCCGGAATTAGAAGTTACATTCATATTTTCATTATTCAAAAATGTCTTTTCTTCATCCTGTGATACTCAGATCCCTAAAACACTTTAAGGTCAATATCAACTATTAACCTGATAGCCTAGCTATCAAGGAAAAATAAAACCTCAGACAAGCTAGGATGAAATGCTCAGATAGATTGCCAAAACTTATTCAGAGCAGAATCATTAAACTTTCTTCCCTTTCCCCTGTTCCCAAACACATACCATTCCAGTGAAAGGCATTGTCCGATATTAGGCAACACAGCAAGAGATGTGACATTTGAGATTAAACCCTGAAATATAGACAGGGAGTTATCTAATAGCAGAGGCTATTGATAAGATATCATTCTGAAAATAGGTTGATATAAATTTAGAAAAGAAATATATTTCATATTCTTTTTATTAAAGCCTAAAACCTCTATTTACTTAAATAGGCCTCTTATAGGACTGTACTTTGAAATTGAGTTTTTCATTAAACTGAGCTGAAATGCCAAGACTTAAAAAAGAGGATGGTTGAAGATGACATTTAAATGGGAGAGAACTGTCTAAAACAGAAATATTTTCATTGGAAATTAGCTAAAAACATCCTGGCTATTAGGGCTGAAGAAGTGGCTTTATCTCAGAAGTGCAACATATTTAGAGTGGGCTGATATTAAATTGTAAAACTTAGCTCAATAGCATTGCTTTATAAGATGTTCATTATAATCAATGCTTAATTTGAAGGAAATCTTCCCAGTTGGAACTCTTATTTCTCTGCCTTTCTGAGTCATAGAAATGTCTAGGTTGTATTATGTCTCAGTGAGGCATCCTCAATAAGTTTGCTTCTCTTTGGATTAATGATCAAGACACTGCCATTACTGCTGCCCTTGCTCTGAAAGACACTGGTATACTGGACCTAGCTCTTCCTCCTAATTTCTCATTCATGCCACATATCTGGGCTGAGTCTTTGATCTTGGCATGTGTGTATATTTAGTGACCAAAGAAGGAACAATTAACACATTTAATATTTATGTATTTGAATTTTTGATATGATGTTGAATTTCACTCCCAGCGACTCTAAGCAAAAGTCAGAAAAACATACGTTTTCTCAAAACGTATATTTTAATGTTCCCTGGGAATATTGATTTTCTGCTTAGTAATGAAAAGGGGTTGTTGTTTTTTAATTTGGAAATAATTTGCACTAAATGCAGCATTTTTTTCCAAAGAGGCAATAATAAAAACTGAACCATTTTTATTATATTCAATTCAACAACTATTTCTTTAATGTCTCCTCTGTGCCACACAATGCCCTAAACCCCTGAACTGAGCAGTGTATAAAAAAGACAGAAATACTTGCCCTTTGGAGTTCACCTTCCAACAGTGTCATTTTCATTTAAGAAGGCAATGACATGAGATTTTTAGGATGGTAAATTAAAAAACAGCTTCCAAAAGTGACTCAGGGTATTTGCTTTATAAAATTTTTAAAGTAGATTTTTTTTTTTTCAGTTCTTCTTTAATCTGACAATACGGTCCAATCAGCTCTCAGAGCAAAGATATGTACCAGGTCAATCTGACCATGTGCTTGAAATAGATGTAGCAGGTACAATAATATCTGCCAGCAATAGCTTAGAAAATCACTGATAGAATATAGCAGCAGTCATTAACAAGTGTTAAAAAGCTCCCAACTTGGTGAATAAAATGTATTAAATATCTGACATAAAGCCTTCACACTGTGTTTTGTGGGAGTGAGGACTAGCAATAATCATCTCAAGTTGTGAAGTATGTATTATATTAAAGTTGTGAAGTATATTTTATAAATAAATTCTTAGGGCAGAGGATCAATTAGAAGGTAGAACTTTGTGAGATTTTGTTTAGATTTGTATAGGCCAGGATTTGTGTTTAAATCCTTGTAACAGAGAACTCAAATAATAGTGGTTTAATCAGGTGAGGGAGGACTGTTATTCTCATATAGCAAGGGTGTCTGGTAAAAGGAAGTCTGCCTCCAACGTCCTCAGTGATTTAAGCCCAATCTTTGTGATCAACCATTCTTAGCCAATGGTTTTGCCCTCCCACTTATCACCTTATGGCTTTACGTTGATTGTTCCACTCCCAGCATTAACGATTTATTCCAGGCAAGATGAAGTGAAAAATGGATCTTCCCCTGTCTTAAAGAGGTCTCATGAGAGTTCCATCTGTCTGTTATATCCCTTGATCACATGAGCATCCCTATCCCCAAGGGTAGCTGGCAATGATTTCTTCACAGGCTGTTTGACTGAGGGGCATGGAAATATCTACAGTGATGTTCTGTTAAGGGGGATGATTTATATTTTTATAACCCTATGAAATGTCTTTAGATGGCCTTGGTTCTTACAGATTAATAAATAAAACATAACTGTCATAGAGAAAATGAAAATGGGGTGGGGCAAAGAGGGAGAAGAGGAGATTTGAGAAATAAAGTTGAAATTTTCAATAGTGTAGTTATGGAAGCCTCATTGATAAGTGATGTTTGTGTAAAGGATGGAAGTACACTTGGGGAAGGGAATTATGTGTAGAGAGATAGCAAGTGCTATGGTGGAAGCATGCATGAGAGGTTTAGAGGACCAAGGGAAACATTAATATTTTCACTAAAACAGAACATAGTTTTGTTCTACTATAATAGAACAAAATTTTAATAGTTTTGTCTCTTAAAAAAACATGTTAGTATATATTATAATTACATGCATTATAACATACCCATGCTATAAAATACATTTTTCGATGGGTAAAGAGGAATAATGGACAAAATTATAAATGTGTAATATTTTATTTCCTTTGATAATAATTTTAGTAATAAATTTGTGGCATAAACATTTTTCAGAGTACAACTGGATTACAAAATCCTCCTAAGATGTATAATAGGTACAAAATAAAGGAATTAGCATTTTCTTAGTGCAAAACATTTTTGTCTTCTGATTTAAATGAAAAATGCTATTTATGTGGTCATTTGAGAGAGAAATTTTAATTTAAATAAATGTACTCAAATTAATCTGACTAATCTGGCAGTCTGAAGATTACAGTAAATTCATATTTCGTGGCAATGGTGAGAACCCCGTTGACTTGAAGATCAAGCCCAGTGACCTGGGATAAGGTAATTGTGTTTGGTAAGCAGGTGATAGAAGTGAAGAAATGTTCTGGGTTATCCTAGAGCTGATAGTGAATATGAGTCAGAATTCACTATTGCGTGAAAGAAAAGCTCTTGGTTTAGGAAGATACACATACATGCACAGTTCACAAAGTTAAAAATTATTCTGTAACAGAGATGCCAGCAAAGGTAAGTTTACAATTTGACCTTTCAAAGGGCAGAAACTGGAAGGCTAGAATTAAAGAAAGCAACTAGATGCTAGTCAGGAAACAGCCATCACAGGCAAAGAGAGATCAACTTCGGAGGCATCCTATCTAATAAAGAGGGAATATGCTAATTGACCCTCACACCATCACAAAGATGGCAGCGCCCAAAGCCAATAAGGAGGGAATATGTTAATTGACTGCCCACCCTCAAAGATGGCGGTACCCACAGCCAATAAGGAGGGAATATGCTAATTGACTGACACACCCTCAAAGATGGTGGCGCCCAGTTCCCTTAGCCCCACTGAGTAGGCAGGTGTGTGACACAGCTGGGCCCGCCCTCAGGTAGGCCCAGCCACCCTGTGTACTTGCCTCAGGAGGCCCTCAGCCACCCAGCTGCCCAGGGCCGGCCTGAGGTACAGGCAAGACTTGGATGGTGGCTGCCCAGCCACCCAGGGCCGGCACGAGGTGCAGGCAAGCCTTGGATTGTGGCTGCCCAGCTGCCCAGGGCTGCTCGAAGCTCAGGTAACCAGGGCTGGCCAAGGCTTGCTCTTCCAGCAGTGGCAACAGCAGAGGTGTGATGGAAGCATTGCCTTCCTCTGATCGCTGGGTCACCTCCTGCCCCTAAGGGTTCCTGGACTGTGAGAGGGGCCAGGCCAGGCTGAGGAAGCGCCCCCCTCCAGTGCATGAGTTTTTATGCACCGGGCCTCTAGTATTTATGTCAAGTATGTTTAAATCCAAGTCAGCCTTTCCCACCCATTAGTTGTAGCAGCAGCAGCAGTACCTGACACATGCTTATCACAGGCTTGGAGTTGCCTAGTCTAGAATTACTTCCTATATTGTAGAAGCAAGATGGGCCAAGGGTGGACCCACAGTCTCTTGCAGGAGCATAAAGAGCTGCAATTTGTTGGGCTAATTGACTACAACCTTGGTAGAGGCTTCTGGAAGAGGGACTAAATATGGAACAGCACCCCAACCATACTGGGCATGTAAGCATGCTACAAATTAAGAAACAAGTTTGCCTTTGCTAACAAGAAAATTTATATTCAGGGAAGGCTTATAGAGGTGTTGCTGTCATTTATCAAGAGATCCACACTCACTGAAGAACCCTCATTAAAGGGAGTACATTTCTGTGATGTCAGTGGATCCTGACACTTTATGGATAGTACTTCCTTCCTCTTACCCAGAGACAAAGAAGATCTAGTTAGGACTTCAGTGCAGGCATTTGGAGGTAGAATGCAAAAACAAACAAAAAAACATTTCAGATAACTTGGATCAAGGAGCAGATCAAGTATAAAAGTTATTGACCCAATTAAAACTGACTCAAAGACAGAAGAATTCTGAGTTCTTACGATCTACAAAATCTTTCCTTTTGTCACTACCTCTGGTTTATGCCTTTTCCAATTCTCTGTGGTATGAGGGTAGCCATCCTGCTGAGTCTACCAGAGAGATTTTTGGGGAAAGGTTCTTGAGTGCCTTCCATTATCAACCAGCTACTCATTAAACACTCCACAGATCTGAAACCAGGTGATTTTGTGCATACCTTGGTATCCGAAGCATAACCAACTACAGGAATTTCAGCTTTAGTGGGAGAAATAAACCTTTTTCCCATTTTAAAAATCCTTCAAAAAGTTGAGAGAATTGGAAGATAGCCAAGCTGACAATTTAGAGAATAAGGGCTACAATTTTAGCTGTCTATTAAGGAAATTATTACAGAAAGTTAACTTAAAGGAATTTTGTCTCAAATAAGTAATTTGTAGTTATGAGTAGGACTGGTACCAAGGTTAAAAAAAAATTATATCAAAAGGAAAAAGTGCACCAGCCTAACCCATTTCCTCTCACAATTTTCATCCTTAGGGAATAGGTTTCATTCTGGGATTTGCAGCAGATGCATAGCAAATTACACTAATTCTCTGGCAATTAAAAGCCTTGAAATGACTAACACACTCATTGAGGATGTACAAAAAATGCTGAAATTATGAGTAAGGACAAGAAAAACAGTTTATATAATTTTGTAAAAAATGTATGCATGTATTTCAAATCTGTCTCTTTATCATGCAAGTCCATGAATTCTAATAATCATGTACACCACTTTCCCACATTTGAGCAGGGGTGAGTAATAGCATTAGTCTCTAGATACATATACACACATACATCCTATAGAATAAAAGCCCAGCAACTAAATGGTGGAACAACCAGAATGACCTGTCGACCAGTTGCTATGACATGCACTGACCACCAGGGGGCAGACGCTTAACACAGGATCTGCCCCCTGATGGTCAGTGTGCTCCCACAGTGGGAATGCAGCTTGGCTGACTGGGATAAGTGGCACTCCCACAGCCGGCCAATCCCTGCAGGCCACGTCCCCTAGCAGGGCATGAATCCCATGCACCAGGCCTCTAGTATACATATAAAAGTGTGATCAGGGACAATTAGAGATGATATGTGCATTTTATACTGCTACTAGAGGCCTGGTGCATGAAATTCATGCACAGGAGGTGTCCCTCAGCCCAGCCTGCACCCTCTCCAATCTGGGACCCCTCAAGGGATGTCCCACTGCCCATTTAAGCCCAATCCCACAGTCGGACATCCCTCACAATCCAGGACTGCTGGCTTCAAACCACTTGCCGGCCTGCCTGCCTGATTGCCCCTAACCGTTTCTGCCTGCCAGCCTGATTACCCCTAACCACTCCTTTGCCAGCCTGGTCGCCCCTAACTGCCCTCCCTTGCCAGCCTGGTTGCCTCCAACTGCCCTCTTCCTACTGGCCTGGTCCCCCCCAACTGCCCTCCCCTGCAGGCCTGATAGCCCCCAACTGCCCTGCCTTGTAGGCCTTGTCCCTCTCAGCTTCCCTCCCCTGCTGGCCTGATTGCCCACAACTTCCCTCCCCTGCTGGCCATCTTGTGGCAGCCATCTTTTGTCCACAATGGGGTGGCCATCTTGTGTGTTAGAATGATGATAAATTTTCATATTACCTCTTTATTATACAGGATAATTCTAATAAAGCTATATACTGTATTACAAACAAACGCCAGCAGGAATTAGAGTATACATGCTATTTATCAGACAATAAATTACTTTTTCAACATTATAGGATTATGAAAGTAATAAAAGTGAATGTATTTATTTTTTTATTCTTGTCCAAGAGCAATATCTGTGGAACTTGCAACAAAGTCTTCAGTTCAAAGATCTGAAGGCTTTCATATGTGGTCTTTTCCATACATTCTACATGGCCTCTGGGCCTCACATGAAGGCAGTGGTGATATGTCTTCTCTTTACAGAGATACCTGTCCTCCAAAATGACCAATGAGCAGCTATTGCTGTCAGTTCTGTTCACCACAGGCAAAGCTTCTGACCTTTCCTCTCCAGTATGTCCCTGCTGAGATCTATAATGAAAACCCAGTTCTTCATCTACTTTGTCAACCATGTGTCACATAGAAATTCTAGCTTTGATTTCATTTTTGTTTTGTCTTGAATGGTATTTTTTCTCAGTAAGATTTCAGCACCTTCATAAAGTGAACAAATTTTGAAGTTTATTTGAGTTTTTCTCAATAGTCCTCAATATTCCCATTTTATACACCCTTACCTGGTAATATCTCTTTCCTCACACATCTGGATACCCTGTCCTTTCCTTTAGGGTATGCATTTGTCTCATTCTCTGAGGAGATTAAAAAGTTCCCCTTTTGTCAAGAGGTACAAACTTCCATTTATAAAATAAGTAAGTCCTGGTGATGTAATGTGTAACACTTATAAAATGACTATAGTTAATATTGATTATAGTATACTTAAAAGTTGCTAAGTTCTCATCACAAAGAAAAAATTAAATTTTTTTCTTTTTTATATCTATGTGAGATGATGGATGGTAGCTAATAATTATCCAATATATGTAAATTAAGTTAATTCACTGTACCTAAAACTAGTACTGTGCTGAATGTCAATTAAATCTCAGTGAAACTGAAAAAAAAAAAAAAAAAGCCCTCTCCCCAATCTTTATCGCAACAGCTTAAGGGTTTATGAATCCCCAGCTGCCTAAAATGAGTCTGTTTTGCAAGTTGTAATGACCAAAAGGATCCAAGTGAGGGCCACTGAAATTCAGTTTTGGCCCCACTAGCCCTGCTTGGGGCCTGCATCTACTTTTAAAGGACACCATTTTACTGTCTCTATATTTAACCAATCAGATGCTCTTAATTTTAGAGCAGATGGTAAAGGTTTGGAAAAATTAAGGTGTGATGACCACCTAAACGGAAAGTTAACCTTTTTTATTTTGTTTATTTTACTGTTCAGTTTGAATCTTGGGCAAGTGTTATTCACCTAGATTATATATGCTTGAGCTGAAGACCAACTGAATAGCAGTTGGATCATCATCATCAAATGGCCTGTTTCTTGGAATAATGTGAATATCTAAGGGAAAACTCTATCGATGCTTGCACTTACAATAGCCTAACTGAAAAACACAACAAAAAAACATGTACTATGTATGTAGTACATGGCGAGATAACCACCAGAAATGTGATAGCACTGACAAAAATAGAAGGCTTATAATGATACCTCTTGTACAAATTTGAAAAATGTCTCAAATTTTGGATGCCTGATTCTCAGAAAATTGTAGGACTTTTGCATTTGAAAAGATAACAGATGTACCACTAAAATACTTAGGTTCTAAGAATTTGTATTTGACACAAAGGAATACATAGTATAAATAAGTTAGATTTTTAAAAATGAAATTAAACATGTGACAGACTTAACACAATTACAGAATAAGATGAATGATCTTTCTTTTGGTGCTATAGCACCACTCAATTTTTATGGAAAATCAGTGTTCTATGAATTCTCTGGAGAGTGCTTTTGAAAATGTATAGTCATGTAAAAATTCAGAGAATGAGAATACATTTAGATCTCACTGTAACATAAAATGTATGTAGGTCATATATCATCTAAAACAATACAGATTATTCTACAAGCTCATAATTGCCTAATGTGCCTTTGAACATAGTGCTTGATAGTAGCATAGACCAAGTTTTGTGAAATATACATTTTTAAGTTTTCTGATATTTTATTTATAAAATATTGCTGTATAGTTTAAATCACAAACCTTAAAAGAGATCAGTGTTTTTGATAGCTGCTTCCAAATCACTGTAAATAATGGGATTGATTAAAGCAAGTGAAGTGAATTTCATTGAAATGAAGTGAAATGAATCAACTTTGCTCAAATAGGCTAGTTGTTCTATGCAAAGCCATTTTTGCTAAGCTCTGAAAGTAGTTGATTGACAACGCCGTTTAGGTTTGTTTCTATAATGGAACTTTTGGCCAATGAGTGTGAAATAAGAAAGAAGATATTTCAGAATGTGTTTTTACTTGGCCCTTGATTAGTCACCTACTTTAGGCCTGAGAAATTCTGAAGAACTTAATTGGATCTGGCAGAAGACAGTTTGTCCGTTTTTGCATTCATTTAACAAATACTCATGCTATTCTTTGGAAAGTTCTAGTGTCATATTTTTCATACACACTTTTTAAGTGATTCTTAGATTATGATTTAAAATGTTATTAATTTTCATATGGAATAAAATAGGATATTACATCAAATATTAGTTCACAAGATGCATTCATCCATTTTAGTGTCATAACTATCAAGAGAAATTTAAGAATGGCTTTTTGCCACTTCTCTCTTCCAGTAAAGTTAATGCTTATATAATATACAAAGACATAATAGTAATAGACTCATCAATGATAGGGTAGGGTCACCAGTTGTGGTTAGAGTTCTTCAAAAATAAGATTAAAATTAAGTGTGCTTTGAAAAAATTCTCTCTCCTCTTTGATTGTGCTTTTTCTATTTTACTAATGTGATGAGATTCAGCCTAAGAATATGCCCTCTCTTTGAAAGTACCTCTCTTATTCTTAGGAGTAAGAAAGGAGATCAGATGTAAGAAAACTTGTACTTCTTGCTCATGTCAGACTGGACTAAAAATCTTTTTCCTAGAGTTAAATGAGCTTATGCATGAGTCCAGCTGAATAGGGTGAGGGAACCTATACAAATTTGAAGCCATAGTATATAATAGATGCACAGATATATATATGTATTTGCAAAAATGTATTTTTTTTGCATAACTGCATAGCTCCATAGTGTATTTCTTAATAGACATAGGGAATTGGTCAACAGTGTCAGTGGTAACTAGCTATTTAGGTTACTTAGAATTCTTATCTCAATACTGTTGTAAATTTGAACACTGTTGTTATTTTTATTTATTTTTTAAAGGAGATGTACCTTTTATTCTCTTTATTTTTTTAATCCTCACCCAAGGATATTTTTCCATTGATTTTTAGAGAGAGTGGAAGGGAAGGGGAGAGACAGAGAGAGAGAAACATTAATGTGAGAGAGATACATTGATTGGTTGCCTCCTGCATGCTTCCCAACCAGGACCAAGGATTGAACCTGCAACTGAGATACATGCCTTTGACCGGAATGGAATCTGGAACCCTTCAGTCTGCAGGCTGATGCTCTATCCAATGGGCCAAAATGAATAGGGCTGTTATTATTTTTAATATACTAATACTAAAGTATGTTTGATCATACAGGCGTAGCATTGTTAGATACATTCTAGGACTAGAAACACAATAGAAAGTTTTTTATTGTAACCTAAGGGTTATCATGAATAAATACACGTGAAAGTAAATAAATCATTGGCAATGTTGAACACAAAACTAAAATGTGTTCTATTACAATTTGAGAAACGACTTTCTATTACTTTATAAAACACTAGAGGCCTGGTGCATGTATTTGTGCACTGGTGGTCCCTGGGCCTGGTCTATGCCCTCTTGCAATCTGGGACCCCTTGGGGGATGTCAGACTGTGGATTTTGGGCTGATCCCTGCAGGCCAGGCTGAGGGACCCCACTAGTGCACTAATCCATACACCGGGCCTCTAGTATGCATATAAGAGCTTTGGTTAATCTTTTCCCACTCTCCCCCCCCCCCTTCCCTCTGAGATTCACCAGTCTCTCATATTTCTATGCCTGTGCATTGAGCGTCTGCCCCCTGTTGGTCAATGTGTGTCATAGCTACCAGTTGAATGGTTGCTTAGGCTTTTATATATATAGACTAGTGGCCCGGTGCACAAAATCATGATTCATGGGGGGGGGGGGAGCAGGGAAGTGTCCCTCAGCCCGGTCTGCACCCTCTCCAATTTGAGACCCCTTGGGGAATGTCCAACTGCCGGTTTAGGGATCAGACCTAAACTGGCAGTCGGACCTTCCTCTCTCAATCTGAGACCGCTGGCTCCTAACTGCTCACATGCCTGCCTGCTTGATTGCCCTTAACCACTCTGCCTGCTGGCCTGCTTGCCCCCAGCTGCCCTCCCCCCCCCCCATGCTGGCCTGATCGCCCTTGCCTCCAACTGGCCTCCCTGCTGGCCTGCTCACCCCCAACAGCCCCTAACTACCTCTGCCTTGGCCCGCCACCATGGCTTTGTCCAGGAGAACATCTGGAAGGTCTCCCAGAAGGTCTCCCAGTCTAATTAGCATATTACCCTTTTATTAGTATAGAGGCCTGGTGCATAGGTGGGGGAAGGTTGGTCTGCCCTGAAGGGGTCCCAGATCAAGGTGGGGGTCTCCACTGGGGGCGGTGCCTGCCTGGGTGAGGGGCTGGGATGGTTTGCAGGCCAGCCACGCCCCCATCGGGGTGAGGGGTCCCCACTGGGGGTGTGTGGCCTGCCTGGGCTGAGGGCCATTTGGGGGCAGTTTGCAGGCCAGCCAAGCTCCTGGCTTTGTCCAGAAGGACGT
This sequence comes from Corynorhinus townsendii, assembly GCA_026230045.1. Lineage (NCBI taxonomy): Eukaryota > Metazoa > Chordata > Mammalia > Chiroptera > Vespertilionidae > Corynorhinus > Corynorhinus townsendii. Next base: position 108,543,221 of record JAPDVU010000006.1, on the reverse strand, counting down.
CTGGAAGGTCTCCAGAAGGTCTTCCGGGCTAATTAGCATATTACTCTTTTATTAGTATAAAATTTTAATTTTATTTAAATTAAATTTATGTAGATATTTATTAATCTATTTCCTTTCTAAAGTCCTTTTTGATTTTTTTTCTTCAGAATCTTTAAATTGAGGCTGTCAGGAAATGTTGTCATACTTACCTGCATCATATTAGTATGAAATGAAAGAATTTTTGAAAATTTTCTTTCCTATGCCATTATCACTGCATTATGTACAAGGCGATTATATCCTTGGGGTTAATATGCATTTTACTACATATGTAACTCACAGAGCTCCTAGAAGTGTGCTCTCCCACTTGGAATGCTGTATTCATGTCACCCCTGTGTGGGACAGGGTAGGAAAAGATCCTACAGAAATCCAGAGGATGATTTGAATTCTGGACTTTTCTTACAAGATAGGTAACACACAGCTTATTTTCTCTTTCCTGTTGTATTTAACTACTTTTGTTCTACTCATTATTTTCTGTTATTCTATTCCTAGTAAGTAAAGACAGACATCCCAGGCCATTAAATGTAAAAGCTCTCTGATCAATCCAAAGAATTTTATTCCTGGAGCTATTTCTAAGTTTTTCTTCGGTGTCCTGCTAAGTTTTAACCTCAAGGACAGCTAATATCTATAATAAGTTTCCTTCACTGAATATGGCTATTCCATGGGTAAAAGTCACAGATAAAGATAATGACTAATAGATTATGTTTTGATAAACTTCAGTATACATACTTATCATTTGTGCATTTTGAATACTTCCTTCAACTTTCTCAGGAATCACTGAATTTGCAGACTTTATTAAATATCTCCATATTTTAATATGGAAAGTTGTAATACACTGAACTTTATACAAACTGAAACTATGATATTTACCATAAGAGGTAAGTATTAAAAAACTTGCATGTCTTCTCTTTTGCAAACTCACTTAAAAAATATATCTATTGCTGTGTGTGTGTGTGTGTGTGTGTGTGTGTGTGAGAGAGAGAGAGAGAGAGAGAGAGAGAGAGAGAGAGAGAGAGAGAGAGAGAGAGAGAGAGATGGAGAGATTTATTGTCCCACTTATTTATGCATTCATTGGTTGATTCTTGTGTGTGCTCTGACCTGGGATTGAAACTTCAGCCTTAGCATATCAAGATGATGGTTTAATCAACTGAGATACCCGGCCAAGGCTGCAAACTTACTTTTGATCTCACTTTTTCTGTCTTGTCCTAACCAGATGGAATGCTCCTCAAAGGCTGGAACTACTAGTTCTGGCTTATTTTCTCTTATTCATAGCACAGTGGAGTGCTGCTCCTTACCATTGGAATAGTCTTCAGGGACAATTGTAATGAATTGTCAACCAGGAGAGTGTGCCCTGTTTTCTCTCCACGTTCTCCTTCACAGAGCAATAATGTGGCTTAATAATATTGTTCATACATTTTTGTGGCATCAATATTTGTGGAGAATTGGAGGATCTCATCTAATCCCAGGATTAACACAATAATACGATGATGACCATTTGCATGGCAGTTTACAAAGGATTCTCGGATATATTAACACGTTTTACCACATTCATAGTGTACGTTGTATTTTACCCTGAATTTCATATAGAGCAAGTATCTTAATTATTTCCATTTTACAGGTATGGGAAACAAAGAATTAGACACAGAAAGTTATTTATCTCAGAATATACAGTTGATAAGTATCTGACCCCAAGATGATTAGTGATAAAGCCCAAGTTTTTCTGTTATACATTATGGTTTCTTCTTTAATCTCTACACCCAAGTCTAGAAAAGTGAATGCTTTTGAGTAGCATCCAAAACAACACAATGAGAAAAGTAAGGTCTGCCTTTTCCCCTCTGACTATTATTTTAGCTTTTTCCCATTTGAAAAACATTATACTTTTTTATCATTTCTTTTTCTTGGTGAATGTTAAGACACAAAATGTACATTCATTCTAGTTTTCTAATTTTGTATGTTTTTTTTTGTAACAGTGTCTATAATTGAGCTTAATTTGATGCATCTTTTCTTTATTTTAGAAAAATAATATTTTGTTTAAAATGTGTTTTCTTTTGGGCAAATTTTTTTGCTGAATTCAACTAATATTAAAAAAAAAGCTAGATTGCCCCAGAACAGTAGATGTTCAGACGTCTGACAGGCAATTTCCTGGAATAGTCCAGCTTTGAGAGGGTGAGCACATAAGATATGCCAGATAAAAACAGCTGAATGGTGGCAGAGAACAACTAAACATAGCATTAGAGTAAGTGGCTGCATTAGTTAGAGTCAACAGAAATTTCCAGAAAATAGATCTATGCTTTTAGTGAGTGTCTGTGATCTAATTCTACTCAACAAAAATAATTCATTTTCCAGAAACGAATTTGAAGTTTCTGTACCCAAAACTTATCAACAGAGATAGCTACTCTAAGCATTTGGGTGACTTTTGAAATCACTCTAACAATGATCTGAATTGCCTAATATACCATTATACTTAAAGTTTATATTTTCAGAGTGTGAATTATGCTAAAACACACCTTTACAAAATATACATGAGAAATATATAACTGAATTACACTTTTATTAATATTAATATTATTACCTCAGTTGCTTCATGATGCACATGTATTTTATAAGTTTTTTTTCACTTAATGATGTATCAAACCCAAACTGAGACTCATATATGCTTTAATCAACAATGTGGAAGAATCATAAAGGGTGACACAAAAAATGTATACACACTTTGAATAATTATTAATTCCAATGGGTTAAATCTGAAAAGAAAGAAACATCAATTGAGCTATCAGCTGTTAAAGTGTGTATACATTTTTGGGACACCCTATATTTCCCCATATCCTCACTAAAATGGGACATTATGACACTTTAAATTTTTTGAAATGTGGGACATGATCTTTACTATTTAATTTGCATTTCTGAACTACAAATTATTAAGTTGCACTAAAATCTTCTTATTTTTAAAAGTAAAACTACAGAAGACATTCTTGATTCCCTGCTTTTCCTGACAACTCATATGCATTATCTAATTCAACAACAAAATAAAGTATAATTTTTACATATTATATAATAATATACTATATGTGTTAGAAAATTGCTATTTCTCATCATATTCTCTTCTACATTCTTTGTTCATGCACACATTGCTGCTTTACCTGGATTCTGCATAACTCTGTTAACTGATCTTACTGCATCCCCGCTGCAGCCCATTCCCTATTCCACATAGTGGCAAGGTTGATTTATTTTTTAAGGCCCAAGTCAATTTTTGTTCCTCCTGCTTAAAGTTCTCCAATGTCCCCGTGGCACCCTTATACAATCAAAACTCCTTAGGTATATTTTAAAACACTGTATGCATAGTCTCTGCAAAGCATTCTCATTTCAGCTCCCTGCACACTAACTTTGCAATTGCTGCCATTTCTGTTTAGACCACTCTTCTCACAGACCTTCACTTGACCACAGTTTTTTTCATGATCTATGTTTCAACTCAAATGATAGCTTCCTAGAGAGGCCTTTCCAGTGACCTGTCCTACTTCTCATTCTTTAACATATTATCCAGTTTTATCTTCCTTAGAGTAGCTGTTATTTGTGAACTAGAAATATACATTTCAAAGTCATTTTTAATTGTTCTCTTACTATTTTTTAAAATGCTTTATTGATTTAAGTATTACATATGTCTCCTTTTTTCCCCATTGACCTCTCCTCGGCCACTCCCACCCCCCAGCACATGCCCTCATGCCCGGTAGTGTCTGTGTCCATTGGTTATGCTTATATGCATACATACAAGTCCTTTGGTTGATCTCTTACCACCACCGCCGCCCCCTCATCCCCTGCCTTCCCTCTGAGGTTTGACTGCCTGTTCGATGCTTCTCTGTCTCTGGATCTATTTTTGTTCATCAGTTTATGTTGTTTATTATATTCCACAAATGAGTGAGAGCATTTGAAATTTATCTTTCCATTTCAGAGTCATTTTAGAGAATTGCAGTCATGGGTTTAGGAACTCAATACTAAAGGATGGGTGTACAGAGGATTAAAAAGAAATCTTTGCCTTGAGTCATGAATAAAGTCAACATATATATAGAAAACTTAGCTATGAAGTAGAAAGTTGAGTTAAAATATATAGTGGAAAAAATCAGAAGACTGTGGGAAATGGAAAAAATTAAAGAACTCGAGTGTAGTTATTATTGTTGAATGCCTCTGAGTAATCAAGTAAGTGTAATAATTTAAAATGTCAATTTGATTTGAAGACATACAAACCTTTTGTAAACTTACCAAGAAGTGTTTTAATGGAGTTATATTGATGATAATTGTGTCGGGATGTATTGAACTGAGAGCAAGAAGCAGGGAAAGTCAATGGTATATATGGAAAATGCTTTTGAGGAATTTGTATATCAAGGGGAAGGGCACTGGACTGAGAGCTGGGAAGACTATGGTACAGGAAGTGAAGTTTTTAAAAAATCAGAACAGGAATTTTTGCAAGAAGGTGGAGAAATACTAGTCTTAAAGTGAAAAGGATTGTATTTATACACTTCCAGTGTTTCTGGTGAGAGCAAAGAAACGACTGAGATGATGACCACGTCTGGCTTAAAGTAAGGGGGAGGGATCTTTCAGAGATGAAGATATAAGAGGCTTGCTGACTATAAAGATAGAGGACTAAGGAACCAAGAGAAGAGATGAAGAGGGATGCAGATAGACTCAAGAAGATTCATGTTACTGGAATGAAGCTTTGATGGCATATCAGCAAGGAAGCTAGCTTATGGGAGAAGGGACCTATATTATTTTGGAATTCTTTTTTAGAAATGTGGACAATTGCCTGATTTCCAAAGAAAAATTTGGCCGAAGGGGTGGATGACTCAGAAGCTTCAGAATTTACAGCCTACAGGAGCCTCCTACTCTGTCCATGTAGAAATATCAAGATCTGTAATCTTGCACTATTTTTAGCTATATCAATTTGAAAGTAAAATTAAGTAAACAATGTAAAGATCACATTTAATTTGGTACTATCATATACTTGAAAAATATGTATTTTAAGTAAAACAATACGTAAACATAATTCTCAAAATAATTTTATAGTAGTGGTTTTATCCATGATAGTTGGTTACTTGCTCCAATGTAATTACTTTTTAATGAAGTCATGTGATTTGAGGGTAAGAGAGGGAAAATAAGAGACTGATTCTCAGTTAACACACACACACACACACACACACACACACCACAGAGTTCTTTGAAATCTGACAGATATACTAAATGATATATGAAATGAGCAAGTGAGCCAGTTATTATGGTTTCTATTACATAGTTGAAGAAATTGAGGCTTACAATAGTAGAGGATGAATCAAACACATAATTACTAAGTGATGGAGACTAATTTTGAGCTGTTTTTTTCATGAGTTTTTGCCCAGTATACTTTTCTTCTATCGTACACTGCTTCTTCATTGAGGCTTGTATTATGAACCTGATTATAACCTTTGCTGAGGACAAAATTACAGCCATCTGAACATCTGGAGCTTCTTTCAGTCACACTAAGATCTCTTTTTAAAGAGTTTGTAGCTGGAATACTAATATCAACTCTGACAATAATTAACCATCAGCAGAGATTTTTATAGTGATATTATATAAGAAGTTACTACAGAACTAGAGATTTCTTTAAAATTTAATTTTTATCAAAGCAGCCATTTCATTGTGATTTTTTAAAAAATAATTTTTTGTTAGGGATAAGAATGTTATTTTAAATATATATATATTTGGGATAAGAATGTTATTTTAAATGTACATATATTTTGTACATGCCTAAACTAAAATCACATTGACATGTATTTGATATTTTTGAGGTATTTTATATCAGGATAAGAAAAAGGTTATATATTGCATATCTCTTATAGAAATATTAGGTAATAAATGTAAAAGAAAACATTCTTTTTTAAAAAATAAATCTTTACTGTTCATATTATTACAGTTGTTCTTCTTATTTTCCCCAATAGCTCCCCTCCACCCAGTTCCTACCTCTACCCCATGCCCTTACACCCCCCCCAGTCCTTATCCATAGGTGTATAATTTTTGTCCAGTCTCTTCCCGCCCCCTGCACCCCTTTCCCCCCAAGGATTGTTAGTCCACTCCCTTTCTATGACCCTGATTCTATTATATTCACCAGTTTATTCTGTTCATTAGATTTTTTATTCACTTGATTTTTAGATTCACTTGTTGATAGATATTTATTTGTTGTTCATAATTTTTATCTTTAACTTTTTCTTCCTCTTCTTAAAGAATACCCTTCAGCATTTCATATAATATTGGTTTGGCAGTGATGAAGTCCTTTAGCTTTTTCTTATCTGTGAAGCTCTTTATCTGACCTTCAATTCTGAATGATAGCTTTGCTGGGTAGAGTAATCTTGGTTGTAGGTTCTTGCTGTTCATCACTTTGAATATTGTTTGCCACTCCTGTCTGGCCTGCATAATTTCTGTTGAGAGATCAGCTGACAATCATATGGGTACTCCCTTGTAGGTAACTAACTTTTTCTTTTGCTGCTTTTAATATTCTCTTTGTCTTTTGCTCTTGGCATTTTAATTATGATATGTCTTGGTGTGGTCCTCTTTGGATTCATTTTGTTTGGGGTTCTGTGTGCTTTCTGGACTTGTAAGTCTATTTCTTTCACCAGGTGGGGGAAGTTTTCTGTCATTATTTCTTCAAATAGGTTTTCAGTGTCTTGCTCTCTCTCTTCTTCTGGCACCCCCATAATTCAGATGTTGGTATGCTTGAAGTTGTCCCAGAGGCTGCTTACACTATCTTCATATTTTTGGATTCTTTTTTCTTTTTGTTTTTCCGGTTGGGTGTTTTTTGCTTCTTTGTATTTCAAAACTTTGACTTGATTCTTGTGATCCTCTAGTCTGCTGTTGGATCTCTGTATATAATTTTTTATTTCAGTCAGTGTATGCTTAATTTCCAGTTGGTCCTTTTTCTTATCCTTGAGGGTCTTGCTAAATTTATTGGCTTTTTCTAAAAAACTCTTGAAAAGCCTTATAATCATGGTTTTGAACTCTATTTGCTTTCCTCCATTTCTTTCATCTGTGACCTGTTTCTTTGTCTCCACATTTTGGCTGCTTCCCTGAGTTGATAGAGTGGCTTTGTGTACTAGGTGTCCTATAGGGCCCAGTGGCTCAGACTCCCCAGTTACCTGAGTTGAACACTCTTGGTGCACCCCTTTGTGGGCTGTGTGCAGTCTTGTTGTAGTTAAGCCTTGATTGTTGTTGGTATCAATGGGGGGAATTGACCTCCAGGACAATTGGCTGTGAGGATCAGCTCTGTCTACGCTGGGAGAACTTCTGTGCTGGAGACACCCTTATGAGGCAAGACTTGCTTCAGTGGGGCTTTGGTGCTCACTGAGTCTGCCCCCTGAGTGTGTCCCTTTTGGAACTGAAGAGTTATAATCTGGATGATCCCACTCTGACCCCTGGGTACACTGGCTCTTGGATCTCCAAGGAGGTGCTAATTTAGCTTCTGCCTGCAGCCACCCAGCAAAAGCTATGGAGAGATCTGCAGATTATTCTTCTTTGTTTGGTTTTGGAGGTGCCCAGATGAGGCCCAGCTGTGAATCAATGCAGGCTGCTGTGGAGCCTTGGGCCTTCTTTTGGATGTTCTAGGTCTCTCTGATTCAGCTGAAGTTTGTTAGGTAAGTTTAGATTTCGAAGGACCAGGCCATTCATGTGCACCTCTGTGCACAGCTTGGGTGCGGCAGGGTCTCAGGGCAGAGCAAACAGCAATGGCTTTTCATCAGCCCTGCCCTGAGAGGCCCCCAGGTTTCCAGTGTCCCTTGGTAATCGCTGCAAGCACCTCTGAGAGAAAGCCATCCTCGAGTTCTGCCCAATGCCAGATAGTCCAGTTTCTCCCCGTATGAGTCTAGGTCCCCAGAGTCTCGCCTGGAACTGGAATTCAGAGCAGTTGGGGAGCTTGTGTCTCCCTTCCACTTAAAAAAGACAGCCGCATCCTCAGTTGCCAGCCCTCTCTGTGCGTGCCTCCATACCTCTGCCTTTACTTCCGCACCTCCTCTGAGTCTTGGTGTACTTTTCTCTTTGCTTCTAGTTGTAGAATTTCCACTAATCCAGTCTTCCTGTGGTTCTGAATGATGTTCATTTTGTCTTTTAGTTGTAATTTTGAAGTGGTTGTGTGAGGCAGCGAGTTCTGGGGTTTACCTATGTTGCCATCTTGGTTTCTCCTAAAAGAAAACATTCTTGAAAAAAAGTTACCTATCATGCCCTAGCTGGGTTGGCTCAGTGGATAGAGCATCATACTGCAGACTGAAGGGTCCCGGGTTTGATTTCTGGTCAGGGCGCATGCATGCCTGGATTGCAGGCTCAGCCCACAGTGTGGGGCGTGCAGGAGGCAGCTGATCAGTGATTCTCATCATTGATGTTTCTATCTCTCTCCCTCTCTGAATCAATAAAAGTATATTTAAAAAAATCACTTATCACCTGTAATTACACTACCCAAACTCAACTATAGTATGCATGGCATTTTAGGCTATTTCCTTGAGTCTTAATGTATTAATCTTTACTTGCAAACATTATTTCTGCAAACAGAATTGGCCATCTACTTTGTGCCAGACATTGATCAAGACCTAGGTATTGAGCCTACAGAATGTACAAGATACACAAGGCTCCTATTCTTTATTAACCTTCCCCCCCTTTTTCTTCAGTACAAAAAGACATGAATGTAAACATAGTAACATATAGTAGAGTATCTTTGTTTTTCATATGACACACGTGTCTCTATTTCCCTTTATAGCAAAACCTCCTGAGACTTATTAATGCAAATTATATTAACTTCATATCCTTTTATATTTTCCTTGGGCTTTTTTGAAACAGGAACTTATTTTTTGTTATTGCTTCAGTAAAATAGCTTTTTAAAAAAGCCACTGATTACATCCATGTTGCAATTTAAGTGGTCATTTCTTAGAAACTAAATGATTTGAGTTATCTACTGTGCTAGATGTAGTTGGTCAACACTTTTTATTGAAACACTGCTTTCACTTATTTTTAAAGATTCTACCATCTTTTGGTTCTGTATTTACATATTTGGTAACTTATTCTCAGCCTCCCTGCTGATTTCTTCTCATCTTCCAAACCTTTACATTTTTATATGTTCCAGGCCTCAGTCCATGGACATATTCTTTTTATAGCTACGTTTATTATCTAAGTTATTTTTACTCATTTCATATTCTAAGAATATATATGTGATAATTAACACTGACTGTATGTCCCCAAACCAGATTTCTTCCAAGAACTTGAGATTTGTGTGTTCAACTGGCTATTGCTATCTCCACTTGGATGAATAACTGGTTTCTCAGGATTGGGTTTCCAAAAGCAAATTCCTTGAACCTACTGTTTGGGTTCTTTTTTCCATTATTGTCACCACCAAGCTCATTTACCCAGGCCAAAAGCTTTGGTTCCTCTTCCTCTTTGAATAACCATTCCATTGTTAAATCATGTAATCTCTATCTTCCACATATATACAGAGAACTAATAAGAAAGTATGCCAAGGTTATAAGATACAAGATTAACATACAAAAGTTAATTACTTTCCTATATACTAGTAATAATTGAAATTTGAAATAAAAATATGTAATTAAGAACAGCACAAAAATATGAAATACTTAGTCATATACCTAACAAAATACATATAGACTCAAACCCTTCCTGCCTCATAGTTTGACATTCAACCACTGAGCAATGCCAGCTGGATAAGCTGAGTAAGGATCTTAACTGACAAGTCAGGGTTTTGTTTGGCACTTGCTGGTTTAGCATTGTCCTTTTGGAATTTTGTCTCTGACCTTTATTCCTGTAGCTGAGACATCAATTCATAGCCATGCGCTGCCCAAGTGCTGGGCTATTTGTTAGCTTCCTGTTTAGACTTCTGAATATTATATTACTTACCTCTTACACCAACTGCTTTAGCCTTTGTTTGGATTCTACATCATCTGCCTGATGTTAGTATGTCTATATAAATTTAATCACATCATGCTTCTGGAAATGTTTATGATACTGCTCAACAAGCTTCAGTTCTCTCAGCAATGGCATATTAAAAAATCTTTATTGTTTAAAGTATTACATATGTCCTCTTATCTTCTCCATTGACCCATTCTAGCCACCCCTGCTCCTCACCCATGCCTTCACCACACTGTTATTTGTGTCCATGGGTTATGCATAAATGCATATAAGTTCTTTGGTTAATTTCTTCCAATTATAGAAATGTGCAATATAAACTTTGTTAGTTTAATATTAAATTCAGGAAGGTTCATGAGCTAGTCAATGTAATTGATGAATACTTATGGTATTTGGTATTGTTCTGCTGAAAAAAATATTCTAATATTCAAGCAATTGTTATGCAGACACTTTTGTAAGATAATAGCTGTATAATTTGGAAAGTGCCTATTTGGTTACATTGTAGTCCTCCATTCAATAATTTCATAAAAAAGTTTCTTCTGGAGATTATATGATTACTAGGAGACCAGTGCCCGAGATTCATGCACTCGGGGGTGGGGGTGGGGGCCCTCAGGCAAGCCTGCATCCTCTCACAGTCCGGGAGTCCTCGCCCCCTGTCTGTTGCACTGACGGCTTAGGCCAGCTCCCCATGGACATCCTCAGGCTCCTGCCACCGCCACTGTGCTCACCATGGCTTCTGGCTGAGTAGTGCTCCCCTGTGGGAGCACACTGACCACCAGGGGGCAGCTCCTGCGTTGAGTGTCTGCCCCCCCCCAGTGCGCGTCATAGCGACTAGTCGGGGTCTGTCGTTTGGTTGATTTGCATATTAGCCTTTTATTATATAGGAGAATTTCTAATATTTTATGTCTAATCATTATGATACCTTATTTTTATGAAATTTAATCTTCTAATTTTGGACATGTATTATTATATATAATGTATTTGTGCATTCCTCAAATGAAAAGTATAGTTTAATAACTTGCAATGCAGTTCTTATTTCTTTAGGAAGTAATTAAATCATTTATAAAATCTGATAAGTTAGTGATTAATATTATTTTACAATTTAACAGAATTTTTGTGATTTAAACTATATGAATATTGCTAGAAGTGCCAGGAATGGCTCTTAAAGCAATGTTTTTTTTTTTCATTGAACAAATGAAGAGTACATCAAAACATAAAATCATATTCTTCAAAAGATTGGTTGAGAAGCACAAAGTGGGGGGAAAATGTAACCAAATATTTTTTCCATTAATTTTTAATATTTGTCCCAATTTTTGGCCCCAAATAAATGTTTTATGAGTTAATGAGTAAATTAATAAATTTGGATAAGGCCCTAACTTTTCCTTTAATGGCTGTTGCATTAAATTGAAACTGGTGACTTTATTATCAATCATCATCATCACCTTCATCTTTATCTTAATATCCCTAACCCTCCTGAAACACTAGGTCTTAGACACTCACATTTTATAGTTGATTTTGCAAGTAAACCACAGAGTTTCTAAAGCACAACCATGTCAGTGTAGGTCACCGCATAAAAGTACGTTGTGAAGAACAGGAGTACTATGAAAGTGGTCTTGGCAATTCAATGAAAGCACTTTGGTGAGTGAATCAGCCCAATGAAAAATTCCCGTAGATTTCCACTGACTTGGTCCTTGCTAATTCTCTGTCCAGTGGTACAGTGTGTGCAACTAAATTCTATGGTATGAGACTCAGAATGCAGCCTGGATGTGTCTCTATGAATTTATCATAAAAGTTAAATGTAAGAATTTTAAACAGTATTTTTTCATAACATGTTGAAATTAGTTTTAAAATTTTAGTACTTAAAAATAGACATACATGGAAAACTTCCTGTAATCTAGAAAATAATTTGGTGTTGGTTTTATTATCAGGACACTTCAAATTATATGCTATTGATCTTGCCTAATTACTTTATGTCTCTGAGCCTGAGATAGTTTGTAATAAAGCATTAGAATGTTAATTCCTTTGAGACTTTTTCAGATTTTGAAATAGTTTGGAAACACAGTGCAATGTTAGTTCTCATTTTCCCTTCTACTTTATTTTCTTTTATATATTTTAAATATTATCTTATACATTGCAGGAATCCAAATTTTATTGTGCCTTAATTTTTAAGAATGCATTACAATAAAAATCAAATAACTGATTGCACTCACTGCAGTATTAATTAGTTAATAATTCTCGATTACTAAGAATATGTAGGATTTGTAATGATTGAATTTTAGGTGGTTTTTGAAAATGAAAGAAATGTTACCTCTGGAAATATCTGAGGCAGCTTGGCTCTGTATATGGAGCAATTTGGAATCTTTAAACAAACATGTTTTGATAACAATTAAACAATTTCTGGCATTTGTTTATGACTATCCTACACCAGATCTTGGAAATTATGACCATTTATAACATATACACCTAGAAGCACAGGAAAATTTCTACTCATTTCTTCTGTACAGTGCTGAATTTCAAACATGGCAAAATGACCAGCATGTATATTAGATATTTTCAGACATATTAGATTTTTTCAAACATAACAAAGCTGATCAGCATTTATACTAGAAAATATCTATTGGCACTCAACATTAATTTATAGCCCAGCTTAATTGGTGGGTCTGAAAATCAAGTATTGAGACTAGAAATGTCTTTTCTCTATATAACCTTTGATGATCCACACACTACTGTGGTCACTGCTGGTTTAGAAGTTTTGATTCCAAAGGAAAAAAAATATATATACAAGGGTATCCTACAGTGGTGTCTGAGAAACAGGCATTGAGACTGTTGCCAACAGGCAAAGAAGGGATTACAGTATTGGCTTTGATAATTGATCCTGATTAGCAGGAGAAATTAGTACTTTGTTACACAGTAAAACAAAGTATGTGTGAAGCCCAGGGGATCAACTGGATTGCCTCCTAGTTCTTTTGTGTTAGTGGTCAAATTTAGTGGAAAATTACAATATACAGGCAGACATACTAATACCTTCAAAACGGAAAGTTTGGGTCATGCCTAAGTTAAAGAATCTTAGCAGGGGAGAATCTGGCTGAGGAGCAAATAATGAGTTATGGAGAAGAACGTTATAAGTTCTCACGAGGGCTTCATTACCAGTTGCATATATACATAATGTATATGTATATTAACTATTGTGCTTTATTTTTCCTCTATCTTTTAAAAGTTATTTTTCATATTATTTTTATAAGGTGTGTTGCTGGTAGATGTCAAGAAGGTTTTCACACAGAATAGATGATAATGGCTAACGGATTTGGCTTTCAAGATTTTAAGAAGAAATTGAAAACATAGTTGCATTATATGAGGTGAGAGCAGTTTTTTCTTGCTAATGTTTAAATGAGAGAATCATAGATTGCAATAGTTAGTAGAAAGTATGTAAGATTATTGAGAAGCCAGAAGGGAATAGTTGATGCTTGAAATTACAATGGCATCAATTTCTACTGTGTTGTTCAATTGTTTCTGTGTTTCATTGACTTCTTTTTGTAAGGACTTGGGTTGCTAAAATTATATATCCATGCCTCCCTTGCTCCCTTGCTCTTGTGTTCTGGGTGATTTTACTATGAAAATAAATGAAGGCCAACCAAATGGGGAAAATCAATCTGTTTATTCTGAACTTGCTGCAGCAAGGAAGTCAGTCACTGTCACCTGCTTCTCAAGTGTTTCAGGAGGGTTTAGGGATATTAAGATAAAGATGAAGGTGATGATGATGATTGATAACATTAGTATCAAAATCAAGCAGAGTAGTGGGAATGCTATATAGTGAAGCAAAGGGAAGACTCCAGGTTTGCTCTACTAGGAGGCTGTTGGCACAGGGAGGTAGAGTTGGGGTAACCAGAAGCAGGGCATCCTTTGTGATTGGTTAGAGGTGCATACTTGGCTTTCTCTTGTTAGTTCTAAATTGGGAATGGGGACAAAAATTAGGGAAGCTGTCAGTTATTAATCAAGTCATAGCCATTTGAGCAGATTTTTATAGAAGTTATTGTTTAGCTTCCTTGATTATTCTAGAGATACCAGTTTTACTTCCTACAAATCTGATTTGCAGCAGGCTGACTCTGGGATGTTATTATAGACTAGAGGCCTGGGGCATGAAAATTCATGCACTGGAGGGGGGTCCCTCAGCTCAGCCTGTCCCTTCTCAGAGTCCAGGAGCCCTCAGAGGCAGGAGGCGACCTGGCAATCAGGGGAAGGCGATGCCCCCATCAAACCTCTGCTGCTGCCACTGCCAGCAGCGCAAGCCTCGGCCAGCCCTGGTTACCTGAGCCTCGCGCAGCCCTGGGCGGCTGGGCAGCCACCATCCGAGGCTTGCCTGCACCTTGGGCTGGCCCTGGGGGGCTGAGGGGACTGGGGGACTCCAGAGGCAGGTTCAGAGTGGCATTTGCCTGCCACCCTGGTGGGGCTGACAGGACTGGGTGCTGTCATCTTGTGGCTGTGGGCGCTTCCATCTTTGAAGATGTGGCAGTCAAATAGCATATTCCCTCCTTATTGGCTGTGGGTGTCGCCATCTTTGTGAGGTGTGATAGTCAATTAACATATTCCCTCTTTATTAGATAGGTTAAAGGGTTGGATTCCAGACAGGTTGCTGCAGGTTGTGGATTATGGTTCTGCTATTATGGTCTGGGTTTTGTTTGTATTTTCTATTAATATGGTCTGGATTTTGTTTTTATATTTAGTCTCTCACTACAAATTAAGTATATTTGTACAAGTTTTTAAAAGCAGAAAGTAGAGGCGATTTTTCCCAGTGGCTGAAGAGTGGACCTTCTCAGATATAAATGTTTGCCTAGCTCTACTGTGCTATCTCCAGCTTCATGGTGTATGGCAGCTGTGATGTAAGCAGCTGGCAGGGGCTACACACTTGTGACCATTTTATGACAGCCACAGATTCTGGCATTTAGATAAAAAATTTGAGCATGCACCATATGGGAAAAAATAAAATGTATTTTAAAAATAACAACTGAAGGCAGTACAAATAGGAAGAGAAAATTTATTTTATATATATATATATATATATCTAGAGAGGCTCTTTATAACCATTACTACAATAATAATAAGAGGAAAATAAACATATGTAGAGAAAAGTTGTAAATGATGGGATGGATGACTAAGAATGTGGAACTGCTTTTAAAGTACAAATCTAAATGTATGGTTAAGGTGAGGTATAGTTAACATAGTAACTACTGAGGGCTACATTATTGAACCATTACATGGCTACACTGTTGAACCATTAGAATAAAACACAAGAAATTTGAATTGAAATGTAGTTAATGTTTTGAAAAACCCATAAACTATCAATCATTTTTATATTCTGTGACTGTTCTATAATTGTGTACTTGTTCTGTCAGTTTTTAGAAGTTTCTGTTTTTTCCCTTTGTAGATCAGTGGCTCTGTGCAGGTGCTCTTATCCTTTGCTGCCACCATGTGGTTATAGAAAGAAATAGTCTAAAGAGTTTCACTTACCTTATATTTTAGGTTAATCAAGAGGAATTTAGAAAAAAATAAATATTAGGCCAAAATCCTACAAAATAACTTTTTGTAAAATAATGACTCACAGATAAATTTTCTTATATTAAAATACACACATACACACAAATATATATTATATAGTGTACATATGTACAAATAATATAGCTCTCTATGTAATGTATTATATAAAACATATTACTTATATCAATATCTATATATCTGTTACATGTAATATACATATGTAGGTTTTGATATATGTATGGTATACATCAATACCATATATACAGAGAAAGCTATGCTATTGTTATTCATCATTTGTCAACAGTTTCACTTTCTTTTGGTTTATGAGAAAACATTGAGGGCAGGAACATGACAAGATCGGAATGTGCTTTACAGTGGAATCATTTGTACTCCTTTTCTCATGCACCTGAGTGAACCATGTCTCTAACCAAGGAGATGTCCTTCTCTACCTCACCTCTGTCCCCTCCTTTCCAGCTGTCTCTCCTGCATATCAGATTCATTAAGAGACAGATGTGTTATTATCCTGTATAAAGAACATCATATCTATGAGCTACCAATATTAGTATCAGTCATAAAAAACATAAATCATTTATTTTCAAGAGTATCTCAGATTTAGCATCCTTCTAATGAGAGTGACTATGGAATTCAGAATCTCAGTGGTTCAATTTTAAGAGTGAAAGTTGTATTACAAATAATCATACCAAGACAAACTGTTTATGGCATTCTGCACAGGCAATCAACAGCATCCCAATATGCTCCCTAGCAATGTGTTAACATGCTGTTGCATGCAAAGTGCACTTCTCAGCCGTGTAACCTGTGCGGTCTCACAGGTCACCACTCTCAGAGGAGGCTTCTTTAATTCTCTGCTCTTGCTGTCATTAAGTTCTTAATCATTTTTGGACATGGGAAACCCCATTTTTGTTTTGTATGGATCTTGACCATTCTGTAGACAATCCTAGATAGAGGATTTTAAAATTATATTATTATTGTGTATTTCATAAGGAAACTCAGCTATCCACTTCCCATTTTCTCTATCAGCAAACAAGTTGCACCCTTCCAAAGCAAAACATTCATAGGCGTTGTGTGTTATTCATGTGGTCATCATAAAAATAAGTTGTGGTTTTCTAAACAAGTACATTAGTTACATGGAATATTCCTTTTTGCTTCTAAGTCACTTACATTCTTATTATCCTATTATTCACTAATTTATTTTTTATTACTCAGAAATTATTTTAGAAATATGTTTTTAAATCATATACTAGCAATCCTCACATCACACCTTTCCAATAGGCAAAAAATTTAGATACCATAGTTTACTTAAATAATACCAGTTCCCCAACAATCCTGTTCAAATTTTAGTTATCATGATCTGTTCACTGTGAAAAGCTGAATAACACACACGCCTCACATTTAGCATTTCAGTCCACAAATCCCTACAAAAATAGCTGACACATTAATTGCATTACTCCTTTGAAAGTCTGTCAGTGATTGGTTGCTGCACATCTGTTATTCATTTCACACACAGACCAAAGCATGTAGTTGTGTTGCCTCCTTGTCTCACAGTACGAAACTGTGCAATATTTTACTAAAATGGATAATTGAAAGATAGACTACTTGGCTGACAATGATAAAAGTGCAGCAAAAAAAAACCCCAGAAAAGCGATTAATGAAGAGTAATACAAAGGAACATGATAGAGTGATAGAAGAAGTAGCCAACATTGGAGAAATTTTAGATACGCAGCCAAAGAAACTTAGTGGAGATGAACTTATTGACTTAAGTTTTCCCACTGATTATTAAGATCTCCTTGAATGGTTTCAACTTCCATTATTTTTATGGTTCTCGACTACCTGAAAGGAGCACATATCATTCAGGGATTTAAATTATAACTTTCACCAATAAAGGGACATTGTCAAATTTATTAACATAGCTTGTGGTCCTTAGAACAGTGCCTGGAAAATTATGGTCACTAAATAAAATTTGCTTAATGAATAAATGAAGACAGTAGAGTAGGAAACTAAATTACATGTTTTATCAGAGATATTTAAATAACCCAAAAAGATCACAAAATGAGCAGTTGAAGAACAAGGAAGAAATTGTGACAATTTTTAAAAACCAAAGATGCTCAGAATATCAATAGAAAGGAGGTAAAAAACATGGCAGGAAATCTATAAAACACTAAAAAAAAACCTCACAAGGAAAACCCCAACAAAAACATGTAATAAAATGGAAGATTAATCCGGAAAGTTTAATGATTTCCTACTTAAAATCCCCAAAAATAGCAATAGAGGAAATGGACTGGGAAAAACATAATCAAAGAAACAATTATATAAAATTTCTCAGAGCTAAGGAAAAATATACATTGTCATTGAAGGGCTCAACCAGGAATAAGGTAGATTAGCAGTCTCCTCTTCCCAATAAATCAATTGCAGCTACAGATATGCTTATGAGGTTTTGAGTCACCAATATAAGCCTTGAAAGCTTCTATAGGGGAAAGGAAAAATAAACATGCTAACCAAAGAATGCAACTGTCACTGAAGAGTTATCAGACTTTTCATCACCAGCATGATATGGCAGGTGGTAATAACTCTGTTTTCATACGTCTAAGGAAGTTGTTTTAAAATCAGAATTCTTTATCTAGTTCAATTGTCAATTGGTTGAAGTAACAAAATATTGTTCTTTTTTTCTCAGAAGAGCAAAACAGTCAGAAAAATTGATTTGTGTATCTTTTGAATAAGACATACGGAGAGGAGAATATATATTTTTTTAAAACATCAGAAGTTACTCAAGAGTGCAAAGAAAAATCAGTCAGTATAGTAACTACACTGTGGATCAGAGAACATAGTGAGGATGGGAAACTGAAAATAGAGTGTTTGGGAGGGATACAAAGTTAAAAAGGTGATTTATGCAATAAAGAATAAGGTTAAATGTGTGTTTGTGCAGTAAAATATAGTGTACTTACAAGGAAAAACGGAAGACATTTTAAACTTTAAAACTGTAATGAGGTTTCCCTCTAATTATGTTGAACACTGGTTGATATTTATGGGTAGTTTTATTAATGAAGGCTTGTAGATTTCAGTTGAATTCCACTGTTAGCATGTTTTGAAATAATTTAACTGTAATATAATTTTTAACTTTTTAAACTTTTGCTGTAAGCTATTGACATCAATAGAGGTCCATCTCTTTTGTTTATGCTCTCATGTTGGTGGAGCACATACTCCAATTTATTTTGAGAAGGACATTGATGTAATCTTTTTGCGATACAACATGTCTGAGCATGTTTTAAATGATATTTGCATTTGACTATAATGTGATAAAATTTTAGTTTAGAAATAATTTTTTTCTCACATTTTAGAACGCTCCATTTTCTGCTAGATTCTAGTGTGACTTTTAAGAAATTAAGTCCATACTTTTAATAATGCATTTAAAGTCTATGTTGATTCAGTGCTTATTTCTTAGCGTTTTCCTTAAGTTCAATGCTATCACATCAACTTTTCCCCCCGTTTTTTAAAAATATTTTTTTATTGATTTCAGACAGGAAGGAAGAGGGAGAGACAGAAAGATTCATGATGAGTGAGAGTCGTTGATCGGCTGCCTCCTACACGCCCCACACTGGGGACTGAGCCTCAAGCCAGGCATGTGCCCTGACTGGGAATTGAGCCGTGAGCTCCTGGTTCATAAGTCGATGCTCAACCACCGAGGCAGCCAGTCAGGCACATCATCTATTTTTAATTTCATTTCCATTTCTGAGGCTCTGAAAAATAATGATTACTTGAAGTGTGTTTTAAATCTGCTATTGATACTTTGCTATTTGCTAATGATATCTTTTCTTGGTAAGACCTACTTAAAGCTGGTCAAGGTACCGAGAAGGTGGTTTGGAGGAGTATCTTCAGCTTCTCATAATCTCCAACAGTCATTGCCTCCAAGATCATTCCAAACAAGAATTAATAAAGGGAAAACAATCTATAAAGCATGTGTTGTAAAACCCCAGGCTGGTGGTAAAATATGGATTACTAAGTAACATCTATTGAGAATGTTTATGCTAAATGCTGTGCAAGTACTATTTATACAACAGCACTGTGAGAAAGGTACTGTGATTATCCTCATTTTACAGATAGAAAAACAAGGCACAGGGAAATTAAGTAACTTCCCCAAGATGACCCAGTAAGCGATGGAGCCAAATTCAAACGCATACGGTCTGACTTTTGGAGCCAGCATTTCACCACCACGCGGGACTGCCTTACTAGGGAATAATTGATGGATGGTTAGAAATGTAAAAAAATAAAATTAAAAAGAAAAACTCCTCAGAAAAAAAAGAAGAAAGAAATTGAGTTCAATTTTGATTGGGTAATTGTTAATATGAGGTCTTTCCCCCCTCTTTCCTAATGATCTTATTGTCTCTTATTTTCTCAAAATTCACAAATACATTACCTTAAAATCGTTTTCATATCGTTGTATCTTTATTGTTTTTTTGTTTTTGTTTTTAAGCATCATGCAAGTGTACTCATACTTTTATGTACTGAACTTGCTGTTTTCACTCCATTTGCTTATGAATGTAGCTCAAAGAATTCCATTACTTTAATATGCTCAATGTTCTTAATCCATTCTCCTATAGAAATATATTTAGGTTGTTTCTTTATCTTTTTTTTTTTAGAATGTTTCTTTATCTTTTATGTATTTGCAATTCTTAACCTTTATTGATTAACCAACTTTATTGCATCTATTTCATAATAAAAATGGTTTCTAATATAATTTACTTTATATTAACTTAAACATCTTTAATTTATATTAATAAATTGTATCTGTTCCTCTTTGAGCTATTTATCAATTTATTGTCTCTGAGCTCCAAATTTTCCCTGTATTGTTTGATCTGTGATAATGGACTTGACTAAGCATTTCCTCTCTCCCGTGAGCCTCTTATACTTTGACAGTAGAGGGCACTGAAGGGACATTGCTCCTGAAACAGGGCTTTTGGTTCAATTCCTGTTTTGGTTTCTCTGGATCCTACCACATCGGTTCATGTGTGGGACATCAAGTAGTGTTCTGTGAACAGTCTCTAGTTACAATGGCCATCTTGCCAGTTACACTGCCACTTATGATTACTTGCCAATTTTAATGTCCACTTTCAACACAGACATCTTGCGCTCCAGGCCTCTTAACCACAGTGCTCTTATGCTCTCTCTGTGCCTGCCAAACTGTCTAGACTCACCCACAGTCCAGAAGGTTATTTTCTTTTAGTTTAGTGACTGGGCCAGCTTTGGCCTCAGAAACCCAGGAAATTTATTAGCCATTTCGTGGGCTGTAACTCTCAGCCTGGTTCAGATCTACTGTCACACATATGTTCTTTATTGGGTGCTCTGCTTCAGCTCTGGGCCCTTAATCGGTATCTGCCTATCTTTATACTGACTCTCCTACTCTATAAATTACTTATTACTTATATTAAATTTTCCATGTTTAAATTATTGTGTGGCTCTCTATCCTAATTGAATCCAGACTGATAAGTTTCATTTTTACATTAGAGAATGGGGTTTGCAATATTATATTCAATATAATGTAAAATCTACCAACTTTAAATAATTAATCTGACAACTATTGACTAGGTGCCTTTAGCAGTTGTTCATGGTGTTTCTGTTATAGTAGGTAAATTCTCCAAAAGATTGAGCTTTTCAAATCCTACAGTGTTCCTATAAATTAACAGAAAGTTACACTAACCCTACCAATACTGACATTCCTGGTAGATGATACATAAATGAAGAAAGATACAGTAACAATTGCCATACCAGTACCCAGGCATAACATATCTATAGATGCACTAAAGATGATCCTATCTTCTCTATACCTTCTGTGGTCTCTTTCTTATACAGAAATCATGCTCTACAATGATAACCGAGAACCAAGGCTAATTATTTTATGTGGCTAATTGACGGTTTCAAGCGAATGCATTTTCAGTACCCTAAAATGATGATATCTCATTTCAAAGGTCTGAATGAATAGCACTCTGTCTAGGGATACAAGTAACAGTGAGTGGAAGAAACATCTAAGGCTATAAATTCCATTAGTAAGAGTTGGAAAATTCAAACTCTAGTAGATTTTGTTTTAAACTATTTTATCACTTTGGCTGACATAATGAATAATACATCCCAAGTTGTAGGGCATAACAAACCAATTTGAATTCCTCAAGATAAGTAGTTATGAACAATAGATTAATCTTTGATTTTCTTTTTGTTGCTCGAGGAGAGCCAGTGCCATTGCTAACAATTCATGTGAACCAGAATGTGAAATAATCTACATATAAACTTAGAGAAATAAGAACTTGGCTATGTAAAGCATTACGTCTTTGGGACTTGCTTTCTCTGCCAGGCATTGAAGGCCTTTTGTTATGTTTCTTTATTACTTTTTTAATAATTGTAGCTATATATTTTTTGCCTTTGAGTTCTTTAACATTTGCTATACCAAATCTTAAATGCTTCTGCATAGGAATTTTCTCAACAGATGACTCAAAAAGTGATTCAAAGACAAAAACATGATGAAATCATGCTGATTGATGCTCAATCTGAAAAAAATATTTCTTGGCCAATGAAACCTCATTTCAACAATAGTAGTGAAGATAGAGAATCCTTGATCTTCGCTGAAGATTTGGCTATTTGAAAACAAAAATAGGAAACTGACAATAAAATATTTCCACAGTCCTAAAAAAAGACTAATTATTTTACAATTATAAAATAGCCAAACAAATTGGATGTTAACGCACTCAACTGGTTGATGATAATTTTATTATAAGAAAACCAATCAGTAACAGCTTGTTACTTTGGAAAGCCAAACAATTAGAAATGGACTCACTCTCATAAATACACCTCTAATGCCAACCAGTTGACAACAATTTTATCAGAGTAACCATATTTTGACAGCTAATGTTAGTTTACTTAAGCCTTTTGTATTCTACCAATCGCTGACCTCCGTGCTTCTAAAAAATGCCCACATAAATTTAGCATCTTGCTCTTAGAAAAACTGCCTGACCAGGTGGTTCTATCATCAGTTGTTGACAATATAATTTTTCCCCTGGCAGAATGTGCATTTATATACCTTATTGGGCGATTCTTTTTCTTTTGTTAATCCTCATTTGAGGATATTTTTACATTGATTTTTAGGGAGAGTGGAAGAGAGAGGGAAAGAGAGAAAGAAACATCGATGTGAGAGTTACACATTGATTGGTTGCCTCCTGCACAAGCCCCTACCAGGGCCCTGGCCAGGATGAAGCCTGCAACCAAGGTACTTGCCCTTGACTGGAATTGAACCTGAGGCCCTTTGGTCTGCAAACCAACACTGTATCCACTGAACCAAACTGGCTAGATTCTTTCAATGTTAGATCAATCTTCCCCCTAAACCAAAATGTGTTGTTTTTTTATTTTTAAATCCCAACCCCAAATAAGGCAGAAATCAAACTCAGGAACATTTTAGTAGAAGTTATTTTGCTGTTGTTTATTCCTTAAAATTATCATAGTAGCTTGGATATAATTAGGATATTTTATTCCTCTGACAATATCATGTAACAGCTTTTCATAAAACTACCTAGCTCAGGCCTTTTTTTCACTCAGAAAAAGTATTTGGAGATCAGAATTAAAGAGTAACTTGACAGTGACCATTGTTTTTCTTCTCAACATGTCTTGGAACGTAGATTTTCTTATTTTTTAAAACTTATAAAGCAAATTATTATTTTTCTTTTTTTCTTCATCTGTTTATTAATATATTGTCTGTATAATGTGCAAAAAGGACAATATGCTCATGGAAAAACCAGCCTTCAGGGAAAATGGGCAAGGTCTTGCTTTTCAAGAAATAGTTGAGCATTGAAAATGTTCTCCTGTGAATTTTTTTTTTCAATTAAAATGAAAACAAACTTCAATATCAGTGATGAGTTTATTGTAGAATAGACACATCACTAGTTCAGATTATGTGTGGTCCTGCTCTCACAGCGCCAGCTTTTAGAGGGTGCATTATAAAGTTTGTGACCATTTTCTGCTTATAAATGAGAATGTATACTTGTAACACATAGCATGTAGGATATCAGGAATACATCTATTAAAGTCTGTCCAGTGTTGAAAAATAATAGTTTTTTTACTGAGGAAATTGCCTTTAGGTTTGACTGTGTTCAGCTCTTGGATAAAACTGTGATACTTTAAATTTAACAAAAGAATAATATGGTTACATTTAAAACTGTTAAAATTAAAGTCCATGTTTATAAAACAGTATATACAACCTCATAGAATTGTCTTTTATTAAATTTGTGACTGTGTATTAAAAGACTTGGGTTTTTAAAACATTACTATATAAGCATACTCAGATTCATTTAGTATTTACCCCCTGGGTGTGTATGTGTGTGTGTGTTTGTGTGTGTATTCAGAATTTAAGTTTTTCATAAGAGAGACCTGTAATTCAATCTTGAGATTCAGAGAAGGGTTTTTCTGTTAAAGCGGCTGACTTCTGCATCTTTAAAGCCATTTCAGTGGTAGGGAAAGAGAAATGCTGTCAGATATAGCAAACACCAATCAATGCAGGATGCTCAGTTAAATTTGAATTTCAGACAAGTATATTTTAGAATATATCTAAAATGTTGCATGGGACATCCTTATACTAAAATATATTTATTTGTTTAAAATTAAAATTTAACTGAGTGTCCTGTATTTTCTGGAAACTTTAGAAAAGAGGGGATTAGGACAAGGTGCTTCAGACAGATGAAGGCCTGAAGATAAGAGCAATAGCAGCACATTTGGGGAACAAAAAGTAATTTACTGGTTCTCAAACACAAAGTGCATGAACAGGGATGGGAAGTGGGAGTAGAGGTACAGGATACATGCATTCCTTGCTAATATAAGCAAGGTATAGATGCCTCAGGCCCTAAGTCTTGTTTAAGAGTATATGCACTTATTGTATGCATGCAGTTCCAGGATTACACCAGTGATAAATATTGACTTTTAATTTAGAATAATTAAATTCTGAACATTGGCTATATATTTACCTCAATGTATTTTTAAAATTAATTTAATAAATATTTATTGTTTTTAATATACACATTTTAATAATATGTATTTTTTCTTTTTTAAAACTTATCTTTACTATTGAAGGTATTATATATGTCTCTCCTTTTTTTCTTTTTTAAAACTTATCTTTACTATTGAAGGTATTATATATGTCTTTCCTTTTTTCCCCATTGACCTCCTGTATCCTCCCAGGCCTCCACCACATTATTGTCTGTGTCCATGGGTTATGCATACATGCATATAGGATCTTTGGTCAATTTTAATAATATGTATTTTAATGCATACATATAATCTATATTTAATAATAGTTTCATGGCTTAAAAAGGAAATTAAGAGAAATTCAGAAGGAAATGTTGTGTTTTTAAATTTCCCCAAACTCCTCATTAAAGCTGACAGAGTTACTAGGGCAATGAAACTAAAACTCCATGGACATCTAAAATAAATATAAGTAATGAGGTTTATCCAGAACCCCCCAAAGTGAAGACAAATGATCGAGAGCTACAAGATCAGTATACTCTGAGAATCCATTTGGAAGAAAGCTGAGGTAGGAAACAGGGAATCTAATAATAATAAAACTAGCCCTGGCTGGGTGCTCAGTTGGTGGGAGCATCATCTCTTACACTAAAAGGTTGCGGATTCAATCCCTGGTCAGGGCGCATACGGAAGACAACGAATCAACATTTCTCTCTCACATAGGTATTTCTCTCTGCCTCTGTTTCTCTTTCTCTTGCTCTTTCTCTCTCTCTAAAGATAAACTTAAAAAAACCTCAGGTGAGGATTAAAAAATAAATTAATTTAAAAATAGCAGCTAAAACTGGGGTGTTTTCAAATAAAATAACAGAAAAGTATGATATTCTAATTATGTTCTGAAAAATCTTGAGAAGACTTTGTCATATGACCTCACAACAAACCAACAGCACTCTCTTCTTGGATAGAGCTGCTGAGTGAAGAATTCACGTTGAGCAGAACAAGGAAAATAGGATTTCAAAGAAGAAATATTCATGCAGAAGTTGTGGGCTGCGAGACAGAGCCTGGAGATTGCAGACAACAGTGGCCATATTTCTAACAATTCATTACAAATAACTAAAGGGGAATCTATATAGCTATAAAGCTCAAAAACATATTCCAGCAAGCCAGCCTTTTAAAATAAGATAAACTTATTTCCTGTAAAAGTATATAATAAAAAGAATTGCTACTGAATCCTAAACAAAGTTATAAGAAAAAAACTGACAGAGGAGAAAAATCATCCCCCAAAGGAATTAGTGCCCCAAACAGATAACCTAGAATCTCATACTTTTAAATGAACTAAATGAAATTATGGAAATACACAAGGACATGAGAATAATATAAATTAGAATCCTATATAATAAAGAGGTAATATGCAAATTAACCCTCACACCCTCACAAGATGGCTGCCTACGACCAGGCCAGCAGGAGGGTGGGTGAGGGACAACCAAACGACTGAACAGCAGGCTGTGTGGGGTAATCAGGCTAGCAGGGGGGAGAGGGTGTAGCGGGGACATTTATGAGCAACCAGGCTGGCAGGGAGGAGGCAGTTGAGGAAGACCTTGCCTGGGGGTGAGAGGGGCAGTAAGGGTGACCAGGTCAGCAGGGGGAGCAGTTAGGGGCGATCAGACCAGCATGCATAGGCAGTGAGGGGCAATCAGGCCAGCAGGGGGGGCAATTAGGGGCGACCAAACAGGCAGGCAGGTGATTGATTAGGAGCCAGTGGTCCAAGATTGTGAGCGGGACATCCCCCAGGGGGTCCTGGATTGGAGAGGGTGCTGGTTGGGCTGAGGGGAACCCCCTGCACAAATTTTGTGAACCGGGCCTCTAGTTACTATATAACAAGTAAAAGTAGAGCTGACAGAACTTAGAAATTAGAAAAGAAACAGCCATCTCAAAATGAAGAGCAAACTAGACTGAATAAACACAACTGAAAATGGCTGTAGTATTTGCCCCAGGCATCCCACTCAGCTCCCCTTAGCTCCCGGTGGATCTACCCATTGTCAGGAGCTCAGCTGAGCTGGAAGAGAGCTGACCTGTCAAATGTCCAAATAGCCAATGAAGCCAACAAATCAAGATGGAAATAACCTGGGGCGTTACTTACTGAGATGGTATCAGCAAGAATCCAAACCTGAGAAAGTGTCAATTCTCATTCTATTTTGCCCCATAGAACTTCACACAGATGAAGGGCCAGCAGATATGCAACTCTCATCTCACCTTTGAGGGAGTACAGAACAAAAGATTCCTGCATTTTTATGGACCCTAGGGCTGGAAGGAGTGTGAGAGGGAAAATCTAGGAGTAGAATGTATTCATTCTGATTAAAATTTTTTTTGTTTCTTAAACTTCTCATTAACACATTTACAAGAATTCTTTGGGAACTTACCAAAATAACTAATTTTGTCTATTATGTGTTGCTTATTTGTTTCTTTTTCAAAGGTTACCTTCATTTACAAAATTTGTAGACACATTTATTAATGCTGAGAAATCTGAATAGCGATATCAGTAATGCCACAATTAAACATGGACAGAAAAGATACATGTGAAGAATATGACTATTATTTACTGACTAGAGGCCTGGTGCATGAATTTGTGCACCAGTAGGGTCCCTCAGCCTGGCCTGCTGAATCAGGCCAAAACTGGCTCTTTGACATCCCCTGAGGGGTCCCAGATTGCAAGAAGGTGCAGGCCAGGCTGAGGGACCCAACTGGTGCATGATTGTGGTTGGGGAGGGATGCAGGGGATTGGCTAGCCAGGGAGGGATTGTGGGAGGGCTCCAGGGTATGTCTGGCCCATCTCGCTCATTCTTGATCTGGACCCCAGCATCAAGCTAACTTACTGGTTGGTGCATCTGCCCTCTGGTGGTCAGTGAATGTCATAGTGGGCAGGTGAACATCCTTAGCATATCATTATATTACACCTTGATTGGTTGAATGGACAACTGAACACTTAGCATGTTAGGCTTTTATTATATAGGATTAATATTGTTATGAGTCTTGTCATTAATCATACCTTAAAAGTATGCTCAAATATGTCCATTAATTTAATCTACAGAGCTCTTTAAAAACCTGTCATTCAAATTCTGTCATTGTGAATTGACATACTAGAGGAATTCACTAGGCTTATGGTTTGGGATAATATTGAAGCTTTCAATTTTTTAAATCTTTTTTTTTTTGTAGACTTGACAAGGTATTACAAAGAGTGAGGGATTTGCAATTTAGTAAAAAAGATCTTAACCAAGTGATACAGGGCAAGATATTTTCTTGTGATTAGAAGAAACAAAGCATATTTTATTCACCAGTCCCTTCTCCTTCTGTATTGACATTATAGCATTTTATAGTTTAACTTAAAGTGATAGTATTATAGTCTGATAAGTCCTTTCTCTTCAGTTTACTCCTTGAGAAAGAATATATTTTTAGCCATGTTTTCTAAGCATCTTCGTTAAATTACAAGGCAAATATAAGTCTGATTTCAAAATTCATTCTAAGTAAAATATCATCAGTAATTGTCTTGCCAAATATCTTGCTAGAACCCTCATTGCTAAAATTTGCACTTTAATGGGAATTAGAAGAAATTAGCCTATTTAGTATTATATTATTTATCCTATTATTATTCTTCAAGACTTGCTTTATTGTAGCATTTATTTTCTTTTCCAGTTCTTAACCAGCTCTTTAATGATCTCGGTTTCTCATTTTTGCTAATGAAGGACAAAAGGCAAGGAAAATAAATTCCCCCATAATCCTTCACTTTGGCCTCTGGCAAATTGACTTTCCCTATACTCATTGAAATGTGCTATTTCATTTATCTAGAAATGTCAATGACTTGTAGAAAGGACTGCATCTGAATGTGGTTTGGATAAACATGTGCAAGTAACTCAAAGTAAATGTCTTTCCCCTTGTCCTATGGATATAACTTATTAAGTGACCTTTTATGTTTTGAGAACATTAAAGTGGAGGAAAACAGACAGATTCTGCATGGAACATTTGAAAGCAACAATAAAGTAAACATAATGACAGCAGTGACATTATTTTGTTTTCAAAAGTAAAGTCAGAGATGAGAAACACAGTGAGGGAGAGAGATAATTTATATAACTAATATTCTCTGTGAAGGTACTATATGTTAGGCACTATTCCTGTATAAAATATACTTATATTTTATCACGTAACCCTCACAACCACCCTTTTCGGGAGCATGGTTATAAGAAGCAGATCCTTAAAGAATATGTAGACTTGGTTGTGATGGAAGAGTGTGCAGGATAGGAAATAGTAGGAAACAGTAATTTCCTTGTAGGTATGAAGTACCTAAAGCCTTCCCTGTTGTCTTCCAGAACCTAGAACAGATTAACATAGAGGAGGAGAGGGTGCTTTGTAGAAACTTGATGACAAATGAATGCCCTTGACAATAATACAACAGAAGGCAGAAAAATTCTGGTTCCAGGCCATTCAGCTCAATACTACTAGGAAAAGTCACGCAGTTTTGTATCTCTGTTGCTAGAATTGTTTTTTGGCATTTAGTCTTGGTTGCTGTATGCCAGATAAATAATTTACGCAATTTGGCAGAAATGAAAAGACAGTTCTCTATTGTCAGTGTTCTCACTAGATACTGTCCTCAAATGGAATTCAACTTCTACATAGTCAAATGCCAGTAGCAGCTATATGTTAGAGTAAAATTCAGGCATGGATAAGGATTCTTTAAACAAAGAAA
Source organism: Corynorhinus townsendii (assembly GCA_026230045.1). NCBI lineage: Eukaryota > Metazoa > Chordata > Mammalia > Chiroptera > Vespertilionidae > Corynorhinus > Corynorhinus townsendii. The sequence continues at coordinate 108,513,994 of JAPDVU010000006.1, read as the reverse complement.
GTTTATTTGAAGACTATAGAAGGAAATCAGCATCATTAGAATGCCCAAAAAAGATATTAGCAACATCTAATAGGGAGTTTAGGTGTCGGTGATAATGTGAAAATAAAGGAAGTATATTGTCCAGTCATAAGGTCTAGCCATAAACATCTAGTATTGTCTACAAGCAGGCTACATACAGATCACCTCACTGGATCAGGTATCCCTTAACATTCTTAGAGTTGTACAAGGGAAAATATGATTATTGGCATACAATGCATTTAGCACTAACAATCCTATATAATAAAGAGGTAATATGCAAATTGACCCTCATGCCCTTGCACAAGATGTCCCCCCCATGTGGTCAAAGATGGCCACCACAAGATGGCTGGCAGGAGAGGGTAGTTGTGGGTGATCAGGTCAGCAGGGGAGGGCAGTTGGGGGCAATTGGGCTGGTAGGGGAGCAGTTAGGCATTGATCAGGCTGGCAGGGGAGTAGTTAGGGGGTGATCAGGCTGGCAGGCAGGCAAGCGGTTGGGAGCCAGCAGTCCTGGATTGTGAGAGCAATGTCTGACTGTTGGTTTAGGCCCAATCCCAGAGGGGTCCCAGTTTGGAGAGGATGCAGGCTGGACTGAGGGACACCTATCCTTCCTCCCCATGTATGAATTTTGTGCACTGGGCCTCTAGTTATTGATATAACATCCACAGATAATGTAGAATGATAGACCTCAGTTGAAGAATAGCCTCAAAAATACAAGTTAGAAATTGATTTCCCTTAAGCCAGTGGTTGACAAACTCATTAGTCAACAGAGCCAAATATCAACAGTACGATAAAATTTCTTTTGAGAGCCAAATTTTTTAAACCTAAACTGTATAGGTAGGTACATTGTTATTAACTTAATTAGGGTACTCCTAAGCTGGCCTTTGCTAAAAACTCAAGGGCCCAAAGAGCTGCATGAGGCTCATGAGCCGCAGTTTGCCGACCACTGCCTTAGGCTATTACATTAGGGAGATCATCCCAGATATGAAGATCATAGTGTCTCAGCAGTGTGGTTCTACCTTAGGTTTTAATAGGGAGGAGTGCAGAAGGCAGAGGTAGTGTGGTTTAGAACTGAGGTTGCTTTGCCCTCAGAGGGAGTCTCAGTTAGTTGTACAGGGAATGTCTATCTCTGTGTCCAGTTAGTTTCATTAGACAAACAATTCTAATATCAGTTAATTATTCATCCACCAGAGAATCAGAGTTTGGCAATTTGTGTCTGACCTTGTCAGTGTATCCAGGCAGAAGGGAAAATGTCTGTGGTTGGCTTTCTCACAGGCAAAGGAGTCATTATGGATCTTACAGAAGTTATGAGTCTTATCTAAGTCCTATGGTGAAAGATGACTGGTTCTTTGCAGTGAGCCATTTCCTTGAACACAAAATGGTAGTAGAGGGGGTTGGAAAACAAAAGCTTGGGTACATTTTTTTAACTAGCACTGTTTTGGGAGTACAGAGATCTGGTAAACTTGAATAGTCAATATTCCTAAACTTAAGACTATGAAATAGGGGCAAGAGCCATTTACCCAGTTGAACATGAGAGAGTGTTTGTATAACTGGGGAATCTATAGCCCTGATCTTCTAAAACATGTTTACACTAGATCTTTCTCCCCATTTTCTCAATGTGAAGAATCTTTCACTTTGAGGGTGGAGTATATGGAAGAAAGTCATTCTTCTGTGCTTCTACTGAGTATCATGATTCATCTGTTCTGAGATCAAGGACATTACCAGGAGAAAAATGAGGGTGAACTAGAGTAATACAGAGGTGTTCATTAGGGAGAATGTCAGACATTGGTTTTGGGAGCAATCTGCTTGCAAATGACTTATGACAAAAAGAGTCCTCTTACTAAATCGACAAGCAGTCCACTAAGGTGCTGTGTTGTCAGAAATCCCAAAGTAAAAAAAATAATTGAAACTAATTTAACTAACAAGGTTTGGAGGTGAATCTTCAGGTACCAGTCAGATTGTTGTAATGATACTATACTGAAGCACACCCCCTTAGGGGAATCCTCCCTTATTACATTTTGAGGGTGAACATTTACTCACACATGACAAGTGAAGTGCTTGCAGCATGAAGCAATGCCAGACCAAAATTCAAACTCAGGGAGGGCAGATGTTGCTTATTTTGTTCACTGTGAATTAATGCTTGGAACAGTGTCTAGAATATGGAAAGTGCTAATCACATAATTATTGAATAATTGAATGAAAAATTAAAGAACAAATGAGTACCAAGTAGTCTGTTCATCTTGAAAAAACTCAGTCCATAATCTGATTCTCAATGATATTATTCTTCAGTCCTTTCACTCACCTAACAAATTTCTATACAATAGAATTCACAAAATTAGGTAGAATATATATATATACATACAGTTAGGGAACATTTTTCTTTCATTTCCACTTTCTAAATGTGAGCATATTGCTGTTTTACTCTTATACCTCCATCTCATAGAACTGTTTGTACTTTCCTTTGCTCACATTTTATGATTAAAGAAAGTCTTCCATGATCCCATGTGTTAATATAGCCTCAAAGACTATCTTAATTCAATTTTTCTAATTTAGTCTATTACTCTAGAACACCAATTTCCATTTTCTGGAGGAATGTATTCAATTCAGTAGGATCACCATGGACTAAGCAAGTATTGGTATATGTGCTCAGAATACTAATGTATTCACTGTGTAGATATTAGTTTCTGGCACAGTGTCTAACCTATTAGTAATTAATGCAAATTAAATTATAGTGTGTGCCCATAATCAACAGAAATTTCTACTATTACTCTATTTTAAATACACATTACATAACAGAACACAATAGAATGAACAATTAGAATAAACTGATAGACTAGATGTAAAGGTATATAAAGGTGAATTTGGGCCATTAAATAAGATGATTGATGCAATCTAGGGAAATAATTACTATAATTTTCTCTTTAAATAAATTTGTACTCATTTGTATAATTTGTAGTAAAAATGTGTATTATAGCAAATAGTCTTCACATCTCATTTTGGCATAAGAAATTTTATAAAACCATTATGATATAAGAATTATTATATTTTTGTCATTTGACTCCAGATGAGTACAAAATAAACCCTTGTTAAAATATTTTCTTCATGGTTTTAAACACAAATATGTAAGGTCAGTATAACTGCAAGAAAATATTTGCTAACAGCCCAAATTAATTATAAACAGGAGAATGGAATGTCCTTAATGGATAATTTCCTATATTATATGACACTTATTAAAGAGCCATAAAAAAACCCTGCTCATTAATTGTGCATTAAGAAATTATCCCTAAATCTTTGCTAATTTCTTTTTGACAGATTCAGCCATGACTCCCATAGATTGCAGAAAATGTAACTCAAAAAGGAAATAATGCCAATTGGGTTCTCATAAATTTCTTCCCAATAAACACTTTCTTACATACTTCACTAGCTCTGTCTCATCTTTAGCATTAAAGAGGAGCAGTAGGAAAACAAATGTGCAGTGTTGCACTCCATGCTTGGCTTATAAAAATAAATTATCACTTAAGAGAGAGCTTTATTCTGTCAGCTACACAGAAGGGGGGTCAGTGATCAAATTATTGAACAGGAAATACATGGATAAAAAGTAATAATGAAAACCAGGTGTTTTATGAGATTCATTAAAAAATTATGCATGTCAATATACCGCCTATAAAAACGCTTAAGTAACGTAACTATTGTACACAGCAAGGAAATAATACACTAACCAATTATCTATAATGGCTAGGCCATTGGGACACAAAGATTTATAAGTAGGAGAAGCCAGACTAACAAAAGAAGAAATTTGATCTGCCTGAGTTAGACTTAGTACTGCTTTTATTTATTTTTTATTTTTAAAATCTTCATTGTTGAAAGTATTACATACTCCACCCCCCTTTCCACCATTGACCTCTTCTAGCCTGCCATATCAGTGGAATCTGTTCCACATTTGATACTTGTCTTTCTCTGACTGACTTGTTACACTTAGCATAGTACTCTCCAGGCCCCTCCATGCTGTCTCAAAGAGTAAGAGATCCCTTTTACTGCTGCATAGTATTCCATTGTGTAAATGCACCACAGTTTTTTTATCCACTCATCTACTGATGGGCACTTGGGCTGTTTCTAGATCTTAGAAACAGCAGTTACACCGTTATGAACATAGGGTGCATACATTCTTTCTGATTGGTGTTTCTGGTTCCTTAGGATAAATTTCTGGACGTGGGATCACTGGGGCAACAAAGGAAACTAAGGAGAAAAGTATCGCTTTTAGAGTTTTTATTCTAATCTTGCAAGTGGGCTGTCTATCTATCTGCCTGTCTGCTTGTCTCTGTATCTATCATTTTTCTGTTGTGCAATTATGTCTTGCTTTGTTCTTTCTGAGATACTCATTGTCCTCATTATTTAACACTTAGCAACTACTTAAAATGTGATAAACAATATATAAAATTAAAGAAATAGAAGAGGTAAACATGAGGAAAAAGCCCAACAATTAACAATAATTTGATACTAGGGAATATAAAATTTTGGTATCACCAGTGTAGTTCTAACAGAAAAGAGTTTCCCATGAAATGTAGAGTGAGAATTGTAACTTCCTCCTATTACTTTTGTTACTTAAGGAATATAATGGGGAGCCATGAGATGATTTCCATTTCATCAACTTCAGAAAGTTTTGTGGAAGTAATGTCTAATATTGTTCCAGGTGTTAGTGTGAACTTTACATATGTATCTTTAAAGATTCTCTATTAGCAACTTGCAAGTACTGGAGACCATAAATTATATATTTAATTTTTTTCAATTGAAAGAAGTCCATTCATTAACAGTTGTTTTAAATAATGCAATTTGGATGATAAAGAATCTCTTCATTACTCATAGCATTGCCAACTTATCAAACTTTTTAGTATTTAAGAGAAAAAATGCAGTGCACTTTACACTAAAATGATGTTGAAAGTAAATTTGCTTTTGTTAGTGATTTAGAAAGTTGTCATAAAATTAAATAAAGATTAAATACTTTAACTAAGGAGATTTTGAAAATCAAATTGTAAAGCAAAAAAAGATTTGAAAACCTCTAACATTATAATAATACTAGAGGCCCGGTGCATGAAATTCGTGCATTAGGGTGGAGGGGGTCCCTCAGCCCAGCCTGCACCCTTTCCAATCTAGGACCCCTTGAAGGATGTCCGACTGCCTGTCTAGGCCCAACCCTGGTGGGATCGGGCATAAATGGGCAGTCAGACATCCCTCTCACAATCCAGGACTGCTGACTCCCAACTGCTTGCCTGCTTGCCTTCCTGATTGCCCCTAACTGCTTCTGTCTGCCAGCCTGATCACCCCCTAACCACTCCCATGCCAGCCTGATTGATGCCTAACTGCTCCCCTGCCAGCCTGTTTGCCCCCAACTTCCCTCCTCTGCCGGCTGGGTCACCCCTAACTGCCCTCCCCAGCAGGCCTGGTTCCCCTCACCTGCTCTCCCCTGCAGGACTGGGTCTCCCCAACTGTTCTTCCCTGCAGACCCAGTCACCCCAACTTCCTTCCCCTGCCAGCCAGGTCACCCCTAACTGCCCTCCCCAGCAGGCCTGATTACCCCCAACTGCCCTCCCTTGCAGGCCTGGTCCCTCCCAACTGCGCTCCCTTGCAGGCCTGGTCCCTCCCAACTGCCCTCCCCTGCTGGCCATCTTGTGGTGGCCATCTTGTGTCCACATGGGGGCATGATCTTTGACCACATGGGGGCAGCCATCTTGTGTGTTGGAGTGATGGTCAATCTGCATATTACTCTTTTATTAGATAGGATAGAGGCCTGGTGCATGGGTGGGGACCAGCTGGTTTGCCCTGAAGGGTGTCCCGGATCAGGGTGGGGATTCCCTTGGGACATGGGGTGGCCTGGGCGAGGGGCCTGTGGTGGTTTGCAGGCTGGCCGCGTCCCCTGGCGACCCAAGTGGAGGCCCTGGTATTAGGGATTTATGTATCTTCCATAATTGAAACTTTGTATGCCTGGAGCGGAGGCCAAAGCAGGCCAGGGCTGCAGAAGCTTGGCTTCCTCCATTGCCCTGGGCAACCCTAGCCTCCTGCTCTCTCCAGCTCTGTGGCTGCCACCATTTCTGTTGGGATTTATTTATCTTCTATAATTGAAACTTTGTAGCATTGAGTAGAGGCCTGGGCCAGCAAGGGAAGGCGGAAAGCTTGGCTTCCTCCATTGCCATGGAAACCCAAGCCACCCTCCTTCTCTCTCTGGTTGCAGCCATCTTGGTTGGGTTTATTTGCATATTCACTCCTGATTGGCTGGCGGGCGTGGCTGGTGGGCATGGCTTGTGGGCATAGCAGAGGTATGGTCAATTTGCATATTACTCTTTTATTAGATAGGATTAGATACACAGGGGTGGGAAATAGTAGGTCTATAGTTGTGAATACGTGAAACACAGTTAATAAAGCTACTGTAATAATCATAACTTGAATCTTTTCATAAGAACAGCAATAAATCTACTTTTGTCCACATTATATTTTCCTTAGGATAAGTTATCTAACTAGCTAATATGAGCAACAAAATATTTTGCTGATATTAAACTGTTAATGCAAGTGTTTGGAATATATTTGTGTATATTCCAAATACAGCTTACTCTAAAAAAGAAAAAAAAAATACTAAGAAAGCATGGGTGTTAACTCACCAATAGATGGCAGTAGGAGTTTATATTTTAAGTTACGGAAGGAATTTGGCCATCTATTCCAATACTGCAATACTCCACTGAAATCTATGTTGATCTGAAATTGTTATATTGAACTTCAACCAATAATATTCATCAAGGTTAAATATATATATTTGTGTGTGTATGTATTATATATACACTTACACACAGACACACACACATATATATAACAATATATCTACCTATCTATTTATATATTGTATTAGATATCTGTTACTGTATAACAAATTACCTCAAAATTTAGTTTCTGAGGGTCAGGAATCCAGCCATGACTCAGCTGGGTGGTTCTGCCTCAGTGTCTCCTGTGTGACACTTAAGTTGTCAGCCAGTGAGACAGTCACTGAAGGGCCTGGGCAGTCAAGTCCAAACTCTTCCTGACAGCTGGCTGATTGCAAGAGGTTTCAGTTCCCTTACTATGTGGGCTCCTCGATAGGATTGTTCATATGGCATGGATGCTGGCCTTCCCAGACTGGGTGAAGAAAGAAAGAGGGAAAACGAGAGCACAAGCAAGCCAGTCCAAAAGAAAACGCCCTCCAGTCTATAATCTGACCTCAGGAGTGGCATACTGCCACTTCTGTTGTATTGGTCAGTAGACCTATACCGCTATAGTTTGGAAGATGATTATGCCAGGGTAGCGTGAATGCCACGTGGGAATGGAGAGATCCGGCGGTTGGTTATATACTTATAATATAGCCTCTTCATACTTAATTTTGTTATTCTTATGTCGTTTAATATTTCTATTCCTATAATCATAAATACTTTTCCTATTTATCTACTCAATATATTTTTATTAAATTCATTTCTTATTTGCATCCATCAACATCTGTCATGAACAAAAAGAGTGAAGTGCGTAACTATGTTTTAAAAATCGGACTTGTTGATTGGGATCATATTAAAACTTTTGGAAATAGACTGTCAGAGAAAACAGTGTTTATTATTCACTGATACAATAGTATCTTCTACCACAGAGTACAATATCTAGAATAAAAACCCTCCTAGATTTCTAATTTATCTTAGTCTATCCATGAAGACTTCCATTTACTAGGGAATGTGTGCCAATATCTCTTTAGTTTATTAAAAAACAGTAGTTATTACAGATAAAGTGAAAGCATTAAGATTAGGAGGGTAGAAACAGAGGTATAAAACATTTAAAGTATCAGTTCAATATAATACAGCTGAAAATGTTTTTTTTTAAACAAAACTGTGATGTTAATGGGATAGTCTTGAGATAATGATAATAAACAAAATAAAGTGTAGAAAGGAGAGGAAGAAAGTCCTTAATTGTTAAGAAAAAAAAATTGAATTTGAAAGTGTTTTCTGGTTCACAGGTTATCTCCATCAGGGTTCAGTGGAGGAAACCAACCAATTTGGTGCTTACAAATTCATTGTAATTTGTCAGGGAGAGTTCTGGTCGTGGTTGTCCTGGAAAGGTTCCCAGAACCCTTAAAATGGCCAACAGAGAAGCTTCGAAGTGGGACACAATATAAGAGGTATGAGAAAGCTGCAAAACAAAACAAAACAAAACAAAACAAAACAAAAACTTCTGAGATTAAAAATTTACCACTGAATTTGTGATTTATCAATATGAAAGATGGAATACAATTGTTTCTAGACACCTATAAAGCTATAGATTGGACACTTCAGTGATAATATGAAACTTCCACATCTGCACAATCTTGCAAAAAGAAAATATAAAAAAATAAATGCCAAAAAAACTTGTTTTATTTTCACATTTTACATCTCCTGTGAATGCATACAAATGCCAGTTCTTGATCTACATAAAAAACCCTACCTATAACAGCACCTGAGAAATATCGTGTTCATTTTCCAGATCCTATAGACATTAGGAGGTGTCAAGCATGGATGTTAAATGGCAGTCGACCATATGTGGCATGCAGAGTATTTCTGTTTTGAGTATGAAGTAATGTTTTCCCTATCTACAGACTCTATCTTTCTCTTTGGCTATTTCCCTTCCCTGTATTGCTCTAGAATTAGGTGAAATATACTCCATGTTTTTGTTACAACTAGATTGTAGCAGCACACTCAATAAAAATAGATTTTAATATCCTGTGTTTGAACAAATAACACTCTTCCTCCTTGAAGAATAATCAGCCTACTAAGAGGGATACATGTTGAAAAATCAAATGAATCCTTGATGCCCAGGGCAAAGCTGGGCTCTCTAGAAAATATTTTTAACAATATCTATACCTGAAAATATATGAGAAAAAATTAATATGTGCAGATTCCTGAGCATTTATTATGAAATTCTGGTCACTAGTTATTATAATAACCTGATACAGTTAGTATTGTTATTACTACTAAGCAGATGAGATATAGAAGCTTAGAAACTGTAAACAACTTACTTAAGTATATACAGTAACCAAACTAAGGATCCATTATAACAATCCAGGTTTCATTCTATTGCATATGATTACCAGTAAAAGTTCTTTCTAAAGACTTTGTGTTATACTGAAAATTTTAAAATATTTAATATGTATTAAATATAGTTTGTATTCCTTATGGGATCTCAAACTTTTTCTAAGTGGAAACTATCTCTTGTGATTAAACTTTCCTTACTAGAGGTGAGAAATAAAAGGTGAGTAGGAAATGCAGGGGTGAAAAACACATATGTAAAATTTTAATCTAAACAGTTTGCTATTTACATAATACTATTTTAATAGATTTTTCTCCCACACTATGCAGAGAATAGTAAGTCAGGTAGTCACTGCTTTTGGCTGCGTGCAACTGATATGAACAACTTAATACCATTAATACATGGTTTATTTTCCTTGTGTAACAGTAAGAACAAGGAAAACTGGTTCAGGGCTGGTGTGTTCATCCCTTTCTGCCATTTTTAGCATACGATTGCTTCCCCTCACAGTTGTAATTTGGCTGCTCCCCTTCTGGCCATCCCATCTGTCCCCTAGGCAGGCAGCCAGGAAAAGGGCAAATGATGAAGAGCAGAGTGTAGGAGGTAAAGAGAGAAGTCAGCTGAACCTGTTCTCTTTTTAATAGCCTATCCAACAGTCCTATCCAGCAACATTTGCTCATATTTTATTCATCAGGACTACATGTCATGGCTACATGTCACATATGAAAAATATGATCAGTGAGACTCATAAATGAGAGTTTAGTTTGGAATAGAAGGAGATTTTTTAGTAAATAAATAACAAATGAGTATTATCCTAAAATGTTAAATAGCTAGCTAGCATTCTAAGACCTTGAAAAACCAAATATTTTAATTGGGTGTGTTTCTGTTCTGTAAATATCAAAATTTTTATAATAAAGGAAAGGGAGAATGGATTTTTGGGAGGCCAATAGCACTGACTATAAAACTTGGGTAGTACTATGATGATCCTAAAAATAGGGTCTAGAATTATCCTATATAATAAAGAGCTAATATGCAAATGGTCATCACACCCTCATGCTGTTACAGCCATAACGGCTCAGACACTCAACACTGGTGAGAGAGGAATAGCTCACAAGAGAGGAATGGGGACCAGCCAGGCTGCGGCCCGGGAGAGGAACAAGCCACCTGCCCTGCGGTCCCGGGCATCTGTGGCTGCAGCTGGCCCAGGTGAAGCCAGCCCGGGTCCTGGGTGCCTGCCACTGGCCAGAGGGAGGAAAGTCTGGTTCCCAGGTGCTGCGACTGGCTGGAGGAGGGAATCCTGAGTCCTGGGTGTGGGGCAAGGCAGAGATGGTTAGGGATGATCAGGCCAGCAGGGGAACAGTTAGGGGCAATCAGGCCAGTAGGGGAGTAGTTAGGGATGATCAGGCAGGCAGGCAAGCGGTTAGGAGCCAGTGGTCCCAGATTGTGAGAGGTAGTTGGACATCTCCCGAGGAGTCCTGGATTGGAGAGGGTGTAGGCTGGGTTGAGGAACTCCCCTCCATGTACGAATTTTGTGCACTGGGTGGATTAATCATGCAGTTATTATAGCCTAAAATAACCACTATTTAAAATTCTCATCCTGATAAATGGTTTTTTTAAGTGTATAGTCCATATCCTACTATGCTAAAATTTTTTCTATACTTTTTCTTTTAATTTTAAGAGGGAGATATTTTAAAATAAAGGAAATATCTATATCAAAGGAAAAGAATGCCATTTTAGAACAAGTTTGGGGATCCATCTCAGTACAAGTTTCTGTATTTACTGTCACTGGAGGAAGGGACCACATTGATGAGAGTAGTGGCTATTAAAACTTTTACCCAGAAGTGAGACCCTTCACTGCTAAACATATTTTATTGTCCAAAGCAAATCACGTAGTCATGCTAAACAAAGAGGATACAAAAGTAGATGTGGAACTATCATAATAACTAGCATATGTTGCCTGCCTTTTTAAAGCCACTATGCTAGAAACTCCATGAGAATAAATAAACTACCTTTATTACAAAGTTGGAAAGTGAAGTGTGTTGTGAAAGGGCACAGAAGAGAGGCTCATTGAACAGTTGGCAACTACTTCATAAATCAGGTAATAAAATGATGTATAAAATAATCTTTGTGAATTTAGCAATATAGTCTAAGTAACTTGGTGCAAATAGAAGTAAAGTTCTTAGTACAGGATGGAATAAGAAGCCCCATGAAAAATATTTTCTTTATTAGTTTACCAATATTATTGAAAACATTTATTTTTTAAGAATTGTGTATTTGGCATTGGATTGTCATTGGGTTCATAGGCAAACATGGAGAGAAGCAAGCCCCCTGGATTCATGGAAATTGTTGTCAAGTGGGGGTAGAGTGTGGTAGTATAATGCCATAGGAGATGAAAAAAAAATCAATCAGAATTTTACAGTGAAAACAAAAGAAAAATCTTGACCACATCTGAATAGGGAAAAGAATCTGAAAGTTTATATCATGACTTTCTTTGTGTCATTTAGATTTAGTACATGTATACTAAGATGTGTACTATTATCTATATAGTTTTCATTTCTTCAGGCTTCAAAAAAGTCTCAAATTTTTTAAAAAAAATTTAGAATTAAAGGACCCTTACTGGGTGTTTGTATAAAGTCCTAGTACAGGCAAACCTTGGTTCTCGAATCTTTCCCATCTTGAACAATTTGGTTCTGGACCAAACTGTTTACAGGAGTGGGGGTGGGGGGTGGGGGAACAGGATGTCTCAGTTGTTGAGCAAAACATTGGTTCTTGACCTGACAATCCTTTCATACAGATGTATGCTCAGTCACACATCTGTCAGGTAACAAAGGAGATAATGCATGAGTACTGAGTCAGTTTACTGTTAAAACTTATGTTGTTAACATCTCTGGAAATAGTGCTGTGAATAGTTTCATGTTATTTTATTTTTTTTTTTGCTTATGTTGCTGCTCATTATTATTAAATACATATAGTAAGTCACCATTTTTTTTACCATGCATTTCCTTTTTGTTAAATTTTCATTTACATGTTATGTCTTTTTTGTTTTTAAAGAGTTTATTTATAGAGTAAACATTACTATAGATTAGACATGTACTACATATAAGAAAGGTTAAAACAAGGAAACATTTGGGGGTCTGGAATGGATTCATTTAAGTTACATGATTTATTTTTATTTTTTATTTTATTTTACCATCACTATTTATCCCCTCTCTGCCCTCTTCCACTCCACTCACCTCTTCCCCACCCCACAATCATCATACTGTTGTTCATGTCCATGAGTTCTCCCTCTCTCTCTCTTTTTCTGTTTTATTCAATCCCTCCACCTCCCCACCAACATTCTCCCAACACAACAGAGTTGGGGAAAAATGATTTGGATTTCTAACAAATCAATTCTCAAACAGCCTTTTGGAACAAATTAAGTTCAATAACTGAAGTTCCTCTGTAGATTATTTATGGTTATTATAACCAAAGTAGACAAATTATGGAATAAAAACATTCACTAAATACTGATTTAAAATGTTTATATATTTAAATGTGTTACATATTACATGTACAGATATCCACATGATTGCAAGGAACTTAGAGCTAGTAAGGAAACATTAAACAGTTCATAAAGGGATTTTAATTATTTTTAAAATGCTGATTTTTGAATTAGTAGCAGAAATGAATAATCTTAGTTTTAAGCAACTACCTTTCATATTTAAGAAAGCAGAATGAAATGGCCTTACCATGCAACAATAGAGATTTAAGTATATCCTTAAAAAAAGTACTGACAGAGCCTGGCTAAAGCATAGAATACATAACACTGAAGAGCTCATTGCTTTTAGCAGTGATAGGGCTGTGTAAATAAACATATCTAGTAAACAGGTATTGATGTAAGTCCAGAGTATTTATACATACATGAAAATAATAAACTTAGGAAAAAACAACAACAACTAGTGGGAACATTTGGATTAACATTGAAATAATAAAAGGGAGAAATGAGAGAAAACAATAAATTATGTTGCTGTTTAAATATAACAGATACTAACAGGCAACACAAACTCACCTAATGGTTTTATTATTGCCTATTAAATTATTTCAGATTCACAGTCTAAAAGGTAAGTAATTAAGAAGTAGGTGAGTCAAATAGTTATTGGTTTGTATAAACTCTTATCAATAGAAGGATAAACAGTTGAAGCAAGAACTAAATAGGAATAGAAGTGACAGAATGTTTAGAAATTTAGAATATCATACTAGGCAGTGAAATTCATAGAAGAAAATAACAGTAAACATTGTTCAACTATATGCCTAAGAATTACGAAAGCTTATTTACGTGATATCAACCTTATTCATCTATAATTTACTAAATAAGTAACTTTAAGTAAAAGTTAAGAGAAATATTTCACTAGAAATAAGTATTTTCAGGCTGCTATAATTTTCTAGAATTAAATAGTTTCCTGAAAAGTAATGGGCTAAATGTGTTTTTAAAGAAGTTGAGTTAGAACTATAAAATTACATACAGATACTACAATTTGGAGTGGGAATTGGACTATATGACCCTATATTTATGAAAGACAAAAAATTTAATAATTGCTGGAAAACTTTTATTATGAGCTACTATTGATTTTAGGTAATGAAATAACATTTTAAAAATTAAAGACAATGTTTTCAAATTCCCTACATTTCTTTCAAAAAATACATCCTAAGTCTGCTAATTTCTTCTCTATTGTTTTTACCTGGTCCACATACTAATCTTTCACTTAATAATTGCATGTGACATAATCCAATCATCTTCTGTACTTTAGCCAGAATCAATGATTCTATACTACAGTCAAAATTATGTCACTACCTTGATTAAAAATTTTCAGTAGCTTCTCCTAATGTTTGGTATACAAGCATATTTCTACAGAGGGTGTGTCCCTGCCTAACTCCAGCCATTTCTCTTTTGCTCACTATAGGCAAGTCACACTGGCCTGCTTTCAGTTTTCTGTGTGAAATAAGCTCTTTCCAGGTGTATATGTCCTCTCTTCTACCTTTGAAAAACACACTCTATCCCTTATTATCTGACAAGTCTTTATCTTAAAAATGTCCCAAATAGGTACTTTATGAAATCTAATATAAATATTTGCTTTGTGTATTTTCTTCCATAAATCTGTCTTTTTTGGAAACACATTATGTTTAAATATTATTATTTTAATAACATATAAACATAATAGCATGGGGACTTTGGTATAGTAAATGCCAGCAAGGTACTTCTATTCAAGAAAAATTTCAAATGATGACAAGAGTTTGGCTCTGGTGAGCAGGATAGTTTTTATAGATATAAATACTTTTAAACTATGGACACAATTTTTAAAAGAACTATGTGAAGACACTGGAGGGTGAAGAAAAGCCTTGAGAAACTGGAGTGGATTTACTCTCTAACAAAGGTTTCCATATTGTGGGAATTATGCAGTGTGCAGCATTCCCACCAGGGCATCCTGTTGCAGGTGGGTGAATAGGATGCAATCAGGATGTGTCAGCCACCCTGGTGAAAGAAAGACTCAGAGAAGTTGAGACAGCCACTACAGAGTGTATAGAAATTGAGGAAGATCTGAAAAGGAGGGAGAAACTGCAAGAACACCAAAACTGTGTATAAGCTCACCTTAGAGCTTAGTTGAGCAATGAACTATGCACGTCAGGGTGAGATTACAGGAGTCCAAGGGAAACAACAGATGGTGCTGAAAGAGAACAGTTAGTATTTTAGCTGCTCCTCAAAGCAGCGGAGACACACTTTAGAATGTGAACCCAATTTGATGGAGATTGGTACAGAAGTTGGGCTTTGTCTTCCACCTGAAAGGACCATGTCCTGAGAATCAAAGAAGTTCACCCTGGGATTAATTACACAGTGAAATAATAGACTCACCTAGACAAAATCCACAAGTTCAAGGGTATCCATTTTAATAAATTATTTGCTAGAATAAAACTCAGATAACAGAAATTGCCTTTGTAACTCATCTGCTACATTGTTCAGATTTCTAGAAGTTCTAGAATAAGTTAGAATAAAAGGCCACAGTGGGAGGAATTAGAAGTGGTTTGCAGAGTGAGGGGGATTCTTAACTAGAAAAGGGTATAAAAGAACTTGGTGACAGTGGTAATATTCTTTATAATATTAATCTGGCTGTTGCTTACACAGGTATATTTGTCAAAACTCATCAAGCATTGTACTTAAAACCTATACATTTAACTTATGTTACACCTAAAATGAATGGGTTAATGAATGAATTTTCCCTAGTTTGTGAATAATATACAGAAGTAATTTTGTATATTCATTGCTCATGAGTTGTAAAAATAGAGCTAAAATCACAATAATTTAGACACCAGCAAAATTTCTTTGTTTGCTTTCCCCCCAATGCTATACACAAATAGCTCTCCAATATTTCCATATCCCAATTTAGCCATTCTTTCTTTTAATATTACTATCTTCTAATTTAGAGCAATATCACCATCTTCTCCCTTTGATTTGAATGTAAATGGCATAAAGGTGTGACAATAAATACATTATGGATCAGTAATTCAGTGATTCTCACTCATGCTATGTTCTGGATCACTGAATTAAGCATCCATTTCACAATAAACTGCCTTCTGCTCGCTGCTGCATTTTTCACTCTTCAGGTCCCACCTAATATACAGCGATAATGGAAATTAAATCCATTCCAGCCTGGCACATACATGGACTACACATAGTACATAATGTATTTCATTTTCATAGTGAAACTCTATAATAGAGTTAAAATTCTCTAGTTTAAAAAGGAGAGGGAAAAAAGTACAAAATTCTTCCCTCACCAAAGCAGCACAACATTGTTGTTCAGATCCAAGCAAAGAATCTTCAAAATAAATCATGTACTGTTGATTTACATATTTTGCTTCGATTGAGGATCTTTAAAGCTTGCCTTTTATAAACGGAAATACTGTATTTTATGTCTAAAGAGAAATTCAAGAAGTATGTCACATAATGGAATTTATCTTTTCAATAGAACTTTTGTGTTTCATATCAAATGTCTAATCTATATGTAGACTATCTTATCTAATAAAAGAGTAATATGCAAATTGACAGTCACCCCAACACACAAGATGGCCGCCCCCAGGTGGTCAAATGTGGACACAAGATGGCCACCATAAGATGGCCGGCAGGGGAGGGCAGTTGTGGGTGATCAGGCCAGCACGGGAGGGCAGTTGGGAGGGACCAGGCCTGCAGGGGAGGGCAGTTGGAGGGGACCAGTCCTACAGGGGAGGGCAGTTGCGAGGGACCAGACATGCAGGAGAGGGCAGTTGGGGGTGACCAGGCCTACAGGTTAGGGATGTTGGGGGGGACCAGGCCTGTAAGGGAGGGCAGTTAGGGGCAATCAGGCTGGCAGGAGAGCAGTTAGGCGTCAATCAGGCTGGCAGGGGAGTTGTTAGGGGGCGATCAGGCTGGCAGGCAGAAGCGGTTAGGAGCAATCAGGAAGGCAGGCAGGCGAGTGGTTGGGAACCAGCAGTCCTGGATTTTGAGAGGGATGTCCGACTGCCCGTTTAGGCCGGGATCCCACCAGGGTTGGGCCTAAACAGGCAGTCGAATATCTCTCAAGGGGTCCCAGATTGGAGAGGATGCAGGCTGGGCTGAGGGACAACCCCCCGCCCCCCCGTGCATGAATTTCATGCACCGGGCCTCTAGTGTTTTGATAACTGTCATTTTAATATAGAAAGGTATAAAGACTAACAAACTGTGTCATCATCTTGTCTATGTTTCACAAATGAAATGACATTCTAGTACTTTTGGTAAAAATTACATTGATGTGCATGCGTTTATAAATCTTTTATTTTGACACAAATCTATTGCCAGATAAAACTCCAGTGTAAGCATGAATTATTTTAATTTCTTAACACCTCCCCTAGAATCAAAATGCATTTAGAAGTTCTTGGGTTTCAAAATTTTTGTCTTCTTAGTTTTACAGAATAAAGAACTTCATAGATTAAATATTATTTATGCCAAAGCCTTAATTTTATGAGAAGGTGAAACCTGTATCCCAGAGTAATGAAGTAAACTGCCAGCTCACAGCAAGTCAAACAGAATAAAATAGAACTCAGATAGTACTTTCCAGTAACATACATCTTAGACTCTGAACATTTAAGCAATTTCTTGTGTAATTCTCTATGCTTCAGGTTTTGCCTTTCATATGATATGCTCTGAGCAAATCCAAGCCATAGCATAAATCTAGAACTAATTCACTTATGTGCATTCACATTCTGACCTGAAACACAGCTCAGATGAAAGAGGGGGATGATTGGATATGGTTTATGCTGCATGAAATTTAAATAGAGAAGCATCAAGAAATATTTCCTTAGAGTTGGAGAAGCTATTATTACATTATCTGCTCAAAGATTATTTCTAATAAGAAAACATTTTTATTTCAATCTCTCTCTGTAGACTTAATTCTTGCCAGCAACACAGAACTTACAAATTGTAGGCTTTAGTATTTTTAGATATATTTAACATGGGCTTAGTAAAATGTTATTTGAATCACCTTCACCTCAATCCCATAATACTATTCTCTGAATTTTTACTTTTTATTGTGGTCAGATACTTCTCCTATATAAAGAATATGTTTAGATAACATAACATACATATATCAAATGAATTTGTATTTGAAGCAAAATTTAACTCATCTTTTTTAGTATCTTTACTGAAGTACAGATGTTGGGGACAGTATTTCTCTATTCCTTTGAAGATTTACATTTCTTAAGACACTCTGAATATATTTATCTTTTAAGAGTTAAATATCAGGTCTTAGTCTATAAGCCGGGGGTCTTAATAATTCAGTAATAATTATTGGTGTTTTCTCTCCCTAGGCTTTCTAACATGACAAGTATTTCTTGCCATTAGATATGACACTATTTTAGTCAATGGTCTTCAACTGGAGATTGAATTTACTGTGTATTCTATGTTTTTCAACTATTGTATTATCCAATAGGATATTCTCTATTGTTATTTTTTTTTGTGAGACTGTGTCCTATTTGATACATCATTTGTTCTTTTTCTGCTGTATTTAGATGTTTGTTTATTGTGTGTGGTATTTTTAAAAATTTCTACATTTTCTTTCCTTGGCTAAAATGAACCTCATTATTCCAAAATAAAGGAACTCTCTCTTCAAGTACAAGGAAGAAGGAGTTAAACAATGAGATATTCTTTCAGAGAAAATAGAAGAAAATGAATTGAAAACTGTGTGGCATTTTTTTTTTAATGTGAAGACTTTTTGAGTTAAAAATCTTCTATTTTTTCTCCATATAGTTCTCTAAGATGGTAGGTTATACAGAAATTGAGCTATTGCTATATGGATATTTTACTCATATATGTGACTTTTATTTAAAAAAAACTTGTGGAAGTAGCCATGAATTCTTGAAAGAAGCATGATAGTTAATTTTATGTATCAACTTGTCTAGGCAATGGTGCCTAGATAGTAGGCCAAATGTTATTATGTTTGTTGAAGATTTTGTAAATGAAATTAACATTTTAATTGATGACTTAGAGTCAAGCAGCCCTCCATATGTGGAGGTTCTCATCCTACCTATGTGAAAGCCTTAACGGGACAAAGACTGACCTTTCCAGAGTAAGAAGGTATTTTGCCAGCAGACTGTTTGGACTCTGCAACTCTTCCCTAGTTTTCCAGCTTGCTGGCCTACCCTGAGGACCTTGAATTTATAAAGCCTCCATAATCATATGACCCAATTTCTTTCCTTTTAAAAAAATATATTGTTATTGATTTCAGAGAGGAAGGGAGAGGGAGAGAGAGTTAGAAATGTCAATGATGAGAGAGAATCACTGATAGTCTGCGTCCTGTATGCCCCACACTGGGGATAAAGCCAGCAACCTGGGCATATGTCCTGACTGGGAATCAAACTGTGACCTCCTGGTTCATAGGTGGACGCTCAACCTCTGAGCCAGACCCAATTTCTTAAAATCTCTCTCTCTTTATACACACACACACACACACATAATCTTTGAATAATAATGTTGAATAAGACCTTATGGAGATTTGGGAATTAGTAACAAGAAATATTTTTAAAAACTATTAAAACATGATAAAAATTTAAAAATAGTGTTATATTCTATATATATATATATATGTGTATATATATATATATATAGATATGCCAGATATATTATATATAATGTATATACAAAATCTGTTAGGTCTGTTTTTTGGATAACTAATGCAGAATATATTGTCAAATTCAGTCATTAAAATTTTTATTAATACTTTCCTTGAAACCAATTTTTCAATCTTCATATTTTTAATGAGATGGGTAATATTTCACACACATATAGGCATGAAATTATTTTTATTTAAGTTGTAAATGTGACCTGAAACTTTATTTAAACCAAAACTTTACATTTTAAACTGAAAATTGAGTTGTTTTTGTAGACTTCTCCTTTTTTCTTAAATGACCTTGCTCCCTTCTTTTGACTCATTTTTCTCAACCTCTGATGATAAAGGAGCTTTGCATCTCACCCAGGGACTCAAGAGAAAGTGTTATTAGCAGGAGTTTTCTATGAGAAAATTGCATTGAGCCGTATGGGCTTCCCAGATTTCACTGTATTACAAATGGGAATTTCATAAGGGTCAAGGGAAATAAACTACTCATACCCACAGTGGAGAATATTTAAGGCATCAGAGGAGGAGGATCAAGACAATATTAATGTCAGTGTTTTCTCTTTCAAAGATGTCTTTAGATTTTGCTCTGAAGATATGTGAAGAAATGTAAAAATTGTAACTTTTTATTGCGTTTTGAAGAAACCTTATAATGAATGAAATTATTGAAGGATTTAATGTAGCAGTAGAATAAAAAATAACCCAATTTTGATAAGAGAAAAAAATATAATATCTACTACAATTAACAGTTTTAAGTGGGCCATGTATAGAGTTAAAAGCTTATTTAGCCTCTGGCATTTGCACAAGTAATTGCTTGCTTTGCCCATGCCATCATGCCCTGCATTGCCATTAGAATCATTAATTGCCTATTTGCCTGTTTCAATTTGTACAGATGTCATAGCAATAATTAGATATCCTGCCCATTTCCCTCCATAATTGTCTAATTTTATTTGATTCATTCTAAGAATTTAAGACTATTCAATTTTCTTCCAGTCATATTCATCTGTTTAGCTAATATTGATCACATAAAGCATAGATTTATTTTATCATATTTCTTGTGATTAATCCTCACATCTCCAAAAGGTCCAATTCAACATTATTCAAAGACTATTTCTTACTTGGAATTCACAGAGTAAACTATACAGAATCAACTAATTCTGTATGAGAAGCATCTTTAAGAGTCTACTATTCATTTGACTGGTTTGATACTTAGCACGGGCTATATAATATGTAAAGTTCAGCAGTAAATGAAAATGTGGGGTCTCTTATTCAAGAAATTAAGAATTTAAAGACAGTGACACCAGAGTATTAGGCTAATTATAGTGCCTTCTGAAACTGGCCAGTTCCCACTGGAAGCTTTCTTGAATTCCTCCCAGTCATCCTTCCCAAGGGGTTTTTGGGCCTTTGTTTGGACATTTTTAGAGACAGAAACTTAACTAATTCTCAAAGCCAACCAGTTCCTTAATTCACCAGTTATGTCTATTAGAGAGTGCTTCCTTATTTTTTTCAAAATAAGGGCAAGTGATGACAGCACATGACTAATTGCTGATGCTTATTATTATTATTTATTACTTGTTTTCTCACATTTTACTTGTACTAGTGTTTTTAAGGCAAACATAGTAGAAGAGCTGAAATGATTTGACAATCTATCCCACTTTGTTACCTTTATTCTTTTCATCTTCTTTAGCAAGTTAGTTCTCTTCTTTCCTAAAACTGAGAGGAAACATCAATAACAATACCTCCAAAATTGGTTTTTAAAGGAAATGAACAGACTAAAAGATAAGGGATAAAATGTTATAAGATGTCATCCAACCTAATTATTTCCAGCCATAAATAGTGTCTGAAATATAGGCACTGAAAGAAATTCCAAATGTAAGGACTTCTTGGTCAAAGTAAACCTGTACAAATGGACTTCTCATTCACTGTGGTACCAGCAACACAAGACTCTGAAGGTCTTTTTGATGTACTCTAATAACTAAATGAATTATTTTTATGTATTCAGTCTTATGCATATTTTAACATTGATTTCTTAGTCCACTATTTAGATGAGCTGTATTATTTTAGGCACCTAAAATGACATTTTTATTCAATATTTTTGTTAATCTTCTTATGTATACTTAGCATGATCCCTTTCTCCTTGCCTATTATAAAAAATCTTGTTCATTGCATCAGACTATCCTTCTTTTCTAATTCTGAATCTCTTCTCCTCTTTCCAATTAGATATAATCTCTTATTTGAATTCTTATTAAAATTTGGATTGATTTTTCCTCATTGCATTTCATATCATAGCCACCTTCCATATCAAGACCAACTTGAAAGTCACCTGTATAGCATGTCACATAACCTTTAATAAATATCTATTTCATTTATTGATCAAATATGATTAACCATAATTTTGCTTATTGATTTTGAATGATACTTATTGAATTTGGTTAAAATACATGCAAAAAGAATTTTTAAAAAGCACCACACACCCCAAATCATAAAGAAAATGTTGCTGCTAGTTTTTTCTTTAATTGGAGAAAATAAACATCAGAGTCATTCAATACTGAAATATTAAAGATATAAGATATCATTGAGGAGCACAGTATTTCAAAAAGACAGTTTTTCCAAGATTCTCTAAAACCTTAAATAGAAAATGATTATTTTAATCATGAGGTAGCTTACCAATAAAAAATAAATAAATGTGGATGGAGTCAAGGACCAGATCTAAGATACTGTCTAATGGGTTATAAGTGATTAAACGTTTTAATATAATTTATTCTATGGAATGCAGAGAATGGTGTTTTATTTTTTTAAAGTATGTACCCTGAGATCTTTATCTCCTGTTCAAGAGGGGAGGAGAAAAGAAATTTCTGACCCCTCTGAGGCAAGAGAGGTAGGTTCAAAGCAACCCTTTCCAAGTTAGAGCTCTGGAAGTAATTGCTCATTAAAAGTCACTGGTGTTGCCCTAGCTGACGTGGCTCAGTGGATAGGGCATCAGCCTGTGGACTGAAGGGTCGAAGGTTCGATTCTGGTCAGGCGCATGTGCCTGGGTTGTGGTCTCGATCCCAGTAGGGGCCATCCCAGTAGGGGCCATGCAGAAGTCAGCCGAGCAATGATTCTCATCATTGATGTTTCTATCTCTCTCTCCCTCTCCCTTCCTCTCTGAACTCAATTAAAAAATAAAGGCACTGGTGTTTGATCTACAGCACTCATAAACATTAGATAGCTGTCTTGGTTCCCTTATGAGTCAAGTGGGTTTCATTTTATTTTATTTTATTTATTTATATTTAAATTCTTTATTGTTTAAAGTATTACATAAGTATCCTTTCCCCCCAAGTTGAACTCTCCCTGGCCCCCCCCACCTCCCAGCACATGCCCTCACCACCCCCCATATGTGTCCATTGGTTATACAAGTCCTTTGGTTGATCTCTTACCCCCTCACCCCCTGCCTTCCCTCACAGGTTGGAAAGTCTGCTTCAGTGACTCTGGTTCTATTTTTGCTCATCAGTTTATGTTGTTCATTATATTATGCAAATAAGTGAGATTGTGTGATATTTATCTTTCTCTGACTGGCTTATTTTGCTTAGCGTAATACTCTCCAGCTCCATCCATGCTATTGTAAATGGTAAGAATTCCTTCTTTTTTACAGCAGCGTAGTATTCCATTGTGTAGATATACCACAGTTTTTTAATCCACTCATCTGCTGATGGGCACTTAGGCTGTTTCCAAATCTTAGCTATTGTAAATTGTGCTGCTATGAATATAGGGGTGCATATATCCTTTCTGACTGGTGATCCTGTTTTCTTGGGATATATTCATAGAAGTGGTATCACTGGGCCAAATGGAAGTCCATTTTAATTTTTTGAGGAAATTCCATACTGTTTCCCACAGTGGCCGCACCAGTCTGCATTCCCACTAGCAGTGCAAGAAGGTTTCTTTTTATGTGCATCCTTGCCAACACTGGTCGTTTGTTGATTTGTTGATGATAGCCCTTCTGACAGGTGTGAGATGTTGTTTTGATTTGCATCTCTCAGATGATTAATGACTTTGAGCATGCTTTAATATGTCTCTTTTCCTTCTGTAGGTCCTCTTTCCAAAAGTGTTATTTAGGTCCTTTGCCCATTTTTTGATTGGATTGTTTATCTTCCTTTTGTTAACTTGTATGTGTCCCTATAAATTTTGGAGATTAAACCCTTATGGGGGATAACATTGCCAAATATGTTCTTCCATGCAGTGGGCTTTCTTGTTGTTTTGTTGATGGTTTCTTTTGCTGTGCAGAAACTTTTTATTTTGATGTAGTCCCATTTGTTTATTTTCTCCTTAGTTTCCATTGCTCTAGGTCCTGTATCGGTAAAGATATTACTACGACAAATATCCGCTATTTTGCTGCCTATGGCTTCTTCTAGGATTTTTGTGGTTTCCCATCTTATCTAAGTCCTTTATCTATTTTGAGTTTATTTTTGTGTATGGTGTAAGTTGGTGGTCTAGTTTCTTTCTTTCTTTTTTTTTTTTTTTGCATGTATCTGTCCAATTGTCCCAGCACCATTTATTGAAGAGACTGTCTTGACTCCATTGTATGTTCATGCATCCTTTGTCAAAATTAAATGAGCATAATGGCTTGGGTCCATCTCTGGGTTCTCTGTTCTGTTCCATTGATCTACATGTCTGTTCTTGTGCCAGTACCAGGCAATTTCGCGAATAGTGGCTTTGTAGTATAGCTTAATATCTGGTATTGTGATCCCTCAATTTTTCTTCTTTCTCAGATGCTAGTTTTATTCATTCAGTTTTCTATATATAATTATTGTGACTTTAAATTCAAATAAATATTTATCTTTGGCATGAAGTAACTCATTAATCACATCAGAATATTTTCAGAAAGTTAATATTAGTTTATTTTAAATAAAAAAATGAACATCTTTATTATTTTTTAATACCTGTGTAAAAATTGATTTGACGAGGTGATTCTGATATCTGCATGATTTCATGATCACAAGTACCATAAATTAAGCAACTATTGATGCAAGCATATAACTGAGTCTGGTGAAAATTCTTTCATATTTTCATTTTGGCAAAACCCATGACTTAAAAATGATATATATTTTTATTATTAAATGATAATTAAACATATGTTTTAAAGGAACTTATGACTTATAGAGGCTCCCATAAAATTTCAAAAAATGTTCATAAATAGTAAGATTGGGAATTTTTTACCAAATCATTTATCAAGACAGAAGATAATCATCAAACACATGAACTCAAATATTTATATATTTCCACTTTGACATATTTTCATGCTAAGTGTTGCTATAACTTTAGTTTTAAACTTGATCTACAAAAATGGGTGTATATTCTAATTTATAATATTACATTAGTTGAAATAATACCTCA
Source organism: Corynorhinus townsendii (assembly GCA_026230045.1). Lineage (NCBI taxonomy): Eukaryota > Metazoa > Chordata > Mammalia > Chiroptera > Vespertilionidae > Corynorhinus > Corynorhinus townsendii. Next base: position 108,489,395 of record JAPDVU010000006.1, on the reverse strand, counting down.
ATGTCATGATTTTATAGAATTTAAACTTATTAATTAAGTTTAATGTAATTTCCACCAATATATTTTAAATTTCTTTTCTTCTAATTTTTTTTTATTGATTTCAGAGAGGAAAGGAGAGGAAGAGAGAGAGATAGAAACATTAATGATGAGAGGGAATCACTTATTGGCTGCCTCCTGCACATTGGAACAAGCCCACAACCTAGGCATTTGCCCTTGACCAGCATCGAACCTGGGATCCTTCTGTCCACAAGCTGTTGCTCTATTCACTGAGCCAAACTGTCCAGGGCTTTAAATTTCTTTAAATAAACTTAAACTTTAGTTCAGAAATTTTTACCACTATGATCATGGGAATCATTAGTTTTGTACTATTTTAATATGAGTCATTTACAGACATTTACATGGACTTATTTTTTTCTATGTTATATAGTTATTTTCTTATTCTCTCCTTTATACTTCATTAATTTTTATATTATGCTATGCTTAAATTAAATATTTCAATGCCAGATTTTAAAATAATCTTTTATTATATATTCTCATGAATAATTAGAAACTACCCTGTTAGTTACAATTTGATAAATATATGTTTCTATTTCTTGAAGTGTTTATATGTATTTTATTGATCCAACAACATTTACTAAGTTTTTACTATGCTACTGGAAGAATATTAAGTACTGAATATATATAAAACTTTCATATTTAAACATATACCAATAACTAAGAATTTTCACTTACTGAAATCATGTGCTTTGTTTGGGAAAGTTGAAAGAGAATGCCGAAGTGATATTTAAACTGAACTTAAAAAAAATGACTTGGACTTGAAATGACATGAAAAGATACACCAAGTGATAGTAGCAGCATATAAATTTATTCATTTAATCAAGGGATTAGCTAAAAGAACATATATGTACAGTCCATAGATACAGATAACAGTGTGGTGATAGCCAGAGGTGGCAGAGGAGGGAAGGGGAGGGGCATCTGTAGTAGTGTCAACAATAAAAATTAAGTAAAAAAACAACAACAGGAAATAGTTATGGAATGCCTACTGTAATGCAGGGCCTCATGAGGCAATGTATTGCAAGAGGGGCTAGAATTTTCTAAAAATTGAAACTGGTAGGAGCAATGAAGTTGAGGGTTGGGTCTCAAAGGTGTTGGTAAAAAATGAGAATGAGCAACTAGGTTGAGAACAAATTGTGCCAAGGTATAGAAATTGAATTTCATATTATATATAGGAAAATTCTTCAGCAGCTGAGTGACCTGAACCAGTTTACTTTTAGAAAGATAACTTTGACAGCGATATGGAAAATGAGCTAGAGTGAGGGAGAAATGGGTTGTCAGCTAAGAGAGTTATGAGGTCCTTATTATAGTTGTCTAAGGGAGAAATAGTGATGACCCAGACCTAAGGAGTGACAGGTGAATGGAGAGGATAGACTGAATTTGAGAGACATGTTTGGGGGAGAATTGACAGTGTTTGGTGACAGAGTATTTTACTGTCAATCATAGTAAAAGTTATTTGTTAAAAGAAATACATATTATAAAACATGTGCACTATAACTATATACTGTTATTCTTGATTTAATAATTTGAATTAATTTTATCACTTTTATATATCTCAAGATTAAAGAGAATGTGGATTGACATTGTTGGTAATGGGAATAGAAAGTTTTAATTTGTGCAAAAACATAGGAATTTCAGAATCTATGCTGGAGTCAATTCTTTTAGTTTAGGAGGAGATTGAAGTCCAGGCACAAAATACAGTTAATGGCAGAACCCATTAACTGACTCTCTTGATTTGAGGCATTGAAATTGGCTTAATGGTATGTTCCTATGTTTTTGGAATAATATTTATTACTAATTTGTTAATACCTAGAATCCACCAGATTTTTAAACTTTATTTTTATTGTTGAGTCTATTACAGATGTCCTTCCTTTGACATCCTCCACCCGGTCCTCACCCCTCTTCCCTCTGGCCATCACCACACTGTTGTCTGTGTCTCTGTGTTTTATGCATATATGTTCTTTGGATAATCCCTTCACCTTCACCAGTTCCCCCTCCTCCTTTAACTATACTGCACATAATAGGCTTGTAGTATATATTTAATGAGTGAAGAGTTGCTTTAGAAGAAACAAAAAAGTAAATAATGATTGTATAATTTCACTGTATTTTAGTTTATAATTTATGAAGGACTGTAGAAATGTGGTCAGCATCTACCTTAGTACATTATAAAAGAAATAGAATTATGTCATTCTTAGAGTTTTTGAACAAAAATATTTTAAAAATGAAATGTATATAATGGAATATTACCCATAAAAAGAATAAAATCTTGCCCTTTGAGATAGCATGGATGGACCTAGAGAACATTATACTAAGTGAAATAAGTCAGAGAGAGAGAAGACAAATACCATATGATTTCACTTAAAAATATATATAACAAAATAAATGAACAAACAAAACAGAAACAAACTCATAGATACAGAGAACAAATTGATGTTTGCCAGAGGATAGAAGGTTGGGAGGATGGGTGAAAAAGGTGAAAGGGATTAAGAAGTACAAATTATCAATTAAAAAATAGTCAGAAGGCTGTAAGTACAGCATAGGGAATAAAGTCAATAATATTATAATGACTATGTCAATGGCATCAGATGGGTACTAGACTTATTAGGGTAACCACTTCATAAGATATATAAATATCTAATCACTATGTTGTAAACCGGAAACTAATATAATAATGAATGTCAACTAAAAGTTAAAACTAAATTTAAAAGTGACCATTGTACTTCTTTATTTCCAATTCGGATGCATTTTATTTCTTTCTCTTTCCTGACTGCTCTTGCTAGGATTTCCAATATTATGTTAAATAGAGTGGTGAGAGAGGGCATTCCTGTCTTCTTCCTGATCTTAGAGAAAAAGTTTTCAGTTGTTCACCACTGAGTATGGTATTAGCTGAGAATTTGTTATATATGACCTTTATTATGTTAAGGTACTTTCCTTCTATACCTATTTTATTGAGAGTTTTAATTATATGTGGATGTTGTATCTTTTGCTTTTTCTGTATCGATTGGTATCATCATATGATTTTTATTATTTATTTTGTTGGTGTGGTATAATTACATAGATTGACTTGCATATGTTGAACCATCTTTGTGCCTCTGGAACAAACCTCCCAGGATTGTGATGTATTTATTTTTTTAGTATATTGCTGTATTTGATATGCTAGTATTTTGTTTAGGATTTTTGCATATACATTCATCAGAGATATTTATCTGTCATGTTTTTTGTGTTTACTATCCTTGCCAGGTTTTGATATCAGGTTTATGTTTGCTTCATAAAAGGTGTTCGGAAGTATTGTATCTTCTTCAAATTTTTTGAAGAGTTTGAGGATAGGCATTAAATTTTCTTTGAATTTAAATAATTCACCAATGAAACCATCTGAAACCATCTGGTCCTGGACTTTTACTTTTTGGGAGATTTTTTTTTTTAAATCCTCACCCAAGGACATTTTCATTTATTTATTTTTTTGAGGGATTGGGGATATATATATATATATATATATATATATATATATATTCAACCATTAATGTGAGAGAGAAACTTCAATCAGTTGCACCCCTCACATGGCTCAACTGGGGGCCAGGGATCATACATGCAACCTAGTGCAACCTAGGCATATGTCCTGACTGGGAATTGAACCTAAGACCTTTCGGTATATGGGACCCTACTAATTGAGTCACACTAGCCAGAGCAGGAGGTATTTTGTAAAATATATTTTTATTTTTTCAATTATAGTTTACGTTCAATATTAGGTTGTATTAGTTTTAGGTGTATAGTATAGTGGTTAGATAATCATATACTTTATAAAATGTTCCTCCTGATATTTCTAGTACCCAAATAGCACCATACATAGTTATTGCAATACTAGAGGCCCGGTGCACGATTTCATGCACTGCAGGGAAGTGTCTCTCAGCCTGACCTGCACCCTGTAAAATCTGGGACCCCTTGGTGGATGTCCGACTGCCAGTTTAAACCGGCAGTCGGACATCCCTCTCACAATCCAGGACTGCTGGCTCCCAACTGCTTGCCTGCCTGCCTGCCTGATTGCCCCCTAACCACTCCCCTGCCAGCCTGATTGATGCCTAACTGCTCCCCTGCAGGCTGGGTCCCCCCCCAACTGCCTCCCCTGCAGGCCTGGTTGCTCACAACTATCCTCCCCTGCCGGCCATCTTGTGGTGGCCATCTTTGACCATATGGGGGCAGCCATCTTGTGCAAGGGTGTGAGGGTCAATTTGCATATTGCCTCTTTATTATATAGAATTATTGACTGTATTTCCTGTACTATACTTGATGATTGTGCCAATTTTCTCACTGTTGATTGGTCTAATTAGATTTTTCAGGTCTTAGTGATTTAGTTTAGGAAGGTTACATATTTCTAGGAACTTAACCATTTCTTCAAGGTTATTGAATTTGGAGGTATATAGTCTTTCATAATATTCTTGTATGATTCTTTGTATTTCTTTGGTGTCTTCAGAAACTTCTCTTTCTTTTCTGATTTGGATTATTTGAGTCTTTTCTCTTTTTTCTTTAGTGAATCTGGCCATAGGCTTTTCCATTTTATTAAATAAACAAACAAGAAAAACAACATAAACTCATAGACACAGACAAAGGAGGAAGGGAGGTGAGGATACTAAAATGTAAAGTGGGTCAAATATATGGTGACGGAAGAAGATTTGACTTTTGGGCACACAATGCAATGTATGTATCATAGAATTGTACATTTAAAACCTATACATTTTATTAACCAATTTCACTCCAATAAGTTTAATGAAAAATAAATTTAAAAAAGCTAGAAGACAATGTGACAAATTAAGTCAGCATCTATACTAATAAAAGGGTAATATGCTCATTAGGCCAGGAGACCTGCTGGACATCCTTTCGGACAAAGCCATGGTGGCAGGGCTGAGGCAGAGGTGGTTAAGGGTGATTAGGCCAGGAGGGGAGGGCAGTTGGGGGCAAGCAGGCCAGCGGGGGTGGGGGGGTGCAGTTGGAGGTGAACAGGCCAGCAGGCAGAGTGGTTAGGGGTGATCAGGCAGGCAGGCAGGTGAATGGTTAGAAGCCAGCAGTCCCAAATTGTGAGAGGGATCCCAGATTGCAGAGGGTGCAGGCTGGGCTGAGGGACACCCCCTTCCTGTGCACAAATTTCATGCACTGGGCCACTAGTATAAAAGTGCATAGTAAACAAAAGAGATTTTGAAATTTTCTTGAAGAAAAGAAGAGTAATAAAACATGTAGAACATATTCACATACACAAAATATATAAAAATAGTTTGATGTTTGCAATGGCACTTACTGGACTAGGATTTGAATATATACAACCTGTTTTGTTTTTAGCCCTTTAAAATAAACTAAAAATGATTGCAATTCCATAAAGATCACTAGTTTTGATTTTAAAAGGAGGATGAAGAAAATATTAAGAAGTAGATGAATTTAAATAATGGAACACTTTAAATTGAGATAACTTCTAATGAAGAAAATCATGTTTCTAGTGTCCAGATTAACATTTTCATATTTTTTTTAGTTTATCTTGTTTGTTGTTGTTTTTTTCTTTATTGATTAAGGTATTACATATGTGTCCTTATCCCCCATTGTCCCTCCCCCCCTTCCCCTCACTCATGCCCTCACCCTCCTGGTGTCTGTGTTTGACATAGGAAAAACAGAATGAAATACATAGGAAAGTGGAGGAAAATACATTCAAACCATGTATCAACACTAACTAGAGGAGAAGCATAAAAATTCTGTGGTAGTCCGTATGCTAGCTACAAAGTGTACCACACTGCAGTCAATGTGAGTTCATTGCAAAGCAGACCTCTCTGGCTCAGAGCACCCCAGTGGATAATGCAGGTCTGGTCTGCACTGCTTTGAGTTCAGGACAGAATGAGGAATGATGCAGTGTGACCAGACTTTAGAGATGGCCCTCCCACAGTCTGTGAAGTTTCAGTACATAGATATTTGTGCTCAGTGGCTGGGATGCTTTGATAACAATTAATTTGGCCTCTAGAGAAGGTATGTTCTCTCCAGAAAAGTATTCACAGGAGTGTTTGTCCCTCTAGTAGTCCTTCATTTAGCAACAAAATACCAATAGAGAGGGGAAACAGAAGTCATGAAATTACTAATAATTTCCAGAGTGAGGTATTTGAGACACTTGGGAGATTTTTAAAATTTTGTTTTAATTAATGGCATTCACGGAAGGACTCTGTGCATTAACAAAGAATTATAAAATTATCCCAGATTTGGAAAATTTTTTAATAATAGGAGAGCAAGTATAATTAAGAGGGACAAGATAAAGTCATGTTTGTTTAATGTGTATTTTAAGTTTCTAATATGTTATTTTGTTTAATTTTTGAAAGTGCAGTTATATTTATTTATTTGAGTACTCTGCATTTACAAAAGAAGAAAAAATAATTGTAAATGTGTGTCCCTGGGAGGAAATAAAAGCTCTAATGTTGCAGATTATATTATTCATTATACAAATTCAAGGAAGATACAGAATTTTATAAAGTTATAATATACAGTGTATGTGTTAAAAATCAAAGTTCACTGAAGGAAAGTGAGTCATGTATGACTTCCCATTCTGTGCTCATTTATCTCCTTTGGTCATACAGACAGACTTTGGAAATCTACTTTTGACAGCATAGTTGGTGGCAGTTTTAAGCTTTATAGACTTTTGACAGGTGGAATCATGAAGTTATTGATTCAGTATTCTCAAACCTAAAATACTCCAGATGCAGATGTAATATAATAAGGGTTTATGGCATAGTTAGGATTAGTTATGATATATTTGAGTGTTTTAATCCTTAGTGCATTTTTGATCTCAAAATACTGTCATGGTCTATAATAAAAGGATCTAAATTAATTTGATGAAAGCATCATTTGCCTATATGCAAATATGGGGAGGGTGTTTCTAATTGACATGCCAGATTCCACATAGTGTAACTAAATTGTCACAGGAGATTTAATGCAATTATCTGGGCAATCTGGTTAGAACTAACTTATAATCCACAGATATTTATGGAGTGTTCACTGAGTGCCTAGCTTTATGTTAGTTGCTGCATATCTGTTTAACTCTCTGGAAGTAAATCTGATGATGAGAATGGAGATGGGAGAAAGGTGCAGAGGGCAAAATTCCCATCAAAAAAGTTAGTTTCTAAATCTGCAAAAAATAATGAACTAGGAATTTAAAAAAAATTTATATTTATCTAATGATAATTCTAAAATAAAGCATTTGCTTAAATTAGATGTTTAATAAAGTCAGTTAACAAGATATCTATAATAATAAAAGTGTAATATGCTAATTAGACCAGACGTCTTTCCCATGACCTTCCGGATGAAGCTGGGGCTGCAGGGGAAGCCCGGGTCCCAGGTACTTGCCAGAGGCTGGAGGGAAGCCCGTGTCCTGGGTGCCAGAGGGAAGCTGGTGCTGGCAGCTGGAGGAAGGAAGGCCCACTCTTGCACAAATTTCGTTTATTGGGCCTCTAGTTTAAAAATAATTGTTTAAGGAAGATTACAGCATTATATAGGCTCTTTAGTCATATTTAGAATTAACAAATCAATTTTGGCATGAGATACTCTAAAGAAATAAAAGAAAAATTAAAAAATGAAATATGATATATTTCCTGATTTAGAAGGCCTAATGTTACTTTCATTTTTGATGGGGCTTGGGGAGGGGACAAAGAAAACCTCTGACAGTAAAAATTATTTGCGTTGTATACAAAGATTTTTTAAAAAAATCAAATCTTATATTTTCACTGTTTTTTTCTTTGCAAACTTTTTTAAATGTATAGTAAAGAAATACATTTTATATCATGACTCATTTATTGAAGTGGGTCTTGAATTGAAGTTCTTGCTAAGGAATCACATCATGTGTTGTGATTATTTCTATTCCATTTCATCTTATTTATTTTTATTTATTTAATTTAAAAATACTATAACTTACTACATTTATTTTACTATACATCAATCACCAATGGGTAGTGACATGTATTTTGTAAAATTATTTTTCCTAGAATTTTCTAAAAATAATCACAGAGGATTAAAAAAATCAGACAATAGAAATTAAACAGTAAATATATAGATCTACATTGTTAGATACACAGTAACTATTTTGTTCTTTTACTTCTAGGTATTGAATTTAAATCCAGATTTTATTTAATGGTCTTGATGCTAACTAACCAGTTGTCACACTTACTTTATTTATTTTTTATTTTTTTCCATTTTTTTATTAAGGTGTTATATGTGTACATATCTTACCATTGCCCCCCCCCCCCACTTCCCTACATGCCCTCACCCCCCAATGTTTTGCATCCGTTGGTTATTCTTATATGCATGCATATAAGTCCTTCAGTTGATCTCTTATTTCCACCACCTCTCCCTAACCTTCCCGCTGTAATTTGACAGTCTGTTTGATGCTTTACTGCCTCTGTATCTATCTTTTTGTTCATAAGTTTATAATGTGTTTTTTATTATCCACAAATGAGTGACATCATGTGGTATTTTTATTTCATTGACTGGCTTATTTCACTTAGCATAATTTCTCCAGTTCCATCCAGGTTGCTACAAATGGTAAGAATTCCTTCTTTTTTATGGCAGCATAATATTCCATTGTGTAGATGAACCATTATTTTCTGATCCAGTTATCTGCTGACGGGCACCTAGGCTGTTTCCAAATCTTAGATATTGTAAATTGTGCTGCTATGAACATAGGGGTGCATATATCATTTCTGATCGGTGCTTCTAGTTTCTTAGGATATATTCCTAGGAGTGGGATTATTGGTCAAATGGGATTTAGATTTTCAGTTTTTGAGGAAACTCCATACTGTTCTCCACAGTGGCTGCACCAGTCTGCATTCCCACAAGCAGTGCATGAGGGTTCCTTTTTCTCCACATCCTCACCATCACTTGTCCTTTGTTGATTTGTTGATGATAGCCATTTTGACAAGTGTGAGATGATACCGCATTGTCGTTTTGATTTGCATCTCTCTGATAATTAGTGACTTTGAACATGTTTTCATGTGTCTCTTGGCCTTCCTTCTGTCTTATTTGGAAAAGACTCTATTTAGGTCTGCTGCCCATTTTTTTATTGGATCATTTATCTACCTTTTATTAAGTTGTATAAGCTGCCTATAGATGTTGGAGATTAAACCTTTATCAGTGATAACATTTGCAAATATGTTCTCCCATATAGTGGGGTTTCTTGTTGTTTTGTTGATGGTTTCTTTTGCTGTGAAAAAGCTTTTTATTTTGATGTGGTCCCATTTGTTTATTTTCTCTTTAGCTTGCATTGCCCCAGGGGTAGTATCAGTGAAGAAGTTCTTTCGGCATATGTCTGAGATTTTGCTGCCTGTGATTCCTCTAGTATTTTTATGGTTTCCCGTCTTATGTTTAAGTCCTGTATCCATTTTGAGTTTATTTTTGTGTATGGTGTAAGTTGGTGCTCTAGTTTCATTTTTTTTTTTGCACGTATCTGTTCAGTTTTCCCAACACCATTTATTGAAGAGACTGTCTTGACTCCACTGTATATGTTCATGCCTCCTTTGTCAAATATTAATTGAGCATAGTGGTTTGGGTCGATATCTGGATTCTCTATTTTATTCCATTGATCTATATGTCTGTTCTTGTGCCAGTACCAGGCTGTTTTGAGACCAGTGGCTTTGTAATACAGCTTGAAATCTGGTATTGCGATACCTCCTACTTTATTCTTCCTTCTCAGGATTGCTGTGTGCCTATTCGGGGTCTTTTTTTTTTAATTCCAGATGAATTTTTGAAGAGTTCTTTCTAGGTCTGTGAAATATACCGTTGGTATTTTAATGGAGAGTGCATTGAATCTATAGATTGCTTTGGGTAGTATGGACATTTTAATGTCTATTCTATCAATCCATGAACATGGTATGTTCTTCCATCTGTTTACGTCTTCCTCTATCTCTTTTTTCAGTGTCCTGTAGTTTTCCACGTATAGGTCTTTTACCTCCTTGGTTAAGTTTATTCCTAGGTATCTTAATTTTTTGCTGCGATGGTAAATGGGATTGCTTTTTTAGTCTCTCTTTCTGTAAGTTCATTATTGGTGTATATAAATGCCATAGATTTCTTGGCATTGATTTTGTGTCCTGCTACATTGCCGAATTCCTTTATTAAGTCTGTTAGTTTTTTGATGGAGTCTTTCGGGTTTTTTATGTAAATATCATGTCATCTGCAAAGAAGGGCAGCTTTACTTCTTCTTTTCCAATTTGGATGCCTTTTATTTCTTCTTCTTGTCTAATTGCAATGGCTAATACTTCCAGTACAATATGGAACAGGAGTGGTGAGAGTGGGCATCCCTGTCTTGTTCCTGTTCTTAGGGGAAATGGTTTTAGTTTTTGCCATTGAGTATGATGTTAGCTGTGGGTTTATCATATATGGCTTTTATTATGTTGAGGTATGATCCTTCTATTCCCACCTAGTTGAGAGTTTTTATCAAGAAAGGGTGTTGGATTTTGTCAAATGCTTTTTCTGCAACAATTGATATGACTATGTGGTTTTTATCTCTCAATTTGTTTATGTGATGTATCACATTTATTGATTTGCAGATATTGTACCATCCTTGCATTCCTGGCATAAATCCTACTTGGTCATGGTGTATGATCTTTCTGATGTAATGCTGGATCCGATTTGCTAGAATTTTGTTGAGGATTTTGGCATCTATGTTCATGAGGAATATTGGCCTGTAATTCTTTTTCATTGTGTTGTCTTTATCTGGTTTTGGTATTAGGGTGATGCTGGCTTAATAGGATGAGGTTGGAAGTGTTCCTTCTTCTTAGATTTTTTTGAATAGTCTGAGGAGGATAGGTTTTAGTTCTTCCTTGAATGTTTGGTAAAACTTCCCTGTAAAATCATCTGTCCCAAGGCTTTTGTTTGCTGGAAGCTTTTTGATGACTGCTTCAATTTCTTCCATAGTTATTGGCATATTGAGCTGTTTAGATTCTTCCTGATTGAGTTTTGGAAGGTTATATTTTTCTAGGAATATGTCCATTTCCTCCAGGTTGTCCAGTTTGTTGGAATAGAGATGTTCATAGTATTTTTTAACAATCCTTTGTATTTCAGCGGAATCTTTGTTATTTCACCTCTTTCATTTCTGATTTTGTTTATTTGGGTCCTTTCTCTTTGCTTCTTGGTGAGCCTGGCTAGAGGTTCATCAATCTTGTTTATCCTTTCAAATAACCAGCTCTTGGTTTTGTTGGTCTTTTGTATTGTTTCTTTTGTCTCAATGCCATTTATCTCTGCTCTGATCTTTATTATTTCCTTCCTTCTACTTACACTGGGCTTTTCTTGTTGCTCCTTTTCTAACTGTTTGAGTTGTAGGGTTAGGTAATTTATTACCATTGTTTCTTATTTTTTGCAGTATGCTTGTAGAGCTATGCACTTCCCTCTAAAGACTGCTTTCGCTGTGTCCCATAGATTTTGGATGGTTGTGTTTTCATTGTCATTTGTTGCCATGATGTTTTTTATTTCTTCCTTGACCTCTCTGGTAACCCAGTCATTGTTTAATAACATGCTGTTTAGTCTCCATGTGTTTGATTTCTTTGGATTGTTTTTATTGTAGTTGATTTCCAGTTTTATGCCACTGTGGTCTGAGAAGATGCTTGATATGATTTTTATCTTCTTGAATTTGAAGAGACTTTGCCTATATCCCAACATATGGTCTATCTTTGAAAATGAGCCATGTGCACTTGAGAAGAATGTATATTCTGTGGCTTTGGGGTGAAATGTTCTGAAGATGTCCATTAATTCCATCTGTTCTAGTGAGTCATTTAGGATTGATGTTTCTTTGCTGATTTTTTGTTTAGAGGACTTGTCCAATGGTAATAGTGGGGTATTAAAGTCTCCTACTATTACTGTATTTCTGTTAATCTCTCCCTTGATATCCTCCAGGAGTTTTTTTTTTTTTATGTATTTGGGTGCTCCTGTATTGGGTGCATATATGTTTACCAGTTATTTCTTCTTGTTGGATTGCTCCCTTTAGTATTATGAACTGGCCTTCCTTATCTCTTGTTAATGTCGTTCCCTTTGAGATCTAATTTGTCAGATATAAGTATTGCTACCCCAGCTTTTCTTTCATTTCCATTCGCCTGGAAAACCTTTTTCCTTCCCTTCACCCTCAGTCTGTGTGCGTCTTTTTTTCTGAGTTGGGTTTCTTGTTGACAGCAGATATGTGAGTCATGTTTTCTTATCCAGTCCATTACCCTATGTCTTTTGATTGGGGCATTCAATCCATTTACATTTAAAGTTATTATTGACAGGTACTTATTTTTTGCCATTTTTATTCTTTACCCCTGTGTTCCTTCTTTGCTTCCTATTTCTTTCTATTTTTTACAGCAGACCCTTTAGCATTTCTTGCATTGCTGGTTTGGTGGTAATAAATTCCTTTAGTCCTTTTTTGTCTGTGAAGCTCCTGATTTCACCTTCAATTTTGATTGATAGCCTTCCTGGGCACAGTATTCTTGGATTCATACTCTTCCTTTGCATAACTTTGTATATTTCATTCCATTCCTTCTGGCCTGATGAGTTTCTGTTGAGAAATCATTTGCTAGTCTGATGGGGGTTCCTTTGTATGTAACTTTCTGTCTCTCTCTGGCCACTTTTAAGATTCTTATTTTGTCGTTGGTGTTTGCCAATTTAATTATAATGTGCCTTGGCATCAGTCTTTTGGGATTCATTTTGCTTGGGACTCTTTGAGCTTCTTGGATTTGTGTGGGTTTTTTCTTCCCTATATCAGGGAAGTTCCCTGTCATTATTTCTTCAAACAGGTTTTCTATTTCTTGCTCAGTTTCCTTTCCTTCTGGAACCCCTATTATGCAGATGTTGTTTTGTTTTGTGTTGTCCTAAAGTTCCCTTAGGCTCTCTTCCTGCTTTTTAATTTTTTTTTCTAGAAGCTGTTCTACTTGGGTATTTTTCCCCACCTTGTCTTCTAGCTCACTGATGTGGTCCTCTGCTTCTTCTAGTCTACTCTTGATGCTTTCTATTTAGTTCTTTACAGCAGCAATGTAATTTTTCATTTCTTCTTGGTTCTTCTTCATTTCCTCTTGGTTCTTACTCATATTGTCGAATTTGTCTTCCATTCTTTTCAGTCACCTTTCGACCATTTCTCTGAATTCTTTCTCTGGCAGGTTGTTTGTCTCTATTTTATTTATTTCCTTTTTCTGGTGATGCCTACTTTTCTTTCATATGTGGGCTGTTTCTTTGTCTCCCCATGTTGTCTATTCTCCAGATGTCTGGTTATGTAGTTCTCTCTCTCTTGCGTTGACTTATCCCAGGCAAAATCTGACGTTTCTGTGGTTTAATGAAGAGCTCCTTTGAATCCGTGAGTTTGCGCCAATTGGGGACTGGTGTTCTGGGACTTGCAGCTATTCGGTGGTTGCTGCAGTTGTGGATTTTCAGGATTCCGATAAGCTCCACTTTCCCTATCAAGATGGTGTGGTCTCAGCGTTTGAGCCTGTAGCTCCGGGGTGGGACCCAGCCGCAGTGGGGGTGCCCAGTCAGGGGAACCCCATCTAGCAGTCCCCCACCTTCTCCTGGAGTTTAGCTGTCCCTTAACTTGCCAACAGACACTCCTCATGCGACCCTCTGCTGTTCTTTCTTTCTGCTCTGGGACAAGGCTCAGAACACGTCTGTCTATTCTGCCACCATTTTTCTCATCTATCCACACTTACTTTAATACAACTGATTTGTGAGTAAGCACAGCATCTTTATTGCATTAAACTACTCCTTTAAGTATCTCCCTGAAACTAGATAGCTGAGGCTAATGAGTTGGTAGGGCAACATGCTTTTTCATGTGTTAATTAGAGGCCCAGTGCACGAAAATTCGTGCATTCGGCGGGGGGTCCCTCAGCCTAGCCTGTGCCCTTTCGCAGTCTGGGAGCCTTCGGGGGATGTCCACCCGCCAGCTTAGACCCACTCCCTGGGGGAACAGGCCTAAGCTGTCAGTCAGACATCCCTCTGGCAGCCCAGGAGCCCTCGGGGGATGTTAGCGACCTTTAGCGCTGCCGAGGAGGTGGGAGAGGCTCCCACCACCCACCGCCACTGTACTAGCGCCATCAGTCCAGCCTGTGGTTGAGCTGCACTCCCCCTGTGGGAGTGCACTGACCACCAGGGGGCAGACGCTCAATGCAGGAGCTGCCCTTGGTGGTCAGTGAACATCATAGCGACTGGTCATTCCATCGTTAGGGTCAATTGCATATTACCCTTTTATTATATAGGATATTGTCTGTCTATTCTATATGTTTCTACATTTGTTAATAATGGCTATACTGTGCAAGAAAGTCTGAATATGAACTCATCACATTGTTCAGCAAAAGAACAGCAAATAGTGTTTTCAGCTTTGTGGATCAGGTTGAGGAGTCTTTAGTATCCATTGTTTAATGGCAGCTCAATCATAGTCCATAAAGATAGATAAAAATTATATTATTGAGATATTGCCAATAAAAACATTTGGATGTATTCAGTACTACCAAATCCATATTTTTTCTTTTCTTTTATCATACACTAGAGGCCTGGTGAATGAAATTCATGCACTGGGCGGTGGTGGCAGGTCCCTTAACCCAGCGTGCACCCTCTTACAGTCCGGGAGCCCTCGCTCCTTACTGCCCGCCTGCTTGCTGCTCCTTACTGCTTGGCTCACTGCTCCTTAGTGCTGCTGCAGAGGCAGGAGAGGCTTCCGCCACGACCGCTGCACTTGCCAGCTGTGAGTCTGGCTTCAAGAGTCACCCAGTTCCCTCAGTCCCCCAGCCGCCCAGGGCTGGCCCGAGGTGCAGGCAAGCCTTGGATGGCAGCTGCTCAGCCATCCAGGGCTGCCCAAGGATCAGGTAACCAGGGCCATCTGAGGCTTGTGCTGCCAGTAGTGGTAGCAGCAGAGGTGTGATGGGGGCATCGCCTTCCCCTGATTGCCGGGTCTCCTCCCACCCCTGAGAGCTCCCAGACTGTGAAAGGGGGCAGGCTGGGATGAGGGACCCGCCCTCCAGTGCATGAATTTTCACGCACCAGGCCTCTAGTTCTGTAATAAAATGGTCATTGCTTGATAGACTGATGGAGTTTTGTTATAAGGCAAACAATGTTAGTAAGAAATTTATCTTTGTCTTTTAATTGTCTTTCATTCATATGGGAGAGTCACTTACCCAGAATTTAATTTGAGGTTTCAATGTTTGACAGTTAAGCACTAGGAGATACCCTGGAATTAAAACATGGAAAACGATATAAAATATATTACTGAGCATGGTCGATGTCTTTCCTAAGCTGGATGAGGCAGGCTGTTTTCCTCATGTACTATCTATGCACAGGGCCTGGAAAGACCTGTTTTCACAATGCCAATCTTCATAAAAAAAACAAAAAACAAAATCTGCTGCAATCTTTGTGTTGAAACCCTAACCAGTGGCTAAAAGCAAGACAACAAAAGAGTCTTTGTGTTGTAGAGCAATGGGGCATAAAATCCAGGGAAACAGTAGGGGATAGGTGGAGGAGAAAAAGACTGTACCAGTAAAGGGCATCCCTAACACCATTTAAGAGAGATATATAGGTGTCAAAGGGCAATAAACAAGAAACAATTTTGCATTATTTTCTCTAGGGTTTAAATATACTTAATCACATAATTAAGAAGATTTTATTTCTGGTAATGGATTGTCTCTATTTTACTTTAAACAATAAAAGACATTACTAAAAGGATATAAATATAATTTAGTTTAGTAATGTTAGGGCAGTGGTCGGCAAACTCATTAGTCAACAGAGCCAAATATCAACAGTACAACAATTGAAATTTCTTTTGAGAGCCAAAAACCGACTTCTGTGCATGAGCCATGAAGTTTCAATCGCATGTATGTGTGTGCCTGCACATGGTATTTTGAGGAAGAGCCACACTCAAGGGGCCAAAGAGCCACATGTGGCTCGCAAGCCGCAATTTGCCAACCACGATGTTAGGGTTTTATATAATAGGACTCTCTGAAAGCATCTAAGCACTGTTGGTTAGAACGGCAGGTGATCGTTGGTCTGATTTGGATTTTCTTCATTCAAAATACTGGTTTAGCTCCTATATGAGTGGCATACATATTACAACATTGTCTGAGTTACATATTTATTGCAGATGGTTAGAGTTGTGAGGGGGCGTTGCCTTCCCCTGATTGCTGGGTTGCCTCCTGAGGGCTACCCCGAGGGCTACCAGACTGTGAAAGGGGGCAGGCCAGGCTGAGGGACGCCCCACCCCAGTGCATGAATTTTCATGCACTGGGCCTCTAGTTCTATATAATAAAAGCCTAATATGCTAAGTGTCCTGTCATCCAGTCGGTAGTTCAACCAATCAAAGTGTAATATGCTAATAATATGCTAAGACCTCTCAACCGCTCACTATGACGTGCATTGACCACCAGGGGGCAGATTGTCAACCATTTCTATGACATGTACTGACCACCAGGGAGCAGATGCTCAGACTGGTATGTTAGCTTGCTTCTGGAGTCTAACCAATCAGGACTGAGCGAGACAGGCTAGACACACCCTGGCCAACCTCCCAAGTCCCTCCCAGGCACCAATAGTGTACGGGTGGGGTCCCTTGGTCTGGCCTGCACCCTCTCACAATCCGGGACCCCTCAAGGGATGTCAGAGAGATGGTTTCAGCCCGATCCCGCAGGCCAAGCCAAGGGACCCCACTGGGCCTCTAGAATAGAATAAAAACAAATGAACTACTGCTTAATCTAAGAGTATAGTGCAATCTCTTAAAAATACTATGGAATGAAATAGGTCAATTATAAAGGGATCCATATTGGACAATTCCTTTTTTTAAGTTTTAAAATAGGGAAAATAGTGATCTTTGGTTTTAGAAGTTAAGATAATGTCACCTGGCCTTGGAGGATCCAGGGCATAGTAAAGTTGAAGAGACCAGATGCTGCTGATGTTGATAATATTTTATTGGCTAGTGGTTAAAATAACGGGTTAATTTTGTGACAATCAATTGTTATCTTCATTTAGGATCTGTAAACCTTTATGTGTGTTCGGCATCAGTATAAATAGTTCTTTTAAAAAAGAAAAAAATAGATATTGAAAAGAATGTGTACATTGGGGACACCTGTTCAATGGTGCTGGGAAAGAGCCTTGCGAGCTGCCAGTCAGAGCTGCTCTGCTCCAGCACACCTTCCCAACCCCAGGTTCTTGCTCATGCAGAGCCTCGCTTTTCTTCAGACTTTAAAAGATTTGAAACTCAGGAAAGTGTTTTGAGCAGGTTTTTGATATTTGGAATTTATTTCCTTCCTGGAGATATGACTGGATTTTTTGTATATGAATACTTCTTAGAGGATGACATAGGCTGCATAGATTATTCACAGGAAAGGTTCTTTTGAGTTTTTAAATCTTTGCTGTTTTCTATCTCTTTTTTATGGTTCTTTTGAAAAACTCATGTATATTTCACACTGTGTTAACTTTTCTCTCTCTATGCATAAAATTTTCTCACTTGCAAACTTATTTCTCTTTATGCCTCTCATTTTCCCCTCCTTCAGGACTATCTTTCTTTGAAAGTATTATACTATTCTTTTTCTCTTTCATAAACAAAGATCCCAGTCTTCCTGAATCTATTATTATTATTTTAATATGGACATTAACATATCTAATTTAGTTCCTCTAGGTCTCTAACCCTCCTTTTTCATTCTCAAAATTCACTTTCTCTACTGGGTCCTGATTTATCTGCTAATTAATCTTCCATTATGCATAATTTTATTTCTAACAGCTTTCACTTCCTTATGGAGAGAAGGTCTGGATATTTAGGAAATACGCTATTTTCCTAGGTCTTCCAATTATGCATGAAAATCTCCTGTCATACACACACTTGTGGCAAGCTGTGCTGGTAATATGGCCATTTTCACTTAATTTCTAGAAATTACCCCAATATTTCATTTTGAATTAATAAAATCTACAAACCTACCAGTTATTTTATTTATCCTGAATTCTAAATTAAATATTTTCACTCTAAAATATTATATCATCCTAGTCACCTTAAGTTATTTTTATAGGTTTAATAATATGTAAATTTGCTTTTTATTTACTTGTTACTGTTATACTTCTTTTTTAATTTTTAAAAAAAATTAATATACTTTTTATTGTTGATAGTATTATAGATATCTTCCTCCCCCCCTTCCCCCATTTTCTTGATGAAGTTTACATGGTTTCATGCCTTAACAGAAATTCTTCATTATTTACTCAGTCTCTCTCTCTCTCTTTCTCTCTCTCTCTCTCTCACACACACACACACACACACACACACACACACACCATGCACACAGAAAACAATAGGATTTGTATTCTTGCTTGTTTTAATATTGCCTGCAATGTTCAGCTGGTTGTATTTTTATACACACAGCTTAGTCAGTATTTTTGTGCTATAAACTATCATCTACCTTTTTGAATTTCTATGATTATTCAGGTAATAATTCACCTCTGACATATTTGCTATATGGGCCACTCAATTCTGATTTTGACTCTGATATACTTTATTGTTCTCTGTAGGTTTATGACTTTTAATAAAGTCATCTTCAGTTACTATCTTTTTCATTTCTACCTAATGTATTTTCATGTCTCATTTTGCATCCTTCCCCCCTGGAAGTTTCACTGTTGCATTCCTTCTCTTTACTACCACTTTCTTCTTTGTGGAATTATAGAACAGAACTAAAACAGCTTCTAGACAATATCCTGCTTCTCTTTCCTTTTAAAATCTCAGTAGTTCCAGCGGTGAACTTGTTGTTTTTATTCTTTGTTATTTTCTTCATCCCTCTGATTTCCCTTCTGTTGAATAGGCTTCATTTATTTTTTATACACAATTATTCTGAAATATGTTCTTTTTCACACATCTTCCTTAATATGTTAGTTGCATATTATCAATGTTATTAAATATATATCTGCATTGTTATTTTGTAACCCATGAGAGCAGGATTGGAATCCTGCCTCTACAAATTAAATTTACTCAGTTATTTTTAAATTTTTATTTAATTTACTGGAATCACATTGGTTAATAAAATTACATAGATTTCAGGTGTACAGCTCAATAATACATCATCTGTATGTAGTATTTTGAGTTCAGCACCCCAAGTCAAGTTATGCTAAGTGAAATAAGCCAGTAAAAGAAAGACAAATACCATATGATTTCACTCATGTGTAGAATAGAATAAACAAAGTAAACTAACAACACAGAGACAGATTCATAAATACTCAGTCTTTAATAAGTAAATTATTTGTCTTAGTTATGTTGTCTTCAAAAGTGAGATAATAATGAGGAGACAGAATAAAGCTAGGTGGATAGGGGTGGGACCATCACGGGAAGGAAAGTAAAACCCATGAACACAAGTAGGTAAAGTTACTAAGACACCCCAATGGGGTAGGGAAGGAAGGATGAACTCAAGAGTCATGAACTTTAAAATGTATGGATATAGCTAAGACAGGCATCTTGCAGATAACAAATCAAGAGCTAGCAGGGCTGTCCCCATCCCCTAAGTTAAAAGAGCAAGAGCTTCCGTTTTGCCCTCTCTCTCTCCAACACAGTGCACAATGGATTCCTGCCATTCCTGTTGTGGGGGAGACAAGAACTGGGACTCAAAACAACCACATTTTTTGGTTTTAATAGCACCACTTTCATAAGTTGATGACAGTATATGATGATTAAATATTTTAACATGTATGAGTACATAGCACAGTGTCTAGCATTAATTAGAACTTTAACAAGGTGAGTTCTCTTTCATTGGTAATACTTTAACTCACTCATTTTATCTATATACTAGAGGCCCAGTGCACAAAATTTGTGCACAGGTGGGGTCCTTAGGCCTGGCTTTTCAGGGACGATCAGGTTTCTCATCTCTTCACCTCCCCGCCTCCTCCTTCTCTCACTGCCCACGTCCACCACCACCCACCCCTGGTTCCCCATCCCAGCCCAGGTCCCAGCCCCGATTAGGCAATCAGGACCTGCTGTTCCATCGTAACAGTCACTTAGGCTTTTATATATCCGATATAATAAAAGCCTAATATACAAATAGACCAATGGTGGAACGACCAGCAAACAACCAGTCACTATGATGCACATTGACCACCAGGGGGAAGACGCTTAACTTAGGAGCTGCCTCCAGCCCTTAGGCCCCAGACCAACCAAGGCAGGTGCCGGCAGTGTCCTCTCCCTGCCCCCCCCCAATCTCCCTGCCTGCCACCCCACAGAGGGATGTGACCAATGGCAGCAGCGGGGGTGTGTGGGTCCAGCAAGTGGGTGGCACAGGGGCCCCCCAGTACTCTGCTGGTTGCCTCACAGGTCGACCCTAATCACCAGCCAGGCCTAGGGACCCTACCTGTTCATGAATTTCATGCACCAGGCCTCTAGAATAGGTATAAAAGCCTAAGATACCATTACGATGAACAACTGGAATGACCAGAATGACTGGACAACCAGTCACTATGACGTGCACTGACCACCAGGGGCAGATGCTCAACATAGGAGCTTCCCCCTGGTGGTCAGTGCACTCCCACAGGGGCAGTGCTGATCAGCTAGCAACTGGGCTCACGGCTGGCCAGCACAGCTGTGGCAGCAGGAGCCTCTCCCAACTCTATGACAGTGCTATCGAGCAGCAGTGGCAGGCGCAGTGGGCGGGATGAATGTGAGCAGCCTGGCCTCATCTTGGGCTCATCCCTGGCCACCTGCCACTTGGCACACTGCAGGGATCGGGCCTAAACTGGCAGTCAGACATCCCCTGAGGGGTCCTGGATTGCAAGAGGGTGAAGGCCAAGCTGAGGGACACCCCGCATTCCCCCTCCATGCATGAATCCATCCACCAGGCCTCTAGTGTTTAAATAAAAATTTACCCATAAGATATTAAGGAAGTTAGCATTCTTGAAAGGCAGAATGGGTATAAAATTATCCACATACTTTTACTTTGAAAATAATTTTATAATTATTTAATAATTATTTAATAATACAAACATGTAATACTTAAAAATTCAAATGTTTAAAAGAGAGGCTACTAAAATTTAAAGTAAGCCTGTATTTCTATCCCAGTTTCCTTAATGAGAGCAATAACCCTTAGCAGTTTCTTTTGTATCACATCAGAGATAGCTATATACACACATATTTATATTCACTTCTATTTCTTATAAACTATGTATGTAATATACACTAAGTGGCCAGATTATTATGATCTCTGAATGCATAATAATCTGCCTACTTAGTGTATATCCTATATAATAAAAGGCTAATATGCAAATTGTCCCCTTGACCAGGAGTTTGACCAGCAGGCAGGCTGGCTAACTGCCCATGTCCCCTCCCATATGTGTGTGTGTGTGTGTGTGTGTGTGTGTGTGTGTGTGTGTGTATGTGTATACTGAGTGGCCAGATTATTATGCATTCATGCGTTCAGAGATCATAATAATCTGGCCACTCAGTGTATGTATGAATGTATGTTATGTATGTCATGTGTGGTATATATATTAATACTTAATAGCATGTGTGCATGTATGTTAATGTATTTGAAAGCTCTACTTTTTTAAATGTATGAACAAATATTTCCTAATATTCTTATAGACATACCTTGCTAACCTAATATCGGAAAGTGGCTTAGAGGTCAGAATTTAGGCTTAAGTTCTATTAAAACTTTCATATGCATATTTCAAGGATGATTTGATAAGTAAGTTTAATTTTAACCAGTATTAATAAACGTAAAACCAATATAGTCAGATAAAATACCCATTATTTTCACAGAATATCCTACAAAAGTGTAATAAACTAATATACAAAGCATACTAACACCACATAAAAAAACTTAAATATCAGAAAATAGCATTATTCAATTCTCCTTTCCCCAGTTCTTATAAATATATGAGCACGCTGCTTATAACATCATTTGTTGTAGTAGTAAATCTTATAATCATTTAAATTTTCAGAAACAGGAAAGTACATAAATAAAGCATAAGGTATTTCTATTACAGGTACCATAAAACCATTATAATAATGAAATAGATCTTACATAATGAAAAAGAAAAGGATACCAGGGAAAGCAGATACCACTATTGTAAAATAAAATAAATTAGATAGATATATAGATGAAAAAATATATATGTGTGTGTGTGTGTGTGTGTATACACAGATCTCAATTAATTTATTAAAAAACATCCCAAAGACTGTACCTTCCAACTGCTAACGTTTGCCATCTGGATACAGTGGGAAATCATCTAAATTCAATGGGATTTGGGCTTGGGTTGTGGAATATCATCAATTTTAATTTATGTACTACTTATGATCGTTATGACTATTATAACATCTATAATAACTGCTATATTTTGAGCTTTTTCTCATACCCTTTCATACCTTTTTCTCATGCTATTGGCTATCATTTTTTTTTAAAATGATGCATCATTAAGTTCACACCTCTTTTCTGTACAATATTTCACTTTTTCCTCACTCTGCAATGATCCCTCATCCCTTATCATGATCAAGTACACAATTGGAGCTGATAATTACCTAATATTTCACTGTGAAAATAGAAACTGTCAGACAGAAACATTTCAATCTTCTTAGGACGGAGTCTATGAAAATACCAACGTCTGCTTCTGTTTTTTCCCTTTCTTTTTTACCATTTCAGTGCAAGAAGTAGCTCTTATCTTTTCAATGATCAGTCCCTTCCTCTATGTGTGAACTGAATTCTCTCTCACCTTATCAAGAATTTTCACCTCTATTATCATTTCTTGATCCTTTATCAAACATCTCATCCTCTTAAAGACTTTTCCAGAAAAATACTGAACTCTTTTAAGATGACATGAATTTTCTTCATGGGAAAATGTTAGCTACCTCTAAAACATAGCTGGGAAAGAATATAGCTATCTCTGGCTTTCTCATTCTCTCTCACCCCAACACTTTCCCTTTGCACTCTCTCAGTGTCTTCTTATGCCAATTCTTGTTGCTACACATATATCACAGAATTGAATTTTTCTAAAACAGCCATTCATAAGAGTTTCCTGTTGAGATGAGAGGGTTGGGCCAGATAAGCCTTCAGGCCAAGCTGTCTTTCCCAAGTCAACAGCTGTCCCTGCTGTTGTCACACTATTGTCCCATTGGTATTTGGCATATCTGAGAGGACACACCTCTCATGCTTCTCAAAATTTTTCAGGTTTAGAGGTGGTGTATTGCCAGCTATGACCTGCTTCAGTTCCCTCAAAAGTATTGTCCCTGAGTGGCAAATCCTGTGACTTTCAAAGTGATAAAATTTATTTAAGATGGTATATTTCTTTACTGGTGATTTTTCTATTCTTGTTGGAGCTTCCCTACGCATCTCTGTACTTGCTTTCTTCAGATTCCATAGTTTTAAAGCACTGTTTAATCTTAGCAATTTCATTCAGAGTCATTTCTTCTTATAGGAAACTGTTTCAAAGATCTGGCATCAATAGAACCCTCTGTATAGGTCATGCTTCTTTGCTATATTATTGTAACTTCTAGTGGGACTTGCTGCATACTCTGATTATCTGAATTTCTTCATATATATATACTTGAGCCCTGGCTGGTGTGGCTTTCTTGGTTGGGTATCATCCCGTGTTCCTGAAAGACTGCCCGGTTCAATTCCTGTTCAGAGAATATGCCTGGGTTTCCAGCTTCATCCTCAGTAGAGGGTGTACAGGAGGCAGCTGATCACGTGGATGTTTCTCTCTCTCCTTCTGCCTTCAGCTCTCGGTAGCAATCAATTAAAAATCTTTGGAAAAAAAAAACTGCCTTTTAAAAAAAGAAAGAAATTGAACTTGAGGTTTCTTCAAACTCCTATTTTTTCTAAAAGTTAATATATATTTGCGTTTTTACACTGGATTGTTTCCAAGAACAAAAAGATGATTCAGAACTAATTGGTCACTATGTTTCCATCACTAGCAATGCATTAGCATACATTTAAACACCATTCTGAGGATATACCAGGTTATATAAATCTTTGGCAAAACCGTTTATTCACATAGAGATTAAGCCAAAACTAACAATTTTCTATGTGAGGATTTTATTTTGAAAAAAAAAAATATTTCCATTCTTTACTTACATTCAGTGTGCTAGTTTTGCAGAAATTTTGGTTCCAACCATTTTCTTTCAATATAACAAGGTAATGGGCCCTGTCTGTACCATTTGTTAAAATCAAAATTGTCTGAATGTCTGGATATAAAGTCTAGCCTCTAGATTTTCACAGTAGGAAATCACTCTGGGTGTCAATTTTGCTTCATGTTTTTACTTCTAATGGTACCTCTACTTTTCTTCACATTTGAATATTCATTTTTAAAATGTTAATTGTTGGAGCTTTTCTAAGCATTTATAGCCATAAGTGTTTTAATATGTAATTATGGAAATAACTCAAATTGAAGTCCCCATAACCTTTTTATCCCATTTTAATCTAGATTCAATTTCAACCACTAGTAAAATGACAATCCTATATAATAAAGAGGTAATATGCAAATTGACCATCACACCCTCACAAGATGGCTGCCTATGACCATACTGGCAAGGGGGTTAGTGAGGCCAAATGACTGAACAAGCAGGCTGTGTGGGGTGACCAGGCCGACAGGAGGTTTAGTGAGGGGCAACCAAATGACTGAACAAGCAGGCTGTGTGGGGCAACTGGCAGTGGGTTAATAAGGGATGACCAAATGACTGAACAGCAGGTTGTGTGGGGCGACCTGGCTGGCAGCAGGGGGCAGTTAGGGGTGACCAGGCTGGCACACAGAGGCAGTGAGGAGTGATCAGGTTGTTGGTGGCGGGGGGGGGGGCAGTGAGGGGTGGCCAGGCAGGCAGGCAGATGAGCGATTAGGAGTCAGCGATCCAAGATTTTGAGAGGGATGTCCAACTGCCATTTTAGGCCCGATCCCTGAGATCTGGCCTAAACCAGCAGTCAGATATTCCCTGAGGGGTCCCAGGTTGGAGAGGGTGCAGGCAGGGCTGAGGGGATCCCCCCCCTCCGTGCACGAATTTCATGCACCGGGCCTCTAGTGTACTTTATAAAAAATGTATCTTTATTGTTGAAAGTATTACAGATGTCCCCTTTATTCCTTCATTGACCCCTTCCACCCTACTTCTGCCCCCTCCTTAGGCCTTCACTGTACTACTGTCTGTGTGCATGGGTTATGCACATATGCATATCATTAATGACTTATCTTTTTGTCAAAACATGTATTTGAACTTAAAAAGCTCTCTCATCTTCTTAAAGGTAAATCCCCTTTATTATGAATTTTATTGGAAAACAACCACCAAAAAACCAATCAAACAAAAAATACTCATGACTTTCCTAATATGTCTGATAGTCATATCTCAATTTCATTTTGAAAAATCTGTTATATAGAATTATTTTAATTTTATTTTTTAATATTCATCTGAGAAACTGTTTTTATATTTGTTTGCTTGTTTTTAAATATATATGTAGAGAGAAAGTAACCTCAATGAGAGAGAAACATCTAACAGTTTCCTTCTATACTCGGCCAACCGGGAATCAAACCGGTAACTGTTTCTGGCGCACAGGACAACACTCCAACCACTGATCCTCTAGGCCAGGACTATCTAAAATGTTTAGGCCTAAGACATTTTCTTTCCCTGTATTATGTCTGAAGGTAACTGCTCCATTCTCTTGGACTGAAATAAATATAAATACAAATTTAATATATTTGCTATTTTTTCAGAACTTTCTAGAAATAATATATACTTGTATACTCAGCAAATTGCATTTTAATAGAATTTGTATTTATTAAACACAATTTTTATATTCTAAATGTACCTCTGTGTCTTTAGCATGAACACAACAAATAAATAATCCAATATGGCAGTCTACTTACCTTAGGTTTCAGAAAATGTATGACCAATTCTATTGCCTCATTGTTTTTTCTGTTCAACTTGACTCTCTAATATGTGTCTATTCTTCTCCCTTTAGTCATTCTGTGTTTCATTTATGCATAAGAGTAAACTTCTTCATTTCTAACATAAGCTTAGAGACTTTTAAAATAGGAAAGGGAACTTCTAACAAAATTGGTAAAAAACAATACTACCTAAAGTCTATGTCCATGCTGTACTACTTACTAAATATCTCAAAATATCTGAGCTATAAGTATATCTGAATATGTGGAAATATAACTATATTTAAAATATAAGTTATCTTTATGAAGATAACATTGTTTTGTAAATTGTATAAGGGTATTGAGTGGCTATGAAAAAATAAAACTGAATAATTTACTTAAGTATAGGTAGATTGTTGTTAATATAATACACTTAGCTTTGTTAGCTTTGCTGAGTGCTATAAGATATCTCTCTGACACATACCAAAATTCAGCAATCATGTAAATATTTAAATAGAAGGAACTCAAAAGTGTCATATTTTCAAGCTTGAGAATTTACCCATACACTACATCATTGCCAGGGCCCATGATACCAGTTTCTCATATGAGAAAACAACAACAACAATAACAACAACAAAAATGCATAAAAGAACTTTCAGGGGTTACCTAAACAAGCTCCAAAAAATTTAGAAATGAGTTGCAAAAGAATACATTTCTTTCAGTAACAACAAAAAGCCCAGCAGACAATCAGAATTAGACTACTTCCTACAATAACATGCTGCTGTCTTCTTTTGCCCTTTCTGCATCTATCATGCTGAACGTTCTATTATATTCAGGCAGATGTGATCACACATGAATCACAGTTAGCAAACTCAGGTAGACAAAATATACACCATTATTGTTTTATAACTCAACTTGATTGCTGACTATGATTCTACATTCTTCACGGCTGAAGAGAAGAATTAAAAGTCAACTTTTACTAGATTTAAACTTACTTGCTCCTGGATTTTGCTGTCATTATGTTATTTTTTGCAATTTCAACTTTTTTTCTTCATTTTTTAAAATTGATTTTAGAGAGGAAGGAAGGGAGGGAGGGAGGGAGAGAGAGAGAGAGAGCGAGAGCGAGAGAGAGAGAGAGAGAGAAACACCAATTATAAGAGAGAATCATTGATCAACTGCTTCCTGCACACCCCACACTGGGGATCAAGCCCATAATCCAGACATGTGCCCTAACCAGGAATTGAACCATGACCTCCTGGTTCATAAGTTGATGCTCAACCACTGAACAACACCAGCTGGACTGCAATTTCAACTCTTGAGCACTTGTTGATGGCTATAGGGTTGCTGACCTTCATTTTTATTTGTATGCCTTTTCCCCCCTGGTCTGATTGATTTCTAATACTTCTGTCCCATAATTTAAGCACAGAATCTTCATCTTTGTAATTTTTCATATGGTCCTCCTATATGATTGAGTACAACCCAGTTATCTGTCACTCTCAAAAGTGGTACTGTGAAGAAAAGAGTGGTTGCTTATCTGCAGACCAGTAGCTTGTTTTCCTAATTTCCATCTGCCCACAGTTCTCTTTCTCTCAACCAGACAGGAACTATTCATAGTATGGAGAAGCTGCTTTTTCAAAAACTACTATACTCATTCCTATGTATGCCAAATCTGCTATGGGATCAAAACCAGAAAAGTTATGTGCACCTCTCCTGTTCCTTCTATCCAGTGAGTCACAAATTTGCCAGAAGCTAACATACAGTCATCATTTCTCTGTCTTACTGCATAGTGACTTGAAAAAAACCAACAGAAAAATAAAATAATAACAATGTCTAGTCACACATATCTCACAATTATTAAATGCTTGAAAATATTTAGCTTAAATGCTTGAAAATATTTAAAAACAAGTGGATACAAAAATGAAATCTCTGGCCTATTTTGCGAACTGCACAGCAATTTTTTCTGGACAAGCTTATTCAGTTGCCTTCTTTAACCAAATGGACTCTAATCAGTGCTTTCTACAATTTTCTTTACTTTCACATACCAAACTGGTTTTGTAAATATTTCAAACAAAAGTATGCATGCATATATTTTAAAAGTCACAAAAAGTACAAATGCTGTCTATATAGTGAAAAACAATAGAATCCCCTTTTAACCCCAAACCCTACTTTCCTGTTGCACTTTCTTCACCTCCTTGCGTATTGTGATATCTCTAACATATTTATATGGCTGTTTTCTGGATTTACTAGTAGCACTTCATACTACCCTTTGTATCCTCTTCTCTCTTTTTCTCAAATAATTATATAATTGCCCAAACCGGTTTGGCTCAGTGGATAGAGCGTCAGCCTGCGGACTAAAAGGTCCCAGGTTTGATTCCGGTCAAGGGCATGTACCTGGGTTGTGGGCACATCCCCAGTAGGGGGTGTGCAGGAGGCAGCTGATCATGTTTCTCTCTCATCGAAGTTTCTAGCTCTCTATCCCTCTCCCTTCCTCTCTATAAAAAAATCAATAAAATATATTTTAAAAAATAATTATATCACTTTTAATAATTACCTCAATGGATACAGCTTGTGCTCTTGGGTGAGAGTCTGTCTGCCACATGTTCTATTCAGGAGGAATAGGACAGAGACTTGGAAATGTCAAATGACACCTCAATAAAGTAACCTAATTCCTGTCCCTTTTTGCATTTCTTTCTTCCAGTCCCTTCAACATGGAAGTGCTGAGCTTCTCTATGGCTCACTAGAGATTAGTTCCCTTCTCACACATGGCCTTTTCCACAGATGCTGTAGGCTATCACTTCCTCTTACCTGCTCCATCCAGTATATATTTCTAGTCTTTCCCAACACATATACCTCCTTCTCTTCTTTTTCTAGAAATCATTATTTTCCAGATATATTCTTTCACATTCTTTCATTTTGTTCATTGTTATTGGCATAGCAAAACATAAAATAAAAACAACTAACAAAATAAACCAAAAATAATTTTTGCAATAATCATAATGCATTCTCCAGAAAAAGATAAAGATTTTTTATTAATCTGCCTTTAGAACAGCCATAATTTTTTAACACTTATTTTCCCATAGTCATTACACTTTTCATATCTTCCTTTCCATCACTGCCATTTTAGATGACTTAAAAAATAAGACTATATATTTTGTATAATGATATATCTACTAGAGGCCAGGTGCACTAGGCAGGGGTCCTTCAGCCCAGCCTGTGCCCTCTCGCAGTCCGGGAGCCCCACGATTGATCACCCTGCAGAGGGAGGTCCCACACACTGCTGCCGGCCAGGTAGCCTGGGCCTCCCTCTTTGGGGCGATTATGGAGCCCCCAGGCTGCTGACCTGGGCCTCCCTCTGTGGGGCAATCGTGGGGCAATGGCAGGGTCCCCTGCCAATCGCATCGCACCCACCTTGGTGGTTGCAGTCAGTGTTCGGTCGCCACAGCGCCCGCAGCAGAGGCAGTCAGTGCTGGGTCATGGAAGTGCCCACAAACCAGGAGGGACCGATAGGTCAGCAGCTCAGCCCGCTTGCCAGTTTCTGCCCACCCAAGCCTACTGCGCATGCAGCCTGGCATTCAGTTGTTTTGGACGTTATAGACCCTGGCTCTTTATATATTAGAATTAGTATATGCTTTTTAATGATTTAATATGGACCTATGTGGTCCAACATTAATTGAAAATACTATCCAGAAACAAGCATAAAAATAAACAAGGAAAAAGTTCTAGAATAAAAAGCAATTTTCATTTTGGAAAGAATTAAAATGAAAAATACATACCTATGAAGTTAGGATTTCTATTCCAGGTTATCACTCATTCAAGTGGTGCTGTGTTTCACACACTTCTAGAGTACAACCTTGATGCTTGCAAATTATTCCTATGCTTTTCACATAAGTGTCGGTTTGGACTGCAAAGTTTTCTTTCTGTTTTTAAGCAGTGAGTTTTTAGATCCAGATTTATGAGTTCTCTTAGAAAATAAGGAGTTCTGAAACTCCTGGACCTGCTTTTCCCCTTCAATATTAATTGTGCAGTGGCGGTAGCAGGAGCCTTTCCCGTCTCCACGGCAGTGGTAAGGACCCCTTGAGGGATGTCTGACTGTTGGCTTAGCAGTCGGACATCTCCCCAAGGCGTCCTGAACTGTGAGAGGGCACAGGCTGGGCTGAGGCAACCCCCTCCCCAGTGCATGAATGTCATGCACTGGGCCTCTAGTCTATATTATAAGAGGCCAGTGACCGTAACACCTTAACAACCAAATTACCAGCCACCAGGAGTTGCATGGAGTACCACTTGGGCCCTCCACCCATCCTGCCACCCCCAGAGTGCTGGAAGTGTCAGCAAAGTGTCGCAGGGTGCCGGCACCATCTTTTGAGGCATTGCAGAGAGGCGGACATAGCCCTGATGGCAGGCTAGGCCTATGGGACCCTACACACACATGATTAAATTGTGCGCTGGGCCTCCAGTCCAATCTAATAAAAAGGGAATATGCTAATTGACCCTCACGCTATTGCAAAGATGGAAGCCCCCACAGCCAATAAGGAGGGGGTATGCTAATTGACTGTCCTACCCTCAAAGATATTAGCGCCCAGAGGCACAAGATGGTGGCGCCCAGTCCCCTGAGCCCTGCAGGGGCAGCAAGCGCACGGCAAGGCGGAGCCTGTCCCCAGGCGGTGCCAGACATCTGCGCACCTATCTTAGGAGTCCCCCAATACCCTCAGCCCTCCAGCCTCCTAGGGCTGGCCCTAGGCTCAGGTAACCAGGGCCGGCCGAGGCTTGTGCTGCCAGTAGTGACAGCAGCAGAGGTGTGATGGGGGCATCGCCTTCCCCTGATTGCTGGATTGCCTCCCACTCCTGAGGGCTCCTGGATTGTGAGAGGGGGAAGGCTGGGCTGAGGGACCCCCTTCCAGTGCATGAATTTTCATGCACCTGGCCTCTAGTTGTTATATAATACTAGAGGCCAGGTGCACAAAATTTGTGCACAGGGGGTGTGTCCCTCAGCCCAGCCTGCACCCTCTCCAATCTGGGACCCTTCAAGGGATGTCCAACTGCACATTTAGGCCTGATCCTACCCACAACTGCCCTCCTTTGCAGGTCCAGTCCCTCCCAACTGCCCTCCCCTGCTGGCCATCTTGTGGTGGCCATCTTGTGTCCACATGTGGGCTGCCATCTTTGGCCACTGGGGACAGCCATCTTGTGTGTTGGATTGACAGTCAATTTGCATATTACTCTTTTATTAGATAGGATAGAGGCCTGGTGCATGGGTGGAGGCCGGCTGGTTTACCCTGAAGGGTGTCCTGGATCAGGGTGGGGGTTCCCTTGGGTTGTGTGGCGGCCTGGGCGAGGGGCCTGTGGTGGTTTGCATTCTGGCCACACCCTTCAGCGACCCTGCAGGCTTGATCGCCCCCAACTGCCCGCCCTTTCAGGCCTGGGAGGGCCTAAACGGGCAGTCGGACATCCTTCTCACAATCTAGGACTGCTGGCTCCCAACTGCTCTCCTGCCTGCCTTCCTGATTGCCCCTTATCACTTCTGCCTGCCAGCCTGATCACACCCTAATCATTCCCCTGCTAGCCTAATTGATGCCTAACTGCTCCCCTGCCTTCTTGATTGCCCCAAACTGTCCTCCCCTACAGGCCTGGTCACTCCTAACTGCTCTCCCCTGCAGGCCTGGTACTCCCCAACTGCCCTCCTCTGCAGGTCTGGTCCCCCCAACTGCCCTCCTCTACAGGCCTGGTCACCCCTAACTGCCCTCCCTTGCAGGTCTGGTCCCTCCCAATAGCCCTTCCCTGCTGGCCATCTTGTGGTGGCCATCTTGTGTCCACATGGGGGCAGCCATCTTTGACCACTGGTGGCAGCCATTTTGTGTGTTGGAATGATGGTCAATCTGCATATTACTCTTTTATTAGATAGGATAGAGGCCTGGTGCATGGGTGGGGGGCGGCTGGTTTGCCCTGAAAGGTGTCCCGGATCAGGGTGGGGGTTCCCTTGGGGCGGGGGCAGCCTGGGCAAGGAACCTGTGGTGGTTTGCATGCTGGCCATGCCCCCGGCGACCCAAGCAGAGGCCCTGGTATCTGGGATTTATTTATCTTCTATAATTGAAACTTTGTAGCCTTGAGTGGAGGCCAGGTCCGGCCAGGAAGCTTGGCTTCCTCCATCGCCAGGGGCAACCCAAGCCTCCTGCTGGCTTCAGCTCTGTGGCCGCTGCCATTTTTGTTGGGATTTATTTATCTTGTATAATTGAAACTCTGTAGCCTTGAGCTGATCCAAGGCTGGCCAGGAAGCTTGGCTTCCTCCATCATCAGGGAAACCCAAGCCTCCTGCTCACTCTGTGGCCACAGCCATCTTGGTTGGGTTAATTTGCATACTCACTCCTGATTGCCTTGTGGGCATAAGGAAGGTATGGTCAATTTGCATGTTTCTCTTTTATTAGAGTAGATTCTCTCTTAAGAATTTACCATAAGTTAAATGCACATTTTATTGTTCATATAAATTAAGATGTTCACCATTGTAGCCATTATGGATAATGTGAAAATATTTCTAAGACAATATTTTTGAGAAGAATATTGCATATTTGTTTTAGGGTTTTTTTTAGGGCATGTATATATTTAACTTATTTTTCCCCCATCAGTGACTTTAACATTTTCCTGACCACCATCCATGTAAGAGAGGAGATAAAGGTATAAGGATTTTTATTCATATAATGGAAAACTCAAAACTAATTTAGTTTAGTGCTCCTAAAATTGATTTATAGATTTAATGTAATCCTAATTAAAATTTTCTATTCTTTTGTTTCAGTAGAATTTGAAAAGCTGAATCTAAAATTTAGGCGGGGGGAGGGGGCTGAATGGCTCAGTGGTTGAGCATCGACTTATGGACTAGGGGTTCAATGTTCAATTCCTGGTAAGGGCATATGTCCAAGTTGTGGGCTGGACCCCCAGTGTGGGGGGTTCAATGATTCTTTCCCATCATTGATGTTTCTATCTCGTTTTCCCTCTCCTTTCCTCTCTTAAATCAATAAAAACATATTTAAACTTTATGGAGTATAAAATATTTTAAAAAATAACCTTGAAATCCTATATAATAAAAGGGTAATATGCAAGTTGACCCTAATGCCAGAATGACCAGTTGCTGTGATGCGCACTGACCACCAGGAGGCAGATGCTCAATGCAGGAGCTGCCCCCTGGTGGTCAGTGAGCTCCCACAGGGGGAGCTCTGCTTAGCCACAAAGCTGGACTGATGGCTGCTAGTGCAGTGGAGGGCTCCTGGGCTGCCAGAGTGATGTCTGATTGCTATCTTAGGCCTAATCCCCCAGGGAGTGGGGCCTAACCCAGCAGGTGGACATCCCCCGAGAGGTCCTGGACTGCGAGAGGGCACAGGCTGGGTTGAGAGACCCCCCCCCCCCGCCGAGTGCATGAATTTTTGTGCACTAGGCCTCTAGTAGTAAAATAAAGTTCCAGAATTCATTATTATATTTCAAGAATTACTATAAAGTTACAGTAATCAAGATATGGTTACATTGGCTTGTGGTTAAAATTATTTTTATTTCACCAGAATGAAACAGTGTTCAGAAAGAGACCCACATATATAAGCTTAATTTATTTCAATTAATTATTAATATAATCAAATTTAAACAATAAAGATCTTTTAAACATATGGCTTGCAACAACTGGATATTCTAATAAGAGGAAAAATAATAGTTAATCCCTACTTCAAACCAAAAATATAACTAAAATGTAAAAGAATATTAATATGAAATGGATCATACATCTAAATGTAAAAGTAAAAACTTTAAAAATTTTAGAAGAAAGCATAAGCACAGAATATCATCTATAGTAACTTGGGTTAGGTAAAATTTATTAGAACACATAGATCAAAATATAAAAAACATTAAATTACACTTAAAAATGGTCCTGAATTCCTAATAACATTTAAAGAAAAGTAAGGCACACACTGGGAAAAATATTTACAAAATTCCTTTGGATAAAATACACATTTAAAATTAAAATAAAAACTCTTTAAACTCAATAGTAAAAAGAGAACTAAAATTCTAAAGTATCAAATGATTTCAATAACCATATTATCAGAGGTGAAATGTAATATTACTATATATGCACAATGGTGGCTAAAATTTAAAATACAAAATATCAAGTATTGCCAAGAACACGGAGCAGTTGGAACTATTATATAATGTTCATGAGGATGTGAAATGGGAAAACTGCTTTGGAAAACATTTTAGCACGCTTTTTGTTTTTAAGTTAAAATTAGCCTATCATTTGATCTAGCAGTAGAATAAGAAATGAAAACATATGACCCTTAGGGAGACTTTTATCAGAATGAATACAGAAGTCTTAAATCCTCAGGTGAATAAATAATCATAATGTAGTATAGTCATACATGTATGTACTACCCCAAGTAGATATTATGTTGAGCAAAAAATTCAAATACAAAATAGTACACGTGGTATGATTCTATTTATATAAATTCTAGAACAGGAAAAATCATTGACCGTCATGTTTAAAATTGATTTATTTTATTGTATGTAAATGATTCATCAACTAACATAAAAAAGAAGTGTTTCTAGCTCTTCCTCTCCCTTCCTCTCTGAAATAAATAAAAATATTTTTAAAAAGATGGGATGATGTAGCTCAAACTATGGTTTTGTATTTAGGAATATATTTTAGAGATCAAAATTACAGGATATAGGATAGTTTAGGAACTAAAAAATGATACAGTGGCCTAAATAGAAATATACTGAAAATGTTAGTTTTTTACTTTGGCAAATATATTATAATTTATATTTTTAAAAGTTATTATCTCCATCCTTTCACAAGTTAATTGTGCATGGTGATCCTCTTCTAACTGGAAGGGATGATGGAAGAAGGGATGTCAAGACAAAAGTGGTTACTATTCTTCCTTATATGTCAGATGTTATTCGTGTACAGATAAATACGTAGAGGCCCTTAGATTATTTTCAGTATCTCTGAAGTTTCAGATTGATAGCCCTTTCCAAGTTCCTTTGAGGTCATAATTGTCATTATGCCAAAAATACCGTCAACTACTTAAATGATTTTCTCACCTCTAAAGAATATTGCTTTAAGTTACATTTGGTGGTTACTGTTAGGTACTTTTTTTTTTTTACCTTTATCATCTTTATATCTTATCCTATCTCCTATCCTTTTCTCTACCACTGATTTTTAAAATGCCTGTCTTAAATACACAGTTAATGTGTTTTAGAATGTCTTATTTCACATGGATAGTATGTGTTTAGGAGAAGGACACATTTATTTTTAAAGTATTGTAATGTTCAATCAAGGTGAGATGCACAGCTGGCATGGCTCAGTGGTTGAGCATAGACCTATGAACCAGGAGGTTATAGTTCAATTCCTGGTCAGGGCACATGCTCAGGTTGCGGGCTAGATCCTCAGCAGGGGGTGTGCAGGAGACAGCCAGTTAATGATTGTTTCTCATCATTGATGTTTCTATCTCTTTTTCCCTCTCTCTTCCTCTCTGAAACAAATAAAATATTTTTAAAAAAAGATAGGATGTTATAGCTCAAATATATTTTAGGAATATATTTCAGAGGTCAAAATTACTGGATATGGGATAGTTCAGGATCTCAAAAAAAAAATCTTGGGTTTCTAGAATGTAGAACTGTACAGATAGTTGCTATAATAAAAAAAGAGTGCGTTTTGTGAGATGAGAACTATTGTAGGAGGTCAAGGGTTTTTTTTTAAATATATATTTTATTGATTTTTTTTTTTTTTTACAGAGAGGAAGGGAGAGGGAGAGAGAGTTAGAATCATCAATGAGAGAAACATCGATCAGTTGCCTCTTGCACATCCCCTACTGGGGATGTGCCCGCAACCAAGGTACCTACCCTTGACAGGAATCAACCTGGGACCCTTCAGTCCACAAGCCGACGCTCTATCCACTGAGCCAAACCGGTGCAGTGGTCGGCAAACTCATTACTCAACAGAGCCAAATATCAACAGCACAACGATTGAAATTTCTTTTGAGAGCCAAATTTTTTAAACTTAAACTTCTTCTAACACCACTTCTTCAAAATAGACTCGCCCAGGCCGTGGTATAAATATTGGTTAAATATTGAATTTATGATAAATTCCAGGAAAAAAATCTTGTATAAAAACACTAATCAAGTATAGTTTATGGAAAAATAAATCACTGTGGATAAATATATCAAAGAATTGAGAAGCTAAATTATTGGGTGTATCAACCAATGGGATATTGAAGCCACTCAATAAGATAAGGTAAAGTAGAAGGTTGACTGAGGCTTATACAAAGGTTCAGTGAATAAATTAATGACTGCAACATCTGTGGCTGAAAGCTAAAAGCAAAGACAGTATAATGTATCGAAGCTTTATTAGCCTCAATAGTTAGGCTTTATTTTATTTTATTCATGAATAATAACAAAGATGAGATAGCAATGGTCTGGAATAATGGTATCATTCCACATTGTGTGAATGCTAATATTGTGTTTTAGGAACTGTGCTAAAAACTATATATAGATTATTTCACTTAGGTTCCCAAGGTGAATCAATTATTAAGTGTAAGTATTTGGATTTAAATCCCAGTAGACAGACTAACCTATGTGTGGAGTCACCATATCACATTCCTTGAATAAACATTAGAGAGGAAGCCTGAAATATATTTTAGAGGCCTGGAAAAAAGGATTTTTAGACTAGAGCCAGTCTTAAGTTAATGACTGGAAATAGAGGGAAATTTCCTTACATAATGGAGTTCCCAAATGATGGATATAGCTCTGAAAGGTGGAGCTGGAGGAAATGAAAGGGTAATAGACTAGGCTCAAGAACATGCAAAGCCACTTGAGACCCACAGAATGGAATACAAGAGGGTCTAAATTTTGAGTGTTGACTACTGAAAACAAGGATAAATGCTATATTGGGTTTGATATGAGCAGTTTCTTAAGGAGAATGGGCATTGGATTTAATGGCTAGAGGACGTGTTTTACCCAGGTTAACTCATGATAAGGTACAAATCAAAAGTTGAATTCCTTGTTTGCTTTGCCTGTAATGGGAGTAATCCCAGTGTCTCTAGGCTCAGTACCCTGGCAGCCCAGGCTGGTAGATATATCTATTTATGAGAAGTACTGGAAATAATTTTTCATTTATTTCTTAGACTATAATAACAATAGAGTAATAATATAAAGACTATTTTATCTGAATATAAGCCATGTTACTTAAATATAAGAGAACATTTTTTTCTGACAATAAACCCAATCAATTTGATGTTTTATAATACTTTCTTTAAAGCTTTCTATCATTTGTAAAATAAATACCTATTGAACGCCTATGATGTGTCCAGTATTATTATCCAAAGGTGTATCGGTAGATAAATGGTGAACAAAAATAGTCACAGATCTTAAGATCTAAAGGGGCTTCAAATTTACTATTGGGACAGGAGACAGACATTAATCAAATAATCATACAAATGACTGTATAATTACAAACAGATACATACACACCCAGGGGAGAGGAATATGAATTTGTTAAGAACCTGTATGATAACAACATCAACAAGAAGAAAAGGATTTGCCTGGGAGAATAATAAAAACATCCTAGAGAAAATTGTTTTTAGTGAGACTCTGAAATGGGAGGGAACATGACATTCTAGGCATTTGAAGAAGGGGTTCTATCTAGGTCATGGAGAAGGTAAGGTATGTTTAAGATAAAAATGGGGAGATGGAAAAAGGAAGGCTGCAGAGACTGATACAGGATGCTGAGAGTTTTGGTCTCTGTACCCAAAAGCAATTGGAAATGGTACAGGATTTGAGAAAGATATGACTTGATTCCATCTTCATTTTGAAAAGATAACTCTGATTGCAGTATAGTTTGAAGGAAGGCAGAGCTGGATGCCAGGAAGACTAATTAGAGGGCTGCTAGCCCAGGCCAAAGATAGTAACTTGGACCTCTGAGTTGGCAGAAGTGATGGAGATAATTGGACAATCTGAGACATGTTAACAAGGACTGGTATTCTGAATTCCATTAAAACTCTTCAAATAGTGTGTTTTTTTTCCCAAATAGTTCTAACACATTGTTATTTTAAAATATTAATAATTTGAACTTTTCATTTAAGTACATTTTTCTCCCTTATTTAGGCAACACCTATACCAATCACATTACTAAGATTTAATTGTAGTTGTCTTTTCATTGAATCAAATTATAACTTTATTTTACTTATGATAATATCAATTATATTTGTTTCACAAATATTCCTTGATCATTAACTTCTCTTGTCCTAACTTAATATTCATTCAGATTTTCCCACTATTCATCCATATGACCCCCTCTGGAGTATGATTGACACAATAGCTGCCTCATATTAGAAACTAAATATTTCATTTAAATGAAATTTATTCAGCTTAATTGATGAAATATTTCTATAACCCTAAAACTATTCTTCTGAAAATAACAAATGGGTTGCTAAAAATTCTGTCACCCCTTTTCTTGTCATCACTTTCTTTTTCATTTTACTGCAACATTTACCACTTCATAGCCCATGCAATTTCGCTCTCCTGTGATGTAGATAGAGTGTGCATTGCTCTGTCTGCATCTGGATGGCTACTGCCCCATTTAGCTAGCTGCAGACATTGCCTCATTTAGAAAACATTTCACCACCCAGGCAGAAATGGGTTACAAAGGAACTAAAGGGCCTTTGGAGATATTTCTTTTTAAACTCCTCAGACATTTCTAGGAAATCTTGAAAAATTAGATCCAGATAATTTTCTTACAATAAAAAGGGATTATTAATAAAACAATCGTGTGCATGTTAGACAACCTGGTATTCATAAAAGAGCAAAGGATGTATAGTCATAGTTCTGTGTTCAATTCCTGGCTCAACCAATTTCTAGTTTGTAAAGTTCAAAAAATTACTTAGCAGTATTTTGCTCCATATATGAATATAAAACCATGCTCCTTCCTCACAGGGTTGTGGAGAAGGATAAAGGAAATCAGAGACTTGTAAAATAGCCCTTAGAAATGGGATGTCTCACTTAATATGCATTTGGAAGTTTCAAGTTGTTCATACTAGTTTATGCAAAATTGTCAGTTTTGTACATTTTCCTGTACAGAGGATTCTTTAAATTCTCAAATTAATCCCTGGTCACCTGCTCCCGCCCCCACCAAATATTAACTATTAGAGGTAGTGTTAGATGTTATCTTTATTCATCATTACCTTCACTACTGAGAGGACTGTTTCAGCAAAAGGCACACAAGCTTTGGAGCTCTATACACCTGGAGATGAACCTGGGCAGGTCAGATGTACTCAACTGAAATGGTTTAGCCACTCTGAGGTTCTGTTTATTCATTCTTAGAATGAAATGTTTAGATAAATATGAGGATTTATAGGCTAGAACTCAGTTATTAGAGTTACTTTCTTCCCTCATATTTATTTATTCAGATAAGCATATGAGTGATTTGTAACATTGACACTTTATAACTGAAATTTTTCTATATTAGGTGTTTTTCTTAATTTAGGGCATTGTGTAAGTTAGCAATTAACAAAAGAACTTCAAATTATGGGTTTTTAGCTATTATTAGATTTCAAAATCAATCCCTTAAGTTGGCATAAATTTACTAAATGATACTGATAGCAAAACTGATTCATGATTTA
The DNA here is from genome assembly GCA_026230045.1 of Corynorhinus townsendii. Classification (NCBI taxonomy): domain Eukaryota; kingdom Metazoa; phylum Chordata; class Mammalia; order Chiroptera; family Vespertilionidae; genus Corynorhinus; species Corynorhinus townsendii. The sequence goes on along the minus strand of JAPDVU010000006.1, from coordinate 108,449,895 downwards.
AGATTCTCAAATAAAAAAAACCACCTTTTTATTTTTCTTATATTTATAATGATATAAAGAAAAGTAAAAATAATTTCTTATTTGGAGTAATGGTTCAAATTATTAAAGTTTTCAAATAGTTTTTTATTAATTTTAAGGATTAGCTCAATAAAGGTTATGTAGTCACCTTTTGTGATTTTTCCCCTATCTTTTGAGAGCTGTCATTAAACTGATTATTATTGTAAAATACTAATAAATCCTGTCTTGTCACTGTGGCTCAGTGGTTGAACATTGATCTATGAACCAGGAGGTCACAGTTCAATTCCTGGTCAAGGCATATGCCCAGGTTGCTGGCTAGGTCCCCATTGGGGGGCGTGCAGGATGCAGTTAGTCGATGATTCTTCCTTATCATTAATGTTTCTATCTCTATCTCCCTCTCCTTTTGTTTCTGAAATCATAAAATATATTAAAAAATAAAAATAGAACAGGATTTATTTTTAAAATATTTTTATTGATTTCAGAGAGAAAGGCCATTTTCATACACAGAATCCTTTTCTAGAATGAAAACTTTTGTATTGTTCTTTTTGTGAATTTATTGTAATTAATTTATAAATTCATCATTGTGACCCTTTTACTGCCATGTTATCAGCACTAGTAAATAATTTTTATATTGAGTAATCAAAGAACACCTTTTTAAAAAAATTTCACAGTGACCATAACAGTATACTGGACTTATAGGATTTCATGTCTAGGAGGAGGCCGACATGAAAATTGAGCAGATATGTTTATATATCTAGTACTTGTTCACATTACTAGAACGACACTTAAAACCTGTGCTCCAGCTTTTCTGTGTATGGAGGATAACAATGGATGCATTGCTAAGAACTAAATTAAAACTCTCAGGAGTCTAACCTTTATCTATCACATGGCTAGCATTTATGTATTGCTTAGTATATGGTAGGCCCATCATTTTAACTTATTTAATTTTTGCCACTACACTGTGAGATAGTTTTATCCCCATTTTATAGTTAAAAAACACTGGTTTCTAAAAGCTTGTTAAGGGACATGGTATAAAATCACAAAGCTACTAAGGGTGAAATCTTAATTCAAAGCTAGGTCTTTTCATATTAAACTTCCTATATGATATAAGCATAGTACTAGAATGCAAATTGTCCCCTTGACCGAAGTTCTTCTGGGAGTTTGACCAGGGGCTGAGGTGGTGGAGAAATGGGGAGGCCCTGGCCAGCAGCAGTGGCAGACAGCTGGGGGAAGGGAGGGAGGCCCCAACCAGCAGCTGGCAGCCGGCAGCCGCTAAGGACCCTACCAGTGCACAAATTTTGTGCATTGGGCCTGTAGTGTATATTAAGTACTGTGCAGTATACTAAAACTGTGGTTATCTTATCTCTGTCCACTCCAATTTCTATCTATTGGGTTTGTATTGTAAACCAAATACATTTAGTTACATATTTCCTACTACTTTTGGTGCATGGAAAGTAGGCCTCAAGCCTGCTTATAGTAAAAAGTGATTTATGACACCAGCCATGCCTCATTGAAGGGCTTTGTAGAGTGTTTCATTTTGTTAAGCCCTGGTATTCAAAAACATGTAGCCAAGGTAATGGCTATATTTCCTTTCAAATAGATCAAAGAGCCAAAGAGGAACTAGCTTGAGATCAATAATGTTTATACGTATCCCTTTTAAAAGCTAATGTGCAAAATCCTTTCCTTTATTCACAAGAGTTCTCTCACATGAATATAAAAATTTCATGTTCCTGTTTTGGTTGAACATTTAACAATCTGTTTAGCTTTGTTCAAATCCTGCTGGATTTGCTTTTATTAATTAATCTTTTTATGTTTTATTTTTTTCAGCATCAAATGAGTTTCTGTCATTCATATATTTAAATTTAACCCCTCAAAATATTTACTTTTATATAATAAACTAGAGGCCCAGGGCACAAAATTCGTGCACTGGGCGGGGGAGGGGGGCAGTGGTATGTGTTCCTCAGCCCAGCTTGCACCCTCTCCAATCTGGGACATCCCTCTCACAATCCAGGACTGCTGGCTCCCAACCACTCACCTGCCTGCCTGCCTGATTGCCCCTAACCACTTCTGCCTACCAGCCTGATCACCCCCTAACCACTCCCCTGCCAGCCTGATTGATGCCTAACTGCTCCACTGCTGACCCGATTGCCCCTAACAGCCCTCCCCTGCTGACCTAGTCACCACTAACTGCCCTTCCCTGCTGGCCTGGTCACCCCTAACTGCTTTCCCCTGCTGGCCTGGTTGCCCCCAATTGCCTTGCCCTGCAGGCTTGGTCCCCCCCTCCAACTGCCCTCTCCTGCAGCGTGGTTCCCCCGAACTGCCCTCCCCTGTAGGCCTGGGTCCCCCCCTCTCCCATTTGTCCTCCCCGTAGGCCTAGTCTCTCCCAACTGCCCTCTTCAGCTGGCCTGATCACCCCCAACTGCCTTCTCTTGCAGGCCTGGTCCCTCCTAACTGCCCTCCCCTGCTTACCTGATCGTCCACTACTGCCCTCCCCTGCCAGCCATCTTATACCACATGGGGGCGACCATCTTGTGTGTTGGAGTGATGGTGAATTTGCATGTTAATCTTTTATTAGATCGGATTGAATTATGACATTTATTTATATTGATTAACACTTTTGTAAAGGAAGTCATCTTTACATTCTAGCATTTAATCTGAGTAACTGCATATTCCTTAAATTAAAAGCTTACTAATGAATAAATGCAACCAACTCCAAGGCAAGTGCATTTCCTTTCCTTGCTCTCTACAAAACAGTTCCTCTTCTTTCTCTCTCTCCATACATCCTCCCTTTTCTATTGTGTCAATGTACAAACACATTGTTGTGACAGCACTTAAAAACAAACAATGATTTCTATTGGCGTCAAATCTACCATTTATTTTTAATACAAAAATCCACATATGTAATTATCAATACTTGCTATTTCCAACTCTCTTTATAATTCTCTCTTGCAACCTTTCTCAACCAGGTTTCTGCCACTACCACCACACTGAAACACCTCTTAATCAAGGTCTCCAGTGGCCTCTACTTGGCTATATCCATTAAGCAAGTCCCAATTCTCATCCTTGTTGACCCATCAGTGATTTTGAAATGGATGATCTCATCTTGATTCTTTTTTTTTTTTACAGTCATATCTCTGGATATATTTAGACTACAGATATGTATCAGTCACATGTCTATATCTTTAAACTCTCTGACTGCTTATCGGTGTGAACCATAACTGTTGTCTCTAGATACCCATTTAATATCTCTATAGAGATGTCTAATAGTCATCACAAACTTAACATATCCCAAAGTGAATTTGATCTTTTAGTTGTTCTGGTCACACTTGAAGTTATCTTTGATTATTCTTTTTCTCTTATATTACACATCTAAATCTCACAGTAAATTGTGTTTATTCTATCATCAAAATATATAATGCAACATTTTCTTTATAGCTCTCTTATTCAAACTATCTTTATCTTTCACCTGGATTACTTACGTAGTTTCTTATTGAACATCCTTGCCTTATATTATATTATTTTCAAGCCATCTGTGAAAGTGATTATTTTAAGCATAAATCAGATTATGTTGCTTCTCTGTTCAAAGCCTTTCAAATGTTCCTCTTCTTATGCAAAAAAAAAAAGCTCCTTTAAAATGGCTTAGAAGGCGCTGTGGATTCTGGCTGTCTTACTTCTTTGGTATTGTTTCCTGCTAGTCTCTCCCTTACACAGTCTCCTCCCAACCATCCTGTGACCTTGCTGATGCTTGAACATGTTCAGCAAGCTCCCATTATAGTGTTTTTGTACCTGATGTCCTCTCTACCTTGAGTGCTTTCTTCAGATTTTTGTTCAGATATCTTTTTCTTTGTAAGGCCATACTCAGTCATCCCATGGAAAATATAACAAGACACACATCCCAACAGGCACTTGTTATGTCCCTGACTTATTTTGTGCTTTATTTCCTCTTGAATGTATGTGCCAAAGGCAGGGAATTTGTTTTTTTCTTGGTACTATCATAGAGACTGGTATATAGTGGAACTCAAAAAATACTTGCTGCATAAATGAATGAAAAAAGAAGCCGTTTATTTGCTCCCATGTGTAAGGCTCTTCTGACCTGTTATGTCAAACAGTGGGTACTCAGGGAAGTTTTGAGTAATCTTAGATTTAAACCCTTCTGGCTTTCTCCCATATTGTTCCCTCTTAAAATGATTATGATGTAATATATCATAATTGGTCGCATCTCTTAACAGAGATCCTGTTTTCACTTCTGGACTCATTTTTTGAAATTTTTTTGTCTTTAGACTTTATACTACTCCACAAATACACCCAACTATAGGAGTAGGTCTGAATTGATCTAAAATAAGCATGATACATTTATTTACACTTTCACAGTGATTGCTTTAGTTAATGCAGGGCTAAGTTAATCAGCCCATGGCATTTACTTGGCAACTATAATTATTTTAGAATGAAGTTCAGAATACAGGCTGGAAATTCTGGCATGCAGACAATCTCCTTCTGGGTAATGGGTTGGTGTTTATGAAGTCTGATAGTCCTGCTGCCTTTTAGTATAAGCCCAGGAATTACAACCAAATGATGTAATTAGCAAATGGGGAAAAAACAGAGAAAGGAGCCATATCCTGATTAAACTGAACATGAACTTTTAGTTCCTTGAGGAAATGCGTTTCCTTGAATGCATAAGCTGATATCAGATTGTTGTCATTTTTGTTATTTGCTACCAAAAAGTCCTACAAAATATATATTGTCCTGTTTTCCCCTGTTTCAAAGCCAACACCTAAATATCATCTACATCTACCTTTACAAATATAAGTTGGATTTTTTTTAAATAAGAAAAATTGGAAATTTAATTCTCAAAATATTTGGTTTGTTTTTCCAATAATACTCAGAGGCATTTTTTAGTAATATTCATACTTAATTGTTTTACTTCTCTGAAAAAAATGTTTAAAATTCTTAGTAGATGGAGATGTTGAGAAATATATAACTCAGATTCATTTGGAGCCTGAGGCAGTCTCTCTTTCGTTAAAGCCATAAAGTATAGTACTATGTGAGTGAGGCCAGGCTATTGTATACTTCTGAGTTAAGCATCTAAACTCATTCTCTTTTTTGTTTGTTCTTAATTGTGGTAAAACATCAATAACATAAAATGCACTATCCTAACCATTTTTAAGTAGACAGTGCAGTGGCATTAAGCACATTCACATTGTTGTGCAGCTATTACCAGCCTCCATCTGCAGAACTCTTTTCATCTTGCAAAGCTGAGACTGTATCCATTGAATAGTAACTATGCATTCCCCCTTCCTCCCAGTCCCTAGCTAGAGAGAAAAATTAATATTCTATATAATAAAAGGCTTATATGCAAATCGACCAAATGGCAGAATGATTGGACTCTATGACATGCACTGACCACCAGGGGGCTGACGCTCAATGCAGGAGCTGCCCCTGGTGGTCAGTGTGTTCCCATAGCGGGGGGAGTGCCGCTCAGCCAGAAGCTCTGAGCCAGGCTCAAGGCTGGCAAGCAGGCCTAAGCCATTAGTTGGACATCCCCTGAGGGCTCCCAGACTGCAAGAGGGTGCAGTCCAGGCTGAGGGACTCCCCCACAGTGCACCAGGCCTCTAGTAGATATATATTTGCCAATACTTAAATAAATAAAATATATATTTATAATAAGTAAATATGATCAATTCATTTGATAAACATTATTTGAAAATATTACTTTATGCTGTTTATGAAAATATATAAACAGAGATGTATAGACAGAGAGGAAGAAAGAGAAGGAGAGGACAGAAGGAATATAATGTGTTTATTGAAATAGTAACATTGATTGGGAAGTGGGTTTAAGGTAATTTTTACTTTTTTTGTAATCTCTACCAAAATTTCCCCCCCCAAAATAAAGCATGATTTTAAAAGCTGGAATAAACTTATTTCTAAATGAAAAATAATTTTGTTGTGCATTCTTCATTGTTTTATGTATTGGGAGAATATAAAAGAAAAGTATTTGAAATAGCAACCTGTTTTCTACACAATGGGGAGCTAAATATTAGTGGAGAGTGAAAGCTATATCCAGATGAAATGGAAAATGAATGTATGCTCAGTTGTAGGATGAATGATTATAAGTTTAATTGGCATTTAGCTAAGAGAAAAATCAGTGTGGATCAGAGTGTCAGAACAAAGGTTCATGCAGAAAACTGAGTTTTATCTTGTGACCCTTGATCATATCACCCAATGTGAACAAATACAAGTAAAAAGGCCAAGAATTTGAGTGATCTCAGAGGGAGTAAGATTTGCCAAGACATAATTTTGGTTCATAAACAATACATTTCAGTTGATATAATGAAGAAAAGTATTTTTGAATCTATAAGTTCTACAGGTGAATATGTAGACAAAAACTTGAATAATTGTATGTCTGAAGAGGTTATCAAAATGATTAAGTATCATTTCATTCCTGTGCTTGTCATATGTTGCTGTTTGGAAAAAAAGCCAGACATTTGATTATTGTCATCTTATTTAATTAAACACTACTTATTTTCACAGATGTCAATCCTGCAACATGTATATTATCTCAATATTAAAGTATTATGTTTTCTTGAAACACCCAACATTTGTTTGCTCTCTGGGCTATTTGTTTGTCTTCTTGTCTTCTCTGTATTGCAAAGGAGATAAAGGCAAAAAGATTTATGTCTGACTAAATTTTAGCATCTACTCTATCCTCCCATTATGTTGCTGCTCTAAATGTAGTGCTGTTGCTGAAAAATTGCCCTTGTCAGCCAGAAAAATTGCTTAGCAATATGATCTAATATATTTCTCTTGTTCTTAAGGCAGAGATCTTTCTAGTAACCATATTACATGGATGTGTTTCTTGTAATTTAATGAACATCTTATGAAACTACCACTAATTAGCAGAATATTTAATTTGGGCCCCATAATAGAAAACCTGTTTTTCTTTCCTACTGGTTCTAAGGAATATTATCTCTTAGGTCACATCTAACTGACAATAAATGAGTGCTCAGAAAGGAAAGTTTGCATTAAACTCTGCAATGTTATTAGTGTCTTAACTGGCAAAAACAGGTCCTAATGCAAAATTTTCTGCACATCAACCTTTACAAACACACTACACACAAAATAAGTCACCATTTTTTTCCTTTGAGCAGAAACAGTGAGTTTATTAAGAAGATCTAAAGGTTTTGGGTGTGGATAGAAAAGGAGTATGATAATGTTTTTTTCTTTGATGGCAAACTACATCATTAAATCATTGAAGGGTAGGCACCTTTATAAAATGTGGAGTTTACATAGCCCTGAGGACTGTCACAATGTTCCACCAGAGAGCCAATGTAGCTGTGGGATTGAAGTCCATTGTCTTTCTGAGTGTGGACAGTGTCTTTCTTAAGTGGTGTGCACAGGTACCATAGTGTCATTCTCCAGTAAAGAGGTGGGCAAACACTTACCTTTTCCTTCCTAGGTAAGTGAAGTCTAAGACAACACAATATGCGGCCAAAGTAGAATCTCAAGCACATGATATGTTATCTATCATTTGAACCAAAAATGTTGTTTTTCCTTTTGTTTCAAGTATAAAATAATGTTGCTCAGCCACGGGCCACTGTATTAAAAACACATGGAACAATTTTGGTAAATTGCACATACCTGGAGTGAGTGAGGATAGAAAGAATTAGAATCTGTGAAATCAGTTGTTTAAAACATCAAAATTTACTAATTTTTTAAAAATATTAAATTTATTGGGGTGATATTGGTTAATAAAATTATACAGGTTTCAAGTGTACAACTCTGCAATACATTATCTGCATATTGCGTCATATTTTCACTTCCCAAAGTCATCTCCTTCTGTCATCATTTATACCCCTTTACCCTCTTCTACCTCCCCCACTCCCTTTCCTTTCTGACTCCCACAGATTGCTCATGCTGTCTCCCAGGTGAGAATGCTGATGTGAACTGGCTAACTTAGAACAAAATTCTATCTCTAGGGATAGCTCAGAATTATGAAACAAACCACTAACAACAACTTTCCTGTTGACTGATGTTGGCGCACCTTATTGTCACTTAAAGCACTGCACCGGACTTATTATAGCACCTAAAACCTGATTTTAGATTGTTGGTTATAAATATGTCTCTTAGACTAGAGTGCCATTGTCCAGTCCACATATAAAAGTAGAATGTATTAATAAATGAAACAGTCTAGATAAAAAACATTTTATGAATTTATTTATTAACTCCTGATGGGTGAAAAGTTGACAGACATGGTTTACAGCCAAATGTGAGAATGTTTACCAATTATGAGTTAAGAGGTGAGGAGGAAAGTTTATATGTAAGATGAAAATACAATTTATTAGTGCATTTACCATTCTAGATATGCTTTCAGTTACAGTAAATGGTTTTAAAGTTTAGTTTTAACAAAAAGTTATTTTGAGGAGCGTGAATCTTTTATTATTTTCAACTTAATTGAGGTATGACTAACAAAAATATTTATGTATTTAGGTTGTACAATGTGATTCATAAAGTATATACAATGTGATGGTTAAATATATATATGTGTTTTATATATATATATATATATATATACACACACACACACACACATATACATATATATATATATATATACACACACACATTGTGAAATTTCTATAATCATAGTAATTAACACATTCATCACCTCAAATAGTTACCTTTCCCGTATGTATGTGTGGGCGCGCATATGAATGTGTGTGCCTGTGCTTGTGTGGGTGGTGAAAACACTTGAGATTCTACTTCATGAAAAAATTGTAAGAGTACAGTATAGCATTATATATCCTATCTAATAAAAGAGTAATATGCAAATTAACCATCACTGCACTACACCCACAAGCCATACCCACCAGCCAATCAGGAGCGTGCATGCAAATTAACTCAACCAAGATGGCTGCAGCCACGGACCAAGCAAGAGGCTTGGGTTTCCCTGACAATGGAGGAAGCCAAGCTTTCCGCACACCCTGGCAGGCCCAGGCCTCCACTCAAGGCTACAAAGTTTCAATTATAGAAGATAAATAAATCCCAACAAAAATGGTAGCAGCCATGGAGCTGGAGAGAGCAGGAGGACTGAGTTGCCGCCAGCGATGGAGTAAGCCAAGCTTTCACAGCCCTGGCCTGCCTTTCCTTAAGGCTACAAAGTTTCAATTGTAGAAGATAAATAACTGCTTGGGTCACTGGGGGGTGTGGCCAGCCTGCAAACCACCACACGCCCCTTGCCCAGGCGGATCCATGCCCCAAGGAAACCCACACCCTGATCCAGGACACCCTTCAGGGCAAACCAGCTGGCTCCCACCTGTGCACCAGGCCTCTATCCTATCTAATATAAGAGTAATATGCAAATTGACCATCACTCCAACACACGAAATGGCTGCCCCTATGTGGTCAAAGATCCTGCCCCCATGTGGACACAAGATGGCCACCAGAAGATGGCCAGCAGGGGAGGGCAGTTGGGAGGGACCAGGCCTGCAAAGGAGGGCAGTTGTGGGCAATCAGGCCAGCAGGGGAAGGCAGTTGGGAGGGAACAGGTCTGCAAGGGAGGGCAGTTGGGGGCAATCAAGCCTGCAGGGGAGGGAAGTTAGGGGTGACCAGGCCAGCAGAGAAGGGAAGTTGGGGGCAACCGGGCCTGCAGGGAAGGGTAGTTTGGGGGGACCCAGGTCTGCAGGGGAGTGCAGTTAGGGGTGACCAAGCCTGCAGGGTAGGGCAGTTAGGGGCAATCAGGCTGGCAGGCAGAAGTGGTTAGGGGAAATCAGGAAGGCAGGCAGGCGAGCAGTTGGGAGCCAGAAGTTCTGGAATGTGAGAGGGATGTCCAACTGCCCCTTTAGGCCCGATCCCGGTAGGATTAGGCCTAAACGGGCAGTTGGACATCCCTTGAGGGGACCCATATTGGAGAGGGTGCTGGCTGGGCTGAGGGACACCCCCCTGTGCACAAATTTCATGCACCAGGCCTTTAGTATATATATAAAGAGGTAATATGCAAATTAGCCAGGATGCTGTAACAGTCACGACTGCTCAGGAGGAGGCTGCACTTGCAGGTGGGCAGGAGGGGACTGCTTCAGGTTGAGGCAAGCCGCGGATGGTGCAGGACCATAGAGAGCAGGGTGGAGCAAGGTCTGCAGAGAGCAGGGCAGAGCAGGCCCACAGGGAGCAGGGCCTGCCTGATGGATGTGGCAGTGGTGAGCAGGGCCTGCCCGCAAAATACAGGGCTTGCCAGCTGGGGCGTGCTGGCTGTCCTGCCTCTGTGAGTGAGCTTCAGAGTAAAAACCTTTTCTGACTGCTCATTGGCTAAGTTCATGGTATACCACTTGCAGTGTTCTTGGTAACTTGCATAAGAATCTAAGAAGGTGATCTATGTTTTTTTTTCCACCTCACACTAGAGGAAAAAAATGAAGGTCCACTACTGGAGGGGCTAAGAAATGTCATATCCTGCCCTAGCCAGTTTAGCTCAGTAGAGAGAGCCTCAGCCTGCTGACCGCAGGGTCCAGGTTCGATTCTGGTCAAGGGCATGTACCTAGGTTGCAGGCTCCTCCCTGGCTGGGGCCCAGGTCATGGCTTATGCAGGAGGCAACTAATTGAAGTGTGCCTCTCACATTGATGTTTCTCTCTGTATTTCCCTCTCCCACACTCTCTAAAAATCAATGGAAAAATATCCTCAGGTGAGGATGAAAGAAAGTAAGAAATAAATGTTATATTCTATGAAAGAGACATCTTGAAAATGCCTAAAGAAAGTTGTCATTTTTTCGTGGTGAAGGGAATGGAGTCCGTGTTGATGAAAATACCTTGGCGGATGCAGCTGCTGGCAATGGTAGCAGCAGCGGGGTGATGGGAACAGCGCCTTCCCCTGATCAGCCTGGTTGTCTCCTGCTGAGGGAGGCCAGACTGTGGCTTAGGCTGTGGCTAAGCCATCAGTAGGACATCCCCTGAGGGCTCCCAGATTGGAGAGGGTGCAGGTTGGGCTGAGAGACCCCCCCTCCGCCAGTGCACAAATTTCATGCACCAGGCCTCTACGTAACTATAATCAGCAGGTTGTTCATTAGATCCTCAGAAGTTATGTATAATCTAACTAAATGGCTGTGCTTTGACCAACTTATTCCCATTTCTCCCAAACTTCAGCCACTGGCATCCACCATTCCATTTTATGGTTCCATGAGTTCAACATGTTAGATTCAACATGTAAGTGAGATTATACTGTATTTATAAAACATTATTTTTGTACATTAATTAAGGTGCTATATAAAATTTTATGTGCTAATATTTGATAATAGCTGAGTTTTAACTTTCCATATCTTTTTAAGTCAAGTCACATAGTGTACACATAACTTGACTTTAAAATGTTTGCTCCCCTCTAAATGTTGGAATAGTTATATCAATGCAAGTGTTACCATCAAAAATGTCTCAGAGACATGGTCAATTATTTTTTTCAACCTCACCATAATCAAACTAGACATGAACTTAGGCAAATGACTACTGCAAAGGACTCAATGAAACAACTTATATTTTAGTCCAATGCTTACCGAGGACATTGAGGGAAATTGTTATTTCATCTATTATTACTTTGTTTGGGGCAAAAGTAAGAATATTTAAGAGAAACAAAGTTGTTCACATTATTGAAATAGAATAGTTTTATGACATGCAGTTTTTAAGTTTATCTTTATTGTTGAAAGTATTACAAATCTCCTTTTCTTTTTTCCATTGACTCCCTCCACCTTATACCCACTCCCCTACTCAGGCCTTCACCACACTATTGACATACATTTATTAAATTTATTGATATAAAACTGAAATCTACCAAATCACAATCTAGACTGAGTTAACTTAAAATGGTGCTCATTGCATTAGATTTTATTTGAGAAGAAAATAAGGAATTTGATAGAAAAATTAAATTTGCAGATTAAATGATATTGTATATGTATATATGTAGCTTATAAATTATATATTATGTAATATATATGCAGATTAAATGATATTGTATCAAAATCTATTTGTTATTTTCACATACATAGAATTCTAAGGTTACCATATCCTTAACAGTTATTTTCCTTATCATACAAAAATAGTCTTTAACATTTCAAAACTAACAAAAGCATTGTATGAAGAACTCAGGGCTACCATATAGAACAATTAATTAAATACCAGTATTTTACAGATGTTGAAAAGTGTGCAGTGATATTTATAAAGTTGGCCAAATGAGCAAATGAACTATAATTTAGTAGCTACTAATCATATTTTGTGAAACATGAACAGCATGTAATATAAGTTGGAACATATAAAAATCAGGGAAGGAATTGTTATGATTATTAAAAATATATCTGTTTGCTCTGTCCATTAATTTGTCATTTTTGTTTGTAATAATAGATAGTATACTATATGTTTGTCACAGGCTTTACTTCCTCCCAGGCTTTCCTGTGCCTGTGTAATCATGTTTTCCTTTCACTTGTCCTTGAATACACAAGGATAACCTTTGCAGGTAGTGGCTGTGACCTTAGATTTGAATGACTTCAGGTTGAGCAAAGCACATTCCAGTCCACTTCTCCGAGATACCAGGTCTCATTGTCCCTCAGGATATTTGCTGCTGATTCTTTGGCACCTGTCAGTCATCACTCTGCACCTACTGTCAGTGATTCTTCCAGTAATTGGTATATTTCACATATAATAGATATGTTTCCATCAGTATCTGTTTAGAAACTAAAAATAAGTAAAGGTTTTGGAATGAGGGCGGATTAATTATGAATTGTGAACACATCTGTTTATATGATATGCAATATTTGGCAAATGATAATTTTTCTGATCAACAATTGTTGTGTGTTGTTGTTGTTTTTTAACCTAAAAAATATGGGGTTGAGTATTTGTCAGGTAGTATCTTTGGAAAGAATAGGGAAAATGACTAGCATCCCGTAAGGGTTCAATAAATAACAGACTTCTATGTCTAACCCCTTTTCTTCCTCCTTTATCTACCTCTTCTCTTTTCTTCTATCTTATGCTTTTTGAGTGCAGGGAATTGTGTACTAATTAGCAATAGAATATCATAGAAAAGCAGTATGAAAGGTAGCTTGATGGTGATAGCAAATGAATGCAGTGGCATTTATTGATTACATTACAGATGTGATACAATAAAGGCCTGGCTAAAGTAAGGCCAATGGAAGTTGAAAGGAAACTGTGAGACAATACGCAGAGATAGCAATAACAACACTGTGCAAGAATTGATATTTTAAAAAGAGACAGATTTTATTATGTTAGATTATAGTTTAAATTGTTCATGATATAAAATAGAGGAATTAGACAGAAAGTAAGATTTGATGTAGCTACCTTTTCTTTGAACAAATAATTTTGAGAGCAGGTAAGTACAATGCCACTGTTCAGTGTACTGTTATTCTCTGTTCATTATACTCAAGGGACAATCATGAATAATACAGGGAAATCATTATGCACTTATAATCTATATCAAGGGTTACTAAACATATCTGGAAAAGACCACACAGCAAATATTTAGGCTTTCCTGGACATGAGGTGTCTTTACAGTGCTAAATAAGTCAAAGGCGATATTTAAACACATCACCATGTATAATCTATATATATAAAAGGCTAATATGCAAAGTGTCCGACCAACTGACTGGTTGTTATGACGTACACTGACCACCAGGGGGAAGATGCTCAATGCAGGAGCTGCCATGACACACACTGGGCATTTACAAACAAATGACACTGAGAACCTGGTGCCCACAAAGGAATACTTGGCTTCTCCCAAGTGGGACACAGGCCCTGCCACCACCCCAGAGTGATAGCTTACCAAATCCCAGCCGAATGCTGCGGAGAACCCATAGTGCAAAATGTGACCTACAGCCCAGCCCTGCCTGGAAACAGTGGCTGTGGGCACCGGGTAATGACATCACATGCCAACATCTGGCTTCCTCTCCCTAGCGACTAGCCTCCTTGCATTTTCTTCAGCCCAAAAACATGACTTGCTTTATAGCCAGGTACAAACATTTACACTTTAACCAAATGTCCGTGAAGTGTTTTCCTGTGCCTCATCTCATTTGATCCTCACAGAAGTCCTGGAATAGGTAGATAGGAGACTCGGTGGATCCCATTTTCTTTTCATTAGCCACTAAATGGAGATTTAGAAAGCTCAGAAACTTGACCTACTGAAAAGAAGTAAGAAATGGTGGACCTTGAAAATTACTTCAGGTTTTCTCAACTGCACAGAATATAGTCAAACACTGCTGCAGTTAAATATTTTACCCTTTATTCTCCCTGCATGATCTACAATAATAATCTGCTTTGTGTTTATATTTACTGCTGTGTTGCTGACAATTACCTGTAAGAGAAGTTGGGATGTTTCACTGGGCTTGAAAAAATTTAGCTAAATCAGAAAGTAGGTCTAATTAAGCAAGTTTATTCTATATCTATAAAAGGCTATGTTGACTTGCCTGTGTGTGATACATATATAGCTCTCTCTGATGCCAATCACATGCATGTGTTTCAATCTGTCACTGTCGATCATGAATTTGGTTGACACTTCTATTATAGAGAAAGGGCAAATAGTGATATTAAAATATTTCTTCTAGCCCTAACTGGTTTGGCTCAGTGGATAGAGCAATGGCCTGCGGACTGAGGGGACCCGGGTTCTATTCCAGTCAAGGGCATGTACCAGGGTTGTGGGCACATCCCCAGTGGGGGGCATGCAGGAGGCAGCTGATCGATGTCTCTAAAATATATCGATGTCTTTAAAAAAATATATTTCTTCTAATTAATTTCCTTTCAATGTGCATGAATTCATGCACTGGGCCTCTAGTATCTAATACAGTTGCTATTTACAGACCCTAAAATTTGGATTTTATATAATTTTCTTGAAAGTGCCATGAAATATTCTTCCTTACTTTTTTCCTCAACCATTTAAATATGAAAAGGAACATGTTTAGCTCAGAGGCCACACAAAATAGGCAGTAAATGGATTAGGTGGTCAGCCCTAGTTAGCAAACCAGCTCCTATATTCCACAGGTTAAGTCCAATATAGCTGGTGGTGAGTTAGAGTGATTTGGAACATCCTTGTGCAGACATCTCAAAAATATTTGGAAGAGTAGAAGATGAAAGGTGCAGGGTCAGGGTCTGGTGCCAAACGTAGAGTTCGAAGTCAAGCAGAGAAGGATTCAAACTGAGGAGGAAGAGATAAGTGAATTTGCATTAGAACTTTGGAAACCAACTGATTTGCATTCAAATTAAGTTCAAAATAGATTCCAGGAAAGGGGAAAATCAGGCTAATGTTTCACACACAGAAGTATTTTTGAAAATAAGACATGTAATTTGATATAAAGCAGTTCACTCAGAGATCAATAATATTTAAAATAATTTTAGATTCATATTGTTCTTTGCCTTCACCATCTTAGAGTACCAGATGAAAAGACATCAAAAATATCAAGAGAGGAAAAAATAGTATCATCATGGGCTGCAAAACACTCTCATCTATATTTTAGATAGAATAGAATTGAGAAAATCTAGCATATTATAAAATATTCTTGAAAAAGGATCAATTAACTCTTTAGTGTATTTTTGAGAGTGTACTTATATCTTAACCTTTCTAATCATTTTATCATAAATTCCTGAATGATTTTTAATAATTCTGTTGCTTACTGAAAAAAGGTTCATATTTTTCATCCTTATGCAATTACCAGAGGCCCAATGCAAGAAATTCTTGCAAGGGACTTGGCCCTCGCAGCCGCAACAGCTTGCCTTGGCCCTCCCAGCCCTGGTTTCATCGGGAAGGTCGTCTGCCTGTCCAGTCTAATTAGCATATTACGCTTTTATTATTATAGATTTTAATTCATTTTCCCTCCAAGTAATATTATCCTTTCATCATGTTTATCCAGTTTTGTAATGGTTGTAGATACTTCCTTCTCCCTCTTTCTCCAGATACAAATGGTCTATAGATCTATAAAATCTATTGACTAATAACCATTTAACACATGTAGAGGTCATAACTTCTGTTATGTATTAAGTACACTGACCCCTTTTGGATTATCAATGGCCTCTGTCATGGTGAGTTTCATTAAAGGCCAAAAATAAAAGTGATACAATAAACTTCCTTTCTACCAGTCTTTTCTTGTTTGAGAGCTATCCATTTCAGAGGTAAAAGCAAAATATTTTATTTTCATCACATCGTTTCTTTAAAGAAATATTTTATTAGTTCAAAAATCAAGGGAATGGAGAGGGAGAAAGAGATAGAAACATCAATGATGAGAGAGAATGACTGATAGGCTGTCTCCTGCACACCCCACACTGGGGATTGAGCCCAAAAAGCCCTGATTGGGAATTGAACTGTGTGACCTTTTGTTTCACAGGAAAACACTCAACCACTGAGCCAGGCCGCCTGGGCTCATCATTTCTAATTGCAGTTGCCCCATCTGAAGTGGTTTGGGAAAATAATGGTAAGAAAGACTAGTCAGGGGAATATAATAAAAAGTTACGTAAAAGCAATGTAAATAATTAAACCCAAAATAATTCCTGTAGATCTCATTAGTAACTAAAAACTACTTTTTAAGACTGGCTTAGATGAAAAAAGCAGAAAAGCATCTCCCATTTAAAAAGTTAGACACTAAGTTTTAAAATCCTACATTTTATTTAACTTCCTATGATGGACTCTGTAGTCATCATGATAATGAAAGCCATGAGTGTGATCGAAGCTTAAAAACTTTGGGCCTATCTAGATGCAGCTTCCTGTAAAGGGCCCTGCCTGTAAAAACCTTTCTGCCATATTTCTAATCTTCCTGGACTCTTGCACTATTAGGACATTATATGTTCTGGAAAATTTAGTAGTTCTCTTGACGACCTCAACATAAATCTACACTGACACCAACATCTTTGGCAGAGGCTCAGGACCAAGTAATGATTTTAGGTTTGCAGTTTGTGGAGTTGAGCCAATGGAGTCTGATTTATGTCTAATTAGACAAAGGTTCTTACTTCAGTTGCCAAAGAAAGCACAAATAAAAATGAATGTATATATGAACACTACTTGAGAAAAATAAAATTCCAAAAAATATATTTTAAAAATTTATTTAGTGGACAATTAAATCCTCTATGATTTAGTGCATGTTTCCTTCTATAAGTATAAATCAATATTTATGTTTCATCTCACTTTTTAAGTAAGTCTTTAGATTACTGCATCTCTTTTGTTTTGAAATATAATATAAATGGAGACTTAGGTAATACTATTAGATTTACCATGGTGAAGCCATTTTTAATAAATTTTGATTAATTAATTGGTAATATGGATAAAGGATTTAATGAATGATCTATAGGTATTTACTAAAAATGATTTTTTATATTTCCTTATGAATATAACTAATCTTTGTAACTGAAATTTATCTTTGTATTGTAATTTAAATTCCCTGTGAAATTAGAAACAGCAATATAAAGCTTCATTATGATTATGAGTGCACATCATCAGTTGCTAAAATGTTGAAACAAAAAATAAGTACAGGAAGATTTCATTTTGTCTGTTAAAGTACTAATTATTTGGGAAGCAGACAGAATTATAATAGAACATCCACACTACTCTTGAGAGAGAAATATTTCATAGATTAAGGGAGTAACTTTGCTTTTGTATCCAGGCCAGAACATTTTATACTAGCAATTTTTCAATGTTAAATTTAAGCCTAAGTAATCTCTTAGGTCTAAAAAAATCCCAAAAATATTATAACTTTTTTGGAAAGGGTGATGAACCTTTTTTAAGCTTAAATTGCTCGTTATAATGTAACACATATATTTAAGTTTGTATATTAGGCATGCAAATAGGAAATTTGGGTGATGGGAATTTTAGAAGAAATAACAACATACCTTCTGTGATGGTTAATTTTATGTACCAATTTGACTTGAACCTCACAGACACAAAAGAAGGAAGGAGGAAGGAAGGAAGGAAGGAAGGAAGGAAGGAAGGAAGGAAGGAAGGAAGAAAGGAAGGAAGGAAACATTTAAAACTCAGGAGATTTCAAAACATTAGGACTTCTAGACTTTTCTTAATGAATCAAAATACTTGACAATTATTGCATGGCCACATTCTTCTAGAGATAATAGATGAATGTTAATTTTGAGCAAGCATGTCAAATTCATGGCCCACAGGCCATATGCCTCATTTCTTTGGCCTGAGTTAGCCTTTGAGTTTGACATGCTTGATTTAGAGGGAGTAAAGAAATTAAAACAAAAGGAACCAGAATGAACATGAGATAACATGGTTCATGTAGGTCAATCAAATATGTCAGGGTCAGTGGACAAAGAGATGAAGGAAATGACACTGGAGATATGAGCACATTGACAAGGTTATGATTAGCCATATAATTGATACTCAGGAAGTTCAATTTCAATTTTATTCTTCAGAAAATGAGGACTCTATAACATAATTTTAAATGGTTATTTCTAATACTAGAGGCCTGGTGCATGAAATTCATTCACGGGTAGGGTCCCTAGGCCTGGTCAGCAATCAGGGCCTATCAGGGCCATTCAGCTACTAGCTGGGGCCTTCCTTCATTTCTCACCATCCCCTGGTGGTCAGCACCCATCATAGCAAGCGGTAGAACTCCCAGTCAGTCGAACTCCCAAGGGGACAATTTGCATATTAGCCTTTTATTTATCAGCCTATGACAAGTAAACTAAGGTAACTGGCTGTTCTTCAAACAAATGAAAATAAGCAAGAATCAATTAAAATTATTTACTTAAGCTTATTTAATATAAAAAATGTTTATTTTTGACACTTCTATGATGGGGAAAACTAGTTAAGTGTAAGATCCAAATTTATTAGCTTTAAAAATATATCCTATAGTGTACTTAACATGAAAGTGTTTCTGTTATCATTATTAAATTTGAGTAATTTAAAACAGACTTGTAAGTTTTAAAAATCTCATTGAAGATATCTTTTGTATATTATTTTCTTACTTAGGAGCACATAGGAAAGGTAAACATATCCCTGTACAACAATAAGACAGTTATCCTCCATCAAGGATCACTTCTATTCCATGGTCTTTTGGCCAATCTCTAAATTATGTACTTATTGTTTTTCTATCATATAGAAATACTAAACATATTTCTGAGATGCCCTCTCTAGAGAGTACTATATTCCTTATTAAATAATAATGGATCTTCAAGAAAATAAAAAGTATATAAAAAGAGTTTTATTATAAAGAATTGGCTCACATGGTTATGGAGGCTGAAAAGCCTTAAGGTCTGCAGTTGGCAAGGTAGACACCCAGGAGAGCCAATGGTATAGTTTCAGTCTGAATCTGAAAGCCTGAGAAGCAGAATAGCTGATGTATAATTTCAGGAGTGTAAAGGAAGGAGAAACTCAATGTTCCAGCATGAAAACAATTAGAGAAAGTGAACGTTTCCCTACTCTGCTTTTCCTCTACTCAGACCTTCAATGAATTGGATGAGGCCCATCCCCATTGGGGAGTACAATCTGCTAAGTCTATCAAATCAAATATTAATCTCATAAAAATATTTTCAAAACTATAGTAACCTTTTACTTTGTACTGTAGCTTTGGATAATGAACTTTAGAAAAGCACCATGTTTGCCCAATGTTAGTTAAGTCAAGCAATATATAAAAAATTATATTTTATATTGTAATTTTCCCTTCCCACTGAATAAATTACAGTTTTATATAGATCCTATTTCAGCAAAATATTAGGACATGTGCAAATGATATATAACACTTGAAATTAACCATCATAGAAGGTATGTTATTATTTTCTCTAAAATTCCTATCACTGAACTTTTTTGCATACATAATATGCAACCTAAAATATACTATAAAATACAATAGTACTGCTTTCATATTTAATAAAATTAAAAGTTATATACTGAAAAATAATAAAATATATGTGGCACATTGTAGAAGCAAGTTAAGCTAAACAAAGGTCAGTACCCTATTTAGATGTATTAAAAGGAGTTAAAATGCATGTGCAACTGATACCACATACAATTTCATTTATAAGCTAATCTGAGGATTGCATACTTCTTAGAGTAGAAAAGCATTTGGTAATAGATATAATTTATAAGTTTGGCATGTGAGCTTTGAAAGCAAAGCTAACCAATGTTTTAAAGTTATGGAATTTCTGTTATTACATGTCACCAGGGCTCAGTGGATTCAATCAGTATTGGAAACAAGAATCGCTAATTCTGAATCTTAGGCAAATTCTCTGATCAATATGAAACCTAAGCTAACAGAGAAAGTAATTTCATACTGCGTGTTTACATTGATCTGAAGTTCAAAACCATAAACAAATAATCTACGATGCCAGAAGTCAAGATAATGGTTTCCTTTGTGGGATATTGACTTGAAAGGGTATAAAGCATCTTCCACAGTGCTGATAATACTATTTTTTGTCCTGTGTGCTGGTTATTTGGTCTTATAAATTTTGTGAGAAGTCATTGAACTATGCATTTAGGCTTTGTATAGTTGTCTTTATGTACACTATACATCAATAAAAGTGGAAGAAAATTACTTTGATAACCATAAACATACCATAGCTGGCTGCCTTCAGGGATTCACTCAAAATTATTCTTATTATAACATACTTGTTTTTTTGTTATGTAAATATTTTAGAATAGAAAAATCAATTTTTAATATCAAAATGATAAATCAATAGCAATAATTGTTGTAACAAATACTGTGTTCTTTTTTAGAATATCTAATATTTGTTAATTTACTTAAAATAGATTGATATTGACTTTCTAATTTAAAATGCTTAGTTGAAAAATTGATTTAGAATGTAATTTTAAATATTAATCTTAAAAATTATGTAAGCTGAGCCTGGCCACGTGGATCAGTGGTTGAGCGTCGACCTATGAATTAGGAGGTCACAGTTCGATTCCTGGTTAAGGCACATGCCCCACTTGTGGGCTTGATCCCAGTATGGGGTGTACAGGAGGCAGCCGATCAATGATTCACACTCATCATTGGTGTTCCTATTTCTCCTTTTCTCTTTGAAATCAATAAAAAATATTAAAAAGAAGATCTGCTATATGGTAGTGCTAGGGATTTGAATGGGTAAACTCCATTATAAAAATAAGGTGGGCTGTTTCCAATAAGTTGGAATTTTAATCAAACTAGTCCCTTTTCTGTATTGGAAGCTTCCTTACTTGGAATACAAGTTTCTATTTTTTTGAGTTAATTTGACTGAGGCAGCTTCTTTTTTTATTTCCTTGATTGAGTTTTCCTTTTGATTCTTTCCATCTATAATTTCTAAAACTTCTGCTGTTCCATTAATAGAATTCTTACATTCATGCGTTTTAAAAAATATTTTATTGATTTTTAGAGAGAGAAGAAGGGAAAGGGGGAGAGAGGGAGAAACATCGAAGTAAGATGGAAGCATAGATTGGCTGCCTCCTGCATGACCCTGACCCAATATTGAGACCACAACCTGGGCAATCGAACCAGCAACCTTTTGGTGTACAGGACAATACCCAACCAATTGAGCCACACCAGCCAGGGACATACTACTTGCTTTTACTTAATTTTCTATATTTTTTTTATATTTGCATCATTTGGTTGTACATTAGGAAGATTTCTAATAGTGATGTCTTATCATTTTAGTGGTTTGCTTTATTTTACCTATCACATTTTCACTTCCCATAGTTATCACCTAATGTCAGATTGGTCTCCATTACTTCCTACTCTTTTATAAGTACCAAATCTTTTACAAAAAACTTAATCATTTCATTTTTTTTCTCTTTAATCTTTTGTTTCCTGCATTGTGTCATTTTATATTTACATATTTAAAAAATATGTATATATATATAGTATGAAAAGCATTCCACAAATGTTTTGTGAGCCTTAGATTCCCATTTAAGAATAGAAAAGTTCAGTGGATGCTATGTTGCTAGTCTGGCGAATTGATAGATTTTGACAAAAGCTGCTTAGTTATAGAGTTACTAGAGACCCGGTGCATGAAATTCATGTATGGAGGGGGTTCCTCAGCCCGGCCTGCACCCTCTCAAATCTGGGACACCTTAGGTGATGTCTGACTTCTGGCAGTTGGACATTCCTCTTGCAATCCAGGATGACTGGCTCCTAATCACTTGCCTGCCTGCCTTATTGCCCCTAACCCCTCTGCCTGCTGGCCTGATCACCCCTACCTTGCCCCCCTGCCAGCCTGATCACCTCTACCTTGACCCCCCTGCCTGCCTGATCACCCCTAACTACCCTCCCCTGCAGGCCTGATCTTGCCCCCAACTGCCCTCTCCTGCCAGCCTGATCACCCCTAACTGCCTTGGCCTCAGCCCCTACCACCAGGGCTTTGTCTGGAATGAAGTCAGACCTCTGGAAGATGGCTGGTTGACCTGATCTAATTAGTATATTACCCTTTTATTAGTACAGATAGATTATATAAGATAGGAATGCTTAAACTGTGGGGGGGGGGGTTTCAGAAGGAGGAGATGCTCTTGGAAGAGAAAAGCACATAATCCCTATATCTGGACTGATATCCAGCCATATGCACTATACTGCCAAACTGTTCATTAAAAAATTAAATCACTTTCTTACACCTTACATCAAACAGCTATTGCCCTTAAAACCCCTTCTCAGCCCCCAAGTTAGGTTTTGCCTTCGCAGTTCACTCAGATTTGGTTCTGATTGGTTGGTTTCTATGCCAGTAATCATCTCCGGGCCTATCTCCTGGCCTGATTATAGAGGTGGGGCTGATCCGCAGCCGCCTGAGGCTGCTGGCAAGTGGGCTGAAATTTTGACCTCTGGGAGAGAGAGAGAGAGAGGCTTGGCTGCTGTTGGTACTACTGATCAGGTCCACCTCTCTCTCTCTCCGATAGGTAAGCCATTCAGCTCACTCATCTTCTGCTGTGCATACAGCCTGGCATTCCATCGAGCTTTGGGTCATTTTGGATGTTACAGCCCTGGCTCTTTATATGTATAGATATTTTACAGGATCCTTAATTGCCTACATTTAGAAAACTTTTTTTGGGTTATCTCAGTTTTGCTGAAGAATAACTTTATATTCTCCCTTAGGTGTTGGTGCCTATCTAGAAACATCCTGAGCATTGGAAGGGAAAAACCTGTTTTTTTGTTTGTTCAGTGTGTAAAACGTTATTAATCTCCTGTTTTCAATTCCATAATAATGCACACCTTCCATCTGCCATATCTGATGTGGCTGAAAGAGAAGCATAGATTGTTCAATTTCTGTAGATAATAAACTACTAGTCTTATGCCTGTGGGTGGGACAGTTCAGCCTAAACCCCTAAATGCCTGGTATTTGCAATTCATGAATCTTATTGAGTATTTAAAAAACAAATACAAAACTATAGTTTATCTCTCTTATACTCTGCCTATTGTTTAATTACCCTCTGTCTCTTTCTATCTTCCATAAATGTAGTTATCATTGGCTGTCCAAAGAAGTCAACTCTCCCATTTTATTTATAGTAAACTTGTAGTTTTATATCTTTTAAATTCTATAGTGTTGTTTCAGGAACATCTTGGGAGGAAAAAGATAAATATACATGGTTAATCTTTCATGATTAGTTGGAATCCCAGGTCCCACTATTTATTCACTATGATGCACTGCTTTACCAGGTTATTTATTCTGGGGAGCAGTGAGGGAGGATTAGGTCAAGGACTGAATAGAACAGAGGTTAAAATTAACAAGTATATTCTTCCTCCCCTTTTCCATTTCGACTAACTTAGTGTAAATGCCCAGTCTTACAGAATTACTCTTTTTATTTTTATTCCATATGATAACTGGATTTAAGGCAGCTGGGAGACAGGCTTATGTGATTAGTTTCTATTCTGTTGTGCTATAGTCTCTGGGCCTAGTTAACTGCACAGTGCTATCCCTTGTTCCCATTGGGCATCCAAATGCTGCTGAGGTTATAGCAGGTAAAATCACACCTATTCTCTGTTCCCCTTCTGCCTCAGCACCACCAGGACCAGCACCACTTAACACATCACCCTGCCATGTCTAGTTGGCTGCTAATGCCCATGTTGGGATGTGTGGATCTTGGGCAGCAGTTTTCTATCTAGATTCACAAATAGGGAGTTTTCAGCTTTTCCGATGCCTATTAGTATATGGAATCTCCCTGTGGAATCTAACATCTCACCTCCTTAAAATACTATTCTTAAAGAATCCAAGATAGTGGCATAGGTAAACACCTAAACTGCTGCCTCGCACAACAATTTCAAAACTACAACTAAAAGACAAAACGTCTATCATCCAGAACCACGGGAAAGCTGGCTGAGTGGAAGTTCTACAACTAGAAGGAAAGAGAAAAGAGTATTGAGATGTGCACAAGTGCTGAAAAGCTGAGGTACAGAGGCGAGTGATCCGGGCTGGTGGCAGGCGTTGCTTTTTTCAACCCAAAGGGAGACAAGCCCCCGATTACTCTGAAATACAGTTTCTGGGGAGACATGGGGGACCCAAACTCCTATGGGGAGAAGCTGGACTATCTGCCATCGGGTCGGAAAGTGAGGGGGGGCTTGCTTGCAGAGCTGTGCACAAGAATAATTGTTTACTGTGCTGGGGCATGGGACGCAGTTGGAGACACAGAGCCGGCTAACTAGCAGCCATCACTGTTTGCCTCGCCCTAGCCTAGTGACGCCCTGAGACCCCGCCCCACACAACCTACAAACCCACCCAAGCTCCAAGCAGCAGCTTTAGCATAAGAAAGGCCTGCCCTATCGCAGCTTAACCTAGCAAACTTGCAGCCTGGGTCAGACAGCTCCAAAACCTCCAAACCCCAAGCAAAGAGGAGAAAACTGTAGCTCTCGCTGTAGCTCCTGCTGGGTGGACTCAGACAGTAGCTGACCTGCACCCCATTGGAGATCCAGAAGCCAGTATACCTAGTGGTCAGTGTGAGAAACCAGATTTCAACTCCTCACATCCATAAGTGACACATTCAAGAGGCAGACTCAGTGAGCACCAAAGCCCCACTGAAACAAGTCCTGCACCATAAGCGTGTCTCCAGCACAGCAGTTCTTCCATTATAGACACAGCAAGTCCTCACAGCAGATTGGCTTGGAGGTCAATTCCTCCCAGCGTACCAACAGCAATTAAGGCTTAACTACACCAAGACTTTGCACTCAGCCCACAAAGGGGTGTACCAAGAGCATCCACATCAAGTGATTGGGGAGGCTGAGCTACTGCCCTCTATAGGTCACCTACCACACAAAGCCACTCCATCAACACAGGGAAGCAGCCAAAATGCAGAAACAAAGAAACATGTCACGAATGAAAGAAATGGAGGAAAGCAAACTACTGGACGACATAGAGTTCAGAACCACATTTATAAGGTTACTCAAGAATCTTCTAAAAACCGCCGAGAAACTTGATGACACTTCTGAGGAGCTTAGTGAGACCTTCAAAGACCTTAATGAGAATGCCAAAAAAAAAAAAAAATGAAAAAGGACCAGTCAGAAATGAAGCATACACTGTCTAAAATAAAGAATACACAGAAACTCAACTGTAGATCAACGTACCCCAAGAATCAAACCAAAGATCTGAAATATGAGGAAACAAAAAACACCCAACCAGAAAAACAAAAAGAAAAAGAATCCAAAAATATGAAGATAGTGTAAGGAGCCTCTGGGACAACTTCAAGCGTACCAACATCCGAATTTTTGGGGTGCCAGAAGAAGAGAGAGAGCAAAATACTGAAAACCTATGAGAAGAAATAATGACAGAAAACTTTCCCTACCTGGTGAAAGAAATAGACTTACAAGTCCAGGAAGCGCACAGAACCCCATACAAGAGGAATCCAAAGAGGACCACACCAAGACACATCATAATTAAAATGCCAAGGGCAAAAGACAAAGAGAGAATCTTGAAAGCAGCAAGAGAAAAACGGTTAGTTACCTACAAGGGAGTACCCATACGACTGTCAGCTGATTTCTCAGCAGAAACTATGCAGGCCAGAAGGGAGTGGCAAGAAATATTCAAAGTGATGAACAGCAAGAACCTACAACCAAGATTACTCTACCCAGCAAAGCTATCATTCAGAGTTGAAGGTCCGATAAAGAGCTTCACAGACAAGAAAAAGCTAAAGGAGTTCATCGCCTCCAAACCAGGATTACATGAAATGCTGAAGGGTATTCTTCAAGAAGAGGAAGAAGAAGAAAAAGGTAAAGATAAAAATTATGAACAACAAAATGACGTCAAATACATACCTACCAACATGTGAATCTAAAAATCAAGTAAATAAAAAATCTGAAGAACAGAATGGACTGGTGAATATAATAGAATCAGGGACATAGAAAGGGAGTGGACTGACATTTCTCAGGGGGAAGCGGGTGTGAGTGGTGCGGGAAGAGATTGGACAAAAATCTTACTCCTATGGATGAAGACAGTGGCAGGGGGTAAGGGCATGGGGTAGGGTGGGGTGGGGAATCAGGTAGAGGGGAGCTATAGGGGCAAAACAAAAAGAGGAACACCTGTAATCTGAACAATATTTATTTAAAATAAGTAAATTAATTAAAAAATACTATTCTTCAATCTGTTCATTAATAGACAATATTGCCCTAGCCCATTTATTTCAGTGGTTAGTGTCAGCCTGCAGGCTGAAGAGTTGTGGGTTCAATTCTGATCAAGGGCATGTACCTAGATTGCAGGCTCCATCCCCACATCGGTCTTTCTCTCTGTGTGTCTCTTCCTCTTCCTTCCACTCTCTCTAAAAATCAATGGAAAAAACACCCTCAGGTGAGGATTAACAGCAACAACAACAAAATAGTGGAGAATATTTTCTTCTGCTTTCTTTCCTTTTCTTTCTTCCTTTTTTTTTGAATAGGCTCATATCTTATATTTTATATAACTGTGATGGACAATAATGCTCTTTCTTCTAAGCTGCCCAGGACTGGATTGAATATATAAGAGACACTGAGAAATGTGAAAGAATTCAATAAAAAATATAAAATAACAATACAGTTTACTATGTACCCTTCTCCTCCTGGTATCAGATATTCCCTTGCATGCTCCTGCATCCCACATGAGAGTCAGGGCAGTCTGTGAGCATGGAAAACCTCTTCTGACAATCCAGTAATACATGGGTGCTGGCTTCCAGAATTTTCTTCATATTAGAATGTTCCATCAGGTCTTCTAGCTGATGAAAATGTGATAGTGTTTGTTTGTTTGCTGTTGTTCTGATAGAAGGGAGAGTTAGAGATTTGGAAAGATGTGACAAAATTATTCTGCAGTTTGCATTACATTTTCATTATATGTAAAATGTTGTTTTATATTTTTTAACTTAGGAAGCATTTATTTACCATTAGAGTTGTGTTATTAATTTTGACAAGTCCCAATAGAATACACCTCCAATCTCAACAGAAGAGACTTGAGGGAGAAGAGCAGAATTTATCAGGATTCTCACATCATTGCTCTACCACATGTCTACTAACTTTCTATAATTTATAATGTACAGTTACTCCATTAAATTCTACTTCATTATATTTAATTTTGAAACCCATTTTTATTCCATGTTTCTAATGTGCTACAGCTGAATCATATGGGTAGTAAAAATAAAGTGGTCAGAAATTATTGTACCTTAACTTCTTCAGCTTTATTGATGTAGAGAAATGAATGAAAATAGTTTCCCAGCTTGAAAATTCTTTATAAGCCACTGTATTATGCATCCAAAATATAAATAATAGAATATACAGTGGTTTCAGTGTATAATTTTGTGCTACTCAATTTTAAAAGTACAAATACCATGACACATTTTCATTTTTTGTCATCTTCTACCTATGTGCAATTTTGACCAAATGAGTTACATTTCTTTCTGTATTTTCTCTTGACTTTTTAGTGGGCAGAATGCCAATGTTACAATTTACATAAATAAAAAATAACTTCCCTCAAAGTGGGAAAATCAGAAATACATGCTGTGTCTGGTAGCAGAAGTAGTCTTTTTAGTGTAGAAATTGAATTTCTTCTTTTCTAATTACAGTTTTAAAGTGTGTGCCCTTATTGTCACAATTGAATAGGTATGAATATTTTACATACATCAAACACTGCCTGCAGTTTGCTTGAATAGTTTATTCCTGAAATTTTATGCAACAAAGGACCTAAATTTTTTATTGAACTTTTGAAGTGTTTAGTGTCTTTGACTATAACAAGGTACTATCATTTATTCACAGCTGTCAACTTTGGATTCTTTCAAGGGTTAATTATCCATCTTATGATTTGTCCATACCCTCCCCTCCTTCTCCCTCTTTCTGGCAGCCTGTTGGCCATCTTCCTATTTGATGGCACCTGGGTCGTGTCACAGAAAAGGCACTAGTGTTAATGAAGTGGAACATGCCTCCATTAAATGCCTCCATGAAAAGGTTGAATAAGTACTATAATTACTTTTTAACTTGGCTCTGAATTAGCCTGTAATCATTTGTTCTATATAATATCCAAGTATATATCAGTAAAAAATGTTCCATGAGAAGAGTTTTCATCCTAAAAGGGGCAATAAATAAGTTGAGTTTGTTTTGAAGAAGAGAAATGCATCCCGGCTAGTGTGGCTCAGCGACTTAGGGTCCACCCATTATCCAAGAGGTCACTGGTTCAGTTCCCTGTCAGGGTACATGCCAATTGATAACTTCCTCTCTCATCGATGTTTCTTCTCTCTTTTTTTGGGGGGGAGGGCAGTGTTAATCCTCACCAGAGGATATTTTCCATTGATTTTTAGAGAGTGGAAGGGAAGGGTAGAGACAGAGAGACAGAGAAACATTGATGTGAGAGAGACACATCAATTGGTTGCCTCTCACATGCAACTGAGGTAAATGCTCTTGACCAAAATCGAACCCAGGACCCTTCAATCCGCAGGCTGATGCTCTATCCTGTGTCAAATAAGCTAGGGCTCATTGACGTTTCTATCTCTCTATCCCTTTTTCCCCTCTCTTTATAAAAATCAATAAAAATATATTGTTTTAGAAAGAAGAGGAGAGATGCATCTTGACATATTAAAGGACTGTAAGAGTAAAGCAAACTCTTTAGGTAATTAAACTTATTCATCATAATTCAAAATGTGAGAAAGTGACTACAATACACATATTCCCTTACTGATGTGTTGGAATTTTTAAATAATTTTATAAATTATTTTATGTATAATGGAAAATATGAATATTCTTGCTATAGCACAAAGAAAGAAAATATAAATGTTCTTTTTGTAACACAAATGAAAGACATGGACACAGAATCATCTCCAAGAATCATTACTGTCCATATAGCAATAGATCTAAACCTGGAGATAACAAATAATATTCTTCTGATACATAAAAATGTTTTGTTTACTTGCCTAACATTAAAAAATAAAACAATAACTAGGTTGTTGTAATGCTTTCTCATATGGCAGCCTATGTTCTCTGTGTTAGTTGGTGTTTCAAACATTGATTCATCTTTCATTCCATTTAGACATTTCAGTTGGGTACCTCAGCTTCTACCATTGTTAACGTGGAATTCCAGGAGGGAATGGGCAAATACACCTGGTTCTACCTCTTATATATGGGAAGAAAGTGATTCAAAATCTCACTTTAATGTTTATCTGATTATTAAAGTATACACACAATCAATATTCGGTGTGTATCAGTTATGCTTTGGTATAACTCCATTAAAAATTAGCTTATATGAGTTCAACATTGATCGGCACTAGAGACCAACTAGCAGACCAGGGCTGTTATGATAAGTCTAGTTATAAATTTCATAAGCAACAAAGATTGATTACTCAGCTCATAATGTTATTTTGCATGGTGTGAACTGCCCCTTTGGAGAAGAGGAAGAGAATTTAGACGCCTTTTTTGAAGGTATATATGCTATGTCTATATATATTGGCTATCATCTTGGCTCTGTCACGAGTAAGCATTCTTATTCATTGTTTATTTCTAAAAGCATTACAATTAAAGTCTTAAAATTCATACATGTCAAAATAATATGATGTCATGTGTGCTCAATGCTGTTAAAGACAGAGAAAATCTGACACATGAAATACATACTGGCCTCAGTTACTTTTTTTAGCTTCTGAAAGAGTAAGTCAGAGTCCATATCCTGAAACACACACACTTTAGAAAAATCTTGGGATTTTATTAGTTAATACGAGGAGCGTCATTCTCCAAAATATTTTTATTAAGTCAGTGGCAGTGAGAAGACCTTGCCTCTCTCTCCCTACCCCTGAGTTGCTATTTATTATGGAAAGACAAGCTTTTATACTCACTTTTTCTATATTTCATATTCCTCAACTTTAAAATAAAAATTGAATAAATATAATACATATATTTGTATAACATATAATAAATATTGAATAAATAAAATAATAAACATATATATAGCATTGATATATAAAGAGTATTTTATAATTCATGGGAAGACAAAACAGTTTAATCTCTTTGTATCAAAAGTACTTCATAAATATGATGTAGGTTTAAATTTTTAATTAAGTTGAATAAGATTTACATGATAGTTAAAGCAACTACACCTCATCACTTGCCATTTCTTGTAAATACAAATAATCTAATTAGTGCAATGGTCCTGCCTACTTGAAATTGCTTTGTGAGCTATGAATAGACAAGGCTATCCTTTGGCATACATACTAGTAGAATTGAGCTCCTGGGATTCTTCAGGTAAATAACACTGTTCTCTGTTAATCCTAGTATATTTGTGAGATTAGCACTCCTTTGCAGTTAAATACTCTGCTCCTACAGCATTAAGAAAATGAAATGAGAGGGAATATTCCACTAATTAAAACAAAGGAAGATATATTTTCTTTATCTTATTAAAACCTATCTTCCTATAAAACATGAAAAGGACAAGGAACTAACTTCACAACTTATTTTTAAACCTATCTACACTAATAAAAGAGTAAGATGAAAATTGACCATACCTTCACAACACCCACCAGCCAATCAGGAGTGGGTATGCAACTTAACACAACAAAGATGGTGGGTTAAATTGCATACGCAGGCACCGAGTGGGGTGGGATGCTAGCGTCATTGCCATGCGATGACGCAGACATTCTGCACTGCCCCAGCTGCTGGGCCTCTGGGCAGCATGGGAAGGCAGAAAGGTGGCTCCAGGTTGGAGCAAAAAGGCAGCTCTGGCCAGAGCGAAGGTGGTGCCGGCAGCCAGTGGAAGGAAGGCCCATTCTTGAACGAATCTTCATGCATCTAGTTTAGTTGTAATTGTCCAATATAAACTGATTAAAGAAAAAATGGTAGAAGTATTAGGAAGTTCAATATTATTTAAAATGATCAACATAATTTGATGAACAAGAATAGGTCCAGAGACAAATGGCAGGGGAGGGGGGCTGTTAGAGAGCAACCAAAGGACTTGTATGCATACTTATTAGCATAACCAATGGACACAGACACTGGTGATGTAGGGGCTTGCCCGGGGTGGGAATGGCTGGGGAGGGTGGAGTCAGTTGGGGAAAAAGGAGACTATGTAAAACTTTAGACAATAAAAAAATGCAGGAGACAGGGCATTGGTAGTGATTTGTCATTCTTTGGGTGGCACAGCATCTAAGCTTCTGACATTTTGGGTATTGTCCACCATGTAAGTTGTTCTGGAATGCATAGTATGCCAGCTACTAGAGAATGTAAATGATACAAAATCACCTTCCTGTTATCCTTTGTAGCAAAGAAGACAGCACATGGCCCAAACTGTGCCAATGGGATGCATTCATCTGAAATAAAATGGGAATCTAGTGTACAAGTATGTGTGACCTAGAAACTCTCTCCAGGAAGTGGTTTCCTAGGTATCAGTGGCAGCACCAGTGTCCAGAAATGTAGAATTGGCCATGCCAGTGACAGAATTTAGCATCTTTCTTGTGGCACCTATAACCACAGTGCAAATTTGGTATATTTTCCTGTCTGTCTATTTTTAAGCTTAATTTTTTAGTTACCCTGGCAGTTATGTGCACTAACCAAATCCATTCCTAGAAATATTTATTTTTGTTCAAACGATTTTCCTTTGTCTTATTTAGACACCATGTGTGTTTTTAATGGCCGTCTTGCTGTTAGCATTGCAAATGAACCTTAATTTGGTAAAGTAAAAATTTTCTAGATGTAATTTACTTATAGGATATTTTTCCTTACATGATATTGCCCTACTATCCCCCCCCCTTTTTTTTTTTAATGGAGGTTTTTGTAAATTTTATAATGCAGTCTTGATAACTTTAAATTTAAAAAAAATTTTTTTTTCCCCACACATATGACTGCTTTAGGTTCATTGCATATTCAGGAATTTTACCATGAGATGAACTACCAATAGAAATTTTAGTTATTACTTTAAGAATTGCTTTTTGTCCAGTACTTGAATATTCACTTATTTCAATTAGCCTATTTAAAAGGAGGGTGGGCAGGTGAAGGCATGTCCTGGGGGGTAGGGGAGGTCGGGGGGAGATCAAAGGGGAAAAAAAAAAAGGAGACATATGTACTACTATTTGTAATACTTAAAACAATAAAAATAAAATTAAATTTAAAAAAAAGAAATATTTATTTTATAATCATAGAGATATGGTTTTATGTAGCTTGTAATTTAGGTTCTTAACTGATTCAAAGTGGAATTAATGGCTATATGGTAATATTAACCACATTAAAATACATTTAACAAAAATACAAAATATTTTAATTTTAATACTCAGAATGAAGAAAGATAAGCAAGTTATATTAATAAAATATCAGGAAATAAGTTGGATTATCTTAGTTTTTAATTAAAAAGCTATATTTAAATGAAAAATATTTTGGCATATATTATAGTGAAAAATACTTTACTTTTATAGTGTGAAGAAAATAAGAACCTCAAAGACTGTCAAATGAATTGATATCTAGTTTTCTGTTTTCCACCATGTGGCTTTGGGTAAGTCATTTAAACTCTTTGATTATTGATTTCTTTCCTCATATGGAGAGGAGAGAGATTATTGATATGATTGTTAGACTAGAGACAATATATTTCAAATGCTTATCACAGTGTCTGCAGCATGAAAGGTGTTCATAAAATTATGTGCTATGTTACTGGATATTAATGAGTTATTTCCTCAAATTCTTCTGTCTTGATGTGGTTTTAGCTCAGTGTAGTTTTTAAATTATAAGGTAGAACCTGAGCCAGTCTGCCATGTGTGGCACCCCTTGATAGTTTCAGCTGATGTCCTTGCTGATGGTTTGGTGTTTCTACTATATTAATTATTATATATGTTTTATATCATTCTTGGTCATAAAAGGGAAATATTGCTTAGAAATCTGTTCGGTTGTTTAAATTGCATTATAAAGTAAGAAAAATACTTTTTGTACAGTGTGACTCTTCATTCATGTTTGTACTTTGTATATTTTATAACCTACTGTGACAGGCACTGTAGGCTGGCTACC
The DNA here is from genome assembly GCA_026230045.1 of Corynorhinus townsendii. Lineage (NCBI taxonomy): Eukaryota > Metazoa > Chordata > Mammalia > Chiroptera > Vespertilionidae > Corynorhinus > Corynorhinus townsendii. The sequence goes on along the minus strand of JAPDVU010000006.1, from coordinate 108,416,545 downwards.
CTACCTTAATTTTATGTTACTTAATTGCTTAAGCTCAACCTGAAGATCTGTGAAATAAGAAATGTTATCTATTCCTAAATCTTCAAAAGTGCCTCTTCACATTGATTTTGTATACCTTTTGATACAACACTAATCTTTGATAATTTCATTGATACCTGGTCTGACAGGATTTTCTAGATCTTGTATGGTGTTTTGTTTTGTTGTTTTTTTTTTTGGTCCGAATACATCTCTACCTCTTTATTCACACTGAAGTTTGCAGCTTCCAAGGACAGAAAGGATAACAGAATTAAAATTTTATATAATTAGTCGCTATTCTTATTTAATAATACCAATATTACTACAATTATGATTCAAAAAAGAAATTGCACATTTGTTCATATGCATGCTTTATTTCACCCTACTTTTTAATAGTAATATATCTATATTATCAGATCATATAGACTGTACATAATAGTTTTTCTGTCTTAAAAACCCTCATTTAGTTTTGGTACTAATGCCCTTAAAAATTTTTTTTTATTGATTTCAGAGAAGAAGGGAAAGGGAGAGATAGAAACATCATTGATGAGAGAGAATCTTTGATTGGCTGCCTCCTGCACACCCCACACTGGGGATCAAGTCCACAACCCAGGCATGTGCCCTTGACTGGAATCAAATCTGGGACTCTTCAGTCTACAGGCCAATGCTCTGTCCACTGAGCCAAACCAGCTAGGGCACTAATGCACACTTTTATTTACTGCTCACAGTGAGTCTTTATGTCAATGTCTGTCTAGTCATTTTGTTTCTCTGAGATCTGAGCTGTGCTAGGTTCCTCTTCCAAATAGTCTGTAGGTTATATACTTGAAAACCAGTTTAGCTTAATAAAATCCATAGTTTACATTTTCATTTTTTGTAAACCTATAGCATTACTATTGAAAACTTGGACAACATTTTCATTTGCAGTTGTTTTGTTTTTCATCTCTAAAGAGTGATTTGATCTTTTTCCTTGGATATTTAAATGATGTCCCTTTTTTCCTCCCTCTCCCTCTCTCATTCTCCCCTGCTTCCTTTTCTCCCTTTCCCACTCCTGTCCTATTCTTCCTCCTACTGACTTTCTTCTCAAGGTTTGTATGAGTTGTGGAAGTTGTCATGGGAAGGAGTTGCCATTTTGAAAATCATTTTGTTTGATGACTTCGGTGTACCTGTGGGCCACTTATACAACAATCCTCTGAGGCCAGCAGTGATGACAGCAGTTGCTGCTCTAGAAGAGTGTCAGTGGGGTGGATACTGTTCAGGGAGAGTGGAGAATAACTAGTGTCACTGAACCCTCAGAAGCAAGATGGGTTTACTGATTTGCAAAGATCTGAGATGATAGTTTATAAGCCATGGTGTTCCTAGGACATTACAAATTAGCCATTCATGGCAATGTTACTTAATTTATAAACCAAAAAATTCAAGAATCAGTGAGAAAAAGACTGATACCAGCTGCTGTGACAGAAACACAGACTCAGATAGTTTCCATATCTAACTGGTTCTCAGACCTAGGACGCCTTGATTGAAAGGGAGACCAGTTTCCCTTGGGGAAGAGCCCTTCAACGCCATCACAAGTGTTTCAAACAAATATCAGCCAACTTTACCCCTAAAGGACCTAAAATTTTTATCAAAGTTGTTACATTTGAGGAAAAAGGAAACCAGCTCTTTTGCAACATGCTGGGTTCAGCTGACACAGAACACCATCCTGGCTCCTCTCCATTTAGTTTAGAGATGTAAAAAGGCCAGATGATAAATGGCATGCTGTGACGATTCCATCTCCTAGATGTCTTATGGTTCTGCAGACAAAATTGCAGTTATTTCTCTAGTTCATAGAAATACAATTGGTGTGCATGTAATTAGTAGCTGGCAGAACTCTCACAATGGTTTTCTGGTCCAGGAAATGAGAGTGATTATGGTAAGAAAAGCCAGATGGAAGTTTCTAAAACATCCCCCTCTACCTACAGAAGACAGTAAATCAGAACCAGTGCCATCTCCCATGTGGAATGTTAGAGATTAGTTCCTTAAAGGATGCAAGTGTTACTAGTTGCTCATCACATTTTATTTAATTCACGAAAAACAAAACAGAACACTGAAATAAACAAACGGATATTAACAGAAGACAGTGGAGTGCCTAAACATAATGAAGTTATAGTTTCAAAGGTGGTGGGTGTGAGATCTTTATTAAGAAATATTTAATCAGCTCTGGAAATTGGTATATAGATAAAGATCTGGAGGTGTGCTATTTTCAATCTCCATTAGCAAAGAAGATCTGAACCAGTGCACGTTTAGTGTCTTGCCCCAAAGCTATGATAACGTCCCTTCACATTTACAAATAGATCTAAAGGAAATTTGGCCCCCTTGTTAGTCCTTAGATCAGATTAGTTAACTGTATTAATGAATCACATTAAGGGGACCTGACAAATCTGTATTAGAAAGTACTTTCACTTCCCTGGTAAGATTCGTGTGCACCAAAGAGTAGAAAATAAATCTTGGGATGATTTAGAGACCTGTCATGCCATTGAATCTTTAAGGGCTGGAGACGCCAGGCTATTCCTTCAATGGACGAACAAATTATTACATTTTATGTCTTTTACCACGAATAAAAAGAACAGCAATTTGTAGGTGTTTTTGGATTTTTCAGAGAATATTAATCTTTTTGGGGTATGACTTCCACCTATTTGTTAGGTAATTCAAGGTTACAAAATTTTCAGTGGACCCAGAGTGCTCTGCAGCAAGTCCAGACTCTGTGGTAAGCAGTTCTTTAGCTCAGTCATTTTATGTGATACACTCCAAAGTGCTGGAGGCAGATTAGGATGTTGTATTGAATTTCTGGAAACAATAATAGGGGAACAGCAGTGAGGAGTCCTACATTTCTGGAGAGAGGTTGTGATTTCAGTAACAGAAAACTAGCAGATTTTGACACACTCCTAAGTTCCAGGTGAGACTGAGCACCTGACCATAGGACAGTGACTGACTGTGGGATCAGAGCTGACCTGCCTGGATTTGCTATGTCAGATGTGACAAATTCTAAGTTTGGGCAGTGCAATAGCATCTGTTGTCATGGAAATGGTACCTTTGTGACGGTCTAGTGTACAAGTAAGTTACTATATAAATAATTTTGTGTGTGTGTCATCTCACTTTTTTTGAATAAATAAATTGGTTGCTAAGAGTCCCCTTGGGATGGCAGATATTCATAATCCCCCTACACACTGCATTCTAGCTCTGAAAGCAAGCCTGAGGAATTCCTTCCCTTCTTTTCTTCCACAACTTGAAGGTAGGTTTCTGGAGTACTTTTCCATGGGACCTGAAACAGGATTCATGTAGGCAGGGTTTGGGAGGGTATGAGGCTGGAATAACAATGTTAAAACTGGGATATAAAGAAATAGAATGGCTGGAATAACAATGTTAAAACTGGGATATAAAGAAATAGAATGGCCCAGCTGGGTGTAGCTCAGTGGTTGACCAAGAGGTCACCGGTTCGATTCCTGGTCAGGGCATATGCCCAGGTTGTGGGCTTGATCCCCAGTGGTGGATGTGCAGGAGGCAGACAATCAATGATTCTCATTGATATTCTCATAGAAATATCTCTCTCCCCCTTCCCCTTCCTCTCTGAAATCAATAAAAATATATTAAAAAAATAAATAGAATGGAGTATAAGGAGTAACCCTTGTGGTGGTCCACATGGAGTTCATGGAGGAAAGTAATATGGTGATCTTTCTTACAGTTTTTTTTTCCTCCTTTACCTTGGCACTATTCTATTACTGCCAGTTAGTTGTTGCTCCTCTCAGGTATTGTGAATATTGGACAGAAGTGTTGTTTTGCACTGAGGGCTTTTTAATAACACTGGTTATGTGGAAGCATGCATTTCTACACTCAAATAGAATAAATTAAATAAACAAGAATGCTAGGTACACAACTCATTTTCAACCTGCAGACTTCATACATCACAGGCAAGTTCTTTGACAATACTTTTTTCAGTATTGTGTCTCAAAAAGCACCTGTGTTTTATAAAAAGACAAAGAAAATATATTCCCATCGAAGGAGAAGATACTTTCATAATATTTTATATACATTATAGAAAACTATTGGATTTACTTCAGATAGATTATTCATTATTTTTCTTGGGAAATGCTAAGATTTTTAAGTAATGGGTAAATTTTTGTTTTATCTCCATAATGTAACTGTTAAAATATTTGATGTTATATACCTTTTTAAAATTTATTTCAACATTTATACATCAGCAATAACAGCAACTCAGGAAATTATTAAACTACTCAAATATATTTTGTTTAATAAACCTTCTGTTCTTTGTAATTAAAAGTTTATTATCTATTAGCAAAAATATAATTTAAAAAGTGTTACCTACACATAATCTGAATTTCCCCCGATTTTAAGTGTCTGTGGATTACATGAGTAATATTAATATGAAACCCCTGGATTTCCTGTTACCAACACCTTATCATGGAGGTCCTTTGTATGTTTTATATTTCCTTCTAAATGTTTCTTTAGTCTTCTTGCTCAAGGTTGTTTTGGAGGCCCAAGCAGGTGTGCATTTGTCTTTTAAATGCATATTTATTCTGCTAGGTGCTATTCTTCCAACTCCATACCAGTTCCACCATTTTCAGCAGGCAGGGCAGTGTTCCACCTGGCAGAAATGGTACTATTCTGAGTATTTTTGTCCCTATCAACTCCTCCACTCACACACTATTCCTGGTATATTAGGTAGGTCAGCTTTGAACATCTGCTGCCACTGCCTTGAGTACTGTTGATTCTGTAGCTCATGCACCCCTTTTACATCCCAGAAATGCATCGAGGTAGTGGTGGTTCCAAAGCTGTTTCACTCTAGCCCTGGCGTAGTGCAAAATTGTTCTCTCTTTCTGATGATACATTCTCTTAAACTTAGACTTTCCTGTACCTTGTCTTAGGTAGTTTTAGGCAGATAATCTTTCCTGTATTTGTCTTATTTTATATGACTATATAAGCTACCTATTTTTTATAGTTCTCAAGCATGAATCCATTAGGAATTAGGCTATGATACAAATGTCAGCTTTTCTGACAAGTAATGCTTCCTCTGATCATGCTCTTAAAGCAAAAAGCTTTGGTATAAGCATATGATAGCATGTCTTCAAATTCTACTTGAATGATTCAGTACATACTCAAAACCCGCACCACGATTGTAATCAATTTGCAGAAAGAATAACATTTAGAAAGTTCTCTTATTTCCAAGTTTTAAAAAAAGAACAGTATTGGATAGAAATGCCCTGTTCAATAGAAGACAATATTGGTTAAGAAAAAAGAGGGAACAAGGTAATACACTATGGAACACAAAAATAAATAAAAAGCTGTGTATCTTATAATGCAATTTATTTCATATAAACAGATCTTGAAAATCAAATGAAGACTGCTTTGTCACTTGTCCTATAGTACAATTGAAAACCTTGGTTGAAAAGAGAAAATAGCAACTTATATAAATTGTGAAATATAATGCTTGTTACTGTTCATTTATTGATTGTTACACTCACAATGAGGATTTTAAAAGTACATAAATTCCCTTAAGACAGGAAATAAAAGTACCATGCTATACTGCAAAATAAACAAAAAATATTAATTACTAAGAATTTTTCTTGACCTACAGATGGGAATATGTAATAGTCTAACCTCAGGATTTATCTTAATAGCATTGACAAAAACAGCATCAACCAAAGCTCAATGACTTAGGTCACTACCTAGAGTTAGGTCACATTCCTTCAGAAGACTTGCCTCAATTCAGACATCAGATGAAAGTTTGGGGATTCCTAAGTACCTACACTTCTGACCAGCTGACCATACATTTGAGAGTTTCTGTTATACCCTCATGTTCAATAAATTGCTAGAATGACTCAGAGGATTTGCTGAAAGCACTATACTCACAAATGCAGTTTATTAGAGCAAAAGGACAGAAATCAGAATCAGCTAAAGAAGAGATACATAGAGCAAGGGTCCCAAACATGAAGCATTCATGTCCTCAGGAATGTGTCATCCTTTTCCCATTTGTATACAATATGGACAGAGTATTGTTCACCAGTGAAGCTCATCTGAGCTTAGGTGCCTAGATATTTTTATTATGTATATATGATTGATTAAAACATTGGCATATAATTAAACACAATCCATATCCCCTTTACTCCCTTGAAGTGGGGCCCATACCAAGTGGCTCAAAGCCCCATCCTTCTAATCCATCACATTATTGATCTCTGTGGCAGGGCCAGCCCACATCTTGAGTCATCTCATTATCATAATCTATTAAGGGTATACCATGAATCACCTTAATTACATAAATAATTAGAGGACACCATGAATAACAAAGACATTTCTAACATTCGGGAAATCTCGAAGATTTAAAGGCCCCCCACCCTGAACCAGAAACAAAGGCCATGACATTTATTCCTTTTGTTTAGCCTTTCTTTTTAAAATTTCTTTATGCCTGCAATTTTGAATTGCTTCTTGCTCTATAATAAATTATTTTATTCATGTTAAATTTATTACATTTTTATATTAAACTGCCTCAAACATCTTTTTTGATTTCTACATTATCATTTTTTATTATCTTATTTTTCTCAAACCAATTGTGCTATCATGTTGTAAATTGTTAGTTTCCTAGCAGATAACATCTTTACCATTTATACAACAAACAAAATAAAATCAAAGAAAACCACATTATAACACATCATAATTACACTATTGCAAACTAATACCAAAAGGGTAATAGATTGATCAGGGTGATCATCCTATATAATAAAGAGGTAATATGCAAATTGACCATCATTCCAACACAATAGATGGCTGCCCCCATGTGGACACAAGATGGCTGCCACAAGATGGCAGGCAGGGGAGGGCAGTTGTGGGGAACCAGGCCTGCAGGGGAGGGCTGTTAGGGGTGACCAGGTTGGCAGGGGAGGGCAGTTAGGGGTGACAAGTCTGGCAAGGGAGGGAAGTTAGGGGTGTCTGGACCAGCAGGGGAGGAAAGTTAGGGGTGTCTGGGCCAGCAGGTGAGGGCAGTTGGGGGCAACCAGGCCTGCAGGGGAGGACAGTTAGGGGAGACCAGGCTGGCAGGGGAGAGCAGTTAGGGGCAACTGGGCCAGCAGGGGAACTGTTAGGCGTCGATCAGGCTGGCAGAGGGGTGGTTAGGGGTGATCAGGCTGGCAAGCAGAAGCAATTAGGGGAAATCAGGCAGGCAGGCAGGCAAGCTGTTGGGAGCAAGCAGTCCTGGATTGTGAGAGGGATGTCCGACTGCTGGTTTATTCCTTTTGACTTGTTATGCTATGCCTTGTCTATTGCTATAACACCAAGGCACAATAGTGAAGATGTACTGCTGACCATACCAACTGAAAGGAAATTGTTTCTGATGGTGTTTATTCACTACTATAGAGGGAAAAAATGTTTTTGTGTTCTGGAGCTGCATACATATTCAAGCAGTGAAACTACATCTGGATTAGCAACTGTACTAGAAGTCATTGCCTATTTAAGTTTATAATAATTAGTTATCATTATCCAAAATTCATCTCTCTTCTGCATAATTCAAATAGGCATATTAAATGTGAAGGAGATAGGAATTACTACCCCTGCCTCTTTCAAGACCTTTATGGTGGCATTAGTATCTATATTTTTTTTTCAGTAATGCAGATCTGCTGTGTACTGCTATTCCTAGTAATCATTTTAGAACTGGGATAACCACAGAATAGGATCAGGGATGCTTTCAACTGACTGAGAGACAAAACTTAGATTGATCACCTGAAAGTCAACTGCCCCAACTCTGACTAGCAGACCACAGTGATGTTTTGATGTCCAAAAATCTGTGTAAGTTAGAGACAATGTATAGCAACCTCCCAAATAACTAATTATTTCCCATTAGTCAGTACCCAATGCAATGGCCTGAACTGTGACCCTATTCATATGTTGAAACCCTAACCCCAGTGTGATGTTATTTTGAGAAAGGGACTTTGGTCTATAACTTGATTTATATAGGATTATGAGGGTGGGGCCCTCATGCTGGGGTTAGTGCCATAAAAAGGAGAGACACCAGAGGCCTTGTTTGTTCTCTCTGCCATGAGAGGACAAACCAGAAGGTAGCCATCTATAACAGAGAGAGAGAGAGCTCTCACTAGAAATAGACCATGCTAGTACCTTGTTCATGAACTTCTAGTCTTCAGAATTATGGGAAAATAAATTTCTGTTGTTTAGCCACCCGCTCTATGGTATTTTTATGGCAGCTCAAGCTAAGAGATTTTGGTACTAAGAGTGGGGTGCTCTTGTAACAAATACCTAAAAATGTGAAAGCAGCTTTTAAACTGGATATGGGTAGAGACTGGAAAAAAAATTTAGATGCATGTTAGAAATATGTCCATTAGGGGGAATTTTAGTGAGGTCTAAAACAGAAATGATATTGGATACTGAAAGAAACCATATTTGTATAAAGTGGCAAATAACTTGTTTGAACTGTGTTCTTTTTATTTTTTTGGTCAAAGCAAACATTCCCATTTATTGATAGGATTGGGATCATAAGCATCCATTTTGCAATCTCAACAGAAAATTTGAATATAAAATAAGTCCTAAGCATAATAATAAGTACGAGAGATAATTTTTAAAAATCTGCTGTTATACTATTCTACAGAGTTGCATATTAAGTAAGATATGCTCATTATTATTTTTATTTTCTTTATTGATTATACATATGTGTCCTTATCCCCCTCTTACTCCCTACTCCTTGTCATGCCCTCACCCCCCTGGTGTCTGTGTTCATTGGTTATGTTTACATGCATGCATACTAGTCCTTGGTTGATCTCCCTCCTTTACCCCCACCTTCCCCTGCCTTCCCTTTGAAGTTTGATGGTCTGACCGAGGGATCTGTTTTTGTTCACCAGTTTATATTGTTCATTATATTCCATGAATGAGTGAGATCATGTGATATTTATCTTTCTCTGACTGGCTTATTTCACTTACCATAATGCTCTCTAGTTTCATTCATGCTGTTGCAAATGGTAATAATTCTTTCTTTTACAGCAGTGTAGTATTCCATTGTGTAAATGAATCACAAGTTTTTAATCTACTCATCTGCTGATGGGCACTTAGGCTGTTTCCAAATCTTAGCTATTGTAAATTATGCTGCTATGAACATAGGGGTGCACCTATCCTTTCTGATTGGTGTTTATATTCCTAGAAGTGGGATCACTGGGTCAAATGGGAGTTCCATTTTTAATTTTCTGAGGGAACTCCATACTGTTCACAGTGGCTGCACCAGTCTGCATTCCCACCAGCAGTGCACGAGGGTTCCTTTTTCTCTACACTCTCTCCAGCACTTGTCGTTGGTTGATTTGTTGATGATAATCATTCTGTCAGGTGTGAGATGGTATCTGATTGTCGTTTTTGATTTGCATCTAGATGATTAGTGGCTTTGAGCATGCTTTCATATGTCTCTTGGCCTTCCTTATGTCCTCTGAACTGTGTTCTAATATTTTCTAGAAGGTGGGACTTTTGAGTAATAAGATTGCATACTTAGCTGAGGAGATTTCTAAGAAAGATGTTGAAGTTCCTTTATTCCTCCTGACTGCTGATAGTGAAATGCACTAAAGAAGAAGTTGTTAAATAAAAAGAAACCAGAATTGTCTGGCCGACATGGCTCAGTGGTTGAATGTCAACCTATGAACCAGGAGGTCACAGTCAATTCCCGGTGAGGGCACATGGCTGGGTTGTGGGCTTGATCCCCAGTTGCAGGGCTTGCAGGAGGCAGCTGATTCATGATTCTCTCTCATCACTGATGCTTCTTTTTCTCTCTCCCTCTCCCTTCTGCTCTGAAATCAATAAAAATATTTTAAACAAAAGGAACCAGAACTAAAAAGATTGAGAATAATTTTAGTGTGATTGCAAAAAAATGAGAAAGCTTATTCTGAAAAAAACACCAAGGGTGTGGCTGCACTGTCTTACAATAATAAGTTTATGGGACTATAAAAGTAGAAACACTGCCAGTTTGAAATAAAGGGAACTAAGATGGGACAGGATGAAGCTTAATTTTTGAAATTTTTGGATTTGACAGGATATGATAATAGAGCTCTTCAACAGTGAACATGTGCTATTCCTCAACAGGAGGGAAAAATTACCCCAAAGGAGATTTAAAAGTAATCAATAAAAATAAAACCAATGGTTTCTGTTAGCAGATTATTGACTGGAATGAGACACCTCCCAACTACTTCTGAATCTGTAGTTCAGAGTGAGATTAATGGAATTACTCCACACATAGAAGAAAAATGCTTGGGGAATTTCTTATTCTTATGTAAAAAAGATACAGAATTGGATAATTTCTTCACCTGTACAAGAAAATCTATTTCAGGTATATTCAACACTTAGGTACAAAACACAGACAAAAAAAATTTTTACACTTTAGAATAAAAGCAAGAAGCTGATCTCTACCTTATCCCCTGTTAAGTGGATAAACCAGTAAGAAATACTGTAAAAAATCTGACTAGATTAAAAGGAAGAACTTCTGTGCAAGATAATGCATTATCCCTAAGGAAAATAAATTTCTAATCCCTAAGGAAAAGCTATAACCATGGACTCTGGAAATATACTTCTAACATATAATAACTAACAATGGATGAATGTGCAGAATGTGTTTTTAAAATTTCAAACAAATAAAAAATGACAACAATTAAATGAAAATGGATAAAGGTTGTTAAATATCAACTTATAAAGTGACTAAATAACATAAGATGCTCAGCCTATGAATTATCACTAAAATGAATATTAAACAAGGGTAAGATATAATTTATCATATAACAGATTGGAAAATATGTAAAATATGCCAATATCAAGTGTTGGTGAGGAAGTAACTAAAGAAATATTAACTCTTGGTGGCAAAAGAAATTGGTGCAACTACCTTTGAGAGTATTTTAAGATATGTAGTACAAATAAAATAGGAATATGTTTGACTACACTTACACAACAAGCATACATTTACTTAGAAGATATTTCTAATGTTTACTGCAGATTTGTTTGTAACTGAAATTTGGAAGCAACTACAATATGAGAATAAGTATATCTGGGCATATGTATTTAGATGATGAAATATATAGAAAAGTGGAAAAGAATGAACTTGTGCTACTTACATCCACCAAATGGATAAATCTGAAAGAATGCTTTTTTTTTTTTTTTTTAAAAAGAGCAAATTGCAGCATAGTATCACAGATATGATATATGTAAACTTTAAAAACATCTATTAACAAAGATATATGCATCACTATATTCATTGCAGCATTTTTCACCATGGCCAAGACATGGTAGCAACTGGAGTCCTTCAATGGAGGATTAAATAAAGAAAATGGGTACATATATATAACTAGAAGCCCGATGAATGAAGATTCGTTCTAGAATAGGCTTTCCTTTCCTTGGCTGCTGGCACTGCCTTTCCACTCTGGCCCAGCCCCTTTCTGCTCCAGCCCCGCCTTCCCATGCTGCCCAGAAGCCCTGAGAAACCCGGGGTGGGGCAGAATGCCTGCCCTGTCACTCAGGCCTGTGTATGCAAATTAACCTCCATCTTTGTTGGGTTAATTTGCATATCACCCCTGATTCTCTGGTGGCATAGGGGAGGTAGGTCAATTTACATGTTTGTCTATTATTAGATAAGATGGAATACTACTCAACTATAAAAACAGATGAAACACTGCCATTTGTGATAACATAAATGGATTTTGATAATATTATACTAAGTGAAATAATTCAGTCAGAAAACGCTAAGAACCATATAATCTCACTTATATGTGGGATATAAACCTGAAACTCATAGACACAGATAACAGTATGGTGGTTACCAGAGAGATGGGGGTCGGGGTTCTTAAAGGGTATAGGGGGACAAATATATGGTGATGGAAGATAATTTTACTTTTGGTGGTTACACAATGCAGTATACAGATCATGTATCATGGAAATGTACAGTTGAGACTATTATGATCTTAATAACTAATATCACCCCAATAAATTTGATCAAAATAAAATAAACACTACAATGGGCACATTCTGTTGGTGAACTCATGCATATATAATATAATTCTAAAATACATGGATATGAAAAAACACAACATCTTTGGTTAGAGTTTGTTATTGCATGTAGTCTGGTGAAAATAAATGCATTGTGGAGCATTACATAGAACTTCAACTGTGCTATAATGTTTTTGTTTTCAAAAAGCAATTAGATCAAATATGACAAATGTTAACATTCAGTTAATCTGAATGTAGGTACATGGGCTTTGTTTAACTAACTTCTACATATAGATCAAATATTTTATATGTACAATACATATAAAACAAAACTAGAACAAAACCAAATAAAAAATGGTTCAACCCAATCAGCACCCAGTGACATTTTAATTCTCAATTTTGAATCACAAATAGTAAGAAATTCAAGAATCAAATACGTGCTCAGATGAGGGAGGCCATAACATGGCATAGAAGAACAGGTATGACAAAGAATAAAGAATATGCAGCCAATTTACATGGGCTCACATACATTCTTGGATAGTTAATTTCAGAGGCTGGGTCAAAAGAAAACCATGAAATAAATAATGCTTTTTTTAATTGTCAGAAAAATATTTTGGTTCTTTAAATTTACCACCCAAGAATTTAGGAAATTAAGGTGCTATAAATTTTAGAATAAAGGTTTTAAAGCCATTGCAAAAACTTTTATAGATTTATATAATAAAACTTTTCCTAAATAATATCATATCATACCTCATTAGGTTCTTGAACTTAACTTTGTGCTTTAGATTAACTGCCTCCTTTACTTTTGACATTTTAAATGAATGGAAGTTAATAAAACAGTAGCCAATTGACACATACAATATTTCTTTTCTGTTCCATACAAATGTGGTTTAATGTGACTTTCAATATAAAAGTCAAATGGCATCACACTAAGTTTAAATCACATGCTCTTCATTTGAAGATAAGACTTTCAATCTATTTAAATAAAAGGCTAAAAATGTCAATAATTTCAAAAGTAAGACTGTAGATTAAATGATAGTGATGCAAAAAGTCTAGCAGACCTCAAGTAAGAAAAGATAGTTAGATACCATTATTCTTAGCAATTGCACTTTTCATACCACCATAAAATGAACAAAATAGTGGTTCCATTTTTAACATTATAGGTGGAAAAAGATATACATTAATGAAAAACTACATAATCAGTATTCACAATTGTGGTATTACTTCATAGAAGAAATTTTTCTCATGGAAATTTTAATGTTCTATAATACTTTTATTTTATAATGAGTATAAAATAATTAACCACAAAAGTAGATAATTTAATACTTTATTGTTTCTCACAAATTTAATGTGTTCCCTATGAAAGAAAAAATTATAAGCCAACAATTTCAGAAGAGGGCAGTGTTAAACATGTATTCCGGCTCCATCATCTCTTTTTGAGCAGCTTCATTGTAATTTTTTGGAATCTGGAATCTCCTGAGAGGAATATAGTGAGATGAAAAAGCCTGGGGAATCACACATACAAGGTCTGATTCCAGTTGCTGCTCTGATACTTTTTTAGCCATATAATTTTGCATATTGTTCATCTCCTCTACACTTACTTAATCAATGAATGTAGTAAAAATTTTTGTCTTTCCTCATGTTTTTCCCCCTGATGAATTTTATTGGGATTCAATGAATATTTATATGAAAATGTCAGCATATTGTGAAAGCTATACAGTGTTTTGTACAAGTAAAAATTAATATTGTAATTTCAATCATATGCATTTCTGTTGATATGATGAATACACAAAGGTAAATTATATGTTCAGGAACAAAGTTGTGGGGGTTAATGGATTAATTTTGCAAAATAAATAGATAAGGGAGAAATTCGTTTTAAATTATGTTCAGGAGATTTTATTAAGGGGCAGATGTACCACTAGAGTGACACCTATATTGCTATCAGGATGCTGATGATCAGAGAAACAAGAATGTTTTAGAATGCTATTCTTTTGCATATATACTTGAATGCTGGCAGATTTGGTTTGGTAGTTTCTAATAGAGCAAGAAACAAATTTGCTTTCAGATTTTTACTCAGCCATTCATTGTAAGTATGACTTTCAGGAAAACTACTCTTTTCCTGAGTTCAGTTTTTAAAATATCTAAAATAGAGATGGTAACAAGAATAACATCTCACACCTGTCAAAATAATTGTCATCAACAAACGACAAGTGCTGGCGAGGATGTGGAGAAAAAGGAACCCTTTTGCACTGCTGGTGGGAATGCAGACTGGTGCAGCCACTGTGGAGAACAGCATGGAGTTTCCTCAAAAAACTAAAAATGGAACTCCCATTTGACCCAGTGATCCCACTTCTAGGAATATATCCCAAGAAACACCAATCAGAAAAGATATATGAACCCTGCGTTCATAATAGCACAATTTACAATAGCTAGGATTTGGAAACAGCCTAAGTGCCCATCAGCAGATGAGTGGATTAAAAAACTGTGGTACATCTACACAATGGAATACTATGCTGCTATAAAAAAGAAGGAATTCTTACCATTTGCAACAGCATGGATGGAACTGGAGAGCATTATGCTAAGGGAAATAAGCCAGTCAGAGAAAGATAAATATCACATGATCGCACTCATTTGTGGAATATAATGAACAATATAAACTGATGAACAGCAATAGAACCAGTCATAGAAGCATCGAACAGACTGTCCAATCTATGAGGGAAGGTGGGGGCTGAGAGGGTAAGAGGGTAAGTGATCAACCAAATATGCATATGAGCATAACCAATGAACATAGACGGGGGGTGGTGGTGGTGGGCATGTGCTGTGGTGGGGGCATCTGGGGAGAGGTCAATGGCGGGGGGTGTGGAAGTAGACTTATGTAATACTTTAAACAAAAATTTAAATAAAAAATAATAACAATAATACATGTAGTGTGAGAAGCTAATTGTGAGTGCTAATTACAGCAGGCACTGCATTCAGGGTTTTTTGTAGGGAATACTCCTGTACAGGGCTGTTGTGCAGAATGAAGAAAATTTTATATATAAAAAATTTACTATGCTCTGATACTTGTATGTGCTAAATATAAGACAGTAACATTATTTTTATCAATTTGAGAAAAGAGAAGTACAATAGGAGCTATGTTATTTAGCTTTGGAGTAAATTGATAGGATTTGAATCCTACTCTGAAATACACTATGTTTTTAAACTAATCTCTGTAAGCCTTGTTTTTCCTACTTCCAAAAGATGAGTAATAGTACTAATGTTGCATGATCTTTATAATATTGCTTTTTTATAATATTGTCATAAGGATTCAAAATAAATATTTGTTTGATGTAAATAAGTTTTTTTTTCAGGTTCTAGATTTTGAAACACTGGGAAAGTCAAAGATTGATCAATGTACTGATTTTTGAGTATGTATCTTGTCTTATTTTTAAATGTTCTAAAATGTAATTTTTTCATGTGATAAATTGCTTAAGATGGGCAGTTTTATTTGAAATCAATAGTACTTTGTTTTCAATTCATTTCTGCACATCTGACAATAAAATAGATTTTTTATTTGTTAATTCATTCTTTAGTGATTTATCAAATTCATGTAAACAGCCATAAAAATATCTTTATGAATGATCAGGGGAAAATGGAGGTAGAAATTAAAATACTTTTGAGCTTAATATTGATTCTATTTTATTTCAACTAAGGTGTTACTTTCAACAAATTTTATGACATTTTTAAAACCAGAGCACTTGATATGTACATCAAGGTATGCATGTGCAATACTCAGTCGTTTGAGAATGTTGGCAGCCCAGAATGAATGTAATCAAGAGATAAGCTTGACCAGACTTCTGGTTGCAGGTTGCACAAATGGAAAGCCATCTGGGGGTCTCTGAGTATTGAACAATGCCTGCCAGTCCCTGTACTTAGGTGCACAGCACAGAGAGAGGCAGATTGGCTCACTTGGCTAGTGAGGAAAAATCTAGGAAGAAGTGAAATCATGTTTATTTCATTTTCTAAATTTAAGAAAATGCTTTAAATCATTTGAATTTATACAATGTGCAGAATATTCTTCTACATGCTATAGAAAAAGAAGTAGGTTTTGAGAGGTAAATCAAATATAGACCTGGTGTTTACCCTTGAGAATTTTCCTTCAGATTACATAACATTTGTGCAGATACCAAAAATAAAATATTTAAAAAATGAGTACATGTAGGCAGTCAGGCAATCCAGGAAACAATTTCAAAGATGTTTCCTCTGGCCCAAAATATGTAGCAGAGTTTAGTGATATGTCACTATTGATGCAGGAGGCTATTAGTCAAAGTGAATTGACTGAAGCAGGGATCAACAGAAAGACCATTTCTAGGATGGAAATGCACATCCAAGCATTATCCTTTTTTGCTTTTTTTTCCTTTAGTGTTGGGTAGTTACAAAATGTTTTCCAAAACCTCATTTCTATGTGTCTTTCTCTATGTATCCTGAAATTTATTTCCTATTTTATATGCTGATTGACTGCCTAGATTTATGAGGTCAGGGATTTCCTGCCAATGTGCCATTCATTCATAGACAAGCATTTGTTACTTCTTCCTATTTGTGAGATTCTGAGCCAGAAATTTAAAGTTAAATAAAATACAGCTTTTGTCCTCTCACACTCAAGAGATTTATTATTTTTTCCAAAGAGCAAAGAGGAGAGGCAGCAGAATTGCAAACAAGAGAGTTAGAGAAGTCTTTACAGAGAAGAGTTCTTTTTGTTCTGCTTGTTAATTAAGTAGGACTCCTTGTTTTTGTTAACCAATGTCACCCCAGTAAGTTCAATAAATAAAAATTTTACATAAAAAAGAGAATTCTAAAGAAAAAAAGTGTTTAATTTTCCAAGCTTAAAATTCATTATCTATGAGGTATCTATGATACTGCAAGTAAATTAATATAATTGGCTCGCAAAATTTTTGAGGAGAGGCAGGAAATAAAGGCTGAAATAAGTTCAGATCATATATGAGTGTTTTACTGCAGCTGTAAAATATTATCAGAAACTTAACAAAACAACACAGAATTATCTTAGAATTCTGTAGTTAGGAAGTCTGACAGTGAGGCTAACTTCAAGGTTTT
The DNA here is from genome assembly GCA_026230045.1 of Corynorhinus townsendii. Classification (NCBI taxonomy): domain Eukaryota; kingdom Metazoa; phylum Chordata; class Mammalia; order Chiroptera; family Vespertilionidae; genus Corynorhinus; species Corynorhinus townsendii. The sequence goes on along the minus strand of JAPDVU010000006.1, from coordinate 108,399,439 downwards.
AGCAAGACTGCTTTCTTTTGTGGACGCTCTGGGCTTGAATCCATTCCCTTAGTCAGTTGTTGGCAGGAATCGGTTACTTACCCTTCAGGACTGTGGGACCTTGTTTCCTGGATGGCTGTCAGATCTAGAGGCTGCCCACACTTCTTGACTCAGACTTCCTTTCTCCAGCTCAAAGCCAGCAATGATGGTCCCAGACCCTGCCAAGCTTAGACTCTCTCTGTCTTTTCTTCCATTGCCACATGCCTATCATTGACTTTTCTGCCTCCTCTTCCACTTTTACAACCCATTAAATTTCATTGGTTTCATGTGCTATGAATTCACAGGTTCTAGTGATTAGGGTTTAGACATCTTTAGGGTGGCTCTTATTCTGTCTGCCATGAATGTGTCACATGTGTCAAATGTGTTTAAAAAAATAAAGGTTATCTTTTACTTCATTTCAGATTCTTTAGTGTATATATGTCTATTCAAGTTTCTTAATTCATACCCAATTTTAGCATATTTTTAAATTATTAATTAAACCTCTCTTGTCTGTGGTCGGCAAACTGCGGCTCGCGAGCCACATGCGGCTCTTTGGCCCCTTGAGTGTGGCTCTTCCACAAAATACCATGGCCTGGGCGAGTCTATTTTGAAGAAGTGGTGTTAGAAGAAGTTTAAGTTTAAAAAATTTGGCTCTCAAAAATGTCAATCGTTGTACTGTTGATATTTGGCTCTGTTGACTAATGAGTTTGCTGACCACTGTGTTAGTTCATGTTTAACACTTTTATTAATATGTTTTCACTTTGTTTCTCCTTGACCAACATCACTAGAAGTTTGCACTGCTCATGCATCTTTTCTAAAAATTTGCTGTTGGTTCTGTAAGCCTTATTTATATATTATTTTTTCCTATATTAATAATTTTATGCTTATTTTTACTATTGTATTCCTTATTTTCAGTTTTCTCAATTTTTATTTTTCCCAGCTTCTTGAAATGGTTGGTAGCTCCTTAGTTTTATTTTTCTAATTTATTTGCTCACAAATGTGTCTAAACTACAAATTCTATGTACCTTTTTCTGTATCTCACAAATTTTGCCATCTAATGTTCTTATTGGCATTCAGTTCTAAGTGTTTTTAATTTTCCTTATTTTTTCCTCTTTTGATCAAAGAGTTAGTAAGTTGTGTTTTATTTAGAATGCAAACATTTAGTAATTTTTGCCATATTTAAACAAAAAATTTTAATTTCTATTTTATTGCATTATTAGTGGAGAACACATTTTATTTGGTCTTGATTCTTTGGGAAAAATAAGATTCTTTTCCGTACGTTATTTCATGGTAAATATTTACATTTTTAAATTGGTGATTGATATAAACATGCATTTTTTTGTTTAGATGTATGTGGTACTCTATAAGGCTATTAATTAAAGTTTAAAAATTTGATTGTTCAAGTTTTATGTCTTGGGTTTATTTATTATCTTCTTTATATATCAACTAGAAGCCCGGTGAATGAAATTCGTGCACAGGGTGTGTGTCCCTCAGCCCAGCCTGCACCCTCTCCAATCTGGGACCACTTGAGTGATGTCCGACTGTCCGTTTAGGCCTGGTCCCAGTAGGATCAGGCCTAAACGGGCAGTCATACATCCCTCTCACAATCCAGGACTGCTGGCTCCCAACTGCTCACCTGCCTGCCTCCCTATTGCCCCTAACCACTTCTGCCTGCCAGCCTGATCACCCCCTAACCACTCCCCTGCCAGCCTGATTGCCCCTAACTGCCCTCCCCTGCAGGTCTGGTCATCCCTAATGGCCCTCCCCAGGAGATCTGGTCCCCACCAACTACCCTCCCCTGCAGGCCTGGTTCCCCCCACCTGCTCTCCCCTGCAGGCCTGGGTCCCTCCAGCTGCCCTTCCCTGGAGGTCTGGTCACATCCAGCTTTCCTCCTCTGCCAGCCTAGTCACCCCTAACTGCTCTCCCTTGCAGGCTTGATCTCCCCCAACTGCCCTCCCTAGCAGGCCTGGTCCCTCCCAACTGTCCTCCCCTGCTGGCCATCTTGTGTGGCCATCTTGTGTCCACATGGAGGCAGGATCTTTGACCATATGCGGGCAGTCATCTTGTGTGTTGGAGTGATGGTCAATTTGCATATTACTCTTATTAGATAGGATAGAGGCCTGGTGCAGGGGTGGGAGCCAGCTGGTTTGCCCTGAAGGGTGTCCCTGATCAGTGTTGAGGTTCCCTTGGGGCTTGGGGAAGCCTGGGCGAGGGTCCTGTGGTGGTTTGCAGGCCGGCCCCACCCCCTGGCACCCAAGCTGAGGCCCTGGTATCTGGGATTTATCTATCTTCTATAATTGAAACTTTGTAGCCTTGAGTGGAGGTCAAGGCCAGCCAGGGTGGGCAGGAAGCTTGGCTTCCTCCATTGCTGGGGAAAACCCAAGCCTCCTGCTTGCTCTAGCTCCATGGCCACTGCCATATTTGTTGGGTTAATTTGCATACTCGCTCCTGATTGGCTGGTGGCCGTGGCTTGTGGGGATAGCGGAGGTATGGTCAGTTTGCATGTTTCTCTTTTATTAGATAGGATTTTTTAAATAGATAACAAGCATAATAATATCTTATTACTTTAATATTTGTTGTCTATATGATTTATTGTTCATGGTATTATAGTTGAAATCTATCAAATCTGTAATCAACAAATATCATTATGTTCTAAAAGGAGTTTAATTATAGGAATAAATAAACTGATTTTATAAACTAAGTATGCTAAGAGAAAAACAACCATTTAATTTATGTATATTAGAAATATATGGTATCTAATTTTGTAAAAACTTATCACTGACAGAAATAGCAAATATACTTAATAGAGAGATGTTGGCACATTTCTATTAAGATATTTAATACATTGCCATTGACACTATCTCTTATAATCCTATCTAATAAAGAGGTATTATGCAAATTGACCGTTACTTTGCCTAAAAGATGGAGGCGCCCATAGCCACAAGATGGCGGCACCCAGTCCTCTCAGCCCGCCCCAGTCTCCCAGTCCCAGGGTGACGGCTGCTGAGAGCAGGCAGCCTGGTGGAATGCTTGCTTCATCGCTGCGGCAATGAGGCAAGTGTTCCATCCTGCCCACAGAGGGCCTCTGGCCAGGTTGGGCATGGAATGTTTGCATCATTGCAGGCCGGGCTGAGGGAGCCCCCTACCCCTGTGCACAATTTTCATGCACTGTGTCTCTAGTATTAATATTACTGGAAGGTCAAGCTATAAGAAATATATAAGAAGCATGAAGATTAATGTGATATGATCATCTAAACAGAAAACTCAAAAGAATCAACAGATTAAAAAGTTTATTAAGGTAGCTGGATAAAGAATCAGCTAGCAAACTACATTGGGAAGACAGGGGTGGTTGGGCGAGGAGGGCTGTAAGAGACCAACCGAAGGACTTGTACGCATGCATATAAGCACAACCAATGGATATAAGACACTGGGGTGGGGGGGGAGGGGGGGCAGGTGAAGGCATGTCCTGGGGTGTAGGGGAGGTCAGGGGGAGATCAAAGGGGGAAAAAAAAGGAGACATATGTACTACTATTTGTAATACTTAAAACAATAAAAATAAAATAAAATTAAAAAAAAAAAGAATCAGCTAGCTAATGGACATCAATAGCACTTCTTTATAGCAGCAGCAATCAACTAATAAACATTATAATAATAAATAGTGCTCTTAATAACAATCAAAATATAAAATACCTAAGAACCAAAATAGCTAACATTTTTATAGTTTAAATTACAGCTCTAATAAAACAGTAAAGTGAAAAATTAAGTAATAAAAGTAGATTTAATAAATGGAAAAGTGTATATACAAGGATAAATAGCAACATGTATACAATATACACTGAGTGGCCAGATTATTAGGACCACCCCATCATACTTCATTGGGCCACTTTTTGCCTTTAATACTGCAGTGATTCTTTTTGGCATTGACACCACGAGATGTTGAAAGGTGATGCGAGGAATCTGACACCATGCCTGATGAATAGCAAGCACTGTCCAGTTCTGTGAGATTTGATGGCTGCCTGATGGCTCTTTTAACTTCATCCCACAAATGTTCAATTGGATTGAGATCTGGTGATTGTGGGGGCCACCTAAGCAAGGTAAAGTCTCCCTCATGTTCTTGAAACCACTCCTGCACAATATGAGCACCGTGGCATGGGGCATTGTCTTGTTGGAAGAAGCCATCTCCATTAGGATATGCTATCAACGTGATAGGATGAACTTGATCAGCAACAATACTTAGGTATGTTGTGCTATTCAGACATTGTTACACACGAATTTAAGGGCCCAAATCATGCCAGGAAAACATGCCCCAAACCATAACACTGCCCCCACCAGCTTGAAGTGTTGTACTCATGCATGTGGGGTGCGTGCTTTCATGCTGTTTCCGCCGAATTCTCACTCTGCCATCTGCATGATGCAACTGGAAACCTGATTCATCGGACCACATGACTTTTATCCAACGCTTGCCTGTCCAATTCTTGTTTACCTGTGTGAATTGGAGATGTTTTATCGTGGTAACTGCAGACAGCAAAGGTGTTCAAACAGACCTTCAGCTTCCATATCCCATACATTGCAGTGTACCGCTAATTGGCCTACAAATGTCAGGTGGTCATAATAATCTGGTCACTCAGTGTAATATGTCAATTTCCTCTGAAATAAGACATATCATCACTATAATCCAAGCAATATTTCCATCTGTGCACTCTTAAATAACTGATCATCTTTTTCTAAAGTGGACATGAATGCATTCAGTTGCAGAAATGGCTAGGTGCACTTTGATAAAGAAGATAAGTGTATTCTCATTGACAAATATTGATATGTTCTAGTAAAGCATTGTTTTAAACTATAAGAACAAGGAATTTGACTAAGAGAACAAAAAATAACCCCCAAACATACAGGGGTTGGAAAAGTATGTTTACAGTTGTATGTGAAAACAATTTATTCTTATATTATTTATTTACTCTATAAGTATATATTTCTATGTGTATTTATATGAGAAGAATAAATGATTTATTCCAAATAAGGAAAGAATGGTTTATATTAGTAGGTAGTGTTGAGAAAACTAATGGCACAATCTATGGGAAAGAACATAGCTATATGACTACTTTACTCCAAACAGCATTGCACTGAAAATGTATTAATGTCCTAAATATACAAATAAATAAAAAGTATAAAGATAATACTTTCTCCAAGGAGTGGGGAAAACATCTTAAATGAGATCTAAAATGCACGAATAAGATAATGAAAAGGCAGATTTGAAAACACAAAAATAATTAAAGAATTATCTTTACTAACAATTTCTATAATAACAGCTAGATAACCAGTGAAAAAAATTCTAAATATCTTTTTACTATATAAAAGTTAAAAAATAGATTAATAATATAAATGAGAAAGGGCTCTAAATATAGGAGAGTAAAAAGGTAAATATTTCAGTAATAAAACTGACAAATAAATGAATAGGAAGTTGTAGCCCGTGACTGAGCAAACTTCTTTAGCAATCAGGATAAAATGCAAATTAAAACATCAGAGTGAAAAAGTTTAGAAATGTGGATGCAGTCTACTCTAACCATGTTGTGAAGAAAAGGAATGCTTACAGTGTTTCGGGAAACTGTATGTGTATACTTATGATTCAGTGATGCTACTCCTGAGTAATATGTTCCCATAGGAAAAAAAAAATATTCTCAAAGGACCTAAGAAGACATGTAACAAGGAATATATTAAACTTTGTTTGTCATGGCAGGTATATAGATAAGGAACATGGAAATACTAAAGAAAGCTAGGAGGAGAAAGAGGGAAATGACATACAGTGCCATGGATAAATCTCAAAAATATGAAGATGAATGAGAAAACTAATAGATAGGTCTTACAGCTTAGTACCATTTGTGTAAATTAAAATGACATATCCAAGAAAAAACAGTGCATATTTTATAATATCATTTGCATATTAAGGAAAGATATTGAACATACTGGATTGATACCTATGGAAGACAGGGATAGAAATGTGTATTAAGCCCTGGCCAGTGTGGCTCATTTGGTTGGACATCATCCCATGCATCGAAAGATTGAAGGTTCAATTCCTGGTCAAGGTACTTGTCCTGGGTTGTGGATCAATGTTTGGCTCTCTCCCTCTCTCTAAAAAAAAAATCAACAAGAAAATATTTTTTAAAGTAATAGGTATTAAGAAGAAAGGAGAAACTAAGACAAAGAATGTTTATATCAGAAATCCCTATGATAGTAAATTCATTATTTTAATGTAAAGTGAGTATAGAATTAGGTAGAGGTGAGTTAGTGTAGCAGCTTATATATTAGCAATCTAGCAAATCCTTTCTGCTTGGAGTATGTAACTGTTCATTATGGCTGCAATATGTCTGTTTCACCCCTGGGTTTGGTACTTGCATTCCAATTGGGAAGAAGTGTAAGACCTGGAGACCAAACACAAGAAAGAGATGCCAGTTGAATCTGTCTTTTTTTTACACTTTTCCATGAAGACCCACTCAAACACTTTCAATTATATCATATCTGCCAAAATTAAGTCACATGGCTACCTTTAGCTGTGAGGACACCTGGAACATCAAATATTTGAACTTGTGACCCTATACAATAGAGGAAAATGATAGGGAATGTCATTGTAAATGTGTGTCCAATAAAGAGCTTATTTATTCATGCTATTTGGATCTAATGGGCTGAGCATTTCTAATAGGGACTAAAAAGGAATAGATTTTAGTGCCTGAGACACACAATAGCAAGTAGATTTGTTGATATAATAATACAATATTTTATTATAAAAGGTAATAAGATTCACTGATGATTTCTGAAAATAAGTAATGAAATTATGAAAGTGCTATATTTGAAAGCTCTCTACAATTATGAGTCGTGGGATATGTTGTAATAAAGAGAAACTAAAAACAGAAAAATTTAGTAGGGAAGTGTTTGATTTCTGGCCCCACTAACTAGTTTCATGAACTTGATGCACATTAAGTCTGAGTCTCATTTTTTCATCTGAAATTAGGGATAATGATACTAATTGCTGCAATAAGTAAGTGAAGTAATGTTTGTAAAATTATGTAGCAATGCAGCACTTTTAGTTTAGAAAGAAAAATTCTGACCTTGGCAAACAATATCTACGAGACACCTTTCAGAAATATCACACTTAGTGGTAAAATACTGGAATTTTTCTCATTAAAGATAAAAATAATATAATGATGTCCTCTGTACAGCATAGTTCAATAGTTCACATATCAAAATGTTGCTCTTAGCCAGTTAAATAGGCAAAGTAGAAAATAACAAGTAATTAGATTGTGATTCTAATTTTTTATAACAAAGACCTGATAAAAATCTAGTCTTCTCACAAGCCCCAGTGGGATTTTATAGAAGATTGATGGAATTTTAGCCTCGTTACAATTCACAGTGAGCCCAGTTTGTCCTTAAACCCATCTCCAATTATTTCCCCACCTGCTGAATAAGGCAGTGTATGTCTCAAGAACACTCTGTCACCTTACACGCATTTGTTCTATATAATCCCTACAACACAGCCTACAATGATCATTTCTTAAAAGTTAGACATTACAGAATACCAACACTTCTGAAGTTTCCTCCAAGTCTTGCAAAGAGTTAATTTTGTTGGGCCTGGTAGACTATTACGAGGTTAGTGATTGGAAAGATAAGAAAATCCTTGAGGTTATCTAATATAGGGTATTATTTATCAATATTACTGGTGAACATGAATTCTTCCCCTCCCCCATTTTCCCTCTTACTGAAACTACACTGTCACCTCTCTATCCATAAAAACAACTTAGCCTAGAAATATCTGTAAGACAATTATCACTTTAGTATATATATAATGAGTGTGATCAGAGATCTACAAAACAATAGAGATTTCAGTGAGGAGTATATTCAGAGGATGAAGGTAGGACTTTATGAAATCATTCTCAGTCACATACTGATAGTTTGGTAATTGTGGCACAATCTTCAGGGTCATGAAATGTGTACTGAGTCTATTATGTAGTTTTCCTTATTTTGACTCATGTGCTCAATCAGACCAAACTTTGCCATTTTACGAAGTTTGAATAGTAAATAACAAAGCTCTACTGATTACTATAAAATTATGGTGTATTTAAATTTTAAGAAAGCCTCAATGACTTTAATTATTTAGAATAACTCAGTGTATTTTTTAAACTAAGCATGCTCATAAACAGTAGACTGACTTTAAAATGTTAGCTTTTGTAGCAAATCTTATAATTAAAGAATATCAGTAGATTATACTGTATCAGGATCCTTAGGTAGCATGCTGATATATTACTAAGTTTTTAAAAGAGACTGTGATTTCTTTTTTATGTCCCATTCTACAAAATGTTAAGAAAAACCAAACCAATTTCTAATGATTGTTGACCTCTGTCTGAAGTTGTTGGTATACATTATCTCATTTAATCCTCATAACCACCCCTTGAGGTGGTTTCTTACTTTTCTAAGAAGAGATCAGAACTGAGAGGAATAGTGACTCGCCTGAACTAGTGAAGCTAGTCGGTAGTGAGGACAGATGGGATCAGGATTCTATCTGTAATGCTTGCTCACTTAACAACTGTGCCCTACTGACTTCTCCCTGCGATTTCCTCATGCTTCCTTTAAATTGAGGTTATGCCTTGGCCAAATATAGCACTCGAATATGAGGCTATTGGTATTCCTGTCAGTGACTGAAAGCTGTGTATGGTTTGTAGCTTATTGCATATCATGAGGGCAAAAGTAGAGTTATGTGAAAGAAAAAAAACAATTGTTCACTTAGGGCACAAATACATTGCCTTCCTTCTGGGCCTTATGTAAACCTACGAAAGGATTTTCCTCCATACGTTTAAAAGTATCTGGCCTGGCCACTTACATGTGATTTATGAAACTAGGCTGAATGAATTCTGAAAAACAAGTGATTTGAAAGCTTTTTATTTGCTTCTATGGGAACATAACAGAGAAGCCAGAAACAAGCAAAGTAAGTTTATCCTGTTGCTTATGTGTCACAGATGCCCCTGAGGTGCCTTATAATAATATGCTATGAATAATTCCGTCTTAACAACCAAAGCTTAATAAGAACAAATAATTCTCTTTTTCACATTGAGAATTTAAAGAATGTTCTTTGGTATAACATTCTAAAAATTGTTTTCAATGTTGAACAAGAGTGAATGATGTTAAAGCTTAGTAATAAATGAATGTATTTCTTTTTCTATGTTGGATCACCTCTTTAAAAAAAAGAATTGTTCTCTTATGATCTTTTAAACCCACAGTATTTTAATCAGGTAAAATTATGCCTTTATAAACTCTCATTACTGGCTTTATTTATTTTATACTTGTATTTCACACTGTAAGTAACATTGAATATTAAAAATAGTTGAGATCTAAATGATATTCAATATGATTCTGTTTTCCTTTAACAATGTACATAAAGGCAACAATTTTAAATGGCATTATAAAGAAAACTGCTAAAATTGAATATAATTTATCTTTTCAGTAAATAACCAAAATTAAAATATTCACCAGAATAATTTAAAACTATATAAAGCCAAATCTTCATTATCCATGTTGTACTGCTTCTAATCTACTTTTTAGTATCAACTCAATATAAATATTAAATATATTTAGTATTATCTTTATCTATACTCTTTGAAGATGAGATGGCCACATCAATATATTTAGGAAAATCCCCAGTAGGGGTGGAACTTAGTGTCCAAAACGATTTAGATGCTCAGTTTTCCAAACAAGGTAGGCCAAGGAATACATCTGAATTTCCTGTAATGATTGGTCTTCACCATTGCCTTTCAAGCCACATTGAGCAGGGCTGAGATGCTCCAGAAATTCTTTCTGGTTGTGGCCACTTGTAACTATCATTTTACTCATCCTCGGTCAGCAGATCATAAGCAACTTCTTCATAAGACCCTAGAAGTGAAATGGGGGAAGTATAGTGGTGAAGTAGGAAGAGGCTCATTGAGAATGTGTTCCTTTAGGGCAGTGGTCGGCAAACACATTAGTCAACAGAGCCACGTATCAGCAGTACAACAATTGAAATTTCTTTTGAGAGCCAAATTTTTTAAACTTAAACTTCGTCTAATGCCACTTCTTCAAATTAGACTCGCTCAGGCCGTGGTATTTTGTGGAAGAGCCACACTCAAGGGCCAAAAGAGCTGCATGTGGCTCGCCAGCCACAGTTTGCCAACCACTGCTTTAGGGCCTGTGTGAAGATAATCCTTATCTCTACTACTTCTATCTTATGATCCAGTATATTACTGTGTATCTGCATTTATGTTTTGGTACTTACTCTACATAGTGAAATGCTGTAAGTCTCATGGATTGATGAGAATAAGTATCTACTTAGATTAAATTATGGTACACATATAGAGAATTGATATATCCCTGAGACAGGGTAGAGAATGTGCATCCCTATTTTTCTTAGGAGAAAGCAAAATATTTCTTTTGTTTGTTGCTTAGTTATTTTTTATAGATAGTGTTATGTCAGGTTTAAGGTATATGTTCTCTGCTCTAATAAAGAGACAATATCTGAAAAAAATTGCAATTCTAAAGCTACCTTATTAAGTTTATAATAATCCACTATTAATTTTAAGACTCATCCATAATTTACAGAGTACAAATAGGTAGGTTAAATGGTGATATGATGGGCATAATCACCTCTGACATTTTTAAATCTTTGACGTGGTTCTAACACTATGCTTCTCCAGAATATGCAGCTGCTTCTTCTTACTCTTTTGATATCGAAGATAATTTCTGAGTACATCATATTATATATATACACACATAAGGACATACATACTAGAGACCCAGTAAACGAAATATGTGCGGGTGTGTGTGTGTGTGTGTGTGTGTGTGTGTGTCCTTCAGCCCAGCCTGCACCCTCTCCAATCTGGGACCCCTCGAGGGATGTCCAACTGCCTGTTTAGGCCCGATCTGGTAGGGCAGTCAGACATCCCTCTCACAATCCAGGACTGCTGGCTCCGAACTGCTCGTCTGCCTGCCTTCCTGATTGCCCCTAACCACTTCTGCCCGCCAGCCTGATCACCCCCTAACCACTCCCCTGCTAGCCTGATTGATGCCTAACTGCTCCCCTGCCAGCCTGTTTGCCCCTAACTGCCCTCCCCTGCAGGCCTGGTCACCCCAACTGCTCTCCCTTGCAGACCTGGTCCTTCCCAACTGCCCTCCTCTGCTGGCCATCTTGTGGCATCCATCTTATGTCCACATGGGGGCAGCCATCTTGTGTATTGGAGTTATGGTCAATTTGCATATTATTCTTTTATTAGATAGGATTAAATAGGATAGAGGCCTGGTGCACAGGTGGGGACTGGCTGGTTTGCCCTGAAAGGTATCCCGGATCAGAGTTGGGGTTCCCTTGCAGCTTGAGGCAGCCTGGGTGAGTGGCCTGTGATGGTTTGCAGGCTGGCCACACCCCCAGTGACCCAAGTGGAGGCCCTGGGATCTGGGATTTATTTATCTTCTATAATAGAATCTTTGTAGCCTTAAGTGGAGGCCAAGGCAGGACAGGGTTTCAGAAACTTGGCTTCCTCTATTACCGGGGCAACTCAAGCCTCCTGCTCTCTCCAGCTCCATGGCTAATGCCATTTTTGTTGGGATTTATTTATCTTCTATAATTGAAAGTTTGTAGCCTTGAGTGGAGGCCTGGGCCTGTTAGGATGTGGGAAAAGCTTGGCTTCCTCCATTGTCTGGGAAATCCAAGCCTCCCGCTCGGTCCGTGGCCACAGCCACCTTGGTTGGGTTAACTTGCATACTCACTCCTGATTAGCTGGTGGGCATGGCTTGTGGGTGTAGCAGAGGGACGGTCAATTTGCATATTACTCTTTTATTAGATAGGATATATATAAACTTGATAGAGGATCATTTCTCAAGAGTATGCACACTTCATTTCCTTTACAGTTCACACTGTGG